>CM060959.1:133149820-134349820 GCA_030765055.1 Mantis religiosa
AATGACCTTTTTTTGAATCCTTAGCACCTCTGTGATTCTTGGACTACAACCCCATAGTATCAAACCATACCTAAAAATGCTTTGAAAGAATGAAAAATAAGCCATACGAACAAATTCGTTTGGGACTGCCCTCTTTAAGTTTGCTAATAAAAACACTCGACAGCCTACTGCATACGGAGTCAATGTGAGAGTTCCAAGATAGATGATTATCAATTAACATTCCAAGAAATTTTACGGTCTCACTTGTGTTGTTGCATAAATTATTACTCTTTTTTAATGTAAAAAGAATATTTTGTGATTTACTTTCATTCATGAAAAAACCATTGCTTCTAAACCATATTTGGGCTTTTTTTATGTTCTCTTGGACCGACTGTGACATAAGATCAAATGAGTTATTTATATTAAGAAATGATGTGTCATCTGCATAGACAACAGTATGACATGGAGAACAATTCGGCACATCATTAATCATTATTAAAAAGAGCAGAGGTCAGCACTGAGCCCTGTGGAACACCTATTTTTACATCACTGATCTGTGAATATTTTCCTCCAACTGCAACTAGCTGTTTACGATTTATTAAATATGACTTAAAAATATTTAAGTTAGGACCCTGAACACCATACATTTCAAGTTTCTTTATCAATATGTCGTGATCAACGCAGTCAAATGCTTTGCTTAGGTCACAGAATATGCCTTGTGCAAAAGCACCTTCCTCAAAAACTTGGTGTATTTTCTCTACAAAGGAGTCTACTGCATGTATAGTTGATTTTCCAGTTCGATATCCAAATTGATTCTGATAAAATAAATTTTGATTTTCAAAATACTCTTGGAGTTGATTTTTTATGAGGCCTATAATTTTAGCAAATGTAGGTATTAGTGAAAATTGGTCTATAGCTACTTGCCTTCTCCCTGTCACCCTTTTTATGTATTGGTGTTACTTTTGATAATTTTGCACTTATTAATGCAAAAGGTGAAAGGAATTACAATGTGAAGAATAATATCTTTAAGAACATTATTTGAAATATCATATACATCCCTACTTTTTGAGTTTTTAAGTCTTTTTGTTACAACTCATCTATAATTTAATAATTATTTAGCTTCACTGTGATGTTCCAATACAGTTAAATTTCAACATTTCCTCTATTTCTAATGTAGTTATACCGCTAATGCTCGGTCCCCAGAGCCTCATGGGTAAAAGCAGGTTGCACCACAGGCAGGTTGAGGTTGGGATTTGGATAGGAGAGGTTATGGAATGCGCATCACTATCCCTTGCATCCCTCCACCATTATAAATGTCTCCGATGGCATACTCACATCCTGGGCGCCACTCTAACTTAGGTGAAAGTCCTGGCCTGGACCTTGCTCACCTCAGGGTCTCACCTCCCAATGCACTACAGTTACATATTTTCACGGCAACAGGCATAAAAGTTTCGGCACAAATAAAAAAACAGTCGGCGGATAAAGTTTCATGGTAATAATGAGCCTTGCTAAGCAGTTAATGATAGCACGGCTATTGTAAACAAGCGCCGGTAAGCAAAGATAACTGAGGTAAAGGACTTGCCGGCATAGATTAAGTTACGCTTCTGGAATGTGTTAGAATATTTGGTTTCTTTATTCTTCCGGAGATTTCTGGACTGATAGAGATTGTTCGGGTTCTGGTTTATTTTAGAACAATCTACAATTATGAATTAGGTATTTAAGGACGTGATGGCTCGCAAAGTGAGTAATTGTAAACAGAGTGAGTAAGCAGAGTCTGTTGTGTTACAAGAGTGTTGTTGTAAAGAGAGCTGAACTGGACGCTGTTACTGTCATCGACCTTGGAAGATTGTGTTGTTATGCGATGTAATGTTGTTACGTGAGAATTGAACAGTGTATCTCTACGGAAATAAAGAACCTTTAGAATTTCAGCAAATGGACTTTCAATTCTACGAACCCACAAAGTCACAATATACTCACGCGAGTTTTACTCTGAATTCGACAAAATTATACTACTGCTCCAAATCCCTGTTAAAACTAATTCTTTTGTCTTTTAGCCATAGGTGTTGTATTAACATTAACTCAAAACAACAAATTATAAGGTCCAAAAACTTTTCTCAAAAATTTAGACATTCTTTATTTATTTCAACCCCCCGAATGATAATACTTCCACTCCAGCCACCAAAACTTAAGCGCATGACTCATAAGTGTATAACAGTACAGAAAGCTGTAACAAGCTGAGATGCATCAGGTCAGGCAAGTGTGTGGCTCTGGCAATGACATTTTGGACCTTAACTTCACAGGATGTGAATGTTGCTTAACCTTCATAAGGTGTTTGGTCTATTTTAATACATAAAAAATTTTGATAGTCTATAATTTTGAAAATATTTGGTTTAAATAAATTCCCTTTGCTGACTTAATTTGTCTCTCATTAAGGTATATTCTGGCAGAAAAAGAACATTTTTATAGCTTTGGTTTGGCATTCACAGAAATAGCACTCTTCAAGCTGTTTGATACTTTTTAGACTCTACCTATTTTAATAGTCAACAAGGTGTATGCATCGCTAAAACAGAAAGGTCCAGGAAGAAAACCAAGTAAGTCACTTTTTCCTTGAAGCCCAGAAAACAAATTTTTAATTATAAAACATAACAGGTGCTCTTCATACAAATACTTCGATTAAACAAAGTGAAATATTGAAGTTTCAGATACAGTTAATTAAACAAAAACATGCGTAAGGTCTGTTATATCAATATTATAATGCTGAACAAGAAAGTTCATTGTAACAGCACCTTTTTCAGGGAGGAAAAAAGAAGAAAGAAAACCTAGCATGTCAGCCAGCATGTCAGTCCTAGATTTTGTTTGCCACCACTTCAACTGAGGTGGAAGTTCTCATTTAGCTTACATTGGTCATTTGCCAATTCCTGGAAACACTTCGCTGTTAGTTGACCACAGAACTTCATGAGATTCATTATTTCCTGGTACTTGACCTTGCAAACATGTTGAAGATGAATCAGTGCAGAAATTTGTTACATATATTGCATATAAACAAAATCAGAACATTAATAATATTTCACTAAATTAGCCAAAGAGGCCAGTGGAGGTCTTTTGTCTTGTTGAACTTCTTTTTTCAGACTTTCTTATGTTACTAAATACTGTGGCTCCATTAAAGATAGCTCTCTAGTTCAGTAGATGTGAGTGGACAGATGAGACCCCAGTTTCCTAGGTAGGTCTTAAACAGACATTTCAGTACATATTTCTGATTCGAAAAAAAGTGCCCAATCATACAGCATTTCCTGATAGACATTCACAGCAATGAAAGTTGATGGTTTTGTTCTTGAATTTGCGATCATACTTATGAATTCTGTGGTTTCCATTGTTTGTTTCAAACTCCTAATATGAGGTGTGTCCGTAAAATAAGGTCTGCAATTTTATTTAATATAGAAAACATGTTTATTGTCAATGAATGTTACATTAATGGAAGGGCGGAACTTACAGCTATTTTTCAATGTAATCACCATTGCGATCGATGCACTTTTGCATGCGCTGTGACAGTTTTTGTATATCCTTGTCATAGCACTCTCCTGCCAAGTTGCGCAGGTAGCGCTCAACCTCGGTTTTCAAATCTTGTCAATCGTAGTCTTACTGACTTCAAGGATAAGTTCGCACAGCTCGCGAACTGTCATGCACCGATCTTTAAGCATTTCTTGCTCCACTCTTGCAATTGTTTTGGCTGAAACTGAAGGCCGACCAGAACGCTGTTCATCATGGACGTCTGTATGTCCGTCTTTGAACTCTCTGACCCACTTTCGCACGTTTTTGACATCCATACACTGTGGCCCATAGACTTTGCATAACTGACGATGAATTTCAGTGGGGGTAGCGGCACTCAAAAAACAGATCCCTGCACGCAACTCGCACTTGGCGGCGGAAGTGATAGGAAGCTCCATCGCAAACGGCTTCCCAGCCAAGACTAATGGTTGCAACGGGGTCGTTGTGTTAAGGATTTGAAGGGGTGAAACCAAGCTACACGCCAGAGTTGCCGGATCTCGCGTAATAATGTTCCTCATGGCTCCAGCGCCTCGGAGACCTTATTTTACAGACACACCTCGTACATTCCATGTGTGGATGACCTCGTTCTGGAAATGTGATCTTGATGTTTGTCAAGCCATGTATGATGTTATGAACCACAAAGTCATGAAGCAAAAAATAGTGAAATTCTTTTTTATTTGTGCTGTAGCAAAGTCACACTTGAAGCTCTTCAACTTCTGCATCAAAGTAGTTTATAATAAAATGAAATAGAAATGATTTACCCGACATTCATCTTTCCAATAACTTTGTGATACACATAAAAAAATTGACTGCTCTGTAGAGAAAATTGAAACAGAAAGACAAGTCAGCAGTAGCATTTTATTTTTGAAGTGAAAATCATAACCTATAAATTTTGAAATTTCACCAGCTGACAGTTTTGTAAAGCACTTTATTATTCCATCACCAGAGAGAATTGCATTGAAGCTACAACCAAGAACAACAGTTGGAATCTTTGACGTTGAAAATGGAAGCAATTGCTCCTGAAACTAGTCCTACAAAAATTAAAAAGTAAGTGATATAGTGTGAAAATGTTGACTAAGAAAGTGTATTATAGTGGTCGCCAAACTAGAATGTGATTGACGTTTAGTAAACACATGGAAAAACGTTTTAAATAAATGGGTGGGGATCAGTACATCATAACGGTTGTCATAGTAACAATTAGAAGGACAAATTAAAGTCGAGACATTTCCATGACAATGTTGCCGATATTACCTTGTTGTTATTATTATGTTGCAAATATGACCTTGGTTGCCAATATTCCAACACATGCTTAGCATAACGTGCGGGCAAGCAAGTTATGCAAATGCTGAGTAAACACAGTGGTGGTGGTGGTGGTGGTGGTGGCGGTGGCGGTGGAGGTGGCGGTGGCGGGGGCGGCGGCGGTGGCAGTGGCGGTGGTGATACCCATTGTAACTGAATCACCTTCGCACGTGTGGTATCGCTCTCTCCACGTGGCAGCAATAAGCGGCAAAGTCTCCTCTCTCTCCATACAAAACGTCAATCACTTTCTAGATTGGTGACCAGTATAATTCAAATGTTGTTGTTGTTTTCAAATTGCGGACCCTTAGCACTCGTGATACCTCTGACATTACTAGAGGAACCTCGGGCCGAACAGCCGAGCCCCTCCTTCGGGAGTTGTTCAGATTGGGATGGCTTCGAGGGGGCAGTGTGTTCCCGATACCCGTGGGAATTGGGTACGTCTTCGGACGGGGTTGAGGGAAGCCATTAAGTTTCCGGGTACTAGCCTGCTAAGCTAGTAGAAGGTGTGCTAGATCACCAGGCGGCCCCACCGAGGTCATATCGATAGTCTTCACCTTGAGTGTTGACGCGCGTAAGTGGCATATCCACTTCCATCCCGTCTTGTATCCCTAGGACCAGATGGGGGGGGCTTGTTAGGTAACTAGGTCTTGCCCTACGGAAAGCCCCACGGAGGATGCCGAGCGCCCTTTGGGACAGCTCGGATACTCCCAGGTTGAAAGAGGCCCGGGTCTTGTTCCTACGGGTTCAAGGCTAATGGGAGTAGAACCTCTGGACTCAACTGTTGTTTTCAAATGCTAGGCATGTTTTAAGTAGCATAAATTTAACCGTTTTTTAAGTGGACACCAATTTTTTGCTTGTAATGGTGGTTACATCATCCACTCACTTTAACCCCCAGTGTGTCTGGAGGACCACACCTGTTAACTATTATAGTTGAATAATAAAACCACAGTAGAATCTGAATTTGTTCATTAGATGCTAGCAACAGATAAGTATTTTGCAAAACATGTTCCCAGTTTATAAATCATTATTCTGTTAGCTTATGAAACATTCATGTTTAAAGAGAAGAACATTTTAAATAACAGCCTGTCAAACAATTAATGTTTTTGCATTACTTAATTTTCCTCAATTTTCTTACTTGTGTTTTGTATAAATTTTTGTTAATTTGTTCATAATTAAATATCATTGTAGAAGTGTTTAAATGTAGAAACTTCACACACTAATCATTATTCTTTTCCAACTGTGATAGGTAGAACAGTCCTTACCTAGCCTCGGTTAACAAGGAATGTAGTAGCATAGTGCAAATCATTGTTTTTACAGGAATGTTTGATAATGTACCAAATGTACTAGAAGGACCGGCGAATATGGTTTACCATGAAGGATCAACCCATCATTTTGACGGGTTGCAGTATTATTTGCCCTTTTTAAAATAGTAAACAAATTTGAATGCATACCAGTTTATTTAATATTATTTATACAGTTTACAGTATATAATTTTACTTTTGTCTGAAGAATTACATGGTAAAATGAACATTTTAAGCCTAAAAATTAATCCAAATATATACGATAACCAAATGTAAAATGGACAACTTCCCTTAGCAAACACATGTGTTTCAACATAAAATTTTGAATACCAAGTATATAGTAGAAAAAACACTTATAAACCTGATTTTGCTCATTCAAAGCCATCTGCAGCATCGTGGCACCTAACACATGTGTATTCAGCGTTGCCCAAACATGGCCCACAAACATACTTACTGTACTTGTTACGTAAATGCTTGCTCCTATTCTTCCCTCTGCATCTGTCAATTTGGCAAGTCTTCCAAATGTTGCTCTGCTGAGGTACTGTGTTAGGAAGTGTATTTTGTACCCTTGTGGATTTATATGCTGAAGGCAACTCTTCTGCTAGGTTGTATATGAACTGACATCTGCTTACTTTTTCACCTGTTACTTCCCTGCATTAATAGCTGCCAAGGCCAACACATTGAAAAAACTTGCATAATAGGCTACCTTTTGCATCCATATTTCACTGCGTACAGTCGAGCCATTTGATCGACGATGTCAATGCCATACTTGGTGCTATTGCATTAGCCACTGATTCTGGTAGCCTTTTAGGATGTTGTTTATTTATAGTAAATGTGTCATGCATTGAACTCAAAAGAAGCACATTTTTGTTGTTTTCCCCTTGTAGCATGTCAGAGTTATGTCACCTGACTTATAAAGTACAGTTGTGTGCAAAAGTGCTGTAGCACTTTTTGCTGATTGAGGGATTTCCCTTCTACATTTCTTTACTGTGCCCACAATGCTTGTACTTTTACACTTCAAACTTTCTGCAAGGCATTTTGTTATGGAAAAATTGTCACGTGTATTATATCTTTCTGCAAAAACAAAGGGCTGTATAAGATGCATTACAACATGCTCTGCAAGAGGAACACCTGTGAGGCGCTGCTCATCTTTGCTCAGGTAAGGAAACTCATTCACCAGATGCTTTGAATTTGCATCAACTGCAAGCCAAAACTTTATTCCAAGTTTGTTCGGTTTATTGCTCATATATTGAATGAAAGAATATCTAGCCTTGCAAGGAAACAGTTGCTCATCCACAGTGATATTTTCACTTGGAATGTAACACTGCAAGGAATTGGCAATAAAAGGATTTCAGACAGTAGTAGCAGCTGCAAAGCGACCTATACTTAGTATCTGAGAATGCATGTGCTTGTCATCAAATCACATAAACCACAAAATTTCAGCAAAGTTGTTTCTGCTCATTGTGTTCCTGAAAAATGGTGTTTCCCAGGTATTCGACCATAACAACTTCAATGGAAAGTTATCAACCAGCAGGATACCACACAACAAATTTTGATGCAGAAGTAACGGCTATTCTATTTCACTCCAACACCTTCTATACAGAATAGATAAATTCAAAAATGCTGTCATACTTTCTGATTCTAAAGCAGCATTATGTGCAATAAGTTCATATAAAATGACGTCAATCCAAATTAAAGAATGTCACAAAATGACCCAACAACTTCAAAAACTACAGAAAAGAATTATATTACAGTGGATATCTGCACATTGTGGAATTGCTGGAAATGAATCAGCTGATTTCCTTGCCAAAAAAGGTGCAAATTTAATTCAGAACAAAAGTAAAAACTTACCCTTTACATCCATAAAAAGATTAATCAAAAGCAAATTTAAAAGCAAACAAAACCAATCAATATTTAACAAAGCCAAAGATAAAAAATGGAACATTTTAATTAAAAATCCAGAAATTATTCCAAAAATCCAAAGCTGAAGTAGCAAATTTTAGATTACTTACGGAACATGGTTATTTGGCCAAACACTTACACAGAACAGGAATTTATACAAGTCCAAATTGTCCTCTGTGCAACAAAGAAGAGGAAATGACTGAAGAACATATTTTAACCTGTGAAGTCCTATCTGCCGGACCCACTACACAGAAATATTGGAGAGCAAGAGAGCTAATGGCTTCATTGCCAAAGCCTAGCATTTGAAAACAACAACTTCAACGGAAAGTTTTTTGCTCCAACACCTCGTAAATACATAAGTGGTAGCACGAATTGCGCCACTTGGGCAATAAAGCTTTCATACTTGACAAAGGATCTGCAGAGTGCCATAAACCAATCAGGAAGGAAAACGACAGATGTGAACAGATCGTTCACACTTCCGTACCCGTCAAACTGATGGGTGCGGTCCTTCTAGTAGGAGTTGTTTGTACCAGTTTTTAGAAAGGTCCAAAATGCTTAATTCTTTGTGGGCGTGTTTGTCATAAGTATTTATTAAAAGCCATAGAACATGGCAAGTGTAGAAAAAAACATAAGCAAGAAGTAAGTCTTCTAAAGCAGCGCATATGCCAAAATGACAGGTGTGGTCCTTCTAGTGTTAATAAACAACTCTCTCCATTTTACTTCTTTCCAAACTGGAAATAAATTATAAGGGAACTAGGAGATTGTGCATTTCTTAAAAGGCATAGCAAAAGAATTTATTTACACTTCTCTGTTCTAAGATTTAGAACTCACTTTTATTGTGTTTCTTTGGATACAGTATCACACATACATCACAGCAAACCTTTCTAATCCACATTCCTCATGGATTGCCTTGGCACATAACATATTCAGGATTTCCAAATTACGGTCGTGAAAGCTAGAAAAATACTTTTGCAATCTAAAGCAGACTTTGAGGTAGAAGAAAGAGTTATCTCAACAGTTTACTTCCAAGACTATGTGTATTTTGTACGTTATTTGCTTTAGCATGAATCAGTTATAGAGGTGTGCCAAATTAAGCAATGCCTAAGCACATAGTGGAAGTCTCCAATTTTTTTTAAAAAAAACTATGCCTTAGCGGCATGCAAAAACTAATTGTAATGGTTACTTAAGAATCCATGGATAATAATTTAAATCCTTTAAAGTGCTACATTAAAAATATTATTTCAGTAGCTCCTTTTTAAACTGTACTGCTAGCTCTGCAGTTAAATGCAAGGAATTCTACAATATTAAAGAAACAAGTTGATCAATGGAGATAAGAGTTAACTTTTGCTTAATTTAATACCTCTTATAACAAAAGGGGAATGAGAATTAAATATTTGTAAATTCTGAAATGTTGTACTAATACACATTTGCATTCATTGTCTATATCATATATACGTACAAATAATATATTACAGAGTACAATGAGCAGATGATAAATTACTGCCTTTTGCTCACAATATACAAGACTTCGTTCTAAACATAGTGGCATCATGAACATGCTTTTACACCAAGCTTAATAATCTGTAGTAATTTTTCCTTAGGCCCGTTATTGGTACAGGTGTTCTGGCTTCAGTTAGCACAAACAGAAATTGTTTAAGATTTTAAGTACTAACTCTGAGATAGGTTTTAAAAGGATGTCGCTGTTAGTGCAACAGTGTTTGTCAAATATGGATGGTGTGCTACCCATTCTTTTATTAATGTTCATTATTGCACCATAGAGGTTCATTTCACTATGAACCCATTATGAAAGATATAATTCCAAATAAACTAAATGACAGTTAATTGATGGAAATTATCACCTCATCCTTCCTTCCGGGGATGCCCCACTTGGGGTACAATAAACCACATGTTTCAGTGGCAAATCCCCTCCGTAGTAATCCTAATCCCAAAAGACAAAACTGCTGTTCAGCAATAAACAACAGTTACCAAAAATTATCTTTACTTCTCATTTGTTGCCTGACACTGTTGTGCTGAAAGATGTATATGACCTAACGTCTTTGTCTTATGTTTTAGTGGCCCCGAAAGCTGCCCGCTCAGCTTGCGTATTTGTCAACAGCAATAAGAAAAATGTGTTTTGAGTTTCTTTTATGAAGCATATGCTGCTTGTTAATTTAATTATGTATAACTCAGTTGTATTTCACTGAAATATTATATATAACTGAAAATTATGTATTTACATGTTTCTAAATTACATTTTTTCCAGGACCTGCAAATATTTATGTATAAATACAAACTATGTGTAATAATTCCTTTCATGAAAGTGTTGAAAACAGTGTTGTAATAAATTAAATTTAAAGGGAGTTGATTAATGACACTAAACAACACTTACTTTTAAATTTCCCGAAATATAAATCCTTTCATGGAAGTGTTGAAAACAGTGTTGTTGTATAAATTAAATTTATTGGGAGTCGAATAATGACACTAAACAACACTTACTTTTAAATTTTCCTGGAACTAGTTTCAGAGGCCTTCCCTCTATCTTCAGTTGATGTCCGGCTGAAGATAGAGGGAAGGCCTCTGAAACTAGTTCCGGGAAAATTTAAAAGTAAGTGTTGTTTAGTGTCATTAATCGACTCCCAATAAATTTAATTCCCGGAATATGTTTCAGAGACTATTTTCCTCCATTGTCAACCGGACATCGACTGGTTCTCACTGGTGTAGCTGGCAATATTTTGTCATAGGTCTCCTCTGTTGGCAGTTCAAGGAACTTGCTGAACAAATCTTTCTAGGAGATGTTGAAATTGAATACTTTGTTCCTATTTTTTGAAATGAAGATTTGTTCCCATGTGGACAGTTCTTGTTTTCCTGTTGTATGTTTAAGTAGTTTTGGTTCTGGATTTATGTTGTGGTTTTTTTCCAAAAATGCGTCGCAACTGCTGATTTTTCTAATTGTTTGTATTTAATGTTCCTAAAGTGTTCCTTTGCTCATTTCTAAATTTCTTTTGGTTTTTCCAATATAAATTTGACTACAGTCACAACATTCAATTTGATATATACCAGATGTTTTGTTAGATGGAATGGCATCTTTGATGTTTGAGCAAATTAGGTTTTTTGAGAAGTAATGGTTGACTGGTGCTGACTGGTGAAGACTTTTTTGAATTTATCAAAGGCCCATGGATGATAAGTGAATTTTTTGAAGATCATATTAGTTTCTGTATCTGAGAGGGTAGTGGTTTCCTTTATTAGCTTCTTCTAAAACAAGAACTGTCCACATGGGAACAAATCTTCATTTCAAAAAATAGGAACAAAGTATTCAATTTCGAGATCCCCCAGAAAGATTTGTTCAGCAAGTTCCTCAAACCGCCACCACAGGAGACCTATGACAAAATATCGCCAGCCACACCACTAAGAACCAGTCGATGTCCAGTTGACAATGGAGGCAAATAGTCTCTGAAACATGTTCCGGGAAAATTTAAAAGTAAGGTTGTTTAGTGTCTTTAAATTTAATTTATGTGTTATAAGTTAGGTATAAAGCACATTCGACTGTACTTATAAAACAAGGGCAGGAAATTAAAATATTAGAAAGTAGCAGACATGTAGTAAACATATAAATGTGAAGGGATGCCCTAATGTCAAAAGGGCCAGGGCCCAGCTCAGGAGTAGCTTAAGATGTATTTTCTTTAGTACTCAATAAAATCACATCATATCATATTATTCTCTAATACAGTTGTTAGGCTTTTATGTAAAGTAAAGGTTATTAGGTGTCACTTTTACTTCTCTGTCACTTGTGTATAGTATTCAGAGAAAAATTACATTTCATTAGATAACTCAAAATTAAGATTTCACTGAAAATGTTCATTTTAAAGTCTTCTGAATAAAACCAATTTTTTTAAATGTTTCTCTACCAATAGAACTGTCAGAAGTTCTATGAGAACATTTCAACCTCTCTACTGTGACTGAAAAAAAAAAAAAAAATGAAATGTATAGTGTTTAATGCCCACTTTTACTACATGCAGCACCACAGGCTGTGACACTGATACATGAAATGAAGATGGAGCACCGGTGGAATGAGATGGCAGGGGAAACCGGAGATCCTGGAGAAAACCTGACCCAGCACCATGTTGTCCAACACAAATCTCACTTTGCGGGCCACCTTGGTGAAAATGGATCGGTCTATCCACTCATCTACAGTGCGGTCACTGCAACTGAAAATTTCTACTGCATGCATGGATGAAATGTAAGAAGAAGCCCAATGGACCATGGCCTACAAATCCAGGGATTTGTTTTCCTAGTACTGTAATACACCCATATTTTTAATACTAAGCATTTACCAGAAATACATATTTTGAGGTTCCCTGAACCTCCTCAGTCTTGCCAAAAAGGCTCTTTCGTAAACATTAAGTATGTGTTCAGCATAACTAAACAATAGAAGTTTGGAGAAATAGGTACCAACTTCCAATGTGCAAAACAAAACTTTTCAAAAAATCCCCTCACACAGCCTCTCTTTACATGAAACATCAAAGATACGGAGAGAGCAGGCCTGGCTACGTAAATGGGACAATTTGGGGGGCGAAGTAGTAATTAGAAAACTTTTGTCAGTAAAAGGGGAAAAGAACAGGAGAAATATAGGGAATTATTTAGGACAAGTTAGAGAGATGGCTAACAGCAATTAAGAGAAAAATGTAGAGTAGGATAGATGAAATGGCAAAACGTGTAAAAAGGAGTACAGGGTCTCCAATACACAAAAACCTAGGGTTAGGTGTATGGGAACCGAATTATTAATCAATGGCAAGCAACATGATAGGATTTTCAGGATTTAGAAATATATGGCATTTTCCAGTATAGATTTTGTAATTTTAATCTTTAGTTTGTATTCCATTTGATGATGTAAAAGGAAAGTTGAGAAATAAATAAATAAAAATTACATGAAACATATTTAATTAAATTTCATTTGTAAACATGTTTCTGAACAATTTTTATGAAAACCATTTTTACTAAGAAATATGCTAATTTCCTCTGTGATCTGGGGTAATATGCTGGCTTGCGGTTCCCAAGGTCATGGGTTCAAGTTCAGCAGAGGGCATGAGGATCCTTGGTATGGTTTCCTTTGAAAGGGCAGTAAAGCTGTGGTCCTGTGTCATAGGTTTATGGCATGTAAAACAAATTTAAACCCTATAAAGCCTTCATAGAAGATTTAAAGTTTTCATGCCCAGTATGTAATGGAATGTTGAGAACCACAGCTGTTAAAAAACATCCATAAATTAAAAATATATATCCATGATTAATAAAATCATTATATGAGGGCCAATCAACATGATTTAGACTGATTTTTTCCTGTAGCTTCTGTGATAGTTTCGTATCTGCAGCATAAATATTTCGAAAATAAATATTTGTATAATGTCGGTAGGTGGCAGCACTCTCATATTGATAGGTTGGTAGTAATGCTATATTTTGTGGACCCTACATGCATCTCGCATACCAGACAGTGGAGGTGACGTGAGAGGAGCAGTACAGCGCAATCAAATTCTGTTTTCGTTTAAACCATACAGCCACCGAAACTTATGAAAAGCTGAAGCACATACAGTGAAGATGCACTACCTCATGCAACAGTATTTAGGTGGTTCAAGGACTTCAGAGAAGGCTGACTTGTCAGTGTTAAGCAAGGTGGGTCTGGTGTTTCATGTTCTGCTGTGACTGAAGTCAACATCAATACAGCTGCTGTGGTTGTCCGAGAGGATCAGCGTATAACATTACGTAACCTCAGTGAAGTGTTGAGAATTTCATACGACAGTGTGTTTACAATTATGCACGACCATCTCCATATGATACAGGTTTGTGCTTGTTGGGTGCCACGTCTGTTGACTCCCAAACAAAAGGCTTTGCAAATGGAGACAAGTCATGAGGTGCTGCATCTCTTTGCTGATAGAGGGGATGCATTTTTTAAATCAATTATCACCAGTGATGAGTCATGGCTGCATCATTATGATCCTGAACGAAAACAAGCCAGCACAGTGTGGAAATCGCCAGGTTCACCAACACCAAAGAAGGCATCTGCAGGGAAAGTGATGGTGATCACATGTTTTGACTGTAATGGAATGATTTACCAGCATGCAGTTCCCCCTCACACTAATGTTACAGCAGCATACTACACGTCAGAATTGGCTATATTGAGGAAGCACATTGCAAAGAAACGACCAGAGCTTTCTCGGACTGGGTGGCAACTTCATCATGACAATGTACTGCCTCACGTCGCAAATCAAGTCATGCAGTTTCTGGCTCGAATCAACATTACCTGTGTACCACATCCACCTTATAGCCCCGATCTTGCACCCTGTGACTTTTTTTTTATTCTCATCACTAAAGGCAAAGCTTAGGGGTATTTGATTTGAGAACTATGAAGCAGTGCTCAAGAAAAGTGCAGCGATTCTCAAGGAACTGACAAAGAATGGTCTGCAGCACGTGTTCAAGGACCGGCAGAGATGCTATAAAGTAGGAGGGGACTACTTTGAAAAAGATTGTGTAAACATTGAATTGCAGTAATAAGCATCTGTGGAAAAAAAATCAGTCTCAGTCTTTGTTGATCAGCCCTCGTAACTTAATTGTATTTTGAATTTTCTGTGAATAGGCTTTCAGGTCCTCTTTCTTAGGAATGAATGATAATTTATATTATGTCTCAAGAAGTGGACAAAATCTTAGTAAACAAAATATGTAAGCTGTGAAACATATAATTTATTTTAACCTTTTCTATAGTATTAGCCATTTTGAGATGTTTGTTACATATTTTAAGTTTTCCTGAGTTAATTTTATGTGGCATCTATAAAAAATTTTATGTTGTTCTTCTTTTATCCTGCTTGGGTTAATTAGAAACAAAAATATGCAAACAGTTGTATTTTGTTTTCCATGTTGTGCATGCAGCCAAATCCATATTGTACACTATCATCATCATATTTTGTTTTTTAAAAGTATAGCTAAACAGAGTTTGTTCTTTTAAAATTCTTAAATTTAAAATGCTTTATTATGCTATTATTTTTAAAGGAATCTGATTTGACAGTCATTGAAAATCAATTCTAAAACAATTGAAATAGATAAATGAGGTGTGATATTTGATTTTGCTTTGACTTCGCAGAAAAGAATTTTCTTATATCTATTGAACATGAAATACTGCATAAAACAAATTTATTGCATGCTCAAGTTGTTTTCGGGAAGCAAGCCAGGTGAAAAGACGATTATAAATCAATGTTTAGGGATTGCGCATCTCTCCCAACATCAGGATATTTATTAAATGTTATAACCACAAATGAATCACTGGATATAACATAAATATAAAGACAAAACACTATCAAAATTTGCATTACTGAACAAAAGACTTTTTTCAGTAAATTAAATGCCAAGTCAGGAGATGGTGTGAGTATAGAAAATTAATTTGGCCAAAGAACAGTAAAACAGCAACGGGACACTGGGGCATGCTGAATATCGCAAACCTGCACACAACGATCTATCTGAATGCTCATAGTTTTCATCATAAGTCTCAATTACTGGCAGTTCTCAATACACTGTACCACAGAGCTTTGTCTATCTCTGATCCCAGCCACTTAAAACAAGAATTACAATACCTGAGACTCACTTTCTGTCAAAACGGCTACTCCGAATATGATGTTGAAGCCTCGATCACCAAAGCTAGGAAGGGAAACCTGTACTACAGCGCAGCGTCAGATAAGCCTACCGCTACAACCTGCATCCCGTTTACCGGTAATCTATCCAGCAGAATCAGCAGAATTCTCACCAAATACAATATCAGTACCATCCACAAGCCACCTCCGTAGATTAAACATCTGTTGAGACCAGTGAAAGACAAACTGGACTTCCAAGTTCCGGAAGTGTACCGCATTCCCTGTGAATGTGAGACACCGTATATAGGACAAACCGGAAGGACCATCACTACCAGAATAAATGAACATGAATGGAGCATTTGTTTAATGCAACCTGAGAAGTCTTGGGGTGGCAGAGCATTGTTTTGATAACGGCCATAGAGCCAACTTTCGGAAGACGACCATCTTGGCAAAATGCAACAGTTACTGGGAGTGGAGAATTAAGGAGGCTTTGGCCATTTCCTCTGAGAGGAGCACGCTTAATCATGATGCTGGATTTCAGTTCAGCTCCTCTTGGAAATCGGCCTTAAAAATGGAAATCTGTTGACTTAAGAAGCACAGATCGATACATCTTGATAATCAAGTAGTTACGTTTCTTTAACCCAATTAATTTTCTATACTCACGCCATCTCCTGACCTGGCATTTGATTTACTGAAAACAGTCTTTTGTTCAGTAATACAAATTTTGATAGTGTTTTGTCTTTGTTTACATTTGTGTTATATTCAGTGTTTCATTTGTGGTTATAACATTTAATAAATATCCTGATGATGGGAACAATCTACACTCCCAAATCGTCGATTACTTATCGTCTTTTCACCTGGCTTGCTGCCCAAGAAGAACTTGAGCATATTCATCGCCAGTAAAGCTTCAGGTCTTATTTTAAATTTATTGCAGTTTAATGACTGCACACAGAGCAGTAAATAATTAAATGCTGAGAATATCATGAAATGTATCATGATATTAAGTGCAGTTATATGCTCATGATACCACCGTCTTAACATTTTAAAACCAAATACTTCTACAAAAAAAAAAAAAAAAAAAAAAAAAACAACATAGAAATATTATGTAGTCTTCTTTTTCACTAGTTCACCCCTTGTTGTTTCCAACTTTTATATGAACAATTCATAATCCTTATTTATTCATTGCAGACATAACTTCATACATACATATGGTTTAAACTTAGATAATAGCCTAAGAGATAGTTTGGATTCCATTAGTAGTCACTAAGATATTTAAGTCACATGAAATTGGCTCCAAGATAAAACTGTAATTGACAATCACTGCATATTTGTTGTATGCTAAATGAAATATCATTCACTATCTTTGGTATGTAATCTATTTTAAATTCTTAGATGTTAAGAACAGATTTTACTTCATACAGCTATTAGAAATCCATGAGAAGTGATCATGATCTGCACTGTGAATTTCTTTTTGTCACTTTAATATAAAATTATGAAAAATAATAAATTAAGACACAACACTGTTACCAAATATTCATTTGTATTTCTAAGAAATGAAAATGTAAGCTATATTTTTAAACTCATAAGAAGATAAAATGCTTCCATTTGTTATGTTGTTCATTAGAAGTGTAATCTCCAGCAGTAAAGTAGCTACAAAATAAGAATGAACACAGTTTCAGCCAATACGGCTATCATACTGTCTTGGCATTGCCAATTCCACGGCTAGTGGGTGACAGAGATGGAAGATATATCTGTCTTTGTCTCACCGAATCTGTATAGCAAGTATCATACAGATGCTGAGATGTACAGTGATACAATGCTGACAGAGAAGTTCGCTTAATATTTCAGCAAGTGTATGAGAACATATACAATGATCATTGCATAATCTAAACCTTAAAACCTTGAACTGGAGAACAGTTCGTTTACGTAGCTTGTCATTTATATACACACAAAACAAAATTATTCAAATTAGATGCGTTCAATGAAAAAAGGTGTTTGCTACAGTGAAACAAAATAGTGACATTTCAACAATTTGTAAATGTAGTTTCTATTTTAATGATGCCGTATTTGTATACTGCCTTTAATGGACTTTAATCCAATTTTTGTTTCATTAAAATACTTACTAAAGACGGAAGATATGAATGTGTATTTATGAAGCATTTTTACACCATGAATCTCCTGTACTAATGTTTCACATTGTGTGCAGAAATTTTAGTCTTGCAGCAACAATATGGCTTTTTCAAACAGAAATTTGCGACCTACATTGGTTCTCCTATATTTGAACCCAAGAGATTTCAGGATATTATGCATGGAAGATACAGAATCCGTATATTCTATTTTCCCCCTCATTAAATTAGTGAGCCTTTTGGCAGTTGGATATTCACCTTTGTCATTTAAATCATAAATTGTTCTACGTAAAACACTTTTGAAAATTGTCTAAGTTGGTAGCACTTTTTAGTTGGCTGATGTTTCCCTGGAGATCTAAATATGGAAACTTCTTCTAATTTGGTAAACGGTTTGCCTTCTTTAACAATGTTCGTCACAGAATGAGCACTCATGCGATAAGCTTGTAACATTAATTCTCGACTCTGAGCGAAATTTGTACTTTCGAAAATGTGTTTAATTGACATCTGTTTGAGAAAGGAATACACATTAACAAGAATATTTCTAGCCTGCTCATGTAAAATCTTATGGGTTGTTTTGCAGTTACTACTAGGCGCACCAGTACTAGGCTTGCTAAGCGGCATATTTACTAACTTTGAAAAGCACGTGTGCACTCTTAAAAGATCGCCACTTTACTGAATGCAGGGTACAAAATGCAACTAACTGCAGCATAGCACATGTGTGCTTTTCTTCACTGACAGTTAATGATTCTTTTCGTTCTAGTCAGGCATCTTATCTTTCCATATCTCCGAAACCAGATGTGCTACAAACATGGGGTTTGGACAGTAATTCTCAGAAGAAAAAAAAATAGCTCTGTAACATGGGGAAAACAAAATAATTGTGTTATTAGTATCTTTAGAGCATGCAAAGAAATTAGCCATATGGTTCGGCAAAGCGAGCCATTATGCATGCTTAACTGTACAACGTTGCACGCACTGCACTGGCTAGTAGCAATAGATCAGCCACGCCTAGCCACATCTTAGTTAGTTAGTTAGTTAGTTAGTTAGTTAGTTAGTTAGTTAGTTTTTATTCATCCTTTTGATCATATTACATGATATAGGACACGTCAAGTACTTATAACTAAAAATTATAAATTATAAATCTTATGTTCATTCCTATTTTGTAGCTACCTTAACAGTTTGTATACATCCTGGAACACTTCCATTATCAACATATGTTAACATTTAAAGTTTCTAGTCTGTAAATTATTTACAAATGAGGTCCCTTCACCTAAGTGTGATATGTTATAATTTACAAAGTTACATTAATTTCACAAAGATCTTACAACTTCATGAAGGTAAAGGTTGTTAGTAGTGAAAAGGAGTACATACAATAATTGTTTAGAATATTTGGTAGTGCCCAAAGAAAAATCGCTGTCATTGTTGCACTTTCACTAGGCCTTCTTACATTCAGTACATCTCTTTAGTGCCTATAGCTTCATTATTAGAAATAGCACTTTCATAAAGTTAGTACTGACATCTATATAGGACAGTAAATACGTTTATAAAAAGAAGTTGCTTAACCGCTTTGCCGATGGCCATTTAAACCCTGCATGGCCGGAAACGGATACCCAATAAACAGAACAAGACATTTAAATTGTTAAATGCTGCAAAAATGCTTCATAAATAAATATTTGTATCTTCCGCATTTATTAAGTTATGCCAGGGAAACAAAAACTAGTTTAAAGACCATTAAAAGCTGTATACATCTGCGGTATCATTAAAATAGAGACTATATTAATAAAGCGTTGAAATTTCATTAATTTGTATCACTGTAAAGAAAGCCATTCTTTGCGTCAAACACACCTAATTCTGAGTACTTTTGGTTTACAAACTATATGTGTATATCAGCTGAATAAACGAAGTGTTGGGTTCAAGGTTTATAGGTTTCAGTTTATGCTAACACGTAATAATAACTGTTAATATTGCATTATACACGCTGGAAAGAAAACTCCGTCAGCACCTCTCTAATTGCGCAACAGAAGTTTATGTTAGCTGACGTAACTTTTTTCTTCGCTCAGTTCATATAGTAATTTAGATTGCGTCAGAGTTCCAAGCAATTTCTTTAGCTAAAACACAGTTTAAATAGTTTCCTCAGTGCTAATCATGGCTTCAACTAGTAATGTAGCAAATCAATTAGCTAGTGTAGGACGAGTGCAGGCTTCTGATATTACATCAGAAAATGTGGAAGACTTTTTGCTGTTAGACAGTGATTTGGACATTGATGGCGAGTTTTCAGATTTTAAGGGGGATGTTGAGGATATAGGTAACAGTGAGGAGGAAAATGACTCATTTCCAACAGGTGTTCATGAAGAATCAACATTATGGAGGTGTCAAAATAACTCTAACACAAATAGACTTACGTTCATGAGCACAACCTCTGGTGTACAACCGCATACTCAGCTAACTTCTGACAGCCAACCAATTGACATTTTCACAAAATTTTTTACTACTGACTTACTATCTCTCATTTTTTCGGAAACAAATGTATATGCGAGTAGGGTGAAGGAAGACCTGATTGCTAAAGGCAATTTAGGACCTAAGAGTAGATTGCTGAAGTGGACAGAAGTAACAATGAATGAGATTTACAGACTACTTGGTCTAATTATGCTCATAAGTGTTATTCGTAAACCTACGCTAGACATGTACTTGTCTACAGATGACATGCTAGCTACCCCATTTTTTGGGAAATGCATGTCAAATAACAGGTTTACTTCCATTTTGCACTTCCTTCATTTCACCTGCACAGAAAATGTGAATGATAAACTATCCAAAATCAGACCAGTTTTTGATTACATTATTTCAAAATTCAAAGAAAATTATGTGCCTAGTGAAAAGATCACTGTTGATGAAAGCCTGATGCTTTGGAAGGGCCGTTTAGGTTGGAAACAATACATCAAAACAAAGAGGGCCAGATTTGGCATAAAGAGTTTTGATGTATGTGAAAGTAAAACAGGATATCTTTACAATAGCTGCATATACTCTGGCCAAGGGACTGATAACACCGGAGACAAAGATTTGGGGTTATCTGGTTCCATAGTAATGCACCTGATGGAATCTGTACTTGATCAGGGTAGGACTGTATATTTAGATAATTGGTACAGTTCCCCTAAATTATTCATGGTCTTACACAAAAGAAAAACAAATGCAATTGGAACAGTATGCTCAATCATATTGGTTTGCCAAAAGAAGTGAATACGAAGGCTCTAAGAAGAGGAGAAATGCAGGTGCATCAGCTCCCACCCTTGACCTATGTTGCTTGGCTAGACAGGAGGGTTGTTACAGCATTATCCAATTGCAGCTCTAAGATTTTGATGATTGACACTGGAAAAATTGATGCCCGTAACAAAATGTCAATTTTCAAGCCCGATATTATCCAGGAATATAATATGCATATGGGTGGAGTGGATCTAGTAGATCAGGTATTACACACATATCCCTCTTTGCGAAAAACAATCAAATGGTATAAAAAAGAATTTTTACACCAGCTGGATATAACCATATACAATTGTTTAGTAATTTGGAGAGCTCTAAACCCACGGAAGACAATGACGTACCTGGACTTTCGCATATCAATAGCTCGCAGTCTAATTGAGCAGTATAAAATTCAGAGACCTCTCCATACTGGGGGTAAAAGATCCACCACCCCAGCACCCCTCAGACTTGAAGGAAAACTTTTTCCTAAAAGGGTGCCACCCACAGCAAAAAAGTTGCGTCCCTTTAGAAAATGTTTGGTGTGCCGCAAGAAAGGAGTCCGAAAGGAAACTAGTACGATTTGCCGTGAATGTGGAGATGTGCCCTTGTGTATTTATCCCTGTTTTGAGGTGTACCATTCAAGAAAAAACTTTTAAAGGTAAGCTTTTACTTCTTATAGAATTTATTTAAATTTACTGTAAAACATAAGGTTTAAAAGAATTATCATTAAATACGCATTAAATGCATGTATGCACAGGACATCTATACACGTCCATATCGGTTTGGGGCCTTTTAACTTGAACGTCATATGACATCCATATCGGTGAAAGGGTTAAGAGCACAAATGTGCAAGACTTTTGCAATATCTTGGGTAGAATACTTTTGCTTTTTGCTCTTAATTTTGTTGTTGCACTAAACATAGTCTTGAATCTATACACTGATGTTCATTGTTAACAAAACAAGTACGTACATAACCTTATAATAATAATGATGATGATAAATAATTTAGCCCATAGACATCCCATAAGGACAAGCTCGTACTTAGGCTCCAAAGGCATGCAACTCCTTGGGAGCTTTGTCTTGTTACTGCTTCTTCTTTTCTCTATTTCTGTTTTCCACTCATTTATCCTTTCCACTCTACTTGTCCTCCAGATACTTCTGCACTGCACTTTTCACATATCTATTGCACTTGCTATCAATATCTTTTTGTCCCACTTGGTACTTGTTGATTCTTGCTTGGTGCCAGCTGTCTCCATGTTTCTCTGTTTCTTGCCACTCTTGCCCATTGACTTTCCTGCTTTGGTTCTGAAGTAGTCCACCCATCTGGTTCTTTAGTGCCCCACATTTCTTTGTCCTTCTCTTGGGTCTCACACTGTTGTCCAGTGTGTCCATTTCTGATGATCCATGTGTGATACGTGTCTACCCGATTTTCATTTTAAGCTTTCTGCCCTTTCTACCACATTGCGCATATTTGTTCTACTTCTTAATTCTTCATTCCTAATACTTTCCCTTAGTGGACTGTTTAGGATTTTACGCTCCATTCTCCTTTGACACACCTGTAGCTGCTTTTTCAGTTTTTCTGTCAAGCACCATATTTGTCAACCAGAGAATAGCCTTGGCATTACACACTTATCTAGGATTTCTCTTTTGAACTTACTTTTTATCTCTTGTCTGTGAGTAGGAACTTGAGTGACCAAAATTTGTTCCATGCTAGTACACATACTGCTGTACATACTCGAGTAGTGATTGATGGATTTGAATAGGGCAGAGGTGCAATCGAGTGTCACTGAGGGTGACTCCCCTCCTTTTCCCCTTCTCCAACTTTTTGCTTAGTTGCGGGGGGGCACAGGGCAACAGCTGATTGGCATTGGCTATTGCGGTACGTCTACACACCTTTGTGTTTTTAAGCAAATGCAAGTAAGCGGCGGACAGTCAGCATGTCCCAATACAGAGCCCGACATTGACAAATTAATGGCTAAGAAGAATACAAACTATATTTAAATTATTAACTAATAATTATTAACATGTAGCTATAAAAGTATAATTCATAATGGTATTCAATACACATTATGCACATAAAAATATGAATAAATAGTTTGACAATCCACCACTGAATCTTCCCTGTGCTCTTCCACACCCCAGTATCTACTATGTCAGTTGCGAAGGTTAACTAGGAGGGGAAAAGGTAACTACCCTTTTTCCCCTCAATGACACCACTGGAATAGGGTCTTCTATTCTGTTGGTCAATACTTCTGTTTTTGTGGGATTCATTGTAAGGCCTATTTCGTTGCTAACTTTGTCCAGCTCCCTGATCATTTCATAATAGAGGTACCTAAATATCATTTTGGGACTACGGTTTTAAGAGTCGACATTAGCTGAAAATGTTAGGAAGGTCCTAACAAAATGTGTTCTAGGTAAACATTAGCAATATATGGAACATCAAGTACAATTTGACTCAAAATTATATTAATTTTGTGTTTCATTGTGTCATAGTCCTTACTCATAAGAATACAATTTTAATGGATAGAGTCAACATGAAAAATTCAATGGCATGGCCTGGCCAGGATTTGAACCACGGATCTCCCAAAAACCTTCATCAAATACCTTAGCCTATATACGGCTAGTGTGAAGAAATGATTAATTTCCATCAATTAACTAAAATACAATTTTAAGTTTACTTTATACTGTTCCTATGTCTTGATTTTTAATTCTAAGGAAACGAACTATGTAAAACCTGTGAAAGAAACAATGCAGGCATTGAATAGTAACCTTATTTTTCATACAACACCACTAGAAACAACTTATGTCTACTTATCTGGCAGATAAGAACTAAATGTTTTTATAGAATTTATTTAAAAAGCAACATTTCAACTAAATTTATGTTTATGCTGCTGAAGCTATTTTTCAAGAATACTAATTTAATTAATGATATAAAAATAGTGTTAATTGCCACTTTTCACAGACACTTTTGGAACCATAAAAAACTTTCACTGTCATATGTTGAAGGGAAGTACTTAGGCTCTGTCCCTTAACCTTTAACATACAATCAACCTGGATAATATCCTATGAAGGGAGTCAGTGAATATGTTGTGAAATGATAAGGAAATGTAAAATATAAATTGATAAAAATCTTTAAATAAATCAAGTGAAACAGAATTTTTGTTACTTAAACTGGAAAGATGACCACATAGTCTTTGTGGTCGTATTAGCAGAATAACCACAGTGTTGAAACTTCCAGGCCACAGGACTAGTCAGCAGGTCATAAGCACAAGCTAACTAATTCTGTTTGGAAGAATATTTACCTTTTAGATTTATATATAATTATAGAATTACGTGGAAAAAATATTTATTAAATGATATATGAATTTTCTCATTATAGATATAACCCCCCATGACATAATAGCCCAAAGGAGGCCCAAGCCTGCCAACCTGACTGCCGGCCTCATGCCCATATACACAAGGCAGAGCGGGACGATCTTCCTTCCAGTACAGGGAGGATATGGGGTCACATCTCAGCACCCCTAGCCAGAAAGTTGGCTTTCTACACCAGGGTTTGCTACCTAGTGTAGCTCATAAATTTCCTCACGATGCTGAGTGGCTGAGTTTTATACCCAGGACTTAAAATCCAAAATCTCCAAGGTTGGAATAGAACCCAGACACCTTCCGTGGCAGGGAATCAAAGCACAACGTCCTAGCCCACTATGCCATGGCGCAGGACCATTGTAAATGGTGCAGGCATAGTGTGTACACATAACAACAGATGGCTCTGTGATAGCTGGTAGTAGGATAGCGAGAGCTGTGAAATCAGTCAGTTGGTGAGTGTTGTGCGAGATGAAAGTAACCCATGTTGAGCAATGCGCTTACATCAAAATAGTGTTCTCTGAGGGAGAAATGCGATGGAATGTCACAGTGAATTAGTGGAAGCCCTTGGGAATAATGCCCTACCATACCATACAATAGCACAGTGGATAGGAAAGATCCAGCAAGGACGTTTGTCGACCAGTGATGAGCACCGTTTGGGACGACCTGTCAGTGTGCTGACCGACATGGCATGTGACGTCATCGAGCAGCTCCTGGATGAAGACAGACAATGGACGCTACTGGAGAAGTAGCATCGAGAAAAGAACTGTTCAGAGGATATTGCATAATGAGCTGCACTACGCAAAATCACATCGCGGTGGGAATGTTATGACTGACGGAAGTTCAAGAGTGGGTGTGCTATGCTATATGCTCTGACCACCTTGCACGCTGGCAAGACAGCAATCAATTCTTGTCACAAATAATTGCCATCGATGAATTTTGGGCCAAGGCATAAGAACCAGAACTGAAACGTCAGTCCACAGAGTGGCGACATGCTGGATCACCAAGGAAGCAGAAGTTTCATCGCAATCCTTCCCCAGTCAAATTGATGGGGATCGTTGCGTATGACGTCAGGGGTGTCATTGTTTGCCACTTTGTTCCACATGGCAGAACAGTGACTGCACAGTACTACAGGGACTTCTTGGTGCGGCAGGTACGACATGACGTTCTGGAGAAAGATTTGAAAGATTAAGGAACCACTACATGGTAGGCAATTTGCAACATGAGAGGACATTGCTAATGCTGTGCTCGAACAGGTGACCCAATTCACATATGGTGCGGCAAATTCTGAGGCAGGTGGTATTCAGCACCTCCCACATCATTGGCAGCATATGGTGACAGTAGCAGGAGACCACTTTGAGGGTCTTTAGGCCCAGGTTTACCATGTCAACTGTATGTGTACTGTGTTGTCATTCTTTTGCACCGTGAAGGCCATATTTCCCTGTATACTACCGTAATAAATTAGTGTGTTACAATATTTCAGTGCTATTCATTGCCCACATATGTAGTTAACACCGTGTCCTTTTGTCTTTATATGTCGCATTTTCCAACCAGACTTGTATGTTCAAGGAAAAAAATAGTTGTCATGACTTTTGCCCCAAACCTCGTATAGTAATGCATTTGCAAGTTCTCTTTGCTGCTTGAGAGAAGTGGGAATCACTGGAGAAATGGTGAAGGTACAAGCACACTAAAATCCTTCTGTCTTAAACAAGCAGATTATCTCTTGCTTTCTTGAACAAAATGTGCTCTGATTTCTTTTCTAGCACTTATTGCACACCACACCCAAATTTTCAGTTCACAGTGAGGAATTTCGCATGATCATTAATAAATTTAAATTCTTTCAGAATTCAAAATGGGCTTCAGAAAGGGGAGGCGGACAGTTGATAATGTATTCATCATAAAAACACTAGTAGATAAATACCTAAAAAATAAGAAAGGTAAATTATATATGGCTTTTATCGATTTGGAAAAAGCTTTCGACCGGGTAGAGCTGAAACTGTATAAGCTGTTAATGAAAGGAGTGAGTAATCAAATGGTAACTATACTAAAAGAATTGTATAATGAAAATACATTTTGCATAAAATATGAAGAAGGGGCACTAACTAAAGAAATACAACTGGAGGGAAAAGGACTAAGGCAAGGGTGCAAGCTAAGTCCAATTTTATTCAATTTATTTATTGATGATGTACTACAAAATATAAGTAAGAAAATAGTCTCATACCAGTAATAAACAACTTACAAGTCCCAGGTTTACTTTTTGCAGACAATTTGGTAATAATGTCCATTACCGTTAATGGGTTAAAAATATCTTTGCAAGAGGTGGAGAAATACTGTTCAGAGTGGGGCTTAAAGGTAAACAGCAAAAAAACTCAAATTGTAGTATTTAAAAAAGGAACTAAATTGAGTAAATGTGAGAAGTGGAAGAAGGGAGAAGCTGAATACAAAGTAGTGCGTGACTGTACTTACTTAGGATTAAAATTAGATGCAGGAGGCAAATGGGAAAAACAAAAGAAATCAGCACTGGCAAAAGGGAAAGCAGCAATGATGGCTGTGAGAGGGTGTCTATATAAAATGCTGGAGATGGAGATCAAATGGTTGGAAAGAGTATATAGTTCTGTAGTCGAGGCCAGAATGCTATATGGCATTGAAATATGGGGGCTTGAGAATGGGTGGGAAGTTGTGGATCAGATACACAGGATGTTCTGTAAGGAAGTTTTGGGGCTGCCAATGGCAACAGCAAACGAAGTTGCTCAAATTCAAATGGGGAGAGTAACAAGGAAAGGGTTAATAATGGAAAGAGCCTTGAAATACTGGCATAGGATCTTGAATTTAGATGAAGGCAGCTTATTGCAACAATGTTTAAAATATCAAGAAGCAAGTCTGCAAAGCTCGGGCTGGGCAAGCACTCTACGAAACAATTTAGAAAATAATGGCTTAGGGGATATTTGGAGAAAAAGAGATAGAAATTATAAAGGTTTCTGGAGGGGTGTTAGAAAAAGATTTGAAGATATAGAGATTCAAAAACTGTTCAGCTAGTTAGGTGAAAAGATGTCATTGGTATATTATGTTGAGTTAAAAAGTGGCTGGGGAAGGGAGCAGTATATAGATAAAACCATTAATGAAGAAAGGAAGGGGATAGCATGGCTGAGAGCAGGAGTGTGGAGGCTAAAAGGGCAGCGGAATGGGTTTGTGCAAGACAAGTGCCCATTGTGTGGGGGTAAGGAAGATGTGGAACATATCCTTTTTGAATGCAGGGAAACAGAGATTTGGCGAAAAGAATACATCTAGAGAAAAATCAAGCGAAGTCCTGATATATGTAAAATTATAGATACAAATCTCAAGAATGTAGGACAGTTCTTAGATAAAGTGTAAAATAAATGGAAGTGGACTGTGAAAAAAGGAAATGAACAATAGTGTGTAAGCAATAGTAGTAATGGTAGTAATGTTAGTAGTAATAGAAATGTAAGTTGTGTATTACACATTTTGTAATTCAACGGGCTGCCCACCAATTAATGGCCTGGGCCAAATACTGGCGAGCAGCTCAACAATTGTAATAGCTTAGTACACAAATAAATAAATAAATAAAATAAATAAATAAATTTAAAGCTTCATTTTCAATGTAAATACATGAAACATTTGGGATCAGTTTTAATAGAAAATAAACTAGATGAAACCATTGCTGCTTTAAAGTGATCACCTCAAAAATCACTAAACAATCTAGCCCAATAAATTAATGTGAACACAATCCATATTGTGCAACAGAAAAATCTGTGCTGTTGCATGAAATGCTTCATTATGACCCAAAGAATACAGTGCAGTGCACAGTAAGTGCTAGAAAAATAATGAAGCCCTTTTCTGCAATTAAAAAATAAGAGATATGCTTCTTATTTGAGAGATAAGGCTTTTAGTGTACCTCTACTGTATCATTTCCTGTGTGACACTCATGCACAATGGAGAGAGCCCACAAATGTGTTACCACATATTTAAATGACTATTCAATAAAATATCCTAAATTAAACTTTAAAACAACCTGCTTAGTAAGATCCTTTTTTGCTGCTATATCAAATATTTTGTTTGTTAACACACCCAATTGTCAGGATCATATAGAGCCACTAGTGTGCCAGAATGTCAAAGGAGTTGTTTTCACATGCCAGCATATCTACTGACATGAGCATAAAACTTGTGGTTTTGCAGATTATCATACTTGGTATTCCAGTGTCCTTTCCATTCAGTGATCAACATTTATGATCACCATAGAATTTCGTACCGCCTGCCGTTCCCTATGCAGGTTGCAACAGACATTCTCCCGGCATCCAAACAAATAATAGATAAGAGTACATGGCAGAGGGGCATTGCAACTGGTTGCCCAGAGAGCAAAAGTGTTCTATGAAACATTCGTATATGCACACCTATTTAGAACATTATGTACAACATATAAACTCTTATATAGTACATACAGACTTGCCTCTGGCTGATTTCATAATTTAAATAGGCACATTGAATAAATAACTAACTAACATCGTGGCGACACCCAAGCAATTATAATGCGGGTTGTAATATTTCCTGATCAAATGTAAAATAATATCCAAATAATAAAATTAATTTCTTAAATATCTGAAGACTCTTGCTAGACAAAATACCAAAGCAGGAATTTTACTACATATTTACTCATCTGCGGCCATACTGCTAAAAACAGTAATGTACCTCTGAAGCCTTTCAAATGAAAAACTCATTCTACATCCCGTCAAACAAGATTTATACTGCAAAAATGTTCCTTTGACATTACATGATGTGATTGGGGCGTATATGAAATATTTTATCAGTATCATAGTTTTTGTAGGGATCTATAAGTGCATCTGGTATGCGGTAAACTGCACTGAATACTGCATTCTTTTCAATTACACTTTTCATTTTCATCTTTATTTCAGGTATAATGCTCGAGGTTTGGTAAATCTGTTTCGACAGTTCTACATGCCGCTCAGATTCAGTCAGATCTATACCTCTGGGCTGTAACAGTGTGATAGTAGTGGGTAACTCTTTGAACAAATGTGCAATCAATAATATATTTCTACGAAACTATTCATTACTAGACGTTTGGCAGTTTGTGTGCTAGAACTTTCATCGGTTTCTAAATTGGCTAATACCAAAACAATTTTGTCATAATGTTTGGCCTCTAGCCAAGCTACCCATCTGGTGACAACTGACCGTGGTGGTAACGATATGTCTGGTGCTGTCTGAACTTTGCAATCCTGTTAGATGCTTTCAAAAATATCTTTTTCATGTGAGCTACAAAGCTGTCTACACCTGCATAACTACATTTGATTGATTTGGCCACTCGGTGTAAAGCATGTGCTAAACATGTAAAGTTACAGTAATGAGTTGCATTCTACAATGAACCTTGCCCTTGCTAGTAGTGCTGCGTGGTATAGCCATGCTTGGCCGCTCTTACACTGCTCAAGGAAATTGGTATGAACTTCTAGTCCTGATGATTACTCAAAAAAGCAAAGACAAATTTTCATTCTCTGTTTTGAAGCCAAATAGGCCCTTCAAGTTTAATTTTCTGACCCTAGGAAATGTTTGCCTATCCCTTCCACGTTTTTCATTAAATGTTTTTCCCTAGTTTTAACACAGGGTTCAGAACTCATAGTGGAAGGATAATAATGTCACCATCTTACTCCACTTTCTGTGGTTAGTGACTGCTCCACTTTTGCATAGCCATAGCTTACATCAGTGGCTTAACAGTTGAGACGATAATGTATTAATGCAGTATTTTAGAAAAGAAAACATAATTGGCAACATTTAATGAGATCAATACTGTTTTCCAAATATAGCTTTACTTCATATCACACACACACAGAATTCAAGAGAATTTTCATTTGTACTAACGATAAAGTTACCAAGGTAGAGATTAATTAATCAAGAATTCAGTTTAGGCCCCTTGAAATTTCATCGACCTCTTTCAGAATCAAAGATGTAACTCAGCCACCTAGGTCAATGATATTTATACAAAGAATATATATAGAATTACATTATACTGCTTGTTGTTTTATAAGTAAGCAGTTATTTGCTGCAGCCAAATGTTAACTTAATTCCACGATTTGTTACAATTTATAAACAAGCAATATCTGAAAATGATTCTTTTTCCATACTTCTTGGCGTGCTTTGTATTGAAGTGATCTGTGGTGTTGAAATCTGCAGTAAATGAATAGGTACACAGCATAACAAACAGATTGCATTTTCATTCCCTTTCCTTACACAAAAAATATATTTTATCTCAAGTAACACAAACCACAGATTGTTTCTATGTTCCCTCTTTATGTAACAGGAAAGCAAACCAGTATGAGTAAGCCATTGTTATAGAAAAGGTAATTAAGAGGAGTGTCAAAGAGTGTCAGTTCCCAAACCAAGTCTTAATGTGTTCATTAAAACTTTGGAGACCAAAAGCAGATAAATGCAGCCATAGTAAATTTAACCTTATGCTTGAAAATAGTCTGACACATGCTCAATATGAGGGGGTGTCGTAAAGTTTTAATTATCACCCGGTAGCTTAAATGTTAGAGTGATGAAAACTTTTCAGTGTCATCATTGATCCCTCGGGACAGCATGTTGGTAATTTCAGTGATTTGAGTCCTCTTGGTTTTTTACAGTGAGTACCAGAAGTGACTGAGGTGTAAGATGGAGAAAATTGAGGCTAGTAGTGTGATCAAGCTCCTGCGTTTGAAGGGCAAAATTGCCCGGGAAATTCATGAGATGACGGCTGTTTATGGAAATGATTGCCCATCATATGACACTATTGTGAGGTGGAAAAGGAATTTTTAAACTGGTCACGTGTCCCTGACAGATGAGCCAAGAGCTGGTAGACTGTTGAAGACAGATGATGCTGTCACAGTAAAGTAAGTGGAGTGTTTAATACTGGAAGACAGACGAGCAACCATCCAAATGATCATGAATGAGACACGTCTTAGTTATAATAGTGTGTGGAAAATTATTCATGACATGTCTAAGGTGTCTGCATGGTGGGTTCCACGTTTGCTAAACCCCTTTCCAAAAGCAAACATGGCGTGACCTTTCAAGACAGATGTTGATGCAGTTGGAACAGGATGAAGATGAGTTTTTTGATCGTCTGCTAACCATGGATGAATCCTGGATCTATCAGTATGATCCAGAGACAAAAATCATGAGCATGGAATGGAAACATGCCAATTCTCCCCCCCTCCCAAAAAGGCAAAGGTTTCAAAAGTCAGCTGGGTAGGTCATGCTTTCAGTTTTATGGGACTGTCATGGAGTCATCCTTACAGATTATCTTGCCAAGGGTCAAACCATCACTGGCAGATACTACTGCAATCTTCTGGACAAGTTACAAGCAGCTCTGATTAAGAAACGATGCTCTCCAAAGTTGTTCGTCCTCTGGCTGACAATGCACCCGCTCATTCATCTCAAGCTGCAGTTGACAAAACAAGGGAATGTGGCTTTGAGACCTTTCAGCACCCACCTTATTCACCCGATCTCGCACCAAGTGACTTTTTCTTGTTCCCGGAAATGAAGAATCCATTGCGTGGTCGCCGATTTGACAACACAAATGACGTCATTAATGAAGTGGAAGAGTGGTTTAAAGCGAATTCTGCAGACTTCTACAAGCTAGTTATTCGGAAGGTGAAGAAACGCTGGGAAAAATGTGTAAATCTGGATGGACTATGTAGAGAAGAACTAACAAGCACATATCAACACAAACTCTCTATCACATTTTTTAAAGGGCGATAATTAAAACTTTACTACACCCCCTCATATTTATCTGGTAATTGCTATTGGAATTAAGAAAATATTTTCTGAACATTGATTTTCTTCTTAAGTTAAGGACATTTTGCTGGAATTTTATTCACTAAATCTGCTTAAAATTTCCTAGTTAAAGCAGATGCTGAAAATTTATCTACTTCAGCCAATTTTTTTGCATTTTTATAATCAATATATTTAAAATTAGTGTAAATTGCATTAAGTTCTCCATCAAAATGTAGTGCTTTTACAATATTTTTGTAAAAGAAGAAAAATACAACACTACATAAATATAATACTTTGTAACAGAAACTTCACTTTACATCTTTTCTTTAAAGATAAGTGAAGTTTCTGTTACAAATAATTATATTTGTGTCATATTTGTTGCTTCACTGTAACTAGCTTCATTATTTACATAACACTTACAACTGCTCCAGCTAATCATCTTTTAAAGGTCGACCATATATAAATTGTGTGTATGTGTATGTATTTGTGAGTGTGAGAGAGAGAGAGAGAGAGAGAGAGAGAGAGAGAGAGAGAGAGAGAGAGAGAGAGAGAGAGAGAGAGAGAGAGAGAGAGAGAGAGAGAGAGAGAGAGAGAGAGAGAGAGAGAGAGAGAGGGGGGGTTTATATTCTTTTCAAGTTAATTTTCAGTGTTTTTAATCATTTTTGTAAAGTCTGGCACTATTATGTGTTTCTTCAAGATTTTACAAAAACTATATTTTATTTCATTTCAAATTGTCTTCTAATAAATTATAAAATAGAAGTATAGAGAAAATAGAAGCACAGTCAATATAATTAAAACATAATTTTCAAAGAACCTTTGGAAATTATGCGTGATTGGAGGAATTTAGTAACAGCGATGTCAAAATTAATTTTAAAAACTATTTGTAGTCGGTTTTTAACACTTCGCCACTTACATTTTTATAGTATTAAGGACTAGGTTCAGAAGCCACTGCGTCCATTTTCAACCTTGAAGGTTCCACTCCCTTCGAGTTTGAAAATGAATGCAACGGTTTCCGAAATAGGTCCTTCAATAATATAAAAATGTTAATGATGATGTGTTAAAAACTGACTACAGTATTTTCAGTTAACATTAGGAAAATTTAAATTAAGGTTTTAGTAATCTCTAATTTGTGGTAACTGTGACACAAATATCTTTGGTTGATTATAAGAATATTGTTGTACAAGAATCACTGAAAACTAATTCTTTAGAACAAAATCTGCTACAATATACACATGAGAATAAGCATGCCTATTTGTCAGACCATAGATCACTCCCCATACACTCATATTTACAAGCCTTTTATTTGTGGTTCTGCATAATCAACCTTAGTAATGTATAATTTTAAATATTTACCATTCCATTATTAGTTCAAATCCTTATACGAGGGCTGTTCAATAAAGAATGATCATAATTTTTTTATGGACATAATTTTTTACACTAAAATTCAATCTTATTATATTCTGTTAGCTTAATGTGAAACAAACACGCCATAGTAGTTTCATTGTTGGTACTCCTGGTTCCTGCCTGTGAGAACCAGTCAAGTTCAGACATGTTCAGTATCGCCTACCGTTGCAATGGAGGTAACATGCTGTTAAAGTTGATGTTAGAGGAAGATCCGGAGTTTCTTTCAAACGTAATCACTGCTAATGAAACTTGCCTACATCATTTTGATCCTGAGAGCAAACAGCAAAGCTCATTGTGGAAATCTCTATCACCAACCCCCCAAAAAGCAAAAGTGGTTGCTTCTGCTGGGACTGTTATGGTCATCTCATTCTTTGACTTTCATGGAATGGTTTATCAGCATGTTGTACCTGCACACACAACAGTAACTGGACAATACTATAGGGATGTCCTGAAAACATTGCAAGTCCATATCAGGCACAAAAGACCACATTTCCATGAAGCAGGCTGGATGCTGCACCATGATAATGCGCGGCCGCATATTGCCAATGTTGTTGCTGAATATCTTGCAAAAATCAACATGAAGTGCATCCCTTACCCTCCCTATGTCCGGATTTAGCCCCATGTGACTTTTTCCTACTCCCTAACTTGAAGAAACGCCTTCATGGGAGGCATTATCCATCATCAGAAGCAGTGGTGAAGGCTGCGGAGGCGATTTTGAAGGATCTCTCAAAAATGGTTTCCAGCATGTCTTTGAAGACTGGCAGAAATGCTGGGACAAGTGCATCACATTTATGGGAGACTATTTTGAGAAGGACCATCAAAATTATGAGGATGAGTAAAGGTACATTGTCAAAATAAATTGTGTTCATTCTTTATTGAACAGCCCTCGTAAATAAAGTATCAATATTTCTGTACCTTCTAAATTATTTCAGCAGAAGATAACTATATTTAACAAGACTTCGTCGATTGCTGCATTGATTTTGATGTTTACACCATTAAATGCTTCATTAAAGGATTTTTCTACTTACACTAGACTTTTACTTTAATATATGACTGCCAAAAATACTTTTCAGAATTTGACAAGTCATAGTTTTAGTGGTGACCCTCTAAAATATTTATAGACCAGTGACAATCTACCACAAGACCGATGAACATTTGTTTAACAATAACAAACCAAAAGGTGCTTCTTCTTTTAAAGGTTACATATCTTAATTTTTGAAAAACAAAAATACTCTTCATTGGTCACATACAGTTTACTTATGTAATACAAATAGAATTATGAATACATAGATGCTAAGCCATTTTCCTACAGGAAGATATAAATGAAAACTAATTTTTTATTTTAAGATATAAAAGCATTATATTCTAGATCGCAACGTTTAAAGGGCACCACCAGATTAGCACCCAGCGAGTTTTGGCACTGCCATAACTAGAGGTATTAAAGTGATGTAAAAAATATATGTATTTTTTTATCTAAACAAACTAGAGAGATTTTAAAAAGACATTAATCTGCTTTAAGCTACAGAACTAAGAAGACTTTAAGTTTGAAATGAGCGAGCAATATGGCAATAATGCTTTCTCACTCTAGGGTTTTCAGTTCAGAACTCAGTAAAGCACATCAATTTTAAGTTACAGAGAACCAGAAGTTGTTTCTTAAATCTAGATTTTCTATTACTCATCTTGTATTATCAAGTTTAATTCAATTCTTTTGATCCTCTTATGAATGCATTGTTGCATCACAATCCTAGTCATCAACCATTACTCTACCACCTCAAATCTACTAACCCCTTCGGAGGAAGAAACTAAACAACAAGTTTAATTTTATTCTCTTCTCTTGAAATAATATTCACTTTCTATAGAATATTTTGGGTTATTTTGTATTTCAGTAATATCACTAAGAATGTACCATCACTGTATATGTGATATTGTGAGAAATTTAAGTCTTAAAATTTGTAAATTATTTAAGTCTAGACTATCCCATTTTATTTACAATTTTTCATCTCAAATGTAAGATATACTGGAAAGTTTATATAGATTAATGTCATCTTAATTCTAGATATGGCATTAATTTCCCCCAGGCTTGAAAGACAGAACAAGACAGTCCAGGAATTCAAAATTATACTTATTGAAATAGGTTAAAGCTGAACTGCAATGTATTTTGTGTTCTTGGCACAGCAATAATTAAAATAAAGCAAGAATAAGGTCATAGAGGACATAAAATTTATTTTAAAGTGTCTTAAAAAACAGCAGTCTTTCTAACCTCAACTTTTCTGTTCAGTAATTTTATCACTAACAGATGGCACCTTTATTCCTTCTTGTTATTTTATTTTGTTACTGCATTAATGAGAATAATAAAATTGCATACAAAGAATTCCATATAGTAAAAAGATTTAAAAATAACAATGTTAGTGCTTTGTTTTTCATAGCATCGAATACCTCAAGATTTACCTATTGACGATTTCAAAATGAATGCTGCTGCTCTTTTGCTAAGCAGTTGTGTTATTCATGTTTATGTATTATTAAAATTGACTCCCTTCATTTGTGATATGCGTGTTAAAAACAACTTCAAGCACATATGTTCTTCTCTAACATAATTACAGTTCATAGGCTTGTATGCTCTGTTGCTCATACTTTTAAAATCAACTTGTCACTGCGGCCACTTCTCTGAATGCCTGTGTAGGGAAGATAGAGAAATAAACATCCTTCAGCTACTTCTTATTTTCCGAAGTATATGTAGCATGCACATTGTATAATAAATAATGTTCCAAAAACCAGTCTTTCATACTCTGCAGTTTTATACATTACCACTGTAACACATGGCTTAGTTGTTTAAATATTTTAGTTACTCCTATACTTTTTTAAAATTATTTTCATCTTATTCACTTGCTTATTTACATTACATTTTCTAGATATTGTATGATGTGAGTTATGGTAAAGTAATATGTATGATGTAAAAGATCATACTCCATGTTTCATACACACTTTCACACACAAAATGGAATTATTTATACAAAATAATGGCACATAGTAAAGCAAATCTGTTTATATTGTGAAGTATCATGTGTATTAATAATTCAACCATGATTACAAAACATACATTTTTCCTATACATTTTAGGAACCGTTATTGAAAATATACTTGGTCAACTAACCTTATAAGATTTATATGTTGACACTGTACAGTATGAAGTGTCTAACAGTTGTACCAATACCACAAATACACATCAAACATGAAGTGTGTGCCTTGAAGCACAGCTACAGTTTTTGAGTAGATATGAATGGGTGTTTCAGAATTATAAAAAGTGTGATATCTTTGGCCATCTTTATACATTCATACCCTTGGATTTCAACAACATCTACAAAATAAATGTTTTTATATTTAAAAAAAATTAAGAGATTATTTCAGTCCAGATCCACTGTTTTAACGCAGAAAGGGATAAGTTGCAATGATGAACATTTTCTTGTTTATTTCATTTTACTCTGAAGCTGAGCTATTGTAGGCTGGCTGACTGGCTCGGTAGGGGATTCAGAATCAGAACTTGTACTCTGAAAAGCTGGTACCATGTCTTTTTTGTTGTTTGATATTGAGACCATTCCAGGATTACTGATGTGTTTCTCCACAGTCACTATCTTGTTACCATTCCCTATATCAGAGTTGTCATTGTGGTGTTGATGTTTCTCAAAGTCAGCCTCCTCATCTTCAAGGCTTGAATAGCTTGCAGTGGTAGCATCTGTATCCGATTCACCACTAGGCTTCTCCTCACTATCGCTGCTGGAATCTGCACTTGCATTTTCATCACTACTACTGGTGCTACTAGTGCTGTTTCCATTTGAGTACTCTTGCTCTGACACTGAAACACAAAGCAATTTCATAGTAATTAATACACAGTGTTCATTTTTATTTGTGATTTTACTGCGCTAAATTTGACATCATCAATAGCATCACTGATGGAGCGAGTTTATATACGATTCCCCTAGCGGCTTCTGATCGTATTTGAAGTGCTGATATTTGAGGCCTCCCTCTACCGGCAATATATAAATGTACTATAAATATACTATTTGAGAGGTGGGCCTGTCCACGCAATATAAAGGTGCATAATTTTGCCTCGTGCATAGATACGATAACTGTTTATAAAAAACTATATGCTTCAATGCAAAGCTAATTATGCAGCCATGAAGAGTATACGAAATGATAAGTCAATGAACACTTGTTTCACAATGAACATCTGTTTTTCTGTTATAGTAGACATATATGCATATTACAAACCTGTCACATTAAAATAGAAATATTTTAATTTGATCTCAATTATTTTGTATCATCCACAGTTTTCTCACAATTTAATTTCTTTACAAAGCAGAAAACTAGCAGAACATATATACAAATATAGTAATTTGTAACTTAAAACTTCACTTATCTTATAAGAAATGATGATAATTTAACTTTAAAGAGAGTCGATTAATGACACTAAACAACACTTACTTTAAAATTTTTAAATTTTTCCGGTTGTTTAGTGTCATTAATCGACTCTCTTTAAAGTTAATTTATCATAACAACACTGTTTTCAACACTTCCAAGAAAGGAATTGCAATGATGATAATTCTTATAAATTCTCCGGGATCGCGATTTCATGTAAACTTATACACATCTTCACAAAGCTGTTCCGGCTGAAGATGCAACAGTTACTGGGAGCAGAGAATTAAGGAGGCTTTGGAAATTTCCTCTGAAAGGAGCACGCTTAATTGTGATGCTGGATTTCAGTTCAGCTCCTCTTGGAAACTGGCATTAAATATGGAAATTCATCGATTTAAGAAGCAAAGATCAATAAAGCTTGATAATCAAGTTAAGTAGTTACGTTTCTTTGACCCAATTTTCTATACTCACGCCATCTCCTGACCTGGCATTTAATTTACTGAAAACAGTCCTTTGTTCAGTAATGCAAATTTTGATAGTGTTTTGTCTTTGTTAATATTGGTGTTATATCTAGTGTTTCATTTGTGGTTGTAACATTTTATAAATATCCTGATGATGGGAAAGATGCACACTCCCAAAATGTCAATATCTAATCATCTTTTCACCTGGCTTGTTGCCCGAGAAGAAAGTGAGCATATTCGTCGCCAGGAAAGCTTCAGGTCTTATTTTAAGATAAGTGAAGTTTTAAGTTACAAATTATTATATTTGTATATATTTGTTTGATTCACTGTTAATAGCTTCATATTTTACATATTTATTAGCAGAACATGTTCCAGGAATGAAAAATAAATTAGTGTTACAATATGTACAAAGCTTTTATCCAAGTCTAAACAAGAAAATATCTATAGTATATAGCCTTATGTTTCCATTTTCTTATATTTCCTTTCTCTGTTCCCATTAAACACTGTCTGTATTGTAAGAAGGTATTCTTGAGGCCTTACTGTTACTTCTAGATTGGAATCAGTCACTTTACAGTGCCCAGTGTCTCTCTTTTTGTGAGTAACTGATTCTGTATCTTGGAAATGTTTGATGCACCTATTGGTTTAAAAAGACATAAGGATACCAATATTAATAGACATTTTAATTAAGCACGAGAATGACAAAACTTCATATCGTATACAGATGAAACGTAGGATGTTTATGTCGCAAACAAAAGTATGTCAATTTGACGGTACCTGGACACTTTTGACAACATTATGCTCCAAGGGACTTGTCTGAATGCTGGATAGCATTGCATAAACTCCTCTATGCAGTGGTTTAAATTATATTTATATGTCGCACCAATTTTAATGCCAGTATGAAAGTAGCATTATAACCGCTTTGGATAATAAAGATAAAGCAATTGGTATATTTTTAGATCTAAGTAAAGCTTTTGATACTGTTGATCACAAAATTCTGTTAGCAAAATTATTTGACTTTGGCATACGAGGACCAGCGTACAGCTGGTTTGAAACTTACCTTACAAATCGAAAGCAATTAACAGAGATTTTCGACACAAACCCTAATACCAATACTCATTCAGCAGTTAGATCAGACTTACTTGACATCACATATGGAGTGCCGCAAGGCTCAATTCTGGGCCCATTTCTATTCATCTCGTATATAAATGACTTTGTAAATAGCATCAAGGCTCATAACACTGTACTGTTTGCAGATGACACTAACTTACTAATAACAGGAAACAATAACGAAACATTAAATAATACATTAAGTCACACTAGTAAAGACTTGGTATCATGGATAGCTAACAACAACCTGGTTTTAAACACAGATAAGACAGTTTGTCTTAAATTTAGTATTACTGACAGAGGATGAAGTAAAATTAAATAATAAATTAATTTCATACAAAAGTGAAACAAACTTTTTAGGCTTGTGGATACAAAATAACTTAAAATGGAAAACTCATACAAATCATCTACTAACCAAATTAAGCAGGAATATATATGCCCTAAGAATATTAAGTCAGAATGTCAGCCTTCGTGTACTTTTAATGTCCTATTATGCACATATACATTCTATAATTAAATATGGAATAATATTTTGGGGAAATTCACCAGAAGCCAAAGATATATTTATTAAACAAAAACAAGCCATTCGAATTATAGGCAACGAAAGAATGCTATGTTCATGTAAGCCACTGTTCAGAAAGCTTTGCATACTTCCTTTGGCATGTGTTTATATTTTGGAGACAGCTTTATTTGTAAAAAGAAATAGATTTAACTTTCAAAACAATGGAAGTGTTCATATGCATTACACGAGGCATATTAAGGATATACACGTACCTCAATCAGAACTACAATGTTTAAGAATGGAGTACTGCATTCCTGTACAATAGTTTATAATTCCCTTCCTAATGACATCAAAAGCATAGATAACTACAACATGTTTAAAACTAGAACAAGGGCTTTCTTACAGGAGCACTGCTTTTACACAGTAAAGGAATATCTGCAATTTAACAAATCCAGATAAACATAAAATATGAATTTACTTAGCTTGTTCATTTCTCTCACTCATAATTATATCCAATTTGTGTCACAATATAATTGAATGTAGGTTAGGTATATTTGATGTTTAACTTTGTAATATTAAGTGTAAATTACTGACGTATCCTATATCAAGGTACTATGTACAGATTTGATTCTAAAGGATGAATAAAATTGAATTGAATTGAATTGAACCATGAAGACACGGTGCTCTGTGTTCATATCCAGGGGAAGCTGGTGGTATTAGTTACAAGCCCAACCACACTACGAGCACTGTAATTTGCTTACTGTTCTGCAAAAAACAGCTTCTTCTCCGTAGAGGGCACTATGATTTCAAGATAGATTCACCAGTCAACTAGAACATCATTCTTGCTCAATCGGAGGGCGGGAAATAATAAATAAAAATGAACACCGTGTATATACTATACAAGGTGTTAGGGATATGAGTATGCTGACTTCAACGGCAACTTCTTGATGTTAAGCTAAAGCGTAAGTTCCTGTACCATTTTTCTGTAAAGTGCATGGTTGCAGAAATATAAAATAAAATTAATCAAAGTTTTGATTACAAATATGTCATCACACCTTTATCATTTAGTTTTGAATAGGGATAACAAGTAGAGCTACAAAAGTTGAGTTATTTGTGTCTTTATCATATGGTGCTAAAATGATTCATTTAGCCACAAAATGATATTAAATGACTGGATTCCTGTGTGTCTATTGCTATAAAGTCATGGGCTTATGCTTGGCAACCCCATAGCATTGTAGCATTGACAAATGTTTAGAATGGAGGGTCAGGAATGTAAACAGTATGCCCATCTACGATTGGAGCAATAGCAGGATTGGTCAGCACTTCAGATGTGTCTAATGCATTCAGAACTATGTTAGTCTTCACAAATCAAGAGTATGCTTCTTTTTTAAGTTAATTGATTGAAATTATTCATTTCTTCACACTAGCCATTTACAGGCTAAGCCACGGCTAGGATTTGAACCATGGATCTACTGGTTTCCGTCCAGTCGCTCTTACCTATTGAGCTACCATGGCCAATTTGCCATCATGATATTAAATCCTCCAATTGACTCATATATTTCCCCGGTAAACCACAAGAGGCTCTCGCATCCGAGATACACCATTTGTGGCAACTTACTATTGTAAGTACTTGAGTCCCAGGCTTCATCATTTAACTCTTATTATTTAAGTTAATTGATGGAAATTAATCATTTCTTCACACTAGCTGTATACAGGCTAAGGTATTTAATTAATAGAATCTACATGAAATATCAATGCCACGGCCTGGATTTGAACCATGGATCTACTGGTGAGTCAATTGGGGAATTTAATGCCATGACGGCAAATTGGCCATGGTAGCTCAATGGGTAAGAGCGACTGGACAGAAACCAGTAGATCCATGGTTCAAATCCCGTCCGTGGCATTGAATTTTTCATGTAGACTCTATCAATCCAATACCTTAGCCTATATATAGCTAGTGTGAAGAAATAAATAATTTCCATCAATTAACTAAAATAATAAGAGTTAAATGGTGAAGCCTGGGTCTCAAGTATTTACAAAAGTAAGTCGCCACAAACAGTGTATCTCAGATGCGAGAGCCCTTTGTGGTTTACTGGGGAAATATATGAGTCAAATGGAGAATTTAATGTCATGACTGCAAATTGGCCATGGTAGCTCAATGGGTAAGAGCGACTGGACACAAACCAGTAGATCTGTGGTTCAAATCCTGGCCGTGGCATTGAATTTTTCATGTTGACTCTATCAATCCAGTATGCTTCTTGCATTGAACATTGAACATTCATGTAGTGCCAACACCTGGGATAAGTTTTCCGATAGAATTCCAAACCCAAGTGTCACAGCGAAGAGCCCAATGGCTGGCCCCATAGCTCAGTGGGTAGAACACCTGCCTGCTGTGCCAAAGGTCCCGGGTTCAATTCCCAGCTGGGGGTGGGGATTTTTCTCCAACCAAGATGATTCCCCATCTTTCCCAGAGGCTGGAAGTATGAATGGTTTATGATCAATGTCTACGAGTTAACACCATCAATATGTTCCAAAGAAGAACAGCCACCGACATGACCACTGCAGTTAAAGGCAGGTAATAAATGAAAAACAAAAGAAAGAGCCCAGTGGAGCTCATTTGTACAAAGCCCAGGCCTTAAAGTACTTACAGCATAGTAAGTCGCCATTAAGGTAGTTGTCTCATGTGTGTACCAAAAAAACACTAGTCAGTTGGAGAATTTAATGTCATGCTGACTCGTTAGCTATAGTAGCTCAATGATTTAGAGTGGATGGACGAAGACCAGAAGATCCGTGGTTCAAATCCCGGCTATAGCATTGAATTTTTCAGTCTGACTTTACCCTTTCATAGTGTGTCCTACACACGGCTAGTGTGAAAGAACAATTTATTTTCCATTAATTGTACATAATAGTGGTCCAAACTATAAAGCCCGGGCCTTAAAGTACTTACAGCATAGTAAGTCGCCATGAAGGTAGCTGTCTCATGTGTTTATGAGAACTCCTAGTGGTTTACTGAAGAAACACGACTCAGTTGGAGAATTTAATGTCATGCTGACTCGTTGGCCATAGTAGCTCAATGGTTTAGAGCGGCTGGACGAAGATCAGAAGATCTGTGGTTCAAATCTTGGCTATGGCATTTATTTTTCAGTCTGACTCTACTCTTTCATAGTGTGTCCTATACACTGCTAGTGTGAAAGAACAATTAATTTCCATTAATTATACCTAATAGTGGTCCAAACTATAAAGCCCGGGCCTTAAAGTACTTACAGCATAGTAAGTCGCCATTAAGGTAGTTGTCTCATGTGTTTATGAGAACTCCTAGTGGTTTACTGAAAAAAACAAGACTAAGTTTGAGAATTTAATGTCATGCTGGCCATAGTAGCTCAATGTTTAAAAGTGGCTGGATGGAGACCAAAAGATCCTTGGTTCAAATCCCGTCTATGGCATTGAATTTTTCATTCTGAGTCTACCATTTCATAGTTGAATTTGCTATCTTTGGTGATCAGAGTAGTTCTTATGAGTAGCTTTTACTTTAGGTCTCATGAAGGTGATTGTACAGCTTAAAACAAAACCACCCCACCCCTTATTGCTAACAGTAGCTGATAAACACACAGGCTCATGACAAACCGGCTTTCAAGCACTGGCCTAGTTTAGACTTTCACCCTTTGCGGGTGTGTGTGCATGCCTACATTCAAATCAAAACAAAAACATCTTATTCTGAAATCCATCACTGTTGCCAGACTGTGTAGATAATGTATTCAGTAATGTTCAATTATCTCCTTCACGTTTCAAGATAGATGGAATTGTTATGGATCTTTATTATTTGTTATATTTTGATGTCCCAGCTCGCACTCATACCCCTAATGCTGTATGTATGATAGAAGCACTACTAAATTTTCAAACATGATTCACAATACCTATTCAATATATAAACTCAATATAAACTCGAGGGTATCTACCAGGGCAATCCACACAGAGTGAAGACTGACCCCCCTCTAACGACCAGGGAGTTACCGAGCTGTCCCAAAAGGGTGAGCGGCGCTTCCATGGGGCTTTCCATAGGGCAAGACCTAAGACCTAAAAACTAACAATTTTTTTTTTTTTAAATTTATGTGCTCCAACGTTAAGTCATATCGGACGATGATTGGAATGGATGAAATGATGCTCAAATGAGTCCGGGGTCCATGGAGCTTAGAGTTACCCGACATTCGTCTTACAGGATAAGGGAAAACCTGAAAAAACCTTATCCAGGTAACTCACCCTGACCGAGATTCGAACTCGGGATCTCTTGAACATGAGGCAGACATGCTACCACCACGCTACCAAGGCGGGCTAGAAACTAACAAGCCTCCCCCATCTGGTCCGATCGACACAAGACGGGATGGAAGTGGATAAGCCACTTATGCGTGCCAACCCCAAACGGGAAGGCTACCGATTAACCTCGGTAGGGCCGCCTGGTCATCTAGCACACCTTCTACTAGCTATGCAGGCTAGTACGCAGGAATATATGGCTTCCCTCAACCCCGTCTGGATATGTACCCGATCTCCCACGGGTATCGAGAACCACTTCCCCCTCTGAGTCCAACCCAATCCGAACAACTCCCCTACGGGAGGGGCTCGAATGTTCGTCCCGAGGTTCCTCTAGTAATATCAGAGGTACCACGAGTGTTAGGGGTCCGCAGTGCTGGCACCACAGCAGCTGAAGGGGATGGATCCCCTCCCCTATGGGAACCTATTCAATAATATGATATAGGATATACATGTCGAGAAACTCATTATGAAGCTATACATCTGTATCAGGTTAAACGAACTTCTGCCAAATGGATTGCTTTTTGTGTAGTTTTTAAATACTGTTTATTTGCTTTTGCATTTTAGGAGGATTACTACATTATTTTATGAAATACAGGACTCAATGTTCAAAAAAAAAAAAAAAAAAAAAAAATAGGTCATTATAAAAAAGTGTATAACATAAAATCAATCAATCATCCAGGTAAAAAATCCAATTAAATATATGTTGGTGGCACTCATACAGTTTATATTCTTATTAAATATTTCAGTTGTTTGAATCAAACACATATAGTGTGATCCATATAAACCTGAACCACTTCAATAGGCCATAATGCTTGAACCAATAATAGGACACACGTGCAACTTTGGGAGAGTATAATACACAATTGGGAGATTACATTACACTATTTACATCTCAGAGAAAATGTTGGAAATGACCTCACCAGCATCTATACATGTTTGCACTCTCTCTCACCATATTCTCTGAAGTTTTACGGAGAGTATCCTCGCCAGTGTTACTTATTTTGGTTAGAATGGATTCCTTGAGAACATCAATTGTGCACAGCCTATTCTTGTACACTCTATTTGTTAGATACCCCCACAAGAAAAAATCCGGTGAGGTTAGGTCAGGGGATCTGGAGGGCGGCATATCTTTTGAGATTATTTGATTATTAAAGAAAATGATTACAAGTTCCATGGTGTCATTAGATGTATGGCACATTGCTCCATCTTGCTGGAAATAATCTTCTTACCTAGCACTCATCTCACCATATTCTCTGAAGTTTTACAGAGATGATATCAAATTGAGAGAAGGTTATTTCCAGCAAGATGGAGCAACATGCCATACATCTAATGACACCATGGAAATTGTAACCAGTTTCTTTGATAATCTAGTAATCTCAAAAGCTCTGTGGCTGCCCCAGATCAGCTGACCTAACCTCACCAGATTTTTTCTTGTGGGGGTATCTAAAAAATAGAGTGTACAAGAATAGGTCACGGACAATTGATGTTCTCAAGGAATCCATTTGAACCGAAATAAGTAACATTGGCGAGGATACTCTCCCTAAAACTTCAGAGAATATGGCGAGACAAGTGCAAACATGTTTAGATGCTTGTGGAAGATACTTCCAACATTTTCTCTGAGATGTAAATAGTGTAATGTAATCTCCCAATTGTGTATTATATTCTTCCAAAGTTGCACGTGTGTCCTATTATTGGTTCCAAAGTTATGGCCTATTGAAATGGTTCAGGTTTATATGGATCAAACTGTATAACACTGTGAATTAGTTCCCCTGCTGATATGGACAAGATATGTTGTCCTATTCAGAACTTTTAAATAATCCATCTAATCAACTGCTGACTGGATAAAAATGCCAATGCTTGGTTTTGACACCCGGGTTTATAACCATGTGGTCTAGGCAATAGGAATGGTTAACCTATCAAACCATGGATTGAAGGATCAAATTCCAGTAAAATTAACTGATGTATAGAGAAATAACAGTGACATCCATATTAATTACCCTGTAGGGGAGGAGATTCATCCTCTTCAGCTGCTGCGGTGCGAGTGCTGTGGACCCTTAGCACGTGTGGTACCTCTGACGTTACCAGAGGAACCTCGGGCTGAACATTCGAGCCCCTCCTGAATGGGAGTTATTCGGAATGGGTTGTACTCGAGGGGGCAGTGTGTCCCTGACACCCGCGGGTACCTCCGGCCAGGCTTCGGCCATCCGGAGGGGGTAAAGGGTTGCCTAAAAAGTCCTGGGTACTAGCCTGCAGAGGTAGTGAAAGGTGTGCTAGATCACCAGTTGGCCCCACCGAGGTGTTCGGTAGTCTTACCTGCAGGGTTGATACGCGTAAGTGGCGTATCCACTTCCACCCATCTTGACATCAATGGGAGGGGGTGGGGGTGCTTATAGACTCCAAGTATTGCACCAAGGTAAGAGCCCCCGAGTTTTCCATCGCTCCTGGATAGATTAGAGGCTGGAGTCTTCAGACTTTTGGGTACACCTCGCCGCTAACATCCATATTAATTAGTAAAATTTGGTAGTCAGTTTTTTCGCTCTATGTTATTTACTTACCTACCTTTTAATATTTGAAGGACCATTTTCAGAAGCAATTACTTCCATTTTCAAACTCATATGATTGAACCTTCAAAGTTAAAAATGGAAGCAACTTCCCCCAAAACTTGTCCCTCAAAAATTAAAAAGTAATGTAGTGTGAAAATAGCTGACCCAAAGCTTGTTAATTTCCAGTAAAACTGTAAAGCACTTCCAGAGAAATTGTAAAGCAATCAGTGAGATGGCATCATTGGATATTATTGCATTTTATCCTTTTCTATGTACAGAACAAGAAGGAGGCCATCCAATTTAAGGTTTGGTATTTGTATGGTCTGAGGTTTGCAGTATGCTATAATTCGTCTGCCCCCCACCATTTCTATTCGAAGAAGACTACCTCATTGGGTATCCATGGAGAGGTTAAATAGCTTCAGTTTAACAATGGTACTTCTCTGAGCATCTCATCTTTCACAAAATATTAGGCTTGTTTAACATGAAATACTTCAGTTTTTTCCTCTTCAACTCTACACCAACACACCATGACTTGTAAATTTCATCAGATTATTGACTGGTGATAAAGACTATCAACAATGATAAAGTTAGTTCCATCACAAAGAGAAGACAGCAGATGACAACAGACGACAGTCACACCTTTGAGGTTGATAATGGAAGCAACAGCTTCTGAAACCAGTCCCTCAATAATACACAAGAGTGAGTCAAATGAAAACTTTAAATTTGTAATAACAAATCGAAATTTCGTGCCGTTATCCTGTAAGTTCGTAAGGGTGCTACAAACAGCGTGCAGAATGGCCTGTAGGTGGCAGCATAGTGCAGATGCACACATACGTCGCAGTATCAGTATAAAGATGGCCGCCCCACTTGCAACTTGCACGAGGGAACAACAGTGTTCTGTTAAGTTAATTAGGAGTCGATTAATAACACAAAACAACACTCACTTTTAAATTTTCCCGGAACCGGTTTCTGAGGTCTTCCCTCTATCTTCAGCCGGACATCGATGTCCGGCTGAAGATAGAGGGAAGACCTCAGAAACCGGTTCCGGGAAAATTTAAAAGTGAGTGTTGTTTTGTGTTATTAATCGACTCCTAATTAACTTAATTTATACAACAACACTGTTTTCAACACTTCCATAAAAGGATTAGTGTTCTGTTATTCGGTTTTTCCATGGTGAAGGTGTGAAACCTACTGAAATTCATTGACGAATGAAGGTTCAGTATGGTGATGCATGTTTGTCACAGCAGCAAGTCTAAGAATGGAGTAGGAAGTTTGCAAATGGTTTGACTTCAGTGGAAGATGCTCCATGTTCAGGTCAGGCACAACGAGTTGTGACTCCATAGAACATTGCAGCAGTTGAAGCATTAGTGAAGGAAAACCACCGAGTGACATTGAATGACATTGCAGCATGTTTACAGATTAGTCATGGGTCAGCACACCACATTGTGCATGATGTGCTTCAGTTTCACAAAGTGTCTGCAAGATGGGTGCCATGGTACCTGACTTCTGAAATGAGAGAACATGTTGATGCTTGTGAAGAACTTCTTTGGCGCTTTGAACAGGAAGGCAATGGCTTCCTTGCAAGAATCGTTACTGGGGATGAAACCTGGGTTCACTTCCGTTTCACTTCCGGAAACGAAGAGAGCGAGCAAGGAATGGCGCCATCCCTCATCACCAAAACCAAAGAAGTTTTGAACAGAACCATCAGCAGGGAAGGTTATGCTAACTCTCTTTTGGGACAAAAAAGGCGTCATTTTGGAGCATTACATGCCTAGAGGGATCTCTGTCACCAGTGCATCATACACAGATTTCCTAAAAAATCATCTGCAGCCCGCAATCAAATCAAAGCGATGTGGATTGCTGTCAGCAGGTTTCCTTTTGCAACACGACAATGCAAGGCCCCTCACTGCCTGTGCAACAGTTGCAACAATCGCAGACCTGCATTTTGAGTGTCTTCCTCATCCACCATACTCATCAAACCTTGCCCCAAGTGATTTCCATATGTATGGACCACTGAAAGACGTAATGGGAGGAAAGAAGTTTCGTTCCGATGAAGAGGTATGCCACGCGGTGCATGAGTGGTTGTGCGGACTACCAAAAGAATTTTTTCCTAAAGGCATTTATGCACTTTGTAAGTGCTGGAAGACTTGCATTGAATGTGGGGGAGATTTATGTTGAAAAGTGATACAGCTTTGTACCTCTTCTGCACAATAAATAATATTTAAAAAAATATTTAAGGTTTTCATTTGACTCACCCTCGTAACAATGTAAGTGATGGAAAGTTAAAAACTGATTACAAATAGTGTTTTCAATTAATTTGGATGTCACTGTTATTAAATTCCTCCAGTCATGCATAAGTGATGTAGTGTCAAAATTGACTCAATAATTAACTGAAATGTTAGTTTGCATTACTGTCATAAAGTTCGACAACACAATTTTAATTTATGTATGCCTGAGTGATCAAAATAAAGCACAAAATGTGCATTAAAATATATATACTAGCTTTTAATTTAAAATACCACTTGATATTAAATATGATATCTAAGTACTCAAAAGATGCTCTTAACCAATCTTGGTTTAGCCATATTAATGAGATTTTATCTAAAGCATTTGTATTGCTCAATACTTACTGAGTTGCAGTTTCTCCACAATTAAAGGATAAAATTCTTGAGCTGTTGCATTATTGGGTTCATACTGCAGTACTGAAATGTAATAAAAATGTATAAAATTAATCAAACTGTTATAAAGAATAAGGCTTAATCTTAAATATTCATTACACAATGTGATATAAAAACAGCCCTTTTTATTTTCTGTCTTTTCATTTTTGTCACTCTACATATGGTAAGTCATGCATCCATACTTTCATGTCTGTATGTTTATGATGTCATATTTGATGAACCTATGAAGCACACAAAAATTACAGTAATTTGAAAATATATTTTGTTACTTTTTTAATGAGTTTTTTAAAGATCAGGAAACATCCTAACATATTAGATTTATAAGGGGCGTTCAAAAAGAAATAAGCTGGAGTATGGTATGTGCAAACTGGGCGTGTGTAACAAAGTGTTGTTCCGACCAGAGCGTGGAAGTTCACAGCCCGTCGCTAGAGGGCACATCTGCACCTCACATGATTATACAAAGCTAGCAGCAGCATGCATCAATCGTCCAACGCTGCCAGTCGCATTACAAATAGTGAAATGGATGCGTCAAAAGAAGAACAAAGACGTGTTCATTTTGTGATAGCGGAACGAGTATGGGGAACGGACATTCATTGACAAATGTCACAAGTGTATGGTGAACACTGCATGTCCCTTGCAAGGGTAAAGGTGTGGCACAAGCGCTTCACGGGAGGATGGGTGTCGTTAGCCGATGATGCATGGTCTGGAGCACTACACTGCATTACCGATGACATCATCCAGCTGGTTGATGCACACATTACCCAGGACCGTCGAGTGACAGTGAAAGCCATAGCCGCCGAGGTCGGATTGAGCATAAGAAGTGTTCACACCATCATGAAGGAACAACTGCTCTTGCGCAAAGTGTGTGCCCAATGGGTGTCCCACAGTCTTCAACCACACCAGGAAGCATGTCGAATGGCCCACTGTCTTGGTCATCTGCAGCGCTATGCTAGGGAAGGGAGTGAGTTCCTGGCATGAGTGGTGGCTGGAGATGAGTCATGGTGTCGTCACTTCGAACCGGAATCAAAATGACAAAGTCTCCAGTAGAAGCATCCAGGGTCACCACCAACAAAAAAGGCCAAGGCCATCCACACAAGTGCAGGAAAGGTTATGATGATGTTCTTTTTTGACCAAAATGGCCCCCTTCTGATACACTTCCTGCAGCATGGGACAACAGTGAATGCCCAGCATTACTCGCAATCCTTGACCAACCTTCGCCAAGCAATCAAGGCTCTGAGGGGCAAACGATTCACCTCGGACGACATCCAGCTGCACGTGCAGAACTGGCTCACATCTCAGCCCCAGGGCTTTTATGAGACAGCCATTCTCCGCCTTGTGTCACAGTGGGACAAGTGTCTCAACAGCCAGGGCTAGTACTTCTAACATACAGGTACTGGTTTCTGTAATTATGTCTCCGGTTCGTTTCTTTTTGAATGCACCTTATATATGATCCATAAATCTAAAATTCTGAATTCTGTTGATCTGATTGAGAATGCATTTTAAACCAAAATGTTTTGCAAAATTAAGCACATAGGTAGAAATATATACTCTCTCAAATCTCTAATACATTTTGTTATATAAATTATACAGTGAAAACAAAAACATATGCAAAAGTTTTAGGAGTACTTGACTGATATAAAAACATGGATCCAAAAGGTACTACATTAACTTCAGCTACTCTGTATCTTCAATTGTATGGCCTACAAGATATTTAATGCTTATGTGGAATGGCATCACAGTTCAGAGTACAGCTACATACTCTTGTTGGAATTAAAAAATAGAATTGAAAATTACAGCATATTCAGTAGCATATTGTTACTATTACACAATATTTATAATTACATTAGAAAATATAATTTATTTTCCTATTACTGTAAAGTAACTTCTGATATAATGTTACATAAAGGTAGGGTGAGGTAACATTTTAATGGGGGAATTTAAGAACTCTTATGAAAACATAATGCAAGGTGAATTGAAGAGTGTTTTTTCAAAACTCGATAAATGCAATTCAGGGTGTATATAAACGAATATCAGGGTTTTAACTCTTTATAATATTTATTACATTCAACTTACAGTTATAAATGATATGTCAAATGAAAAAGCAACTCAAACAGTTTTACCAAGAACCTTATAAATGTTCAATGTGACTACCCTTTGTAACACGGCACACATCAAGTCTATAGCCGAGTTCTTCCCAAACGTTGATAAGTGTGTATTCAGTAATTGTAACAACAGCTGCTTCAATCCGGTTTCTTAATTCAGGGTGGTCAGCTGGTAGTGGAGGCATGTACACACGATCCTTGATGAAGCCCCAAAGGTAAAAATCGCATAGCATTAGATCAAGAGAACAGGAGGCCATGCATAGCATAGACTCTTGCGGCCTATCCAGCGCTCGGTACAGTGATGTTCAACCAATCGAGCACTTTGTTATGCCAGTGAGGTGGCGCACCATCTTGCTGTAAAATGAAGTTCTCTGGCTCATTTTCTTCCAACTGAGGGAAGAGCCATTGCTCTAATGTATCAAGGTAAGAAGTGCCAGTTATAGTAGGTTCACTAAAAAACAAAGGCCCATAAACTTTTCACCGGGATACGGCACAAAAAACATTCATTTTAGGGGAATCTCATTGCATTTGTACCATCTCATGAGGATTTTCTGAGCCCCAGATGCGCACATTATGAGTGTTAACATGTCCATTAAGGTGAAAGGTCAAGTCATCACTGAAGACAACACGATCCATAAAATTGTCATCATTATGAAACAACATGTTGTTTGTAAAGTTGGCACGTAATCCGTGGTCTGTCTCCTTTAGGACCTGTAATAACTAAACGGTAAGGATGTAGCCGTAAGTGTTTTCTTACAACTTTCCAAACAGTTGACACAGGAACTTGTAATTCACGACTAGCCTTCCGGACTGACTTCTTTGGGCTACAAGTGAACAACTCTCTCACTCGCTCAACAGTCTCTTCACCTACTCTTGGTCGTCACGTGCTCTTCCCTTTACAATGACAGCCGGTATCTTCAAACTGGTGTTACCATCTATTAATGGTATCACTAGGTGGATCACAACTGAACTTAATGCAGAACACACGTTGCACAGTAACTGCAAATTCAGTCTTTGCAAACTGCAAAACACAAAACGCTTTCTGTTTACTAGTCGCCATCTTTGCTACTACCGCTGTCTAGAGGATTGCGGCGGAAACATTGCACGCACATGCGCACTGGTGCCAGCAAACAAAACTGTTTGAGTTGCTATTTCATTTGAAATATCATTTATAACTGTAAGTTTAATGTAATAAATATTATAAAGAGTTAAAACCCTGTATTTATTTATACACACCCTGTATTTTCAAAATTGAGTTAGACATAGTAAAGGCATAATGCTGACCTTTTACATCAACCATTAAACCCAATGTTAGCAAAAGTTGAATAAGGCTGTTTATATAAGCACTGAACATCACTGGGTTGTAGCAAAACCTGATGTATGCATTCTAAGAGTTAAAGCAAAAGTTTACAAATGTAATAAAATTACTCTCAAGTGTCATAACTCTCTTTCCCTAGCATGGATATGATAATAATGGAGTAGATTGTCGTGTCAGATTGCTGTATATCATGTTACTCATTTTTGTAACAATATTCAAGTGGGAAACAGTGATACAAACAGACTTCATTGTAGTCAGAGCAGCTACAGCTTACTTTCAGTCAAGTATTCACCTGATACTGTTGTGTTAGTGTGCATTGAAGCATTGAGATTACATCAACCTCAAATTCAAATTAAAAGGTGTAAAATGGAACCTGTTATTAAATGCACTCACAGACTTGAGGTTTTGCCTTCAAAAGCTAAAGGAAAGAAGGAATGCAAGTATGCTGAACTCTGTTATGATGATATTACTCAGTTCCACTATCATTAATATCATTAAATAAAACAGACCAGGATAAGTTTCTATTAAAATTGTTTGAATATTTCTTCACCTCAGCGCAGAGTAGTGAACACCAAGAATTCAAAATGGAAGAAAACAGTGACAGTGAAGTATAACATTAGAAAAAGGAATAGTGAAATAGTGCCTGTTTGGGCTGTCACTTTTCAGGAAGTTTCTGGTATATCAAAGAATAGATTATCCTATCTAGCAAGTAGGTTTCACGGAGGAGGTAACTTGGTAAAGAAAAAGGAGGGAACAGAACAAGAAAGGAGCATATGGCCCTAACTATTGCTATTAAGGATGATATAACGAAATACAAATACAGAGAGAGCCACTATAGCAGGGGTAAGTCCTCAAGAGATTATTTGCCTTCAGGTTTTACCGTGAATAAAATGTTCAAGAGATTCTGTGAAGAAAGAAAAAGTTTAGGGCTCCTAAGAACAATTCTCCTTATCCATAAAGGCTGGAGAAATAAGACTTGCAATACAAGTTAGCTGGACACAGGGTATGAGTGGCGTCAGATGTACAGCACGGCCATCAAATGTGCAAAGGTCAGAAACCACGTAACTTAGTACTCTGTGAAGTGAAGCATTCCTTTGCAAGTGTATGCAGATGCGAGGTCAAAGTTTAGTATAATCAACTGTTTTGTTTCCTCTGGCAGTGTGGTGGTTGTCATGGTTTAGCTATACCTGCCTGCAGTTGTTTTCTTGCACGACCGATAACAAAACAGTCCATGTGCGGTATACCTATGGAAAAACGTACATGCCTCCGCTCTTTGCTTATCAAAATACAATCATGTATTTTACAAACGTTTCAAGCAGTTAATTAACTATATGTATATATAATATATAATTATTTATATTAATTTTATTAGAATGTAAAATAGTTATTATTGTATTATGCTACTGTATATTGTTTTTCTCCTAATCAAATTAAAAGCTATCCATTAAAACAATGCAATATAAAAATACTTGCATAATATTATCGCGACTGGCAGCAACGTGCACAAAGGGTTCAGTGCGGAGAGATAAGGAACGGATAGTGTAGCACGGATATAAAGAGCTTGCTGAAACAGATAAAGATAGCGCGGAGATAAAGGCATGCCAAAACAGATAGTTAGGTGTCTGGAACGTTCGTGGTTTTTCTAGTGACATCTTGATTGATAGAGAATATTCCACAAACATCTGGAATCATGAATGGTCGTGTATAAAAAGAAGTTGTGGCTAGTTTATCGGTGAGTCGTAAAGAGAGTTGTGTCAGAGTCGAAATGGAACTTGAGAATCGTCCGCGTACAACTATTTTGAAAGTGAACTCTTTGTTTGTGGGTATGGCAGATGAACTGGCAGATTGTAATTGTGTATGTGACGTAATTCTGCTACGTCCAAAGTGTATTTCTACGGAAATAAAGAACATTTTGAATTTCTGCAAACTGTACTTTTAATTTTACGAACCCACAAAGTTACAATATACATTGTACAAACATGCAGATATGTAATAAAGAGCAAAGCAATTAAAAATATTTATTTCCAGAACCAATTAGAACACATCATGGAACTAAAACAGACGAAATAGCAGACAGAAGCAATGATTATATATGCATATATTGAGTTTTGAAAAATCAAACTCTTATATACTGTCAAAAAATTAAACTTTAATATATTTCAATACAACACATTATTTATTTCAATAAGATCTAGAAATCATGTAAAAATCAACCTTTTGAAACATATGTATCTAGATGAAAATAGAAAATCTTATTGTATGAAAAACTGCATGTGTTGCATTTATCGAGTTTTAAAAAAATGCTCCTCAGTTGTCTTTATATTTTTCTCATGGAATGACATTGCAATTCCATACTGCATTCTCAGAAACACAGCACTATATTTAGAATTTACTGTGGTAAGTTGCAGCATTTATGCATATGGGCATTTTAACTATTTCTTTTAAGAAAGATTTTAAGAAAGTCCCAAGGTGCAGGTATACGCATGCACAAGCAGACAATCTGCAGGTTCTTGCATTGTAACCAACATGAGAAAGATGTGTAACACTTGTAGTCAACCTCTGCGAAATTGCTCCAGACATCTGTGGTGCAGAAAGACATGTGGATGCAATCAGCAAAGGTCAGTTTTGGAAAATACTAACCGTGTTTCCTCTCAGCTTTTATTGCTTTACAAAATTAGGCTTGTTGTCCAGCAGAAGTACCTATTGTACTGTTACAAGTGAATGCTGTTTGTTCTGTGCGTTCTTCTAATATTCAAGACTCGTTCAGTAGGTATGTTGTTGAAAATCAGGAAATGGCTTAACAAATCAGTAAAATGGACTTGTACTTTTATTTTAATAATGAGGCCTGCCTTCAATTATTGATCGGCAAGGACCTGCTGAGGACACAGATGTTGTGTTCTGAATGCAATGCCGCCCTTAGTGTAATTAGCTAGTTAGTGTAAATTAGGGACTATTGTGTGTGAGTTTGGTGTAATTATTTAGCTAGTTAGTGTAAAATTAGGGACTACTGGGTGTTTTAGTGTAATTAGTTAGCTAGGTAGTGCAATTTAGTTACTTTGTAGTTAGTTTTTAAAATAATGTAATATAGGGACAAATAAGACTGTTGGTAGCATTGTGTTCAGTGGAGAAACAAGGATAATTTGGCTACACTGAATTCTTCAATATACCTACATATACAGTAAGTAAATAAATAAACAATTAAGTTATAACTTCAATAACGTTAAAAGAATGTCCTCCAGCAAGAAATCGCACTAAAAAGTAAAGAAAACATATTAAACATTATAGTTGTATAAAAGTGTGAAGAACATAGAAAAAATTGCTGCATCACATATTAGAAAGAAGAGCCATAAACAGATATTTAGAAAAATAGCTGAAACAAAGTATTTCATAATTAAAATTATACTATGAGTTGACTGAGACTCTCTGTACTTCACATACCACAAATTTTCTTTCAACCTGTTTCGCCTCAACTTGAAGGCTTTATCAAGAAATTGTTGACTGGCTAAAACTTTGGTGTTTCAGCTGATCTTGGTTCTCTGGAGAAGAGACATCTGGCAGTGATCTAATGAGGCTAAGTAAAATATTTTCTTCTGATGGAATGTGAAAATTCATTAAATGTGTTTTGAATTTATTTATATAAATGCTTTTAATAAATTTTGACATTACACCGGAAGAAAATGTTTCACTTAGCTTCATTATTTACATGTGTTTCTTTTTTTTTTGTAATTTACTTCCTCCAACGTTAAGTCATATCGGACGGTGAATGAATTGGGTGAAATGATGCTCAAATGAGTCCAGGGTCGATGGAGCTTAGAGTTACCCGACATTCATCTCGAAGGATAAGGGGAAACCCCGGGAAAAAACCTTAACCAGGTAACTCACCCTGACCGAGATTCGAACTTGGGAGCTCTTGAACGTGAGGTAGACATGCTACCATCTACGCTACCGAGGCAGGCTGTTTTGAATTTCTTTATATAAATGTTTTTAATGGATTTTGACATTCCATTGGAAGAAAATATTTGACTTAGCTTCATTGGATCACCATCAAATGTCTCATCTCCAGAGAACCATGATCAGCTGTAACACCAAATTTTTAGCCAGTTGACAATTTCTTGATATTGTGAGTCATTGTTGTGGCGAGTTGGCGCGGCCGACGTGTTCAAAGTGACAGACAGTGCAGTGTGGAGATAAAAGCTTGCCGAAACGGTGGAGGGAAGGAGACGGATTTCTGGAGAATTCGTCTTTCTTCTAGCATTGTCTTGATTGTTTGAGAACATTCCATAAATTTCCAGGATAGTGAGTAAGCTATAAAAAGAAAGCCGCAGCTTGTCAATAGGGAACAGTTGTTAATTGAACTCCTGTGCGCAAACAGTTGTGTTTGTGGTCGATGATGTTGCAAGCTGTATTGTGTATGTGACGTAATTCTGCTACTGTAAGGGTTGACTAAAGTGTTTCTACGGAAATAAAGAGAAATTTTTAGTGTTTGTAACCTGGACTTTTAATTTCACAAACTCACAAAGTCGCAATAATGCTTCAAATGGAGGCAAAATGTGTTGAAAGAAAATTTGTGGTATGTGAAGTACAGAGTATCTCAGCTGACTCCTAATATAATTTTAATTATTACATTGCTTCACAGTGTTAATTCCATTTTACCTTATCAAAAAAGTAATAACCAACATGGCGGCGTGTAGTATATTAACGCGAAGCAAGATGCAGAAAAAATTAGAAAATTCAAGTTTCAGTATAAATATGGTTGAAAATAAGAATGACAACGTGCAAAAGAAGTGCAAGGAAAGATGTGAAAATGAAGGTAACATTAAAATCGCCACAGAAATCATGAAAACAAAATATAACGAAAACCATGCTGGACCGCCAAAACAAAGCTTAAAAACACGTGACGAGGATACTATAACATCGCTTCAGCTGGTGATAGATATCCTAAACAAAGATCTAAAAAGAGCAAGAGAAGAAATTGCCTTCTTAAAACTAGAAAAAGAAGGTGAAAAAGAACAAATAAGGCTATTAAAAATGGAAAATGAAGGGCTAAAGAGTCAAATAGGGAACTTGATGAAATCGCGGGACATAACCTCAAACGGTATCATCTTGAAAAACAGTTTTGAACTATTAGATCAACTAGAGGAAGAAAAATCTTCCCAAAACGTGGAATCAAGCAAAGAAACTTCCTGGAAAAATTCGCTGTATAAATGGAGCAACACTTCCCAAAACGTGGAATCAAGCAAAGAAACTTCCTGGAAAAATTCGCTGTATAAATGGAGCAACAAACAAACACCACAACAGAAGATACAGGATAAAGAGAGAAGCAAGAAGGAAGAGAAGAGAGAAGAAAGAAAAAGTATACTAGTGTGTGGTGACTCAATGATAAAAAACGTAGTGTTAAGCAGAAATGATACAACAGTGAAAGTGTTTAGGGGTGTGAAAGCTGAATACATGACAAACCTACTTGACAAAGAAGAAAGCAAGGACAAAATAAACACATTAGTGCTACATGTAGGCACAAATGACATCTACAAGTCCTGGGGACCAGATGATGTCATGGGTGAAGTGTATAGTGTGATAAGACATGCAAAAAAGTGCTTCCCATCTGCAACTGTAGTTGTAAATGGTATAGTAAGAAGAAGAGATGTAGGCAAGAGATACATAGATGACATAAATGAGGGAATACGTTGGGCTTGTGATGCCCTCAAAGCAGTTTTTGTAGATGTGAATAAATTTTTGGATGATAGTTGTCTAGGAAGGGATGGCCTTCATTTAAATAGGAAGGGATCTCTTATGTTAGGAAAAGTAATACAAGATACTTTAAACATAATATTCTCATGCAAGGGAAACTGAAAGTGTTTTTAGGTGATGACAAAAGAGACCCCATAAGAAAAATTGAAGAAAGAAAATCTTTTGATAAAACAGGGAAACAAAACCCTGAAAATATTATTGTAGAATGTAATTTTCACAACAGTGTAAAGGTAAACAAAGGTGGATTAAAACAAAAGGACAGTAATATAAAAATATTTCATCAAAATTTTCAATGTTTAAGGAATAAAAAAGCCAATTTGGAAACATTGCTGCATGACCACAGGGATTTAGATGTAATCTGTATCTCTGAGCACTGGTTAAATGAAAACGAAATTGAATTTTTCACAATACCTAATTTTACTTTAATAACTGAATTCTGTAGGAAAACTATAAAGCATGGAGGTACATGTATATATGTAAATTCCAATATAGTGGCTAAACCTTGCACATATTTCCCAGATTTAAATATTGAAGGAAAATTTGAGTCTTGCACAGTAGAATTAACACATTTTAATTTATTAATTACTTGTATATATAGGCCCCCTAACAGTAGCCTTGACCTGCTTATTGACTGCTTGGAAATAATAAATCAAACAGCATTAAACAAAGGAAAGAAACATGTAATCATAGGTGATCTAAATGTAAACTTTCTAGATAGCACACCAAAACCAGAGCTAATGTGCATGCTAAATTCTTTTGGAATGGAGCCAGTAGTATTTGTGCCCACTAGAGTAACACCACATTGTCAAACGGCACTAGACCAAATTAGTATAAACAAAAACCTATGGGAATATAGCTTGCAGGTAATTGAAACAGGATTCTCAGACCACTTAGCACAGATTATAAGTATTAAAAGCAAAATCAGATGTAGGTTACCAAACAAAAAGCTCGGCTATAAATACATAAGGATGATCAAAGAAAATAACTTAGATTATTTAAATTACTTACTACAAAAACAGTCATGGGATCTAGTATACCAATACCACTCAGTAGATGATGCATATAATGAGTTTTTTAATACTTTCAATTATTGCTTTCAAACAGCATTACCAAAAACAAGAGTGCCAATTCGGCAACCAAAAAACAGATGGATAACACCTGGTATTATAAATTCAAGTCACAGAATGAAATTTCTTAGTAGAATCATAAAAGCTGGAAATGTGTCGGAACAATTCAAAACCTACTATAAAAAATACAAACATATATATACCAAAGTATTGGTTGAAGCAAAAAAACTGCATAATGCAAGGTTTATACATGAATCACAAAATAAATCAAAAGCAATGTGGACCTTAATTAAACGAGAAATTAAACAAGATAAGAATATCCCCGAGAATATACACCTTAGACACAAGGGAATTAAAATAAGTGACCCAAAACAAGTAGCCAATCTTTTTAATAACTATTACACAAATATAGTTCAAAATAGTTCGAATGATAGCCTGAAGAAAGATTTCCCACAGCCAAATAGATATCCAAAACAATGCAATAGTATGTATTTAACCCCAGTCACAGAAATGGAGCTGGAAAGCATAATCAAGGGTTTGAAATGTAAATCATCTTGTGGTATTGATGAAATTCCTGACAGTGTTATAAAGAACTGCTACCAAAATTTAATAAAACCCCTATGTTACATAATAAACCTCTCACTATCAACGGGTGAATTTCCAGAAAAATTGAAGGTGGCTAAGGTGAAACCTCTCTTTAAGAAGGGGGAAGAATTTGATGTAGGTAACTATAGACCTGTATCACTACTATCTGTTTTTTCAAAATTAATAGAAAAAGTAATGTACGTCAGACTTACATCATTCCTCGATAAACACAGTATAATAACAAACAAACAACATGGATTTCGTAAAGACAAGTCAATAAACACAGCAATAGCAGATTTTGTTAAACGTATATATGAATCTATGGATAAAAAAGAAGAAAATATTGGTATATTTTTAGATTTGTCAAAGGCATTCGACTTAGTAGACCACAAAATTTTATTGGAAAAACTAGCTGTTATTGGTATACGTGGAACAGTGAACAAGTGGTTTAAAGAATATTTAACATCCCGACAACAGATGGTAGAAATCACTTATACACATGTAAATACAAATGAAATTACAACATATTTATCATCTACGGCAGTAATAAAATATGGTGTCCCCCAAGGTTCAATTCTTGGACCTGTTTTATTTCTGATATATATAAATGATCTAGAGTGTTCCTTAAAAAATAGTTATCCAACATTATTTGCTGATGATACAAACTTATATATTTCTGGTTGCAACTTGAGATCCTTAAAATTTAAGATAGAACAGACAATGTCTGAATTGCTAAACTGGTTCAACATTAATAGATTATTAATAAATACAGAAAAAACAACAGCAATAGCTTTTCATCATAAACAAAATACACTTGCCAGTCATCCCTTTATAGAGTTCCAGGGCAAATATATCTCATACACAGATAGTACAAAATTTCTAGGAGTATGGGTGGATAATAATTTAAAGTGGTCGGCTCACATTCAAAAACTATCTCAAAAACTGAGTAAAATAACTTATGCCATCACAGTCATTTCAAAAATCATGGACTTGAAATCGGTCATATCTTTATATCATGCATATTTTCAATCTGTTCTTAGCTTTGGAATATTATTTTGGGGTAATTCAATAGGAGCAAAATCTATTTTTAAAATGCAAAAACGGGCAATTAGGATAATACTACATGTTAATAAAAGAACCAGCTGTAGGCCATTATTTAAGGAATTAAATATATTGCCCCTCCCCTGTATTTACATATATGAAACATTATGCTACATAAAAAATAATCTTAGTATGTACACAACAAACTCACAGATACATTCTCATGATACCAGAAGAAAAGATAACCTTCATGTAATCACACATAGCACTAGTTCTTTTGAAAAAAGTTTTGTATATACTGGCCTCCAGCTTTATAATAAATTACCCAATTATCTGAAGCAAATACCTGCACTGCATCGATTTAGAATTTGTCTCAAAAAACTTCTTTCACTCCATTGTTTTTATAGCATAAAAGAATATTATGATTACTTTGACAATGATTTTGTTAATGTTAATGATGTTAATGTTTTATAGTATAGGTGAATTGTTTGAATATGTTAACTACAAGTGTATTATTATTATTATTATTATTATTATTATTATTATTATTATTATTATTATTATTATTATTATTATTATTATTATTATTATTATTACTATTATTACTATTATTATTATTATTATTATTACTATCATCATTATCATTATACTGTACATACAGTTGAATTTTCATTCCAAACTTGTGTTATATATATGTATATTGTATAATTTTTAGTTATAAGTACTTGACGTGTCCTATATCATGTAATATGATCAAAAGGATGAATAAAAAAACTAAACTAAACTAAACATAATAATGTAATGTCAACCTTGCTAAGGGAAACATGCTCTTGATAGTTTTGAAATATGTATAGGAATTTGTTGCATTCTTTAGTGTTTTATGGAGAAGTAAATGGTATACCAATTTTACAGTAGTTGAATAAAGATGCGTAATTTTCCTGTATTAGGGGAACAACATAGTCCGCCTCCATGTGGTGTTCCCTGGATAACGGTAAATGGACTACAACGCAGGCATGCTTTCCAATACAAAAGAAGAGCACTTTTCAGTGCTGTTTTGGAATGCCGGAGGAATGACCCAAAGTAAAAAGACCATGTTAGATAATCTTTTAAGAGATAATGATGCAGATGTTTTCATCATAGCCAAGGCAAATTTAGATCGACAAAAAGAAAAATTTTATCAATTTTCAACCATTTGGACAAATGTAATGGTCTCAAAAGTGGGAACCTACAGGCTTTATATTGGGAAGCCAGGGGGAAAATGATGCAAATCAACTAATCCCCAGTGACATTAGTCAACAACAACAACAACAACAATTTTCCTGTATTTAAAATTTCATGAAAAATGAAACCAGAGATAGGTATGTATTTCACAATTATTTGATACTTTCTTTAATGAATATCCTTTTCCTTTATGATCTCTTTACAATATAGAATTTATACAGTGAAATTATGTTCTAGTTCAATGTTCTAAGTGGTATCCACAAAGATGATTTATACTTACTCAACTTGCAGTATTTCAGTGCTTTTTCATAGTCCTTCATCATTACTGCAGATAGGAACTATAAAACAAGAATCAGAGGGAACATTATTTTTAAAGGTTTTAAAATAGTAATTGTTTTTAACTATATTACTAATGAAATATTAACAAATATTACAGAATCAGCCAGACTATATTTATAAGTGATACATTTATGAAAGGTACACAATTACATTATGATGCTCTTTCAATAGCGACCATGTTTGTCATGTAACTTGAATTAGTAACACAGTCTATTTCAATATAATTTTGAGTCGAACTAGTGCTCAATGCTCCATATTTTGCTAGTCTTTATCACTTATTAAAAAGTGTTCAGGATCCAGCTGCATTAACCACGAGGGAAAAAAATCTTCATAAAGAAATATGAAGGAAATATGTTCAATTTTGACACCACCTTTGAAGAGAACCCAAACTTCAAGTTCATCAAGATACCGACAGAGGCTCCCCTATTGCCTTCAAGAAGTTCACCAAACCAACATTCAAGAGTCAACATTAGCTGAAGATGTTAGAAAGGTCCTAATGAAACACATTCTAGGTAAACATTAGCAATAAATGAAGGCATTGAGTACTAGTTCGACTCAAAATTATATTAATTTTATGCTTCATTGTATCATAGTCCTTAGTCATAGGAAAATAATCTATTTCATTAGTAAACCATGGACTTTAGATAGACATCGTTTTATACTAAGAATAAATCAAAACTAATTAACTATCTTCAGATTTTATATAAAATAATGGTAGTATTCTGATAGTACATTCAGCCCACATCTTATTCTGAATTTCACCCCACTATAAATTTTGTCAATTTCATTTATAAACTTCTTGCTTACCCCTTTTCTTCTTTATTTCAATTTTAGAGGCCGCCCCCCTGTATATTAGAGAGCAGTATATCAATTGATGTGTCCTATATCATGTACATGATAAAAAGGATGAATAAATATATTATCCAATCTTATTGTTATAAACAGTGAAACTTTATAAAATATTGAAATTATGAGTCCATTAGAAACACTGTAGTTTCATTTACAAATTTTTAATTTCAGAATGTGTTTCAAAGACGTTTATCTCCATTGTCAGCTGTTTGTCTCCTGGTATCTGATAGGGGATCCCCTAATTCAACGTAAGTTTCATTGTAATCTGACTTGAATAATGGAAAACTTCAATATATTATCAATAGAACTTCAAAATAATATGTTACTTCGCATGCATTTCTGGTGATGTGGATTTTTCCCATTCTTTAAGTTCTGCCAGTGTTTTGTTATATTTTGGAAGCTAGTAAAAGCAGGTGTTTATTTATTTTTATTTATTTATTTTCAGTCCTATAGTATACACGAAAAGTGTTACATAGACCATGTCAGTTTATAATACAAAATACGAGGGCTATCCAGAAAGTAGATTACGTTTTGGAATAAAAAGTAAACAAATTATAGGAAACAAATTTTATTATATACAGATGAAAGCCACACTCAAATACTACTTTTCGACATAGTCACCATTCAAATTAAGGCATTTATCGTAGCGATGTACGAGCTTGGAAATTCCTTCGTCGAAAAATTCGGCCGCCTGCGCCTTCAACCACTTCGTTACCTCTTCTTGCAGCTGTGCGTCGTCATCAAAACGCTGCATAGCCAGCCACTTCTTCATTGCTGGGAATAGGTGGAAGTCGCTCGGTGCCAAGTCGGGACTGTACGGCGGATGAGGAAACAACTTCCACTTAAAAGATTCAAGAACTTCACGAGTGACATTTGCCGTGTGGGGCCGGGCGTTGTCGTGAATCAACAAGATCTTAGAGCTCAACATTCCTCTGCGCTTGTTTTGAATGGCTCTTCTGAGTTTTTGGAGAGTTTGGCAATACCTTTGAGAGTTTATTGTAGTGCCTCTTTCCAGGAAGTCCACCAAAATCACACCTTTTCTGTCCCAAAAAACAGTCACCATCATCTTCCTTGCCGACATTGTTTGCATGCATTTCTTGGGTTTTTGGGGAGAACTTGTGTGCCCCCACTGCATTGATTGCAATTTCGTTTCACAGTTCACGTGTTTCACCCATGTTTCGTCACCAGTAACGATGCGATCGAGTAAAGAGTCACCATCCTTATGGCAAACGTCCAAAAAGTTCAACGCTGCAGCCATTCGCTGATTTCTGTGGTCCTCTGTCAAGATTCTTGGAATCCATCTTGCACAAAACTTGTGGTAACCAAGCTTTTCGCTGATGATTTCGTGCAACAAACTTCGCGAAATTTGTGGAAAACTCAAAGAAAGTTCCGTTATTGTGAACCTTCGATTTTCACGGACTTTAGCATCGACTTTTTCGACAAGTTCGGCAGTCACTATGCTGGGTCTCCCACTTCGATCTTCGTCGTGAACATTGGTTCGGCCATTTTTAAATCTGATGACCCACTGACGCACTCCACCTTCAGTGATAATGTTGTCCCCATACACTTCACAAAGCTGCCGATAGATTTCTATCGGTTTACAGTTTTTTGCAGTCAGAAACCTTATTACTGCACGCACCTCGCAGCTCGCGGGATTTTCAATTAACGCAGACATTTCAAACCGTCACAGTATCTGAACGGAGCACAGCACGAACCTCTCACAATCACGGCTAGATGCCGACTGAGCTGCGCAACGCTCTGACCCCAAGATGGCCGCGCTAGCCCCGCCCCTAGCGGAAACAGACGAAAACGTAATCTACTTTCTGGATAGCCCTCGTAATTACAATATAAAATAACACTATACACATATAGACAATTGTTCTTAAGATCACATCAGTTATGTGATAAAGAATACAAGTTTATAAAATTAACCTAAATATTGATAATGTAAATCTGTGCATACTATTATGTCAAAAACTCAACTATGCTTAAAATATGGCTAACTTCCATTATGGATAAGAAACTTATCTTCATTATAAAAACAATGGGTTAACAAATACATTTTGAGCTCTTTTTTTAAAAGTATTTCTGTCTATCGCTGACTTCAATTTGTTAGGTAATATGTTTAAGTACTTTGATCCAGCATAAATAATATTTTTATCTCCAAACTGGCCCCTATATGATTGAAGAAAAAAGCCATTTTGTCTGCGAGTGTGGTGTTTGTGTAGCTATATATTTAGGCAAGGGGATACTGTTGAATGTTTTTTCACATACAAAATAACACAATTTAGAGGGGTAAGATTTTCAATTTCTTCAAGTATGGTCTACATGACTCAGATTTTGGCAGCTTAGCTAAAACTCTAATAGCCCTCTTGGACTGAAAATAGGTGTGCAAAAATTGTCTTACCAGCAGAACCCCATAACATAGCCCCATATTCCAGATGTGAATGAAATAAAGAAAAATATATGTTATGAATTGCTTGAGGAGGTAAAATGTTAACTAGTTGATGTAACAAAAACACAGTAGTTTAGAGTAAACAGTCAAAATGTGATTTTTTCATGAGAAATTATCATCATCAATGTTAATGCCTAAGAATTTTGTGTTTTGCATTCTAGATATATTTTCCTCTTTGTATGTCAAATTCAGCCCGTTACAGACATAGTTCCTGCCCAGTGAAAATAGCAAGTAATTTGTTCTAATATTTGGGGTAAGATTGTGAGTATAAAAGTATTTTTCCAGATTTAGTAACACCTCCATACATTTGCCATTTAACTACTCTTCATTTTCTGCTGAAGCAAGTAAAGTGGTGTCGTGTACATATTTAATATCAGTGCCTTTAGTTGGTAGATATTCCGGCGAGTTATTTATGTATAATAAGAACAGTATGTGACCTAGAATTGAATCTTGAGGGACTCCATATTCATTAGTTTGTAGCAATGATAAATGTTGTTTTGTTACCTTTACTATCAGTCAACCTAATTTCGGTACTTTGTTTCCTGTCTAACAAATAAGATATTACCCAGTTACCTGCTTTTCCTCTAATACCGTATGCTTCAAGTTTCTGAATTAATAACTGATGATCCACACAGTCAAAAGCTTTTGAAAGATCAAGAAAAAGTCCTGTGACTTTCTCCTTGTTATTCAGTTTATTTATGATGATATTAATTGTTTTGGTTATTGCATCTCTTGTGGACATATTTTTTTGAAAGCCGTATTGCCTATCACACAATATTTTATGTTTCTTAATGAAACTTAATAATCTGTTTAAAAATACTTTTTCAAAAACTTTGGATACTGCTGAGGTAATTTTAATTGGCCAGTAATTACAAATTTCTTTGGGATTGTCTTTTTTAAATACAGGTGTTACCTTACCCTTCTTTAGGCAAGAGGGGAACATACCTTCTGACATAGATGTGTTTATGATATCTACTAATGGCTGTGCTATACAGTGCTTACATACTTTCAGGATATTACTTGTTATACCATCAAATCCTGTAAATGTGCTAGGATTTAATGAGTCAATTATTTTTATCTCTTGTGTATCTCTTGTGTGTTAAACACTGCACATTTCATTGTTTACAATCAATCTGGTTAAATCCTTGATTTCTTATTGTTTGGTATAGGGTCCTTTATTGACTAAAGGTATAAGCGTATGTGGTTGTTTGCTGTGGCATTAACAGTCATTTAGAATGGAGGCAGACAAGGTAATAGCTGCTGCCATTTTGAAGACCAGCGTACTTAATATGATGGGGACAGAAGAGCAACCTAGAGATGGTGATTTTGTTGTTGTTGTTGTTGTAATTTACGTCCTCCAACTTTAAGTCATATCGGACGATGAATGAAATTGGTGAAATGATGTTCAAATGAGTCCGGGGTCCATGGAGCTTAGAGCTACCTGACATTCGTCTTTAAGGATAAGGGAAAACCACGGAAAAAACCTTATCCAGGTAACTCACGCTGACCGAGATTCGAACTCGGGAGTGCTTTGGGCAGAAGAGTGGACAGCAGCATTGTTGCAGATGACACATGATTAGATACATGGAAAGCTGTGCCAGGTACTAGTGGGCAGTTATGACAATGTCATTCACATTGTGAAGACAATCCACTAGGTTGTCCATCTAATTGTTTGCTCTGTTCTCCTCCAGGGGGACTCCCAGACATCAGGTATAGATGTAGCTCCATGCCAAGATTAAGCTGGTTTGTGTCAATCTGATAATATCTTGTACTGACAAGCAATAGACCAGTAAGAAAGCAGCACCCAAACATTCTAGTCCCTTTGGTCATTGATCATGACCTTTCTCAAGTGCTCTAATAAAGTTTAGATGTACTCTTATGAGTAATGATGATATAATGAAGCACAAAAGGTACTGCGTAACCGTGCCACCTGGCTGCGGATGAAGAGGTATAGTGGACATCTTGTACACTCCAATCATTCCAGTGGTTTCTTCATTAGGTTTATTTTGAGGTTGCTGTAGCTTCAATGACACCCTAAAGCAGTAGAACAATTTTTTCATGAAGCAGTGGTCTTCTGGTTAGGAATGACATCTTACCAGTTGGGAAATAGCCCATGACCAGCAACAAGTTGATTTCCCTATCGACATAGGGGATAGTCCAGCTAAATTGATGGTAATACATTTGAAGGGTACTCCAGTATTTTACTGCTGCATCCAATCCTAGCTGCTGATTCTTGGGTCATGACTTCTCACATATACTTGAGATGTGGCACCACATCACTATATTGCAAAGCAATGAAAAAAAATGAAATAATGGAGTTGCTTACACAAGCCTATCGTACATTCATGATGAGTCAGTCTATGTACGTTCGGTTCAGATGCAATCTTTTCTGGACGGCAACATGTCATGCATCAGCAACTGTGAGAAATCATATATAGTGTGATTGAATATTGTGGCAAGGAGAAAGAAGACGGAATGAAAATTCCTTTGTGTCAAGTGACAAAATGGTGAGTGCAATGGTTATTTATATTTGGGTATAATAGCTAATTGCCTAACATTTCATATCAGACACCCAAGAGCTTTATTTGTGTTTCATCACTTACTGTACACCAAATATTTTAATATTTTTCTCTTCTAGGAAACAAGATAATAAGCGAATGCAGCACTCAGTAAAATTCAACATGCCTCAACACTTCTCCATGTATCATTCATCACTGAAATGCAAATAACCATTTAAAGAAAATTTTCTAGCTATGGAGTGGATTAAATTTCCTGGTTTACATATTCTTACATAATTCAGTTTTAGTCTTTATATGATCTATACCTACCTCAGCCAAGAATTCTGTGGGTGCAGAAGAAACAGACTCATCAGCATCTGTGTACTCGCTTAGATCTTCAACACTACCACGAGGAGTAGTGGCAAGTGTAGTACCCTCTGCACCTTTTACATTGAGGTTATTGTTGTTCCCAGTGGTAGTGCTAGGAGACTCTAGTTTAGGATCAAGTGTGTTCCCATTAGCCTCCAGACTTCCTGGAGGAGCTTCTGGGCTTGCCATATTCTTGCTCTGTGAATTACGCGTCTTCCTGTTGAAAATCATATGGATACATAAAATTAATTCATTTTTTCTTAAAATGGTATAATTTAAAATATCTATCTAAGCAGGTCTTTAGCTTGATCCTTGTGCTTCCTCTATTATCTACTGAAATATTCTGAAGCAGTGGTGCCCAAACACTGATCTAATATTGTCATCTTGTCACTCTACCCTCTTGCTTTGTTTTGTGTATGAAGAATTTCCCCTTTGCTCATTTAAGTAAACAAGTATTTGACAGGTTTGTTTTTGAGTTCCATGAATGCATTACAACTTGGCAAACAAATGGAGGTAAATCTGTCACTTCAATGTCGGTTACCTGAATGAGTGGAGGGGAAATACTTCATGCACAACAAAGGAGGTGGGTTAGAGTGACAGAATCTGCAGCAATTGGGAACATTAGCAATTTGGCACAGGACAAAAACAGTAGCAATCGGGCACCCGGATCAACCAGCAAAACTGGTTTCAGGTACTGGGGATTAAGAGAGGCACAGGAGTGTTAATTGCTCATGGTTATTTTTATTATTTTGTTGAAAACCGTGTTTTAAGAGATTCTCAGCCAGCTGAGCCTATTTAAAGCTTACTGTTTCTGGGGCACACCACGTGGAAGTGATCTCTTATCACAACCCAAAAATTTATATTTTTGTTATTATAATTATTATGCTTTCTTCCTTCTGATAGAACTCATCAATGGGTGTTGTGTTTTCTTGGTCCATAATTTAACTTACATTTATTTACAAGCTCATTCAGAAAGAATTCGTTACAGTTCTTCATTATTTAAGTTCATTCGTATAAAACAGAATTTGTCAATAATTTACAAGCTCATGCAGAAAGAATTTGTCATATTTCTTCATTATTTAAGTTCATTCGTATAAAACAGAATTTGTCATTAATGTAATTTGTGCAGATAGGCAAGAGTTTTCAGACATTTTCTTAAATCTCTAGTTTCCTCAAGATCTTTCAGGCTATTGGCAATCCTATTGTCAAGTGTAATTGTAGACTTTCTTCATTTTTTACCCTCCAAGTTGAGTTCTTTTCTGTCGAAAAGGTATCCCTGGTATTCTGCATCATCCTTCAAGGCCTTAACTAGCGCTGAGTATGTTAGGGTGTGGTCTTTACACGATTTTATTGAACTGGTGATTCCAACTTTCGACGGCATTGTTGGTTCTGTGAAATTTTCCATGACAGTTCCATAAATCTGTTGGTATTAAAGGACTATCCAGCCACTATTCCACAGTAGTCGTAGAACAAAACTTAATTGCTCATTTTCTGGTGAGTTTTCTTGTATAATGAGCCAGCCATCCTCAATTTTACTAAACGGAAGATGAGCCAATGCAGAAAACATCCTTATATGAAGTCTAATTTCCTCATTTTGAATGTAGTCACGTGCCATTCCTCATTCTTGCACCATTCTTCAAATACACTGATTGAAATGACAATTGCAACCAGAAATTTGTACATTTGGAAACACAGACTTCAAAGCTTGAATAGCGCCAGGTTCAAAATCTTCAATTACTTCCTTGGGGTTCCACTCTAGAATCTTCTCTTTAACTGTGTTGAACAGCCTGCTGTAAGTCTCCTTTTTCTTATTTGGAAGAAGAGTGTACATCACCAGCATGACATTGGTTTCACAACTTGCACTTCCAAGACTGGAGTGAATGGTGTATATTTGGCTATATTGTTTGCTACAGATTTTGAATGTACCTACAGCTTTTGTCACGTGAAAGTGACCTTCACAATTAAACCGGTAAAAAACTCCCTGCCCCCCTGAAACCTAGATAATTATCTGTGTGCCCAATTGCTAATGTGCCCACTGCTAATGTGCCAAACTGCTACACACCCGAGTGACAAGATGATGTCATTTGCTCACAAGAGAAAAGGTTGGACATTACTGTTCTTCATTGTATTCAAAAGTGAAATTAATATGCAGAACATATTGTGCTTTCCTTTTAATATGAGAAAATTATAATTAAACATTTTATAAATTCATTTTTATTTACTTTTTTGATAGTTTATTTTTTTTTTTGTATATTACTTCCTTCATTGTCAAGTCATATTGGACGATGAATGGAATGGGTGAAATGATGCTCAAATGAGAGGGTCCATAGAGCTTAGAGTTACCCGACATTCGTCTTTCAGGATAAGGGAAAAACCTGGAAGAAACCTTATCCAGATAACTAACCCTGACCGAGATTTGAACTCGGGACCTCTTGAATGTGAGGCAGACTCGCTACCATCTACGCTACCGAGGTGGGCCAAGAGTGCTACTGGATAATTTCATTAAAAACAAATACATAGTGTAAAATAACTAGGTATATTATACAAATATAAATATTTGTAACAAAAACTTCACTTATCTTAAGAAAACAATGTTATTTCTTCTTTCTAATTGATTTCTAATTAATTAATTAATTCTAATTAATTCTTTCTAAGTATATGTTTCTCTTGAATACAATCTGAACATCTTTATTAAAAAGCATCATATTACATGAATAAAACATTTTGTATTCTTGAGTAATAAGGGTAAAAAGCCTTGTATCATAAAGTAACATTTAAAATATTGTAGATCATAAGAAAGAAAATAGCAGCTAGTATTTTCAAATACATTCAATTGCAAAATTATGATGAACAAGTTACAAATTAGAAATACATGCAGATTTTAATTTTAATTTGTTTGCAATTCTAATATAACAAATACTAATGGAAAGAAGTTAATCTTAGCCTAATCTATCAACTCTTGTAGTTTACTTCCATAATTGTAAGAATACAGCAGCTTTAGTTTGTCATTGATTAAAGTGATTTACAGCACAGTCAGTAAGCAAGAGAAGTTTTAAAATACACTTTGAAGTTTAATTTCATGCACTGTTAACAGAAGGCTGATGATCCTCAGGTTATTCTCAGGTGTTGAAGAGCTAATTTTATTGGTATTTTTGCATTATTCTTGAAAACATCTTGAAATTTATGCATGATTAGAGATATTTAGTAACAGTGACATCAAAATTAATTGAAAAAGCTATTTGTGGTCAGTTATTAACACTTCGTCACTTACATTTTTATATTATTGAGGGGCTAGTTTCAGAAGTCATTGCATCGATTGTCAACATGAAGGTCGTCACATCTTCAGGGTTGATAATGGACTTATAAAAATGTAAGTAATGAAGTGTTAAAAATGGACTGCAAATAGTTTTTTCAATTAATCTTGAAGTTTGCTGAAAGTAAATCTTCCATGACCAGGAATTTCTTTCAGCTTTTCACCTGCTGTTGACTGCAGCAGTGTGCACTGTATAACAGCTCACCTATAGGATCCAAAACTATACAGATATGGTCCTCTAGCAGTTTCATTTGCACATGTCCGCTGTTTTCCCTGTTTCTTCCATTACTCTGACCCTAGAATTTCCCTTCAGAACATTCAGTAGCTCCTGAATCCTTTTGATAATATTTCTCTAGCAACTATTACAAATGCTCTCTTAAATTCTGCAGCTTTGGATACACTAGCCTCAACAATAATGGTTTCTTGCTAAACCTACAGACTTAACATCTACAACAACTCAGAATCTGTTACTACTGATGGTGCAAGGATTCAGCAATGAATGAATGAATGAAAGAAGAAACTGAAAACAGATGGTTGCTATTTGCCAGCACTCAACAGCCTCTATACAGCTATTCAATTTTGTGGCAACAAAAACTGGAAATATCAGCTTTGGAATCTCATCTCTCTTGCAGAAATTATTGGAAAGTTTCTTTCTGGCATGCAGAAAGAAACAATAACTTGTTCAGGGACAACAAGCCATTTTCCTTCACCATGCCAATAAGAGTATGCTCAGCATTGAATATGAATGTGAGCAGAGTTATCTGGAAGGAGAAGTGACAATCCAACAAAGTATAGAATCATTTACATGACCAAATTGCTCACAAAGCCCCTGACTGGTTGAAGCTTCCCTGTGTACCTCAGTGCCTCTGTAACAGTTCAGCACAAATCTCTCTTATTACACAAATAAAAATATTTGTTAATTAATGTCCACTTATATTAAGAAGTTGATGTTTATACTTCTTTCTTCTTTTTAAAAAATCGATTTCACGAACATTTGCTCGCATTGTCAGTTAACACACTTTGTCGTCTTGTTTACTTTGTCGTCGAGGATACTATGTTTTTATTTCTCTCTCTCTCTGTTCTCTCAATGATCTCTCTGTTCACTGCATCCCTCTGTTGGAAAGGGGTTGTTGCTCACAGCTGCTGCAGTGGGAGTGCTGCACTCGTGATACTTCTGACATTACTAAAAGTACGATTTGTGTGTGTTATCATTCTTATTGAGGTTGCAATAAAAGGAATGTGACTGGCACTGGATCAGGAGACGAAGATCTACAAGTGGCAGACAAGATGGCTTGGCTATTTGTGGGAAGAATAAAACAGGAAACCACAGTAGAGAAAATGCTGCGAGGAAATGCTATTGAGATACAACATAAAATTTTTCAAGGTAAGAATACCTTTTAAGTACCTAGAAAGAGGTAATGATTCATTAAACTACAGGGCACTATAAACAACATGGAGAAATGGTGCATCAAGCATGAATTTGAGATCAACATATCTAAGGCAGAAATTATGGTCTTTAGACAAGGAGGAAGGGCTCCAGTATTAGTAGAAACCAGCATCAAGAGGACGAAAATAAGCATTGTAAAAGATTTTAAATATCTAGGCATCATGCTGCAAACAAGCGCTAAATGTTTCACGAAGCATATAACTGAGAAAGCAACACAAGCAGCAAGGGCGATGCATAAGATAGGCTACATTAGAACCCTGAACTTAGAGACAGCAATGATGCTCTTCAGAGCTAAAATAATGCCCATACTAACGTATGGAATGGAAGTCATATGGTTGTATCTCACTGAAAAGAACCTATCCGCACTAGAAAGGGTAAAAGCATTATACATCAAAAGAGCACTAGGAGTGTCAAAAACTACACACTCCGGAGTCGTCTACCTCCTCACAAGAGAAACATTTCTTATCGACGACCTACGGACACTTTCGACTCTACCCAACATTCGAGCCTCGGAAAATCTTTTCTCAACATTAAAAGCAAGAGAAGAAGTACCCTAAGAGTTTTATGGAGCGGGGGCCATGACAGACCGGACATGGACCACATCCAACTTTGAGATGAGGCACATGTTTACTAGAATGGCAGTACACGGTTTCCATCATCTCATATGCAAGAACACATCATACCACGAGCCAGCAGAGATGTGTGAGTGCAACTTAAGTGGACAAACATGTGAACGTTACCACACAGAACTGTGAAGAAAAATAACCAAATCAATTAAAGACTATGCAAATCAAGGTGCAAGAACGCAAACTTGAATAATTTCTATTTGTTTGAAATTGACCTCTTTTTGTATGGCCATTTGGCTGCAATAAAAGTTTATTATTAATAATAAAAGAAATAAGTTGCCTGATTGTCTTTGCTGTCCAATACTCAAGTGTCCTGGTTTCTCAATTCAGAGTAGGATTGCCAACTCGCCATAATTATGGGGAATACGATAATTTGAACGTTTGTACGACGTACGACGTGTAAATATAAACGATAGACAATTGAGAGGGATGCCTCGTGCGCTGCGACCTCTACACATACATATATATTGGGCCACACCCTCCAGGAGGAATAAAGTCGCGGAACTGCAGGAGGCCAAGGGTCGCAGCAGGAAGGTCACAGAGACGCACGAAGGTCCTAAGAGTACTGAGAGTTCTTCATTCCCACGCCAAGACTCGCTCCGCAAAACACTCCGGGTTGGTGCCCGCAAACGTCCGTAAATAACTGTGAATTTGATAATTTGTAGAATGTTGTTAAAAACTGTGGGATATATTTGAAAGAACCAGAGGGATTTACACTAGAATGATTTCGTTGCCCCATAGCAATGCTTCTTATGAAGGATTTTTTTTTTTTAATTGGGGTTAATAATAACTAAAATTCGGAATAAACTGGTACTAGATACAGTAAAAGACTGCCATTCATTTGTGGAAGCATGTGATGGATCTAAAACACTTTCAAGTCAACGAGATATTACATTCAATGACAAGAATTTGTGCTGCCGCAGCAATTTATAATGACAATAGCATCTTTCTCTATCCTCCTTAAACACGAGTTATTAAAAACAGTTCAGGAACGTTTAGTCACCAGTTTTTAAAACGAAAGCCTCCAATATGAGCATAGCTTATTGCTTGCTGTTTATGTCCAAACTTTTTTCTAAAGCCTTGCAAAATGTCCAGTCCCTTCTGTAACAAGTGGTTTAAGTAATTTTAGCATTTATGGACTATATTATTCTGTTGCTTTTGTGATGAGAAGAAACCAGTGTGTTCTAATCATGTTTTAGGTTTAACAACAGATGTCACTGCATTCTCCATTCTCTTGCATTGGGGATTCACCGATGTCATGTTAATTTAGGTACAGCTTGTGTAATTGTGTATACAGGAATGGTGTTATGTGTTGTAATGTGATGCAGTTAGAATTAAATCTGTGGACTTAAATTTATAAAGAGCAGTTTTATCCATTTTCTAAGATTAGCGTAATGGCAGGATACACATCATTCATGAAGGAAGAGGTAATGTGGATAACCGAGGAAACTGAACTAAAGAGACAGAAAGAAAATTGCATCTACGAACGAAAACAGCACAAATAATGATTTGTGCTCCACTTTCTTCCATCAGAAGTTGACAATCGAATTACTACGGCTGTTTGTTTGCCTGTCGAGGTAACAGGTTTTTCTTGTGTTACTGCAGGCCTTTAGTTGTTTGCTTTTAAGTTTGAAGTACAAATGAACTTTTGCGAATTTTGTTCTCCCAGAGCCATAAATATTGCGTATGCAGGACTTTTGAAATTAACTTATCGTCTTCTTCCTTTGCTTTTGCACCTCCTATTAAAAATCCTAATCCTAAATAGGCAAACGTTTTCTACTTCGGGTAGAAAGAAAATTCTGCTCGCTTCTGTAGTGGTGGTAGCATCCCAAGTTGGAATCCGGCCAGGGTGAGTTATCGGGATAAGCTTTTTCCCGGGTTTTTTCTTACATTGAAAGATGAATGAAGGGTAACTAAGCTCAATGGACCCTGGACTCATTTGAGCATTATGTCACCCATTTCATATTACAACGATGGAGAACATTTTTCTAACATATAAGTGAAAGAGCCTGATTAACAGTAAAAGTGCAGAATGAGTGCGCACGGTTATGTTGGTACGGAATGACGTCACGAAAACAACTTGTTGCCAACTGCGGCGCTCCGATATACCCCAAAACAGCGGAGCGTTGCCAATACATTTTCTTTTTATCATAAACTAGTGATAGTAATGGGAATAGTGCGTAGTAAGCTTTGTTTATTATCATAATTATAATAATATAATAATGATGATGATAATGATAATGATCATCATCATTATTATGATAAAATGTCAATGTTTAAAATCTACAGAGATAATGGCTGGGATTAAATCAGTTCAAAAGCAGTCTCAAGCATCATACCATAGTATAAATTAAGATAATGATTTTTTTTTAATTTACATCCTCCAACGTTAAGTCATATCGGACGATGAATGGAATGGGTGAAATTATGCTCAAATGAGCCCAGCGTCCATAGAGCTTAGAGTTACCTGACACACCCTGACCGAGATTCGAACTCGGGACCTCTTGAACGTGAGGCAGACACACTACCATCTACTGTAGTAGATGGTATACCATCTAATGGTATTTTGTAGCAATCTATCTTTAAATGTGTAGTTCAAGTTTGATTTTCACTGACTGCAGAAATAATCAAAGACTTGTTGCTGATACAATGTGCAGAGGAAAGTGTGTTTTACTTATTAGCTTGACTATGTGTAACTGTATTTGTCCTATCATAAAACAGGTTTTATTTTTCAAGAACATATCTGAACAGCTTGACAATCAAGAGAAATGCAAAGTGTTTCGAGAAATGGAAAACAAATTTCTGGAAAATCTCGTTATTAACTTGCTCCAATGTTCAAATGGTCCAACCGATGATGCACAAATGAGCCCAGAGTCCATAGGGCTTAGAGTTACCTGACATTTGTTTTCTAGGGTAAAGAAAAACTCCGGAGCAAAACTTATCCAGATAATCCATCCTGGCCAAGATTCAAATTTAGGACCTCTTGAAGCATGAAGTAGAAATGCTACCACCTAAGCTACAGAGGTGGCAGAAGGTTACTTAGCAGTATTTACTGGCAAGACAATTTCGTAAACTTCTTTCTTCCCCACTCTTTAATGGAGTTGGTTACTTGCATAAGTAAAACACTTCAAATCATTTCATCTTCATATAATTGATATCCGCATAGTTCCACCAGTAATAGTAGAATGTTTCCATTGAAAATTAATAAAACACTTATCCGACATATTACTTTCTTTTACAAACGTAAATTTATAAACTTTTTTGATGCCTACTTATGATAGTTGTGATTCCAGGTTTATGACTATTTTACTTATTTTCAGATATACTACTAATAATTTGCATTTTTAAAACCCTTGAATTCTTTGCCAGAGCATATTTTAGGTAGTATTGATTACTTACATTTTTTTGGAATGGCTCTTACGAAGACTCATCTAAACTGAATTAATATAAATTTAAGATTATATCAAGCGGTTAATGAGAGGTATCCAAATATTTAAAACAGATACATTACACCATTTTATAATTTAAATTCCAAATATCACTGGCAGAATGTTACTACAATTTAGAAAATTGTAACTTCTATCAATTGTTTTGATTGTTTATGGCATAGAGGAATAAATGCTAGCCATGAAAAATGCCATATTCTTATAAACTTTTTCCGTCTAAACTTTCTCATTTTATTGTGAAACTTTCATCCCATACAAGAAAATTAGTTCAAAGTAGCATTCATTCATATTTGGTCTAAATATATTTTAATAACGTCCTGTTTTTATTGTGGCACAGTAATTTTCAATGTTCTTTCTTTCTTTTCCCAATTTGTATGTGCCATATAGAAGTATTAATAGTATTCTTTCCTTCTTTCTTTTAGTTTAATGTTCTTTATCCGGTTAGGTATTACCAGAGATGATGTTTGATTACCAGAGATGATAAAATGATGTTTAGAGCCTGGGGTCCATAGTACTTAAGAGTTACCTGACATTCATTTTTCAGGATCGGGGAAAATCTCGGAAAACCCCTTACGTGAAAATTTGAACTAATTCCCAAATTGAACTGGATCTCTTGAATTGGCATACATCTTACCTCCGCAACAAGGAGGTGGGCTAAGAAGTGTTATGTCGATCTAGGTGGCTCACTTGGTTAGATACTGGTCTTCTGATCCCAAGGCCGCGGGTTTAAACGCGGACCATACCAATGGTTTTTAAGTATTGCGACTTAGTGGGTTTGTAGAATTAAAAGTCCGAATTGCATATATTCCAAATGTTCTTTATTTTCGTAGAAATACACTGTTCAGTTCTCACGTAATAACATTACGTCACATACACACAGTCACTAAGGTCGATGACAATAACAAACAGCGTTCTGCTTACATCAACTCTCGTTACAACACTCTACAGCTGTTTACTGCTTACGACTCTCGTGACTGACTTGTTTTACAACTGTCCGCTGGCGTGTCACAATCTCTTATGTATCTCATTCATAATTCGAGAGATTTCTGGGACAAACAAGAAGCCCACTGTTCCGTACAATCACTAGACGTTTCTGGAATAACAAGACATCGAATGACGAAATCCGAATCTTCCAGAAGCGTAACTTAATATGCGCCGGCAAGTCCGTTACCTCCGCTATCTTTATTTGCCGGCTCTTTGTGTACATAAGCCGCGCTATCGTAGATAACGGGTTCGCGACAGTATGTTTTAAAACGACAGCCCCATGTCAATTGATTTACTATTAAAGAACCTTGATATCAGTAGGCCAGCGTCTAACTAAGTGAAGCAATCAGACCGACGACAGGACTGGGCTTGGAGTATATCTTCTACACCCAAAACCCCCAAGTTGCGGGGGCTAGACGGGGCTATCAAGTCTCAGGAATCGCTAGGGAACCCGTTCTTGCTATAATGTCTCATCCTAGTTTAATCCTGCTGTAAACATCTGGGTGGGAAGAAAGACAGAGACAGAATACTGGGACAGAAAACAGTTAAGCTGTTGATTGCTTTAGCGAAGTTAATGGACGTTTTCTTTTATTTGCATACGTACGACAAACCCCTCCTTTAAGTACAGTACTGTAAGTAGTTTTCTGATCACTGCTCTGTGCGAGCTAATTTCGTAGAGAAAAGTATGTAAATGTTTCGATTATTATAAACGTAATAGCCTCACATTTTATTTCTCTGCTTCATATACCACATAGATGTGTTTTGGGCTCGTCAGTCCTGAAAGGAACATTTGCTATATACAGATTAGAGAGAAGACAGGTGAAATTATACACACCTTCAAATTATCATGTTAAATTAAGCTGCATTTTATTTAACAATTACTAAAGGACACTATTATATATTTTTGCATTCCTATACGAGGCAGCTCTCTCACGAGGTCTGTCGAGTTGAATGCTGATTAAGATGTTATTGTTTATAGTGTGGAGTTGCTTCTGATATTTAACACTATTTACTCTCCCGTACATCACATGGCCAAGGGCACTTATGTATATGCAATTTAAAATCAATAAGCTTGTCATTATAGAGTAGGCCGGTGCTTCAGTCGAAATAAAACACAATCGAGACAAACCTTTAAAAAGTGGCAAGAGGCGAATGATTGCGATTGTTTCGCGCTGCTTAAAGAAAGAAACCCGGAATCGTGTACAAAAACATTGAGAAAGGAAGTGGTGATTTCCTTGGTGTTTCCGAAAGTAGGGTACATAGTGTTAGAATGGAAGAGCAAGCATCCGGAACTCTAAGAACACCGGGAAAGTCGCGTAAATGCAAATAGTGCGTGGAGAAATACGACAATTTTACGAAAAGTGCTATATGCAGTAGAGTTCATGATTATTTCTTCAGAAGTGAACCGCCGACTCTAAATAAGGTTTTGCATGCGGTAAATTCTGACACAGACATTCCAAATTTTCCATCGGTTGTTGACAGGTATTGTTTTGAAATTTCAAAAGCGAGGGCGAAAATCAGTTATGGTGGACAGAGATATTGTGATATTCAGACGTAAATATCTGCGCCAAATCAAAAGTTTTCGTAGGAATCAGATTAAAGGTAACCATTATGTTACCTCATGATTCTATTAATATTCCAACTCATAGATTTAATAAGTTAATGTGTAACCCAATTCTATTTATTGTCAAGAAGTTAGCGCTGCTATATATAGTGCCATTGTTGCAAAACTTACGTGCGTGCAAGTAGCGTCTAACACGTGGCGAGTTGAGCCAGCGTCGCCTTGTTGTTCATAGCAGGATTAAACTAGCGTGAGATAGAGAATAGCGCACATCGTCTTCCGCAGCTGGTGGCCCTTCATCCCTTACTTCCACAGTAGCCTACGTACACAAGTTACTGTGGGAATCTCCTTAAAAGTTACTCACAATACCTTTACCTCTTTAGGTCTACTGAAACTCCCCTCCCCCACCAGAAAGCCAATTTTAGAAAAACTGTGTATGTGTAGAAACAAGTCATATGCGTTTTAATTTGAATTTTAACAACTCCATATTGATTCTTTGTAGCGATAACCAATGTTAGAATGTTTTAATTTTGAATGGAGATTACTAGTATAAAAGTAAATAAAACTATAGAATTTCAAGTTAAAATAAACGGTATACTGGAAATTCAAGAATGTAAAAAACTTGTAACACATATCTACACAGTTATTATCTATTATAATAGTAGGAATTTTACGTATTTCTTTGTTTGTAAAACGGCTGGGAGCACTGTATTTCTTATTTTGAGTTGTGGGAGACAGTAGGTTTGCATTATCTATAAGACCAATGTAGGCCATGACTTTGGATAGCTGTGAAAATTCAAAACAGAGACAGTGTGGAGAAAAACTCATGAAATGTGTGTAGGGGAAGGAGAGGGGAACACGAAAATGACGGTATTTGATGCATATTGCACAGGTAGTCAGAAAACCATTTCGCTGTTAGCTGTGATCTCTTAAGCCAGTGGTACTCAACTCAAGTAAGGGGAAGTTTGCGACACTTATACCTGATTACTGAGTTCCAGTGACGGTACTGTGGTGTCATTCTTGCGTATACGAAATATAAGGTGTGCATATTCATCCGATTAAGCCTGTCTCTTGTTGCCTTCGTCGCTGCTGAGGAGAAAATAACATGTAGGTGAAGCGAGCATGTGCTCCAGGTTTGAGCACCTGTCTTAGACCTTTGAAAGAAGGATAGGCTGCAATTATAATTTCACATAGGAAATTGAGAACGACCAAGCCCAAAAGTCTGCAACCAGGTTGAGGAAAGAGGCAAATGTCTGGGAAATTGTCCTCACTCAAATTGTATAAGTTGAACAAAGGTGTGCAGAACACTGATGTAGGTACTTTTAAAGCACTCGGAAGTTATCAAATCACTCGTTAAGCTAATTAAAAAGTGTGTAAGCAGTCTGAGTTATGTGGAAATCTACCCGAGCACAATGAGAGTTACGAAATGCTTGATACTACATAAACAGTGTTATCGTTGTTATTGCTTTGAATTTAATATGTAGTCAAATTCTCAAGTGTCGTCGTTATTCAGCATTTTCTCTCGATATTGTGGAAAGAACCACGTACTTTTAAACGTTTAAAATCACTTCGATTTCCTGCATCCCCTTGTATCTACAATGACACGTAAAATTAAACAAATTCTGAAACGTTTATCTGGGTAACAAAGTAGAGTAGGAAATGTGAATGCTACCAACTATTTTTTATTATACAACTGCTACAAATTTAGCCTAGCGTTTATTCTCAATTTCTCTATTAATATAAGTAGAGGTTTTAGTTAATTGATGGAAATTAATCATTTCTCCACACTAGCCGTTTATAGGCTAAGGTATTTGATGGATAGAGTCAACATGAAAAATTCAATGCCATGGCCGGTATTTGAACCACGTATCTCCTGGTTTCCGTCCAGTCACTCTAACCCATTGAGCTACCATGGCCAACGTGCCGTCCTGACATTAAATTAGATTTACTCAACTTATAGGCATTTCTCAGAAATAACTTTCAAGGTTCCCAGAATTTCAAGTCTTCAGCTCATCGTGGGGTAATTTGCAATTTTTTTCGTGTAAAAGGTGGTAGAGGGATTTTCTTGAAGACGAGTTAATTGTGCATTGTCCAGTTCTGAGCTATTTTGATGTTCTAAGCGTCTAGCGCATAGTGAAGTTAGTTTAAAATCCATTGCAAAACGTCTACCGAACAAGCAGACAGTTAACAAAGACGTTAAATTATAACAAAACTAATACAAAAGTGAATCGAGAAGATATTGACACCTTGCTTCACTCACACTGTTTATTCACAGGACATGTTTCAAGAGCTCTCGCTCCTATCATCAGCTGATACTCGACTAGTGCAAGTTGTAGTGGTTTCCTCTTTCTCCGTTTTGTCAATAGATGGCGTGATGTACTTGTCAAAGATGTCCGGTGGTGGAGTTTCAAAATTCATGACTCTATGACGATTTTTGTTGATGAAGATTTTTTCCCATACGGAAAGGTCTATGGGGTGATTAACATATTTTATTAGAGATGTTTCCAAGTTGATATCATGTCTAGTATTCAAAAAATGAAAAGCCACTGCTGATTTTTCTGTTTCACCATTTTTAATGTTTCTTAGATGTTCTTTAGTTCTGATGTTAATATTTCTTTTTGTTTTTCCTATATAAATTTTAGGGCAAGTTTCACATTTGATCTCATAGATTCCTGGTTTTTCTTTGGTAGTGATTGAATTTTTGGGAGGGCCTTTTAACAAATTTCTGATATTAAACCTATTTTGAGGTGCAAGAGTTATGTTGTGTTTTGAGAAGATTTTTTGGAATTTGTTATAGGCTGATGGGTGGAAGGTGAATTTTTTAAAAATGTTTTTCTCTTTTTCTCCTGTTTCAACTTGGAAACATCTCTAATAAAATATGTTAATCACCCCATAGACCTTTCCGTATGGGAAAAAATCGTCATAGAGTCATGAATTTTGAAACTCCACCACCGGACATCTTTGACAAGTACATCACGCCATCTATTGACAAAACGGAGAAAGAGGAAACCACTACAACTTGCACTAGTCATCAGCTGATGATAGGAGCGAGAGCTCTTGAAACATGTCCTGTGAATAAACAGTGTGAGTGAAGCAATGTGTCAATATCTTCTCGATTCACTTTTGTATTAATTTGTGCTTCACTGTCCCTACGCTTCTTCCAAGTTTATACTTTGAGTAAAACAAAACTGTTTATTTTTCAACTACGTAGTCGGTCTATTAGATGATATCGAGAGTAGGTTTGTTTTTGGCTTTATGTAAAACTAGCTGGTCACCAGAGACTGCATAGTGATGACTTAATTTTAGTTTATTTCTTCTTGTTTTACGAAATAACTGTATAATGATTTAGAGAATTTGTGAAACCTCCCCATTTCTCCTTAAAATTGCATGAGTCCGGGATATTCCTTTCCCCCCGATATTGAGCAAGAGATACCGGCGAGAGGTCTGTGTTGCTTAAACTGCCTTTCCCAAGGCTTCCAAGCTTTCAGCGCCACATAACCTGTGCATATCCTTTTGTCTGGAACAATCAGCTGTAGGAACGGTCAAGCAGTTTTTCTGATAATCACAATAGATGAAATTTTAAACCTTTCCCTCTCTTTGATCCCGCAGTTATTTAAAAACATAATAGCTGAATAGTTTTCATAGTACGCAGGGAACAATAAATGTATCGAAGTAGAGATAGGAGATCTGGCGATTGTGAAGATTTCGCATTCCCAGGCCATCAATTTATCCTCTGGCAAAGAGGCATAGTGTGCGACCATCGAGAATAATCTCGGTTGTTAATTATAAAATACCGATTCACTGATTTATGGTTCTTTATATTCTTATTTAGGATGCTCGGCGTTTGTGGTCGGGGAACGGATGGGACACCTCCCACCTTCAATCACCTTTATGTGATCCAAAGCGGATCTTTTGGGCTTACCACTCCCCCACACCGGGAGGAACATACGAAATGGGAGCCCCGTAATCTAAAGTGAGGCCATCTGGTTCAGTATGCCTTGCTAACTTGTTTACAACATAACTACAAAGGAAATAAAGTAACATTTTATTACACGAGGCTTATACATTTTAGTGTTGGTATCTATTCGTATCGAAACGTTTCAAGAAGATCCGATTCTCTTTTGTTTTGCTGCTTCTTTTGTTTACTTATGTAGTTCCTAAACTTATTGTTTTGGATGAAAACACTGGCGACATTTGTCTTTATTTTACGTGCATTTCCTGTGGAGTTAGGACAACTATTTTCTTATTCCATGCAATCTCAACAGAAGTCAAAGCCTTCGTAAGTAAATAGCTACATATATTAGTTATAATATCCAATACGTTCTTATTCTAAACAACACAGAACACTAAACCATTAGTACGTAGGTTAGGACCGCATTCAGGGTATCGATAGGAGGACCGAATCGAAGTTACCCCAGCATGAAGCATAGTTATGGTGATTTACAATGAACTGTGTACGTAGTGGTATAAACAGAAGGAAAATGAGGTTTTAATTCTTATTTCATTTAACTCTCTATTGTAAGTGTAAAATAATTTTATTTCAATGTTACAGCATATGAAAACTCTTTACGTATATGTATGTCTATATAAAAGCACGAACATGGGGATTATATAGTTTATGAAACGGGATATTTATGCTGTGACTTTGAGGGTTCGTAGAATTAGAAGTCCAATTTGCCGAAATTCTAAATGTTCTTTATTTCCATAGAAATACACTGTTCAAATCTCACGTAAGAACATTACACCACTTATACACAGTCTACTACCAAGGTCGATAACAATAACAATCAGCTCTCGTTACAACAACAACACTCTCAGTTGCTTGCCTCACTCTTGTTACACAACTAACTCACTGTTTTACAACTGTCCTGCTGGCGTGTCACAATCGCTTATATATCTCATTCATAATTCGAGAGACTTCTCGAGCAAATCAGAAAAATACTAATACTAATCATCTCGCTTTAACTTAGAAATAAACAAAGAATTTGTTTGAAAGTGGAAGATTATTTATTAGAACTTTTGTTACAAGTTACACAATACTGTGTGCTTAAATAATACTGTTTGTCACTTCTAACATTTATATTGAAGGCTTACATTTAATATGTATATTTCGCACCCTCCGCAAAATAATCGCCACCAAACTCTTGTAAACACGTATGGTCCTTCATTTCTCTACCTTCGGCATTGTTTCACTTGCACTACCTATAGGTACACAGTTCAGATATTGCCCACCTTTGTAGCCTTACGTTCAAGTAACAGTTCAAGAGGTCCCGAGTTCGAATCGCGGTCAGGGTGAGTTATCTGGGTAAGGTTTTCCTGGGGGTTCCCCTGCCCTGAAATATGAATGTGGGGTAACTCTGAGCTCTATGGACTCTGGGTTCATTTGAGCATCATTTCAGCCAGTTTAATCATCGCCCTATATGACAATGTTGGAGGATGAGAGCTTCTTTGTATTACAGTACTATAACGGCAAAAGCTTGGCGGTTTATTTACTGAAGATATTGTTTCCAGGTTCCCAGATGATAAGCGTGTTGAGTTGTCCTGGGTTTATGTTTCAGAGAATTAAAGTAGTATGATATAGCCTTTTACATCTAATACGCAGTTTTAGATGTAGAATAAATATATAGGAAAAAGGAATACTCATTATGCTAAAGATTATGACGTACGAATCACCTTAAAACAACATACAGTGATAGTTTTAGACGCGTATGACGTAATATTGCGCATTAGTTTATGCTCGAGTACACTTGTTTATCTGTAAGAAAAAGGGGTGTCAGGGTAGTCATCTGGCATCTAACCCACTAGCTTTATCAGCAGAAGGCTGTAAAAGCAGAGATCTGACCCTCCACCTTCGATTTGCATGACGTCACCCGCGCACATCCGAGCAAGGTCACGCGCCACCTCTAAAAATCACCTCTGTACAGTTACTGCTTTTAAATGTTTCCCGATATACTACAGAATAATTTATGCAGAACTGGCACATTTCTTTTTTTAATCATTCCGATGTATATTCATTTAACAAGCAATTTCTAAGTTCAAATCAAGCGGGATGTTCACTAGTATTGATTCGTTGCAATGATATGCGAAGATATTTACTTTTGCCTTTTGTCTTATGCTGGCAATTGAGTTGCTTGCAATAATAATGGCACATCCCAACCAAAGTTCATTTTGAGATAACTTTGTTTCCAAAACATGGAAAGTAGTTAAAACATTAAGACTTAATATTTCCGGTGTATTCAAATTAAAGGATATAAATTCTATGTGCAAAGTCTCGAACCATTGTGTCTAATAGTTTCCTTGAATTTGTGTTGTTTACATATTTGTTTGGCAGAACAAAAAATAAAACAAAACAGAAAAAATGGCGCAAAGTACACTTTTCTTTAACATCTTGAAATGCCTAATCCAGCTATATTTGCAAATCTTCACGTTTTTCATCATCAACGCCATCATGACGAAGAGATGGGCAGGTCTAATAATAATAATAATAATAATAATAATAATAATAATAATAATAATAATAATAATAATAATAATAATAATAATAATAATAATAATAATAATAATAATAATAATAATAATAATAATAATAACAACAACAACAACAACAACAACAACAACAACAACAACAACAAGAATAATAATAATAATAATAATAATAATAATAATAATAATAATAATAATAATAATAATAATAATAATAATAATAATAATAATAATAATAATAATAATAATAATAATAATAATAATAATAATAATAATAATAATAATAATAATAATAATAATAATAATAATAATAATAATAATATAAAATTATATTATTATACTAAAATTATAATATTGTAATTATTTAATAATAAAATTATATTATTATACTAAAATGATATTATTGTAATTATATATTATTATTACTATTATTCGATATTATTATATTTATTTTAATAATTTCATCAGGTCATTGTATTTAGCTTTCTTTATCTTTCTCTGTTCACTATACTTCTACTGTAACTTAAACCATGAAACTGGTGAACTTTTACCTCTTTTCCTAAAATTAACTTTTTGATACACTTAAGAGGAAATTTAACAATTTAACGAAATTTAACAATTTCAAAATTATAATAACCCACAATAATGGTTGTAACCTTATGTGAAAGCAAAGGAACACCATCAACATTTTTTTAAAAAAATTAAGTTTGAAGCGATACCATTCTGCACGTCAAAGTCTTCCCTGTTCATTTGATTAATGAAGGATTTACCAATATTTCTGCACAACTTTCTTTTGTTTGTTACCTATTCAGTTGTCTTACTCACTCGTTTCTTTCCAGTAACCCCGAGGAAACCCTCAAGCGTACCAGGCTCCCGCTCTTTCATCCTACAATTTGTGATACTTCATAAAAAATAAACCACCATATACCCACCGTCTATTATTATTATAAATTCATCATAACGCCAGTAAGGGACAAGGCCCCGGAATGGCAACACTCGAAGGCTCCTTGTCCTTGGAGAAGGATGACTCTTCAACGACTCCTCTATGTTACGTGTCCTCTTTCTTTTTTTTAGATTCAGGAATAACATCTACTGACGGCGCCATATTCACTACTGTTCACTACAATGCCATGAACGTGTGGTGGTAATAAACAAAGTCGAGCGCTTCAGTTATTTTCGACATTTTGTCCTAGTCGCTGAAAACGTGTGAAGTAATATTAGATTACGAATTCAATTACAACCTTTCGAAGAGTAGGTATACGAGAGAGAATTTGGTGTTCTCTAATCTCCACAGAGAAGCATAATACTGAGACTGGTAAACACATAGGAAACAACTAGATCTCTGGTGAGTTGAAAAGGCAAACATTGTTCATTTATGCTGCCCATGGTTGTTGACGTAAAGGCCCGATTGTTGATGTAAGTGTGGCGGAGAGGTCATCCCGAAACTCATTTAGACCAGGGGCGGCAAGATGAGCACCCGAAGTGTGAAATGCTTTACCCCTTCATTTTTCCTTCTCCCCGACACGTAAAGAAACAGGTGACGTGTGATACAGTGGCAGTCATTTGGGTTTGACATGGATTTAGCAACGGCTCATATTGGATTGTGAGAGAAATCGTTCACTTCACTGACCACAGTAAGATGACAAAAGCATTTCTATGGAATTAATATGTTTCAATATATTTATTTCGTTATAGAATAGTTGTTATGCAGTGACAAATACCTATTTCTCTTAAGCTGCTAAAGACATTTAAATATTTTCTATTCTGTATTCTTAAAAATAATCGCAACAATCTATCTATAAACTGCATTGAAATTTATACAATATACTAATTTGTAATTTAAAACTTCACTTATCTTATAAGAAATGATGATAATTCTTATAAGATAAGTGAAGTTTTAAGTTACAAATTCTTATACTTTTATATATTTGTTTGCTTCACTGTTAATAGCTTCGTATTTTACGTATGCATTGTTAAATAGTAACACTTATTATTTAAAATGAAACCGCAAAGATGCCAATAGAGATTGTTATTCTAATCGTGTTTCGTGCGGTTCCGAGCGTTTGAGGTCAGGTTTAGCATGTTACTACTACCCACATGATGTTTAGGGAACTGAGCCATCGTCCATGTTGCTGACAATCTGTGGTCAGCCTGAATGCATTTGCTGTAGTTGTTAGTCAAAAGCTCGTGAGTTTCCAGCCACCACATCACTCAAATATTTCGTTAACAACCAACGATTTCCTCTCAAACTTGTATACTGGTACTACTTATCAAGTTTTCACTAAGGAACACAAACTATTCCACACATTCTGATCATTATAAATACAAGTTCCAACAAAATATAAATTTTTGGAGGTCAAATCTAATTTTGAATAGTTCTTAGGCTTTAGGCTTAGGCTTTTTATTTTCGTTTGATATACCTGGTGCCGGTACAATGGACCCGGCTTACAGACTCTACATTTGCATGATATTAGAATTTTCAGTTTTTGTTGGTTTTGACGTCATGGCTTTACATAAAGCCCATGCGCACCGAGAACAGCTTTAGTTAGTTCGTTTTCTTTTAGGTGCTCCAGTTTTTCCTTGAATTTTATGTTTCTTTTGTGATTTTATTTACATATAACACACACACACACACACACACACACACACACACACACACACACACACACACACACACACACACACACACAAACACACACACACACCCACGCATGCACTCATGGGCATACGTAGTACGTCCGTCGCACTCACACACTCATTCACGCACACTTCACTTAACTTTGTACTGGACTATTTACACTCAGCTGTCCTTATGTGCGGCAGCATGTCGCTCAGTTTCTTGGGCAGCCCGGGAGTGGCGGCCCCTGCCGGTGGTTTGTGAGGCCTTGGGCGCACAATGGGTGGCGAGCCGTCCTTATTTACAGTATTTTCACCCGTTTATGTTTGCGGTGTTTTGGCTCACCTTTTCCGATGTTATGGATTAAAGGGTTTGTATGCCGACGAATGCACGCCCAAATGGAGGAGGCTCTTTTCTCCAATGCCTTGGGGATGGTCGAGATGCGGACTTCTTGATGGAGGTAGCTGTTTGTGGTGTGGATGGCAGCGGATAGGATTTTCCTAAGGGAGAGGTTTTAGCAGGGTTTGAAGGTATTTGATGATTGTTTTGGATGCGTTTGTCCAGGTCACACATGCGTATAGAACCACTGACAGAATGAACGACTTGTACAAGATAACCTTCGAGCGGAGTTTCAGTTGTTTACTCCTAAATATGGGGCCGCACATCTTTAATTGCTGCCGCCCTTTGTTGGCAATATCTTTTATGTGGGTGGACCAGTTCATTGTGCGTGTTAAAGTCACGCCGAGGTATTTGACTTGCTGACGGCAGTGCGATAATTGACCACCGACCGTTAGGTCCATAGCCAAAGGGTGCCGCTTTGAAAAATGGATAAGCTGGCATTTATTTGCATTAATTTTAATTTTCCAGTCATGGAGCCATGAAAGGAAGCGGTCAATATATCGCTGCATCTCTAATAGGTCGAAACGAGGATTTTTATGGTGGTTGTATATTGCAGTGTTGTCAGCGTACATGGCTACTTTACATCTGGTATCCACGGGGAAGTCGTTGGTAAACAGTATGTACAATAGCGGAGACATGATGGCCCCTTCCGGGACGCCAGCATGCATGACTCTCTCCTTAGAGGAGTAGCCGCCCACTTGGACGTAGAAGCGTCTGTTTTCTAAAAAGTTGTGCAGCAGTGCTAAGGAATTTTGGAGTCCGGGAAACTTTCGGTGCAGTTTGTAAATCAGGCCGTTGTGCCAGGACCGATGAAATGCAGCTTCTACGTCCAGAAATAGCGCCAAAGTTGAAGTCCCATTGTTAAATCTCTAAACGTAATCAGTTAATCTTAAGAGTTGTAGATCTGTTGAATTTTGTTTTCGAAAGCGGAATTGGGAGTTGGAAATGTCATCCAGTGATGAAAGTTGATTTTGGAGTCGAAACAGTATAACCTTTTCGAGCAATTTACCAATAGTAGACAGGAGACTAATGGGGCGGTAGTTTTGAGGCTGCCTGGTGCTTTTCCCATGCTTCGGGAGAATTTTGATCTTGGCTCGTTTCCAAGTGTCAGGGAGGAGTTGAAAATTTTTGTGAGGTGCACCAGGGTTTTTTTTCGGGAGATGCTTAAGTTCCTCATTAGTCACCCTTTCCGGGCCGGCGGCTTTCCCATTAGGTAGCTTCCTAATGAGCTTGTAGACTTCCTGCGGTGTTGTGAGGGGCAAGTGTTGCTCATGCCTCTGTGCCACCCAGTTTTGTACCCATGCCTGGACTTCCCGTTCTAACTCGGGGTTCGCCGCAGGGCTCTTTGTGAATTTTTCTGCCAGACAGTCTGCAAAAACCTCGACTTTCTTCTCGGAGGAGAAGTGCAGGCCGAGGCGAGTGTGCAGCTCCTCAGTGCCTGAGTTGCCGCTCGAGGAGACTTTAAATGCCCTTAATAATTTCCTCAAAAAACGGTCCGAATGTGTGGTGTTTAACATTTTCTGCTCCCACTGTTCAATTTTGTTAATTTTAATTTGTTGCCGAATGATTTTGCGTAGCCATTGTGCTAGCACTTTGTACTCGGGCTGGCGGGTAAGCCGCCAAAGTCTCGTCAAGCGCCGCCTCCTGGCGATGAGCTGCTCCACCTCAGGGTACGTGCAAAAACTGGGTGGGCTTATGGTATGGCTGGTACAATTTCTTTTGGCCGTGTGCAGCGAGGCGGTGTAGTTTTCAATGGCGGCGTCAAAGTCCGCCTCGCTGTAGTATGACACCCCAGGCTGCGCCGTCCTGTGCATTTCGAGCGTAAATTTATTCCAGTCTATATCTGCGCGCCTCAGAGGGCCGGTTAAATGGGTCGTGATGGCGCCGCAGATGTCGAAATGTACTGGAAGATGGTCGGAGTCCAGGCTGTGATACACAATGAAGTATTTTCCTAGTGCCACATTTTTTGTGAGCGCGAAGTCCGAAATTTCAGGGTCGAAGTGCCCTGTTTTGTGCCAAAATGTGGCTTCTGGAGGAAGATGAACCTCGAGGTCGTCATTTTCTGTTATAAGTTCTAACAGGAGGTTTCCAGCCGCGTTCGCTCGGCGGGAGTACCACCAGGGGTGCCGGGCGTTGAAATCTCCTGCAATTATAACGTGCTCCTCCATTGCGAGGATTTGTTCGAGGTCTTGTCGGAAATCGGGAGATTGGGGGGAGGCCGATAGAGGGCTACCAGCATCACCGTTGTCCTGTTAATACGTGTTTTAAGAGCCGTTCACTCCAACGCTGTTAGTGGTGGCAGCGTGACATGGGGCATTAGCAACTTTGTTTTTGAGTAAAATGGCGGTTCCACCTCCCTGTCTGCCAATTCTGTCATTCCGAAAAGTCTGGTAACCCCTGAGTTTAAAATTGTACTCTTGTTTTAATTTTGTTTCGCAAATAAATGCGACATCAATTTTGTTACACAGCAGGTAGTTCTCAAGTTCGTGCTGCTGCCTGTAGATGCCGTCGGTATTCCACAGGAGCGCGCGAGTTAAAGTTGTACCTCCCCTTGGTTGAGCCATTTACTTGAAGACTTCTGAGAAGAACCATACTACAGCTTCTAATTTTTCCAAAGTGCTGCTGCGGCTTTCAAACTTAGTAACGAAGGGCTGTAGCTTTGGTAGGATTGCTTGGATATTCAGTTCCTTAAGGAGACTGAATACCTCTTTAATGCCACCCAAGTCGCCAGAAGGTGCCTGGGTGGGGGGAGCTGTTGGAGATTGGCCAGTTTGTGGCGGCACGGGTGCTGGAGGCACGTTTGCCCTCTCATGGCGCCTGCAAATGAGACGCCTTCTCTGACCAGGGCCGGGTTGGCAATGGGTCTTGGGCCTGGTTGAGCATTTTGGGGTGCCCTGGCTATGGCTGCCAGTTGTCGACGGTGGCGTTCGTTGCGGAACGTCTGTCAACCTCTATAGCTGGCAGGGTGCGTCTCCCCACAGTTCGCACAGTGGGGTGCAACGTCCTACTTGGCCTTCTTCGGGCAGTCAGCTAAGCTGTGGAGGCCACCGCAGAGGACACACCGGAAGATCATCTGGCACATCTTAAATGTTTGCCCTAACTGCTGGCAGTTAAAGCATTGAGTAATATTACGGTTTGTTTTCAAGACCTCCACGGTGACCATGATATGGCACACCTCTCGCTCTTGCAACAAGTTCTGATTTTTTGTAGTTCTGTCTAGTGTAACTTGGAATATTGGCAGGGGCCTGCCATGGGATTTAAGCTGGCGTACCTGGACGCCGGTGTAGCCTTTCCCCTCCAGGTCTCGGATGAAGCCCTCCTCGAGGTCCTCTCGGAGCCGCTTCACGATGTAGTGGAGGGGCTGGTCGCTCCTGGGGGTGAAGCTGAAATTTTCAATGCCGGCGTTCTTCAGGAGCGTCATGGTTGGCACTGCATCCTGCTTTCGTTGAAGAAAGAGCTTTAGGCACGTGCGTGTCGTCTGCAGCTTGTATTGTCCGGCGAGAAGAGAGCTCCGGAGGATGCGGAGAACGTTTGTCGTCTGGCGACCATCGGGAATGACGATACGCGGCGGTTTTTGGGCGTCAGTTGAAGGAGTGATTGTAGCGGCGGTAGTTGGGGTGGGGGTAGTCGTGGAGGTTAATGGTTGTGAGTGTTGTATTATTGGGGATGGTCGGGTGGGCCTTTGTGGTTTTGGGAGCGTGGGTGTGGGATTTGAGCGTGCTGGTAAATTGGCGTCGGTTTTTGCTGGCGTCGGTTGGTCAATGTCCTCATCCTCCTCAGATGAAGACAGCGCCGCGTATCTATTCGCCGTGTTGAGCGGCAGGTTGAGGTGCCGTGTCTTATTTTTCTTTTTCCCGGTGTGGGGTCCCGGGCGCTCACCGTCAGTATCCGATTCCTGGCCACTGCTCCGGTGTGAGGGGCGGCTTGCCACCCTTCGCCGAGCTGCACTAGATGGTGCTTTTTAATAGCGTGCTTTTGGTAGCAGCGCGCCAGGTCTGTAGCATTTTTTTTTTTTTTTTTTTTTGTAAATCCCGGGACTTCGGGGCCATGGCTTCCAGGATTTCTTGGAAGCGAGAGATCTCCTTCTGGAGCTCTTTAACTTCCCGGGACAATTTTTGGAATTTTCGGGCCATCTGCTCGTCCTCCGCGCTGCTCTGGTCCTTGGGGACGTCACCGCTAGTGGATGGTGCAGCCAATGGTGCTCTGAGAGGTGGAGCGTGGCTGCTAGTGGTAGGCTGTGCATGTATAAAGGCGGCCGGCTGACCGCCTCGATGGCTGGCGGCTGGCTGGAGCTGCTGCTACGGCCGGCTGCCCGACTCGAAGCATTAGTGAGCCAGCCGCTTGGCTGGCACATTGTGGTAGGGCTGCTGTTGCCGAGCTGCCTCCGCCATTTTGGAGCAGCGCAGGTGCTGCTGGGAGCGGCTTGGCCTGCAGACGCTACTTGTTGCATGCAACAAGGGCACATAGCCGCGCGACCCACGCTGCTTTCGATGGGGTCCTGGTCCTGGTCACTGGTACTTTGATATCTCACTGTTATTGCACTGTTTCCACTACCTATCTATTTGCATTACCGATGCAATTTGCACATTTTCCACTACTTCACAAAGGCGCGCACAAGTATTTTAAGAGCATACAGTGCTTCGGCACTACACCGAAAACTATGACGTAACACCTTAAGAGAACGTAAGCTTTCACGGCCGGAGTCCATAATACAATTGGTTGTTTCCGGGCTGTTTTGCCGTGGTCTGTTGGAGTAAGAACCAAACGTTTCGTCCACAACTATGGCAGACATCATCAGTGGCGCGGTCGAACCTTTCTTGCAGACGCAGCCATACTCTCTGCAAGAAAGGTTCGACCGTGCCACGTTCTCAAATGGCATTTGGTACCCTAATGCTATATTACAGAGCTAAAATGTGAATTTTAATCTTATAATATTATTTTATTTTAAAAATCGTTAGGTTTCAGTGGTCCAGCCTGTATAACACAGTTCAACGATGTCCATTTGCTGTCCTTAATTATTTGTTTAGACTTTGGCACGCATCTGCGTGCACTATATCTAGTGTAGGTTGACGCTGGAAAACCCTAAGAGCTTTCGAGCACCAATAGCATTCCAGCAAGATTTATCAGGTATGTTTATCGTGGAGAGGGGGTTGAGACAAGGAGATGTGCTATCCACACTGCCGTTTAATTTAACACTGGAAAAAGTACCCCGACAGTTACCCACAAACCCTGGAGGAAACATACTTTCCAGATCAGTACAAATAGTGGCATATGCTGACGATGTGGGAATCCTCGCAAGGAATATAAGAGCTTGTCAGGAAAGTTATGTAGTACAGGTTCTAGTAAAACCAAATATATGAAAATGGGAGGTGATGGGGATGCAAGAAGAAGAGAACCTACAGTTATATTACATGAGAAAGAATATCAAAGAGTGGGAAAATTTAAATACCTGTGATCTATAGTAACAGTAGATAATAAAACATCAGTGGAAATTCAAGAAAGAATAGCCAGTGGTAACAGATGCTTCTATGTCTTGTAGAATATGTTTAAATCAAGGAACGTCAGTAGAAATACTAAAATTAAAATATATACAACTGTACTGAGACCAGTACTAATTTATGGTTCAGAAAGTTGGGTGTTGACAACCAGAGAACAGTGGTTATTACAGTGGGAAATGAAGATTTTGAGAAATATATTTGGTGCTATATGGGACTTGGACAGATGGAGAATGCGGACTAACTTGGAGTTACAGCGCCTGTTTGGACAACCAAATATACCAGTGAAAATTAAACAAGGAAGTATAAGGTGGGAATTAATTGTTCTTTCACACTAGCCGTGTGAAAGTGTAGAGCCAGACTGAAAAATTCAATGCCATAGCCGGGATTTGAACTACGGATCTGATCTCCGTCCAGCCGCTCAAAACCATTGATTTACAATGGCCAACGTGCCAACATGATAAATCCGTGGTTCAAATCCCGGCTATGGCATTAACTTTATCAGCCTGGCTCTACCCTTTTAGTATGTACTACACACGGCTAGTGTGAAAGAATAATTAATTTCCATTAATTGTACCTAATAGTGGTCCGAACTATGAAGCCCGGGCCGTAAAGTACTTACAGCACAGTAAGTCGCCATTAAGGTAGTTGTCTCATGTGTTTATGAGAACTCGCAGTGGTTTACCGAGAAAAACACGAGTCAGTTGGAGAATTTAGTGTCATGTTGGCACGTTGGCCTTAGTATCTCAATGGTTTAGAGCGACTGGATGGAGACCAGAGGATCCGTGGTTCAAATCCGGTTATGGCATTGGATTTTTCAGTCTGGCTCTATCCTTTTATAGTGCGTCCTACACACGGCTAGTGTAAAAGAACAATTAATTTCCATTAATTGTACCTAATATAGGTCTGAACTATAAAGCCCGGGCCTTAAAGTACTTACAGCATAGTAAGTCGCCATTAAGGTAGTTGTCTCATGTGTTTATGATAACTCCTAGTGGTTTACCGGGAGAAACATGAGTCAGTTGGAGAATTTAATGTCATACTGGCACGTTGGCTATAGTAGCTCAATGGTTTAGAGCGGCTGGACGGAGACCAGAAGATTCGTGGTTCAAATTCTGGCTATGGCAGTCTGGCTCTACCTTTTCAAGAATAAGGTGGATTGGCCATGTGCAGAGAATGCCGAAAAGCAGTGTGGTTAAGAAGATATTCATAGCTGGATGGCAGAAGGAGAAGAGGAAGACCCAGGAAAAGATGGGTAGAGGATGTAGAAGATGACTTGAGAAAGTTGGGGATTAAAGGCTGGAGAAGAAAAGCAGAGGACCGAGTAGAATGGAAGAGAGTGGTTAGGGAGGCCAAGGGCCTACATGGCCTGTAGTGTTAGATAGTGTAGTGTTTAACTACATACGGCACCGCAGGCGATGGCACTGATGATACATGAGATGAAGATGGAGCACCGGTGGAACGAGATGGCGGGGGAAACCGGAGGTCCCGGAGAAAACCCGCCCCAGCGCCGTGTTGTCCATCACAAATCTCACTTTGCGGTCGCCTGGGATCGCACCCGGGCCGCCTTGGTGAGAGCCAAACGGTCTAACCACTGAGCCACGGTGCGGCCATGGCCTGTAGTACCAACTATCATCATCATCATCATCATCATCATCATCATCATCATCATCATCATCATCATGGTGAATCCAACGCGGAATAGATTTTTCAGCTGCGGAAAGTATTGACCAGATGATTCACAGATTTGTGCTCGTGTTAATTGAGCGCAGCCACTGGGAGTAGGGGTTCCAGTTGGTATGATCGAAACGCCAGCTAGGCAAACTGTGGAAATATGTCTTGTAATATCTGTATACGTTTGGCGGATCAAGTTCTATTGCAAGTAAAACAGACGTGCTCAAATGCACGAAAGCTAGGATTAAGTTGGATAAGAAGGATCCAGAAAAACGTGATATATATCAGTTTGATGAGATTTATACTTCAGCACCACATAGCAGGTGTAACTGTCGCTTTAAGCGACACTCAAGTCCTTTAAGAGCACAACTGCAATTATGTTTCTTTCTACATGGCCAACAGGGTAAAACGTATAACTGATTCCCAGTCGACAAAAGTATAAGTATTGGAAAATTAAAAACAAATATAAGAAATATCCCGGATATGGTTCACTCCACAGAAAGTATGTTTGATATAAGTTGTGCATTTTAACGAAATCTGCGTGTTCTTTTTAGCAATAAGATGTTTATCTTTCTCTTCCAGTTTACCACTTAATTTAATCCAAGATGAAGAAGAGTTCTGAGGACATTTCCAGAAGGCTCAAAATATATATTTAATATGTCATAAGAATATTTTATACATCTATTTTAACTAAAAGTGTTAGGGACCTTTTTGGGGTGTAGAAACATTCTTGAAAATCTTCCTGGAAGATGCTGAATTAATTTTTGAGCGCGCGCGCGCACACACACACACACTACACACACACACACACACACACACACACACACACACACACACACACACACACACACACACAAACACACAAAGTCTCAAAGCGTGTATTTGTGATGAAATATCGATATCAAATTTTTGGAGTTTGTGTTAAAGGGCCCGTCGACAGCGTGTAGTGTTTAACGCCCGCTTTTACTACATGCGGCACCGCAGGCGATGACACTGATGATCAGAGGCAAGATTTTGTGGTGACAGTTATTTATAAAACTCGCGTTAATAATTTTAATTGGTGGTGATTTGTGGTGAATATTTTACCATAAATTCCATATAATATTACGAAAATTTTCGGGGAGAATTAATGAGTAATGACATGGCTCAAATGAAACGTAACAGGTAATTAGTGTAACACAACTGTTAAAACCCCTTTTTTGCAAATTAAAACATTTTATTTGAAATCAACAGATAGTAGGTAACATGAATAAAATCAAATATTACACATCAGACATCGCCAAACTGCAGCATACAACTTGTCATACTTTCGCTTTTCATACTTGTTCTGTTGTCTGTCACAAATAAGTTATATGTAGAGAAAATCCCTCACTGTCAACGTCTGACATCGGCAACCAAAGACATTGAAGGGACTTTTCACAGAAATTGCGGTAAGAATCAGCTTTTGCCAGGAGTGCTGCTACTACATCTAATCTGTTATCGTTACCATCATGGCTTTGCTGTTCAACAGTGTCACAAAGCTCTTTGTAACAAAGAAACAAATCAGAATCACAAGTAATACCTACCACTGGTTTTAAATGCATTTAGTTGTTCAAATGCTGCCATTACATGATTTAAATCACCTATGGTTGACTTAGCAGTCTAGAAGGCTCAAACAAATGATCTAAATATTTTATGGTCATTACATTATCAGTATCTTTTGCCATAACAGAGTTCAATTTAGACAAAGCCATTAGGCAGCAAACTTTTAAGATTCTCTTCTACTGCTTCTCTAACACTGGGATCCATGATATGCTCTACAAGTGCACTTACTCTGTTTCCAAAGTGACCACTCTCTAATACATATTTGGCTCTCAGAGAGTTAATTCGGGATAAAACAGGATGAGCAACAGGTTTTTGTTTAGATTGAAACTCTAAAATTTCAATAAAAGGGCGCCGGGGTAGCGCGGTGGTTTCGTTCGCGGCTCCCGTTCTAAGGGTCCCGAGTTCGATTCCCGGCTCTGGGGTTGGCGATTTTAAGTCGGCCCTATCCACGCCTTCACCTCTGTCTAGCACACGTGAAGTATCCCCTATGCCCAACGTGGTTCGGAGTCCACGGTAAAAACTGTAGGTCCTCTCACCTCACCGCCATCTTCACTATCACCCTATCATCGGAGGTAATGGACACCGCCCTCTGGGTGCCTCCACCTGAGAAATGGGTCCGGTCATCACTTGGTGGGGTGAGGTTACCCCGAAGGCCAAGGTTGCCATGTGGGGAGTGTTAGTAACTAACTAAATTTCAATAAAATTCATTCTCCAATTTTCAGAAACAAATGTTGCCTGTACCTTTACAATATTGCAGCACCTGGCATCGCAAAAATGATCGTTTAGCAAATTTTGCGCAGGAAATGAAAGCTTTTATTTTTTAAAAAAGAAATCAGTTGCATCAAAATAGCTGGCAATGCAAACTACTGAATTAAACGAGCTAGACCAGCGTGTCAGTACAGGCAATGGGAACAGTTTAGCTTCTAAATCTGGGTGGCTTTCAGTGAGGTATTGTTTATATTCGTTTTTTAAATTTCGGGCATTATGTTAATGTAATGTCTGAGAGTAGCTTCCTAGAAGTTCAGTAGCTTCTCAGTACCTTTAGTCAGCATAATAGGAGTTTTTTTTTTTTTTTTTTTTTTTTTTTTTTTTTTTTTTTTTTTGCTGTGCACGATGTACTATTCAATAAATAATATTTCCAGTTAGCATTCGACAAACAGTACCCAGTATCACAGACCAGCCGTGTGCTGTGGTGTCAGTTTATTGTTGCATCGCTTAGCTGTTGTTTCAGTGCGCATGATGCCATTGTATTTGCTTTGCTAAGCGTTAAATTTTATCGTGCTTTCTCTAAGTTTGTCAGCATTTTTTTTCACGATTTATAGTTTCAAGCTATGAAGATATGAATGTGAAATTCAAGTTATATTTATGTAATTTGTAATAAATGCAAATGTTTCTATGCAGACTAAAAATAGAAATTTTCTCATTTATCGCTAAAAATATCTATTATTCTCAAGAAAGGAAAACTTCGTGAAAAAAAATCGTTAAAAGCGAAAACTCTTGCCTCTGCTGATGATACAGGAGATGAAGATGGAGCAATGAGATGTCCGGGGAAACTGGAGATCCCGGAGAAAACCCGCTCCAGCGCCGTGGTGCCCAACAAATCTCACTTTACGGTCGCCTGGGATCCTACCCGGGCCGTCCTGGTGAGAGTTGAGTGGTGTAACCACTCAGCCACGGCGCAGCCGGCCCATCGACAGCTGCGTTATTTGGGGAATATGTCAAAATGAAAGCTCAAAGTTGTACAAAACTTAGCTTGGATGGAATATATACCACTTAAAACACCTACAATACTTTTATTGCATTTGTGCACTGATTGCTGGACGAATATCCTATCTCTCTCCCTCTCTCTCCTTTCTTATCCCCCTCCCTTCTCCCTCTCCCCTCCCTCCCCTCTCTTCTTTTCCTCTCTCTCTCTCCACGTCCCCTCCGCCTCTACCTCCCTTTCCCTTCCTCCACTGTTATGTGGAACATTATTTCAAGACCAACTGGATTGACATGTTGCTTGCCCTTAGTTCCAAACGAACTAAGTTCAAACCGTTTTATGACATATTGCAGCATGGTTACAAGATATTTTGATATAAAAATCACACATAACACTATTTTTCTTAAATTCTTTGTTTAATAGAAGACAAAGTAAAAGCGTCTAGTTTCGTAAACGTAAAACCATCCGAAATTCATGAACTGGTGCAAGTTAGATAACAAATAAATGACATATCTTTATTTTTTACTATTGCACGCCAGATCTATGGCAGACATTAACTGTTCAGTGAAGTAATAACAGTAGTACCACATAAGTCATAAGAGAAATAACCTTAATATCAATTGTTTTGAAATACTGCGACTCTCCTCTTTCCTGGAAAAAAAAAAAAAAAAAAAAAAAAAAAATCTTGCTAATGGTATTCTGCCTCAGGGAAATTTCCTGTAGCGTGCAAACCTTGTAATAGAGCAGAGCAGGACTATCTAGATAATAGGAGTAATATCGTAATTATTGCAGAACGTCCTTAAAAGGGCAACGCCTCTTTTTTCCATTTTGCCACGAAAGAAGCTTCTAGTACTGTTTTATGATGCAAGTGGTAAAAATGCCATTTTGTTTTCGAGTATGATTCGCACAAGCAGAACTAATTTGAGTTTACCCTGTGTATTATAGGGAAATTACTTTTAGTAGGAGCTTAATATTGCGTTATCATAAGACAACCTAACGTAAAGTTCTGTGCGCAGTGCGTTTCTATAGCGTGGCGTTCTTTAATGATGCTCAAATGAGGCCGGGCCACATGGGTCATTCAGATATTAGTGGTAACACTGCTTGCATTTGGTGCTATCAACAGTAAATCGTGTAAGCTGATGACTGAAAAATAAGAGCATCAATACCGCTCGCAAAAATTAAAGACATATGAACGCTGGCCAATGCTCAAGCGGAGCTCTGTTACCAAGCGTAGTACGTGCGCCTGTAGAGGTTCGTGTACATAAGAGCAGTTTTACCCGCAAGTAAAGGTTTTGGCTATTCTTCCCGTAATTAAACAACACATTAAATATTCCTAAATATTCCTTGACACACGTCACAGCAGTGCAACAACAAGCACGGTTTCTAATCCAGTAGCTCGCTTTCTATCTTTGTGGGTCTTTCCCGGAGATGGAAACACAGGCACGCTCGCCTTTTCTAAGGATGAAGCTGCTTCACTACAAATTCGTGACACTGTGTGTACACTACCTACACCACAAGGTTACAGAGTTAATTGCTGGGATTTTGAAAAATCTACAGTTGACCTATACCCTGGATTGAAGAGATTTCGTAAAAACTTGTTCTTATTAAATATAATTTTTCTGCCCTAAGAATGAATCACTTCATGTTTGTTGATCGAAAAATCATTTGTTCCAGCTTCGAGGGACATGTTCACGCACTCGGATCACAACACTGGAAAAAGATATGTGTATAATAATAATTTAATGTAATATTAACAATATTTCAGCACGAGTTCAACACACGACTTAACGATGCCATTCACTAAAAAAATGACACCTCTACTCTGAAAACGAACTGAAAATTAGGCCTGTTTCAGACTGTGTGACTTCTGTTTTAATAGTAGGTGTATTATTTATTTATGCTTGAGATAACTGTTATGAGGGAAGAGTGGTGTTTTTTAGGCTTATCTGTGTTGAATGGATGGATGTTGGGTGTAATCATAACCACGTGAAGATAAAAAGTGCATCGCTCGCGTTATAAGTATCGTGGAGACTGGATTTTTGTACGTTCATGATCAGAAATTAAAATTCTTTCTTATTATAAGCTTTGCATCTGTAATATTCAACTATTTATCAGTAACTGAAGATGAAAAGTGCATTGCGAGTGTTCTAGTATCGTAGAGACAAGATTTTTGTACGGCCATGATCAGAAAATAAAATTCTTTCTAATTATAAAATTGGCATCTGTAATATTCAGATATTTATCAGTAACATTTGACCATATGCACGTGAAGATGAAAAGTGCATCGCGAGTGTTCAAGTATCGTAGAGACAGAATTTTTGTACGGCCATGTTCAGAAAATAAAAATATTTCGTATTATAAGATTTACATGCCATTTTTCAAACATTTATTCCAGTGTAATTAATTAATACATTGTTCTCAGTTCAGTGAGATGCGTGTATCACGTTCGGCAGCGCTGCTAGGCAGAGCAAGCTTAGGATTGACTGGAGTCTGCAGCACGGCCCACGTCCATTTGCCTTTAACTTTTCCAAAGATAATACTGTTTGTTAGCTCTGAGTGTGAAGACTATTTTAGTTAATAAGACTTTGCAGTAAGTTTAATTGTTGTCTGTTATCTTTAGTGCTCTAAATATGTTTAAATATGAACAGAAATGCTTCATTAAAATACAAGTTACAAGAGGTATCAATGTTCGACAATGCCGTACAGAATTATTGGAAGCTTGTGGTAGACAGACTTTACCATACGGTACCGTGGCTAGGTGGGCGAATGCATTTCGTAGAGGAAGGGAAGACGTCCATCAAAAACGTGGAGTTGGCAGACTGCATTTAGCATTTGATGATGTGCATGTGAATGCTGTTAGAGTACTGCTGGAAGAACATCGTTGTTGGACTTGTATTGAAATAGCAAAGTAAAATGAAATTATCACTTGGAGGAGTTCTCTTTAGAACCAGACAGACAATTACAGCAGCAGTAGAGCAGTCTGTTGTAATGTTAGGACAATAAGACGCTGTGGATGGCATCCGTCGGCTCCCTGATGTGTGTAGGCAAGTTCTTTATGTTGGGGGAGATTAATTCTAAGCACTGCAAAAATGTAACTGCTCCAAAAATGTTTTATTTGTTGTTAATTCAAATGGTGCCATTAATTATTTAAAGACCGAAGTATTGTCTCTTTGGGATAAGGGAAAGCTCCGAAAAAAGAACCATATCAGAATACCTGACCCTTACCGAGATGTGAACTCCGAATCTCTTGAAATGTACTCCCACACCTTAGAGGTGAGCATATGTGAGTTTTAACATCTCAGATATGCAGAAGAATTGAAATGGGATTCGCTGGGCTTCAAGATACGTGCCATTGTCTTACTAGAAAAAGCAAAAATCGAGGACGGGAGAACCTACATTCAAAACAAACTCACATTGTGTTTGTTAACTTAAATAGAGGCAATTTATCCAAACGTTCCGGTACAGCATCACGGAGATGAGCTCGATATAAATGTACTTATTTCAATCTAAGATTTTATATGTGGTATTCACTGACTTTCACTGAGCGGGATGGCTCGGGTGGTTTCATCAGTGCTCCTCATTCGGGAGGTGCGGGTTCGATACCCGTGGTCGACCTAGCTGGCGCATGGGCTTTCCCGGGTCACCAGGCGAATGCTGCGCAGGTTGGTTACATCCCTCCATTTCGTCTGCATTATCATTTCTCATCTTTCAGGGTAGAAGTATCGACTAGTGCCTCGGTGCTGCATGGCAGGATGATATGTTGCAGTTAAACACTTCCCACTCCGGTAGGACGATCTGCGGGTTGGCTGCTGGGCCGTTTCAGGACCACGGCGAGTGGGATGTTGGTTGTCCTGGCCTGCCGGGTATTTTCCAATCGGTCAGTGGCATGGACCCTGCCCTCCGCATTGTCGCGACTCCTTGAGACGGTCGCCCTCAGTCTGTCGCCTCATCCTTCTTCCCGGGCATGCCCCATTTGGGGCATAGGTACAATAGACCAAACTTGGACCTCCGTGCCGAGTATCCTCCTGGCATATCCTCGTGACTTTCTCTACACACATTTTATAAATCTTCTAAAAAAAAATTCCTTTATCGGCTTCATATTAAGTGGTTGCTGAAATACTTTATCGCGCATTTTGTGGTAGCTACAAGAGAAACTGAAATTTGGGTGTTTATTTATGGACACTCTTTAACTTTTGGTGTTCTCAGTGTCCTGTTCTAGGTATATTGGGCTGAAACCACTTAATTTTGTTCAGAGGCTTCTTTATCAGACTTAAAGTTATCTTACGTGCCCTAATGGATATCTTGAAGCAACTAAAGCCACAGGAACTTCAAAAGAAGAAGCATCAAAGATTCAAAACCACCGCTATTACGAACCTGACGAAAACAATCAGGAAGACTACAATGATAACATTACTTTTATTGAACTCTTGGAAACTCTCGGAAACAGTACATGTTCCATCCCGGGACCAGATAATATACCTTATATGCTGATAAAATCACTATCACAAGATGCACTACTGTACCTTCTCGAAATCTTCAACTTCCCTGACCAATAGCGTAAGGCGTTATAAAACTCATTCTTAAACCAAACAAAGATTGTACTTCAGCTAACAGTTTCAGGTCTATGGCTCTTACTTGCACCATGTCCAAAACACTAGAAAAGATCATTACTAACCGACTGCGTTGGAAACTAGAGACAATGTAGTTTTTCACCGAATTTCAAAACGGTTTCCGTCGCTTTCGATCCACTACTGACCATCTTGTAATGCTTGACTCGGAGATAAAAACAGCTTTTATTCAGAAACAACAACACCTGATGGCATTAAGACTAGACATAGAAAAAGCGTATGATAGCATTTCACGCTGCTTCATACTCAGAGCTGTACAAAACATCGGCATCAGTGGCAATTTATATCACTTTATTAAAAACTTTCTTCATGAATGGAAAATACGAGTCTGATATAAAGGAGTCATGTCCCAAGAAGAATCCATAAGAAGAGGTGTTCCACAAGGATCTGTTATCAGTGTCACACTATTTCTCATAGCCATCAATAGCATTATGAACAACATTCCACCCCCCGTGAAGGGCTTACTCTTTGCTGATGACCTGACAAATTTTTTAAAGGAGGAAATCCTTCTACTACTTCATTACTTCAACAGACTTAAGAAAATCTACAAACGTGGACTACTCTTGCTGGTCTTAATTTATCTTATGATAAGTCCAAATTCATATGCTTTTCCAAATCACCACGTGAAGTTTTAAAACCCGCAATTTTCATAGAGAACAAGATAATCGAATTAGTTCAAACTATCTAAATTTTAGGATTAACATTTGATTCAGCACTAAATTGGAAGGATCATGTAAATTAACTGAGAAATGAATGTTTAAGAAGACTAAATGTGATGAAAATGTTAGCCTGCAAACATTGGGGCTCTGATCTCAGTGTCCTCTTACATACTTACAAAAGTTATTAGAAGTAAATTGGATTATGGTGCACAGGTGTACAATACAGCGAAGCTAGCGGTTTTAAATACTTTAAATGTAATTGAAACTTCGGCTCTAATGTTATGTCTAGGAACATACAGAATCAGCCTAGTGTCTGCTGTATTAATGGAAACTAATGAACCGCCATTAGACATCCGCAGAGTAGAACTCAGCTTAAGATTTGCGCTCAAAATTGCAGCAAGAACTGAATCAATGATTCACTAATACGTCTTCTCCGATACATACGAACATTTTCCAGCAAACTCACAAAACGTAATGTCATTCCAGCGCAAAATCAGGCATTCCATTGAACAACACGTAATGCCAAAAAATTTCATAATCTACCACCATGGCGAATACCTTCTCCCCAACTTAACTTGGAACTTGCAGTTTACCAGAAATCTCATACAGTTGCATCCATCTACAGAAGATCATTTCAGGAAATCCGAAAGCGGATGCGCTGTAATTGCCCCAGATATAAAGCTTCAACTAAAACGTCCAAACCACTATCCCATTTTCTCCTGTGAACTCCATGCCATCAAAGAAGCTGTAATTTACATTTCCAATTCTAGTGAGGATAACTTTATTGTAGTTACCGATTCAGTAAGCTCCCTTCAAAGTATTAGAGATCGTTTAACAGATCTGCAGTTACTTTAGGATATCCATAGTCTGTACTTCTCGGCCCTCAATAAAAAGAAGCAGATCATCTTTATGTGGGTTTCTTCACGCTGTAGTATCAAAGGTAACGAAGATGCAGACAAAGCCGCTAAAGAAGCTAGTCAGCTTACAGAAATGAAAGCACAATACAAGATGCCATAAGCCACCTCAGCAGACGACTCAGAATGAAATGGAAACAAACCTGGAACCAGACGCCACCAGAAAAATTGAACATGATACGAAATGATGACACTAGTTGTTCACCCGTCTATTCTATCAAAAGGAAGGATCAAGTGATCATCTCACGTCTTGGTCACACTGGATTAACCCACTCACATATCCTTGCCAAAACCAATCCACCTTACTGTAAAGTCTACAACACGCAGGTCACCATTAAACACCTCTTCACAGAGTGCAAACAATATGCTAGACAACAACGGATTCATGGGATCGCTGGAAATTTATCTACTATACTCAACAAACCATGTAATTTCAAGAAAGTACTGCTCTTCCTCAAAAATGCAAAAATGTATATGAAAATCTAGTGTTCATACTATTAACATGTAAATGTACAATAATTTACAAGTGTAATTTTGTATTTTATCATATGTATATATATAGTTTTATTGCCAATGTTTTGTATTGTAATTGTAACATAACATTGTATCTCTGTGTGTAACTTCAGTGTTCTATGTACTGTTACTGCATTTCATATATTGTATGCATTATACATATACTGTATATTTTGTATAACGTAGGCGCGATATGACCTTGATGTTAAAGCGACTTTAAATAAATTAAATTTAAAAAAAAACAATTATTTCAAATAAATTGTGTGCATTTAAGTATCTCCGCATTCTTTATGTAATAGGTATGTTTTTGTCTTTCTTATTGTTTAACTGTAAATTATTTAAAGTTGCTTCGGAATGACAGCACTTCGATATTGTCCGATAATTTAACGCATACATTTTATTTGACATTGCGGTTCTTAAATATATCATATCTTTAAAATCTTTAGAGACATTTATGAAAATATGTAAAATTTCGAAATGTTTCCCATGTAAAAGCTACTTTCGGGTGAAGGTATTCTTGAAAAGCTTGGTATCCCATCTCTGAAAGTTGCTGAGCTTGCTGAGCTTCAATACAAAGTGTCCGCCTCGGTAGCGTAGATGGTAGCATGTCTGCCTCACGTTCAAGAGGTCCCGCGTTCGAATCTCGGTCAGAGTGAGTTACTTGGATAGTGTTTTTCCGGGGTTTTCCCTTATCCTAAAAGACGAATGCCGGTTAGTTTTAAGCTCTTTGGACCCTGGACCCATTTGAGCATCATTTCACCCATTTCATTCATCGTCCGATATGACTTAATAAGTTAAACAACGGAAATTTAAAAAAAATGAACACAGTGTATTTTCAGTGAAATCCCAAAGTCGAAGTTTTGGAAGAAAATACTCCTTGCTTACAATAGGCAGGTGGCAGATAATGTGAACATCGGATTAATAATCCAGATTGTGGATTTTTATACTTTACCTAAAACCCTCTCCCCTAGGGGCAGTTAGTTAAGACGTCGTATAGTGTGTTCAGTAAGCAGGAGCTAAAGTATTTTATTTAAGTTTCATTATAATCTGTTGGGGCAATCTTTCGTGATATACTATATATACAAGTGTTTCAAAACGACACCGAACGAACATATAGAAGAAGTTGTTGAGTTTCTATGTGACACATATAGATAGTTTTATCGCCAAGAGAGCCTCATACAAATTGCTCCAGAATGAGTGTGGATTAGGCACTGACACGAACAACGACGCGTGCCTCACGCTGTCGGAGTTCGCAGGTATAGGTCTGACTCCGTGCCGCGTGTTGTAACTGTTTGTAAACATACCGACATACTCCGCAGTAACTTGCTACTATTAAGAATTTATTTGACTTATGAAACCGCAATAAAGAAGCTATTGCCTAATTATTGCTTATGACTGTTTAACGTGTTCCAAAATTCCGTTATAGCAGTCCATGAGGGCAAATAAGCTGGTGGATATATGCAACTTATACCGTTTAGAGGGAAGTTAATGTTAGTGAGGTTGAGGATAGAAGCATTAAATGATAAACACAACAGAAAACAACATCAAAGAATTGTAGCTAAATTAACCAAAACTGAATGGCTTATACAATGAGACCAGCCTTTTATTTCACGTGTTTGATAATACTAAATAAAGCATTTGTAACTGAAAAGGAAGCTGTTGATATTTACAGTAAGTGGTTGAAAATATTGCACAATTAAGATCATAACAAAATGCTCTGAAGTTAAATAAATATTATCACTGATGTAACTATTTTTACAATTCATATTTTTAATTAAACTAAATTAATCGTACGTTCGTTGAATTCCCTTCAGTTCTTCCAACCATCAAAACCATATCCCTCATTTCGGCGTTCGTATAGCGCTCCATATTGCTTGGATTTGGTATCTAAGTACACGTACGTAGTTTTACACTGAAAAGCAACCTTGCAACTGCCCGAGGTATTAGTCGACTTTTTCACAAGTAACTGTCCTTTGCCCTACTACTTGAAAGCTAGGCTAGGGTCACTGATAAAGAGCAGGAAGTAATATTTTTGTTTTCGTGGCCGGTGTGTCCCAATAACAACTTTTGAGGTTCGCACACCAGTGGTTCCTGCGCTGCCTAATCACAAAATCATATAATATTTAATGGTGTATAAAATTATACCTAAGAGAATTTCGAAGCTTCGACACCGAAATTCGGACTAGTTAAGTTATAAACTACGCAACGGCTATAATCGTTCGGTGTAGTTTTGAAACAACCGGTATATATACACACACAAATTTTAAACCTATATGTTTTTGCTTTAACATAAAGGTGAGCATATTCGTTCGAAATCGGAAGTACCTAACAATGGTTACAGTTTTATAATGCGTGTATATAGTTTAAACAACAGTTTTAAGTTTTTATCTTTCATGGGAATTGGTTTTTGGGGGCTTTGAACATTTATATTACGCCTTTAAATGTTATACTGTTTTGTGTTAGTATTAATGACCTGTTTCATCCTTCCTACCATGGCAATTGACAAATTCGTGTTCACAGTGATTAGCTTACAAATCAAGTATTGCAAAAAGTATATTTGATCTTCCAAATATCAATTGAATTTAGGTCTATCCACCTTCAGTTGTTTATTAGCTTGGTCAATACTACTAGCCGTGATATTTAATCATCAGTTCACGCAGACTAGAGCTCACATTATGAATAGATTTACTTTGGCGTAAATATTTTTTAAATTCACTGTCATCGAAAATATAGCGTGTCATACACAAGAGAGTGTGTAGATATTCTACTTGGTCTCTATTTTGCAACTTCTTCCTCTTTTGCAAAGATGCATGTAATACATTTAATCGTATACTATTTTACGGTGGTCAGAAGTATTACGGTACGTACCAGGTGAGTCAGCTGTCCCTTATTTTCGAGTTTTATGTAATCCGCATTTTATACTCCAACATGAAAACATCAACCCCACTACCTAGGTTGTACCCGCGTATTTAGCATGAATGTTAAACACTCAATGAAATTAGTACTAATATAGATGTTATTACATCGCCTGTAGTATATTCGTAATTAGACAATTGACGTTTGAACGTCTGCAAATGTTCACTGGAACCAGCGAGTACTATATGTTAGAATGTTTGCCTCACCTGATAGCTCAGTTAAAACGAGCGCAGAACTGCGATGTGATTAGCTGTGAAGGTGGTTTGAATCTTCCCGCATAGGTATATTAAGTTTTTTACCACATAATACTCAAATGTACAAGTATTGTTCTGAAAATTGATATTATTTTTATTTTTAATTGTTTTATTTATATTTTAGGTATTGTTTGATGTTTCTTTATTGGTGAACTACAAGCAGGTAGTTGTTTAAACACACCTATAGCTAGGTGCAATTGAAAGAAGGATCATTTGTACACATTTGAAGACAGAAAACAAAGAAATTAAAGTATGAGAGTTTAATATGGAAGTTAAACACAATTTTACAGATATAGAATTATTGTGCTATTAAAAATGTCGTTTCAGATTGGTATGGTTTGTGTCGTTGAAATGACCCTTCTATTTCTGGAACAGGACTCCTCAAACGAACCAACTGCTCGAACTGATGACCTTCTTGGGTAATGCACGCCCTCAGGGAGTTTATGATTAAATTATTCTGAATTCGGTTTCCAAGTTTTGATGAACATAAAACATTACAATACTGAGACTCGAACCTGTGTCATAGGAGATAAGGGCACAGAAGAGGTCATAATCCTATTCAGCTATTTCGGGACTTGCCTAAAAGAACGTTCTGGGTTCAGTAGTACGACTTGTGTGCCTGGCGCTATACCTTTACCACCTCGCGAGTTCTCGTGCTTGATTTAGCCTTTTAAGACACTTTTAATCATTTGCTGTGTGTTTTAATATTACTACTTAAATCGCAAAAGCTCTTATTCATGTTTACTGAGATGCACGAGACGTAGTTTAAGCAATAATGTAAATAAATCGTTGTGTAATAATATGTCCGTTTTGACTGTACAGGTCCATGATGGACGAGAAGTTTCTCTAATTTTTTCGTAATTTTTGGCAGCCAACCTCTGCTTTAAGTACAAGAATCCGCTATTTTATTATTAGCTGACGTTGTTGGTGTACTCATAATATATCCATTTTTTCCGAGGTGTTTACTGAATTACTTTGCCATGTATACTGTAATAAAAAGTTTGTAAAATTGGATGGAAACCGGAATTCGCTCTCAGTAAAGAAGTCGTATATTTTTGAGGTGCACTTTAGCGAGCAGTAGGTTTTGTCCCTTAAGTCGCTATTCCTCTAAATTTTGCGTGTTCCTCTCTCTAAGAAAGACAAGCAAAATAGTTCAGTAAGCGCAAAACTGGACTGAGGCTCGTATGCCGTTTGATGGGTGGCATTTCTTCCAAAAACTAAGGCGCGGCTGACTCACCTGGTATATGTTCGTAATGTGAAATATTACATTATTGAGTATCTGCTAAAGTCTACTTTTTAAATAAGTAATGTGAAAGATAAGTACCAAATGTTAAAAGTAGAATTTTCTGAATTGTTTGCATTTTTAAAGTAGTAGATTTACACATGGAGGGAACAAAGCAATTCACATTCTCACAGTGAGTGAAGCTTACAGTTTGACTTTTGCTTGTAAATGTACATCTTCGCCACTCCACTTTTTGTTTACGTGCTTCAAGAGCCATTATGGGCCAGTCACTCCTATCTATAAAACATTCAACGGCATGCTGCATGCACTCCCTGCGCAGAATGGGAGACCAGATTACGTACCCTATCTGTTTTAGCAGCCTCTTGAGAACACGTCAACGAGGAAGAGCACCGGGAGAAAGAGTCCCTCAGTCTAGCATCTTCTTAATGCAACATTTTATGAAGTGCCACGTGAATACACATACCTTACATTAATAGACAAAACAGGGAAATATACAGGCAGAAAAAAAGCTTTAAACGGAATAGCGTTTCCTTCCTTACTGTCTTCCTATCGCGAGAAATTATAATATAATACTGTTATTTTCCGAGAGTAGATTCTGATAGGCTTTACATTTTTACATTTGTTGTACAATACAATCAACTGAGAGACTTCCAGTACACAGTTGCTTTAAGGGGATCTACATTTTTTGAACGAGAATAAGATTTGTCCTTTTGGTACAATTCATCAGTTGCGCAGAAGTCATCCAGAAGAGGACTTCAGAGCCTATTCCGAGAAAATGAGGCACATAAATAGGTGGTCTGAAAAGTTTCCGACCTAATAAAGATAGAAGACATTTTTCAGAACTTTTTTATTATGTTTATTTTTTAAGATAGTCTCCTTGTAACTCTACACACTTCTCCCAGCGATGCTCCCATCTCTGTAACCCGTCCAAATAGAACTCGGTGTTTTTCTCTACAAAATAATTGTTTACGAAGGTGATTGCCTCTTCATTTGACGAAAATCTGTCCTCCGAGCGCAATTTTCAGATGAGGGAACAAAAAGAAGTCGCTTGGCGCTAGATCTGGTGAGTCAAGACGTTGAACCCGTAATTCATGGATTTTCGCCATTGCAGCCGCTGAGGTGTGAGACGGTGCGTTGTCTTGGTGAAACAGGAGTTTCTTTTTCGGCAAATGTGGCCGTTTTTCCGCCAGTTCTGCCTTCAGCTTGTCATGTAATGGTGCGTAGTATGCTCCTGTAATGGTTTTTCATCTTTGAAGATAATCGATTAAAATAACTCCATGACTATCCCAGAAAACAGTCGCCATCACTTTCCCAGCCGTAAAAAACAGCTTTTGCTTTTCTTGGTGCCGGTTCCCCTTTGCAGTCCACTGTTTGGACTGTATTTTTGTTTCGAGCGTATAATGGTGCATCCAAGTTTCGGCGCCAAAACTCGGATTTATTGCGCCTAAACTGCGCCAATAGAGCGCTGGAAATGTTCATTCATACACGTTTTTGGTCTAACGTGAGTAAACGCGGCACCCAACGCTGCCCAAAATTTCACTGTGGTAAATGATGGCGCAGAGTCCCCATACACAGAATCCAACTCATCTTTGATTTGCGCAGCGGCCTCGCCTTGGCTCAGTGGTTAGACCGCTTGGCTCTCACCTAGGCGGCCCGGGTTCGATCCCAGGCGACCGCAAAGTGAGATTTGTGGCGGACAACACGGCGCTGGGGCGGGTTTTCTCCGGGATCTCCGGTTTCCCCCGCCATCCCATTCCACCGGTGCTCCATCTTCATCTCATGTATCATCAGTGTCATCGCCTGCGGTGCCATATGTAGTAAAAGCGGGCGTTAAACACTACACATTTCACATTTTGATATGCGCAGGCGTATTGCCTTTCAGAAACAAATATTTAAGTGAGTGAGTGTGTGGTGTTTTAGGGCCCGTCGGCAACAAGGTCATTTGGGCCCGAAGTCAACATTAAAACCTAAAAGCTATAACAATTTGGTTAAAAAGGTAAAATACAATAAAAACACTCATATGTTAAAAGGACATTAAAAACGATATAAAGACTAATAATTTAAAATCTCTAAAAGCAATAGATATAAAATACAAGTCATACTTGTTTATTAAAACCGATTTTAAAAATAAACCGCAGTGCCTTATCCACGGCCACTGGGTCGTCACCTAAAATACTGAGCAAGTTAGCTCCCAAGCCAAAAGACTGGCGAACGCGGGCGTACTGCGGGCAATCGAGTAAAATATGCCGCACCGTGAGGCGTACGGCACACGGAGCACACACTGGGGCCGGTTCCCCTCTCAACAAATGACCATGAGTAGCTCGTGTGTGCCCAATTCTCAGCCGGGTGAGTATCACCTCGGTTCGCCGGTTATCCCTGCAGGAAGTTAGCCAGGGTTGTACACTCTCCTTTATTGCCCGGAATTGTGTGCCTTCCAAAGCTGTCCAGGAGTGCTGCCAAGCAGAGAGGAGTTGGCGACGGAAAAAACGTTGCACATCCTGGTATGGCACAGTAGTTGTTACAAATATTTAATGACAGCTCGATTCTCGAGTTTGTCCATTTTCATAAAATCACTCACATCAACTCACTCAGACGACTGTTACATAACAACTGAGTGTCCAAAATGGCTGTAACAGATATACAACGAAATTAATATTATTTATTTTTGAAACTTTTTCTGTCTAAAGGATAGGTGAATTTTCTGAAAATCGTTATGTAGTAACCCTGCAAGACCTGAATTTACATACGAAGTTAGGTCGTTAACCAACTTATTTGTTTTAGAATTACGCTTTTGAGACACACGATGGAATGTATTTCCGATGGAATCCGATATCGAGTTTTTGGATGGAATGCAATACCTTTTCTATCTACTATATACGGGCAGAGAAATTAAAGGGGGACTTTGTGCGATAAAACAGATATAACAGATAGCGTGCTGATGTGAATGTGTATTTGGAGTTCCTATTTTCTCTTGAGAATCTGCTCATTTCCATTGTAGTTCACTTTGAATTATGTTTGTTAGGATTGGTGAACACATCTATATCAAGAGGAAAATAATTACTTGCCACTAATTTGCCCTGCGGTTATGCCCCGTGAAATAGAACTAATGTTTACATCGTACAGCGTCGCAAACCGCTCCAGGGATCTGCAATTGAGTACAGGAATAGAACTGGCCGTTGTAGCATTAGTTAAAATTATAAGATATATTACTTTTAAATAACAGGAAGAGACACATATAGCACATTCAATAAAAGAGATGTAACCATACGAATAAATAATTTTGTATGCTTCAGAAAATAAACATTGTAAGTATTTTTATGCAATTTCTCTTACGACAGAAGAAATACTAACCGTATACAGTTTGGTACAGAACCTTATACCTAGAGGGATGGGATTCAAGGAGATGACACCCTCTTCCACGAAATACAGAAAACCGTTCTCATCGAAGCTCTCCAGCCTCACAGTTATGGTTAAATAATTAATATATCATAATGTATCGATTAATAAAGGATAAATTAAATTGCCTTTACATACATTAAAGCGGTATTAAATATTGGAATATGATGGAATTTAACTCCTGAGTTTTAAAAATTATAACACCATATATTGTATAGAAGTTTTTATCCAATATCTCGCTCCGATCATCTCACTGTGTGCACTACTAGCTACTCGTACTATAGTCTGTCTCAATCTAGTTTAATCCTGCTGTAAACATCTGGGTGGGAAGAGAGACAGAGACAGAGATATTGGGACAGAAAACGGCTAAGCTGTTGATTGGCTTAGCGAAGATAATGGTCGTTTTCTTTTATTTACATACTACGATAAACTCCTCCTTTAAGTACAGTACTGTAAGTAGTTCTGTGATCACTGCTCTGTGCCAGCTAATTTCGGAGAGAGAAAAGTATGCAAATGTTTCGATTTTATAAACGTAATAGCCTCACATTTTATCGTTCTGCTTCACATATCACATAGATGTATTCTGTATACTATATAGAGATTAGACAGAAGACAGGTGAAATTATACACACTATTAACTTATTATGTTAAATTAATTATATAATATTATAAATTATATAATATTTTTGCATTCATATACCAGGCAGATCTCTCACAACAGGTGTGTATCACCATTATTGTTTATAGTGTGGAGTTGCTTCTGATATTTAACACTGTATTTCCTGTACAAGCCCAAGGACACTTATGTATATGCAATTTATAATCTTTTAAGCTTTTCATCATATAGCAGTCCGGTGCTTTAGCCGAAATGAAACACAATCGAGGCAAAATCTTTAAAAAGTGGCGAGAAGTGAATGATCGCGCATTGTTTAGCGATACTTAAGAAACCCGGAATCGTCTATAAGAAACATTAAAAAGAAACTGATCTCTTTGCTGTTTTCGCAAGTAGTGTACATAGTGTTGGAATAGAACAGCAAGCATCCGGAACAGCGGGAACATCGCGTAAATGCAAACAGTGCGTGGAGAAATACGACGATTTTACGAAAAGTGCTAGTAAAGTTTATGATTATTTTTTCAGAAATGAACCGCCGACTCTAAATAAGGTTTTGCTTGCGGTAAATTCTGACACAGACTTGTCAAATTTTTCACGAAGTACTCTCCATCTGTTGATAGATATTAGATTGAAATTTCAAAAGCGAGGGCGAAAATCAGTTATAGTAAGGTAACCATAATGTTACTGCATGATTCTAGTAATATTCCAACTCATACATTGAATAAATCAATGTATAACTCAATTCTATTTATTGTCTAAAAGTTGGCGCTGCTATATATAATGCTAGTATTGCAAAACTTATGTGCATGCAGGCAGCGTCTAACACGTGGCGAGTTGAGTCAGCTCCGCCTTGTTTACAGCAGGATTAAACTAGCGTGAGACACAGTATACAGCCCTTTCACTCTGACTAGTCTACTCAAGGTTACGCACGTACATCTCCACTCTTCCTCGTTCTACAGTTTCCCTTCCTGCCGCTGCGTGTCTCTTCCTCCTTGCCTGCTTCACTGAGAGGAATGGGAGAAAGGTTTCGATGCAGGGCAAAGAGTACTTTGAGTGGACTGGTGAGATGGTTAGAGAGGATCTTCAGTACTGAGTAACCATCTCACTACTATGTTTTTCAAATGGGAAGAGTTCTGGCTTGTAGCGAATCAGATGTGTTAAAGTCTTCAGCGTTGCTTCGTTGCCACCAGCCCCTCTCTTTCGCACACTTGCTTGGCGCTAAACGTAAGGGAACGCAAACTGAATTTTCCAAAGCTTTATAATAATGCAGCTGTTCAAATCACAATTGCAGCATGGGTATTTGTATATTACGCATAAGTTTTAAATATACAGTTTAAAGATAATTATATTTTATGAATTATCTGTTTTTCTAAACCAACGAAACTGCCAGTGGTGCATCCATATAGCTGTAAAGGTTACTTACATTAAGAGACAATTCTTCATTGTCATTGTCTTTATCGTCTGAGTGTTGCAAGTTTATGATGATAGGCTCCAAAATCTCGTGCTATTTCTTTCCTAAAGCAGTCTTCCTGTACTCAATCAGTTTTCCCAGTCTTGTGCAACCTTGTCAATTTTTTGGTGAATAGGTCGTTCAGCGTCAGTCAGTTTAAAAGTGTTATTTCTGTTTGCAACATAATTTGAGCCCACATTATCTCAATTGGATTGTTCTGGCAGTGGTAAGGGGAAAGGTGGTTTATCGAGTCTCATTTCAGTTGCAAGCTGATCCAGCTGATAAACTTTCCCTGGTTTTTAAACGGAAGAACAACTGAATAATACTGCTTCGAATTCTCTAGAGTAAATCGAGATTACGTATGATTCAAAAACAAACATATACTGTGATCAGTCACGTTCTGCCGATGCACCATTCTACAAGCTAGCAGGAAGTGCATTGTTTGTTCTCGCTCGAATTTAACAAACACCTTGGCTTATTCAAAGTAACTCTTTTATCACGTCATGTCAAACGTTTATGTTTCAGTTCTGATTAATTACAAATATACGTACAAGCATATATGCCAACCAATAATGATATCCATTACAGTGCTTACGTTGCGATGCATTGTTATAACATAATAGTAAATTTATTTATACTGTGACTTTGTGGGTTCGTAGAATTAAAGGGCCGAGTTGCAGAAATTAAAAATCCCCTTTATTTTCGTAGAGATACACTGTTCAATTCTCACGTAACAACATTACATCACATATACACAGTCCTCCAAGGTCGATGACAATAACAAACAGTGACAGCAGATAACATCTCTAGCTCTCGTTACACAGCTGGCTGTTTCTCATTTCACAACACCGTTTCACAACTCGCAACTCCTCCTTGGCCAGTCGTTTCCTCTTTAAATACTTCACAGATAATTTCTAGATGATTCGCAAACAAACCAGAACGCGAACAGTCTCTATCAGTCCAGAAGTAACTAGAAATGTTCATTTATCTCAGTTTGTTTGTTTCGGCAGACCCTTATCTGCCTGTTATCTTTGTCCGCGGGCTCTTGGTTTTCACACTGCCCTCCTATCAGTTTCTTTTGTGTAAACAAGTCACGCTATCGTAGATACGGGTTCACGACACTATGTGTTAGGACAACTATTTAAGCTAAAGATATGGGGTTTTACGGTTATGATGAATACATTACTCTCTACCTTCCTCATGGATCAGTTTTTGCAAAATCGAATTTTTGTCTTAGCGCGAATATTATTTATTAGAAATTGATTAGTTTGGCGCTCGTCACACACTACTTAGCGGGAATGCAATACGACAACACCGCAGGACTCCAATTGGTTGCTCATCTAGCAGCGCTCAAGGACAAACATCCCATTTGAAACAGATAATGCACCTTTAAAGCACTTTTTGCCCCGCATTGACACGTTTCTCCTACTCCTCTTAAGAGTATTTTTGGATCTTAACCTAACCTCGATGTGAGTTTTGGCTGGGAGTTTATAATCTCAATGCCATCCTGCTTGCTCTTTGTTCTTATAAATACTTAAAAAGTTTGTGGTTGCTGGGATGTCTATAAAATTATTTGCGATACACAAAATGTGCTTAATACCATCATTTACTCATATTGCACATTGTCCGTCAGGGTGGCTCATCCCATGGTTGAAGGTTCAAACCCGGCCCCATATATGCCTTTTGGGTATGCTTATAAGCGATAATTCCACGTAGATTTACTGGAAAATATAAGAACTCCTGCGGGATAAAATTCCAGCACACCGTTGGCATTAATATTAACCTGACAACTGATATTGTTACTCAAAAATCAATGTGGTAGTGCTTATAATTTAAACACTAAATGATTGCAAGAGTAAAAAAGAGATTGGAAAACAAAAATCGTGAAAAGAATTTTATTTGAATAAAAAACAATATTTAGTTTGAAGCTAAGCTTCATCAGTAAGATTGTGTTTCTCGCAGTTAGGATATGGCATTTTGGAATAAGCGAATAACAATTAATTAAAATATATATAACTACGCAAGGACGTGACAGACGTGGCATAAATATCCACATCAAGTCCGACACGGCAATAATACTGAAGTTAGTTGTGCACATGAAAATGGTAAGAAAAAGAAAGAATAAATGTTTTTAAAAATCTAGAACAGTATTCTAACCCACAAGGGGATATATTTTGCACTTATCACTTGTTTTAGCCATGTAGTCTTTTATTCATGAGCCAGCTACATTTCTCCTTTTCCCTTGCCAAACCTTCGTTCGATGAAATGGTGCACAATTAAACTCTTAATGCATCCTTTTGAAAATAATGGCTCCTTTTGTCATTTTCTGCCGGCTGGTTTCAAAGTGGTTGGGAACGAGACTAACGTGGCTATCCGCATCACAGTGGAACTACGGGGAAATATAGTAACTGAACAGGGCAAAACAGTCGACATTTATGAGAGAAATCAATCCAGAGGACAGTGCTCAACTGATACATTATTGTATATAGATCTATAGATATAAAGAAAGTATATTTATAATCTGAAATATTGGTTTTCAAAGTCCTTGCGTGTCTTAAATGCAAGTTTAATACATTCGTCATTGAAAACAAGTAATTTTACATATAGGCATGGGATTTATACACCTTTAAAGGGATATGAAGTTTACGAGTCTCTCTGCTGACGTCAGTCCCGAGGACAACACGCAGGGATAGTCCGGTTCGCAACTGTAGCTTTAGTTTCATTACAACTACTGCTCGCCACGCAGGTAGATCTGCCTTCCAGGGAGTACAAGGTGTTTGACATATTGTGTTAATAGCATTACTTTCACAACAATTATTCGGCAATCTCCATTTTATAAATCAACAGTTTAGAGTATTATCAACAACCATTAAACAGCTTGAAGAATGTAATTTCAATCTGTCTAAAAGAACACCTAAGTAATGAAAAAAAAAAGTGATAACCACAATAGATTTCTTAAAACACAATATATGTCAACTATAGTAAAATGGCAATAACTACGTATGAGACACGTAATAATGTATTTTAGAATTTCGATAATATTTTTATATACAAGTTTATCTTTTATTTGTAATGTCTATAATTCATACACAAAATGAAATTATAGCGCAAAAAAGCATTGGCATAGATTGAAGAAAAATGCCCCTTAAGTATTTTATGTTAAACAAAATATGTGAGCCTAAAACGACACAAAAATAAAAATCCTAAAAAATATACATTTTTTACTGTCTTCTGTATAAATGTTGGTTATTTTTGGTGTTTTCACATGATTTACCACCTTTTATATTTTCTGCCACAGTAAATGCAAAATTCTTCAAACATTATTGTAGTCACATTTTACATGAGTACGTGGTGTGTGGTGGCGTTCTTTGATGAGATAATGATGCTCTTTACACTCCTTGTAGGTGTCATCCTCTTGTTGGAGTAGGTGTCCTAATCCTCTGAATCAATAGAAATCAAATAGCAATTTTTTTCTCGGAACTTTCTGGACCTTACTTTCTTTGGCTTACTTTTATTGGTGTCTTGGATAACCCCTATCTCTGCCTTATGCTAGGATCACCCTTTGCTATGAAGGCCTGGTTTTTCATTGAACGAATGTACCAGGTTATATTTCGGTTACTGAGTACAAATCTATAACTGTAAAGTTCGTTATGATTTAGTTGATCCAGAAGGCTGTATGCTTATAATGTTAAAATCCAAAGGTTCAAGGAACATTTTCTCAGAAACTACTAGCACTATCACAACTTTTTACTGTTAAATAAGTGAACATTTATAAACATTTTAACAGAGTATTTTTTGTGCTTGCTTTTACTTACGAGTAATAGTTTCTTATTTATTGTAATTGTTTTTTAAAAATCACTGAATTATATCCCTGCTTCAATAATAAGAGGCGTTTAAAAAACATTGTGTTAAAATATGTAAACTATGGAAATTAATTGTTCTTTCACACTGGCCGTTTGTAGGCTAAATTGTGGAAACGTAGAGTCAGACTGAAAAATTCAATGCCATAGCCGGGATTTGAACCACGGATCTTCTGGTTTCCGTCCAGCCGCTCTACCATTGAGCTACTATGGCCAATGTGCCGATATGACATTAAATTCTCCAATTGACTCATATTTTCCCGATAAACCACTTAGGAGTTCTCATAAACATACGAGACAACTACCTTAATGGCGACTTACTACATTTAAGTACTTTAAGGCCTGGGTAAACTATGTTTATAAATAACTGCTAAAAATTTGAGCTCTTTAGGTTTAATAGTTTCTGAAAAAATGCTCCTTATTTGTAGAAAAATAAAAATTCCAGAAACCGAGCATTAAAAAGCACTAACATATGTTTCTTTACAGATAATTACATCCCCCCTTCACACTTTTTACATCTCACATTATTTTGAACAATGTTTTAGAGAATGTCCATATTTACAATTTCATTGGCACACTTTTCAGCATTCTTCCTCAATAATCCTTCATACTAATTAGCACTTGTATCCAGTTTTTTCTTGGAGGAACTGCCAGACACAATTATTACAATTCACTTCCTTGAACTCCACCAAGTCACAAATGTTTTGTTTTTCAGCTTTAGAATTAACTATTCTCACAGCAGAACGTGGTTTTCCAACTGTTTTCCGTTTTTTTGAACACCCAGTCACTGAAAGTTCGTATATTAATTATAAAAGAAGAGAACTTGGAAACAAATTATAACCTTTTTTCACACCAAAATAAAACACGTGTTACTCTGGAAACAGTCGAGAAGCCAAAGAAGCCATTTTGTTCCAGTGTTACCAGAAAGCAGTGCTTCACACGTATAAATATCCCACAAAATTTCCCACTCAAAGAACATTGCAGGAGCTTTGAAAATAATAAAAAAAATCTTGTCGTGAAACAACTGTTATATGAAACCGACCACAGCCACGAATATATCACTTAGATAATCCTTTCATAAATTGTGTAATAATTAAGTTATAGACTTTAAAATTGCACCATTTGAATCAATGAACCCTGTTGTATTTTAACCTATTTTGGCCTTCCCGGTCACCTTAATGAAACGATTTCGCTTTTGTACCCTAGTCTACCGTAGGACCCTATTCCGAGTTTCATCGTTGAATCAAAACAATTCCTTCCCGGTCACATTAATGAAACGATTTCGCTTTTGTAACCTACTGTACCGTAGGACCCTATTCCGAGTTTCATCGTTGAATCAAAACAATTCCTTCCCGGTCACATTAATGAAACGATTTCGCTTTTGTAACCTACTGTACCGTAAGACCCTATTCCGAGTTTCATTGTTGAATCAAAACAATCTTTCTGCGAAGAATACGTGACGATATTCCGAATCGCCTACTGACTTCGTCCACATCCACTTTTTCCTCCTCGAACGATAACTACAGTCATAGTCCGAACTTATCTCCACCTCCCTCGATAACAATTTGCTTTTTTTAACGCATTTTCCCATCTGAAAACAATTTGATGCACATACATTACTATGTTTATTGTGTATTAAACATTTGCTCCTGAATAATTTTAATTGTCTTTACAGGACCTAATATATGCAAATTGTTTTTATTCAGAAGTTGTACCTACTGCATTAGGTTGGCGCATTAAAAACACACTGTATTATATTAAAGAAATGTTTTTTGATACTTTAAAAATATGATTGAATGAAATTCATACCAAAAGTAAGTACGCTTTCTTTGCCCACTTGGCGACAAAAGTGTCCAAATAACTCCCGCGTGCACTTTCGGAGACGAGTAGAGGGTCAAATAGTGTTCATTCATTATACCAGCAGGTAATTGCATACAATAATTAATTTTTAATCATTTCGTGGCAAAAAGCACTTCTACAAAACGTCAAGGCCAAATACCAGCTTAACTTGTGAACAATACGCTGCAAGAGAAACAAACGACGCGAACAATACGCACGGTCTGACCACCAGACGAAGGCAAGGCAGAAGAATATATAACGTAATCACTTTTACTTTCCGTACAATGTTTCTGCTCGCCGTCCAGATGTGTTATGATTAGGGCCTGGAAGTTGTTGACCTAAAGATTCTCTAAAAATGAGCTATAAAATGCCCTTAAAATATAAAAAATGTATATAAAATGTAAAAAAAAAAAGACCTAAAAATTAACAATTTCTTTCATAATAAATGAATAACTGTCACAGACAAATAATGAATATATGGTTCGAATAAACACATTCTAACATTAACTTTCTTAGTAAATAATGCAATTATTGCTACTAATTAATACATAAATTCAAAATTCATCAGGTCATTTTCAATTTTATAAAATATGAAAAAATAGGTTACTCTACCCATTAGCCAAAACACACCTTACTTAGCGTTGCAGTACACCATCATGGTCATCTTCAAGTTATCAAAAGTAAAGGAACGGCAATTGTCAGCTAAAACTGCTTTATACTTTGAGAAACTTCTCTTCACTTCCACAGGTGTTATAGGGGCATATTTAAAAATAAAAACACCATGTCACTGCCTTTAAATCCTGTTCAGAAATATCAGTTTTGGAGCTTTCTCCTGACAAGATATCGGAAATCTGACAAACTGTTTGGTATCCTTTATTTTTGTCCAACACAAATTTTAGTTTCTTTCTAATTGTGTCCCCAATCTCAGCTTTTACATTTTGTATTCTCTCTTCCGCTAACTCAATCGACTTATCCAATGTCATACCACTTTCTTCAAGGCATTTGGTATCCGTTAAAATTTAAAATTTGATTTAATTAAAGCTAATTTACCTTGGATTTGAGTATCAGAAAACAGATCCTGTGCGCTCTCAATTGCCTTAGGACCCACCCTATCAAAGCTATTCACTACTTCTCTCACTATTTGAAAATTGTCACAGTGGTATATACATGCAATTAACCATGTACCCCAATCGTGTTAAAATTGGTGCCGGGGGCAAAGCTGTATTGGGGTTTCTTTGTTCTTTGAAATACATAGTTCGGGTTGGCGCTTTCAAAAATATTTTCTTTGTGGAAATTAGTGTTTCTACTTCTGGAAATGCTGATCTGACCTGTTCCGCAATTCGATGAAAAGCATGGGCCAAACACGAAACATGCTCCCTCTTACTGTAAAATGATTGGATCGATTTTGCCGCCTATACCATGTAAGGCGTCGCGTCTGTTAGGAAGAGGAGCACGTTATCATGCTGTATTCCACTAGGCCACAATAAACACATGGATTTATCGAACAGTTTGCATATCTGACAGTGGTCAACAGCTTTCATAACCTCTGAGGTCAGAAGAAACATTTGTCGGGCACTAGTAGCTTCTAGCGTACCATAGGCTATATAACGCCCCTCTGAATCGGTTCTCTCATCAATTGATACATAATTTTTTCCCATTCATACTTTCACGTATTCGGTTTAACGTGTCTTCATAACATTTTTGTAGGTAGCTTTTATGCAAAGTTGATTCATTTGGAATTATACGACCAGTATGAGTTTCAAGAAAATCTCGTAATTTGGAATTACTTAATTTTCCTAGCGGAATATTTGCACTGACAAATACTTCATATAATTCTTTATATAAGGAAGATGACTTGTTACCTGACGTCGAAGCCGTTTCTTTTAATAGTAACTGAGACGCTTGTCTTTTTTTTTTTTTTCACATTTTGAAGAGCTCGCAAATGTTTTCCCTGCGCAACATGCAAACTCTGAAACATACTGTTTCAAACGGGACGTAGTTGACTGTTTTTGTTTCGGAATTTCAATTTCACAACACAACAAATTTACACACCTCACAAACTACTCTCCTTACTGCGACATTTCTAGCTCCTGAAGTCCTGAATCCACACGTATTTCATGATGTAATCGGCGATTCCTCGAACTGATGCGTCATAAATTCACCAGCACTATTAGGACGCTGACTTGTGTTAATTACATGTTTATCTCGCTTACAAAGTTACTATTTCATAAACGATGATAATATAAATGAACTTGTAATCACAGATTATTTAGAAAAAAGCCCATGGGTCAGGTTGGCCACGGGAATCGAACCCGGGCCTCCCGAATGCGGGCTTCTGATGAAAATGGTCAATAAATTCCTTAAAAAAAAGAAACTGACCGAAAAATTCATCTAAATGTTAAAAAATGACTTTATTATAAAATTGTGCAAAAATGCATTTTGATTACCTATATAACCCATTTGTTCCAGAATGCACTTAATTTCCAGAAAGCATCGTCTGTGACTACTCAGAAAAAGATGATTTTTCTTCAAAATCTGGGCCCTAGTTATTGTGCTAGGTTTATGTAAAATACATATTGCTGTCACATAACTCACCCATACATTACACCTATCACTACAGTTACTGAAACGAGCATTAAAACTGGTAACATGGGTGGCTCATATGAATTCTGATACAGTAATTTTGTAGTAAATAGATCCAATATTAGAGCAGATAAGAGCCTCTCACTCTTCGGGCCCCACTTGCCTTCTTGTGGTGGGTAGACAGTACACTAACAACATACTGCGTTTGCATTGGAGTGACATGCTGCTGCCATCTTGAGTCTCAGTTGGAAACTCAGAAGTGGTGTATATATGACATCGCCCATTTTACCTTAATTGTTTTTGTGGAAATAAGTTTTTGAGACAATCCTAATAATTGATTTCAGTTCTAAAATACATTTTGCTCAATAGGAAGTAATTTTCTTTTATGTCCTGGACATGCAACGTGAATGGAATATCAAAGCTGTCACATAGCAGCCAGCTCTTGAAAGATGAGATTTTTGCTTAAGTCTACTCATTCTCCTGTTTCCATTGTTCATACAGTGCGATCCATATAAACCTGAACCATTTCAATAGGCCATAATTTCCCTTTGAAAGCTCGTAGAATGTATAAATTTGTTCTAATGATCTCAGTGGCTCTGGCAGAATTGACAACACTGACTATTGTTGACAGTTGACAGTCTTAAATGTGCAGTCCTAACAGCAACATGTAGTAATCACTACGAGAGTGTGTTTACATTTTGAAAACATATTGGAAGACAAATTCCTTGGTAACAACACAACGGGAATTTCGAAGAGAATTTAATGTACGCGATGTTCCGACAAAGGCAACAATTTATCGCTCGTAAGAAAGCTGGAGACAACTGGTATACTCATTAGTGAGAGTGGAAAACATAGACCGCCATTGAATGCAGAGACTGTTACAGATGTTCGCAGAAGGCTATTGAATTCTCCAAACAAATCGTTGCGTAGATTGAGCCAGGAATCAGGGTATTCATATGGAACATGTCAAAGAGCTGCGAAGATATCGGGATTACGACCTTACAGAGTGCATATGGTGCAACAACTGAAATAAGCAGATTATGACAAAAGAATCAGTTACTGTCGATAGTGTCACGGTACTCTTATTCCACGTCCAGACGTTCTCTCCATAACGTGGTTTACAGATGAGGCATGGTTTCATCTGTCAGGCTACATAAACAAACAAAACACCAGATACTGGGCTGCTGTAAACCCCCAAGTGATCCCCCAAACCCCGCTGCGTGATGAAAAGGTTGGAGTATGGGGCAAGGTGTCAACTTCCACGACCGTTGTTCACATTTTCTTTGATACGACTGTAGACACTGAAGTTTATACCAGTAACTTCAATACATTTGTGGAGCAACTGAATGATATCGAATTGAGAGAAGGTTATTTCCAGCAAGATGGAACAACGTGCCATACATCTAATGACACCATGGAACTTGTAACCAGTTTCTTTGATAATCGAATAATCTCACAAGGTATGTGGCCCCCAGATCCCCTAACTTAACCTTACCGGATTTTTTCTTGTGGGGGATCTAAAAAATAGTGTAAAAGAATAGGCCACGGGCGATTGATGTCCTCAAGGAATCCATTCGAACCGAAATAAGTAACATTGGCGAGGATACTCTCCGTAAAACTTGAAAGAATATGGTGAGACGAGTACAAACATGTACAGATGCTGGTGGAGGACACTTCCAACATTTTCTCTGATATTTAAATAGTGTAATCTCCCAATTGTGTATTATATTCTCCCAAAGTTGCACGTGTGTCCTATTATTGGTTCAAAAGCCTATTGAAATGGTTCAGGTTTATATGGATCGCACTGTATACGTATCTAATAAAAACAAATAAGAACAGTTTGTACAAAAGTTTGTCGAGAAAGTCATGTGAGGTTGCACAAGACTTTTATCAGTTTTCTTCTATAGTGTATAACAATTAATAATGAGCATAGATGAAACTCTAAAATGCGATATAAATACGTACACGCGCGGGCACAACGCATACAGGAGGAGCAAAACTAACAGCTTAATGAAATGAGATTTATTCGTATAATAACAACTGTGAAAATACATTATGGCCAGAGAAAATGCTGATGCTTTTGTACAATTTTCTATATTATTTTGTGTATTCCTTTCACTTGTGATTCACATGTGACAAGCCGGAAAATATTTTTTCTAATGTATTAAAAATTTACGAGGAGTTATGAAATATGGAATAATTGTCGGTGTTCCGCCTGAGCACTCCCATTATTCTCATAAGTATGCTGCTGAAGGAGGCCGATGCGCAGAGTCTTTCAGTTGGAAGAACTTTCAACCGTGGAGAAAACCAAATAACGAATTAGATAGCTGAATAGGATAGTTACATAATATTAAAAACACAATGCATTAACTTTCTACACCACGTGTGGTTTCCAGCAGTAACACGGTTTCAGGATTTCATGCCCAAATAACAAAACCGCGAGCTCCGCCACTGGAGTACAGTTCCAAGAAACAATGCTTCTGACAAACATATGGGAGGGAGTTGTTGCCATGAGCTGGTTCTCATTTAAGTCATGCAATGCAAAATTATCCACATGATGTCCAAAAACAGCTGATTACATTATTCAGCGTGAACGCTGTTTATAATAGGGCCTGGATTCTTTAGGTTTTTTACCATTATTTTTCTCAGCCATTTAATGTACCATTTTTGGAATTATTGTAGTGTATTTTATTTTATTCTTATATGAACTTCATGGAGGTAAATAATTTAATACAAGCTAAAATCCCGAAATGAAAGGCTAAATTGCTAATTTCAGTTCTTCAAATGTTCAATTATCTATTTAGCTGGTTGCCTTATATCTATCAAGAGACATAATGATAGCTTCGGAATATTTCTAATCTATTCTGAAAGTATTTGTAACAAATTCGCAGTGTTTTCAGAGAAAAAAGTCCCTGACCAGTGGGAGTTACATAATCTTTGAGGCTGCAGGGAATGATTGTTAGTAAACTCAATCCTACTTTGAACATATGAAACTGATTTGTTCGATGCTAAACGGAGCAAAACATACAGAAAACTTAACTCTAGAACCTGTAGCATTAGCATCATCTCTATTGGTCAATCACATGTTCTGAGTGGTTCTTCTATTCAGCATAAAAATATGCTCCATGGTAATAAATCGATCATGTCAGTTGTAATATTAGCAACACAAGAGGCAGTACCGCTCTGTAGTCAGGGAGTCATCTGAAAATCATTTCACTCATCGTCCGATAAGACCTAACGCTGATTTTTCCTTATCCTGAAAGATGAATGTCTGGTAACTCTAACCTCTATGTACCCTGTACTCATTTGCACATCATTTCGTTCATCATCCGATATGACATAACGTTGCAGGTTTTCCCTTATCCGGAAAGATGAATGTCTGGTAACTCTAAGCTCTATGTACCCTGTACTCATATTCAAGAGTTCCCTAGTTGAACCTCGGCCAGGGCGAGTTATCTGGGTATGCTTTACCCGGGGTTTTCCCTTGTCCTGAAAGATGTATGTCTGATATCTCTTAGCTCTAAGGACCCTGGGCTCCTTTGAGCAAATTTCAACAATTTCATTCGTTCATCCCCGATTTGACTTAAACTGGAGGGCGTTAAATAAATAAAATAAAAAAGAGCAACAGTAAAATCTTATCATATGTGTACCTTCTTATAAATAGTTTCATAGGGTAACATCTTGTGACATTTGAATGTCACCGATCGAATTATTGTGTTGAAGCCGCCGCAAAGCTAGAGCTATACGCGTGGGCAGGAAAGAAAGAGACAAGAGTGGCGCGCAGCGCTGAACGCTTGCTGAGAGAGAGAGAGAGAGAGAGAGAGAGAGAGAGAGAGAGAGAGAGAGAGAGAGAGAGAGAGAGAGAGAGAGAGAGAGAGAAAGAGACAGTGATGTCTGGATAGTTCCGTCTTTCTCTCACCTTCGTGATCTTTCCACGGAGGTCTACTCCATTCTAGAACAATGACTGGAGGTATTAAAACCCCGCAAAGTGTGAGTTGCTAGTTGGGTTGAGTTATTGTTGTGCAGTTGTGCAGTAATTGTGAGTGTGTGGACATTTGAACTGTACCGCAGCGAATTCTTTTGTTTCATTACGTGTAGCTGAGCCACGAGATGACCTTGAAGACTGCTGTTTGTATGTCACGTCATTTTGCTGCTGCCAGGGTTGTACAAAGTTTCTGTCTACTGCAGTAAAGAGAGTTTTAAAATTCTTCAAACAAGACTTTTGATTCTACCAACCTACGAAGTCAAAATAGTGTCATACTGAAAAATTCAATGCCATTGTCGGGATTTGAACCACGGGTCTTCCGGCCTCCGTCCGGTCGCTCTTATCCATTGAGCTATCGTTGCCAACGTGCCGTCATGACATTAAATTCTCCAATTGATTCGTATGTTTCAATTTTTCAGTCTAACCTACATACGTCTGATGTGGAAGAACAATTCAATTTTCATCTTGTAAAATGTTTCTTTAAATAACACTGGACAACAAAATTTAACTTTTTTTCTGTTACGGAAACGCAAACCTGGAATTCAATGCATTTTTGCATGCTGAATACGAATAAGGCAATAAAATTGTCAGATATAGTCTAGTTTTCTTGTAATTTGAGAAAGAAATCAATAGAAAAAATTGCATTTTCCTAAACATGGTACTCTTTGGCTGGGCTTACCTTAATTAAGGCGTCTCCTTTTAGCTTGTCTGCTTTACTGGACCTCGGGGGCCTCCCTCACCATCGACCAGCAATAATCTGCTAACATGGATATACTCCATTTACACTGGTAACGTCTTTCGAACGTTGAATCAGAAACTGCATCACAATTTTCGGGGAAAAAGTCCAAATGAGAGTAGAGAAAGTGTACCTTCAATGACATATTGCACCGATTTGATGATAAGCCAGCAACATACTATCCACTATTTCCTTATAGTTTGGTGCACGATAGTGTCCTAGGAAATTTGAGGCGACCTCTCTGAAAGATTTCCAAGCAACATGTCCTTTTTCTTGTCAGAAGTCCATCAAAATGTTGATCAGAAAAGAGTTCTCTGACTTGAGGTCCTATGAAAATTCTTTCTTTAATTTTACTGTACTTGTCCTTGGAAATATTGAGAGTAAATATCTGAACGCTGGACCATCACGATCAAATGCCTTTACGAAATTTTTATCAGTTCCAGTTTTATGTATAAAGGAGAGAACAGAATTTTCCTAGATTCAATGGATGGGTGCTGTTTTATGTTTATTGTTCCTGGTTCCGAAGTTTGTTGAAGAGGCCAGTCTTTCCTTTTGTAGTGAGAAGTTTTAGCCCGGTTGTCACATTCGCATAGGAAACAAAAATATTTTGTAAATCCTTGTTTTAAGCCAATAAGTATTGTAACCATCTTTAAATCACAACATATTTGCCAGTTGCATCTGTCATAATTAATGTAATTTAAAATATCTCTTATATTTTCATAAATCTCTTATGGACTGCTTAATCTACTGATACTGAAGGCAAAGTGTTTCCGTTATGCAGTAACACTGCTTTAAGGTTCAGTGTAGAAGCATCTAAAAATAGCCTCCATTGTTCTGGTGTGTGTTGGATATTTATGGCTTCCATTAAGGCTTGCACATCATTGCAAAATATAATATGTTTCAAAGGTTTCTGCCGAGTTCTAAAAGCAGACACTTTGACATTTTCTGCGAGATAGTTCCAAGTCTCGGACAAGATCATGTAACTCATTTTGAGTCATTCTGTGAAAGTGGGATGGAGATTGAATGTTGAAATCAGGATCATAGGATGTTGAAGCTCCAGGTATGTCTTCAGAAGTGCTGGATTTAGATTCGTCGTCAGAATCAATGGTATAGGACTCAGGTGGTCGTGGAATAGGGAGTTCTTTGCAACTAATGTGGAGGACCCAGCGTTTATTTGGTCCTCTATTTTGCATCCAAAATACAGATGGTATGCTTTCTTTATTAATGGAGTTACATTTCGCTTTTGGTTTCCAAAAGTCACTTTCCCAAAAATATAACAAAAACTCTCAGCACTATTTATACGCTTACGTGGCATATTGATTGCTGTCATAGATTTAGCACTATGCAGAAATAAAAATGAACCTTCTGACAAAACAGACGTATATATGGTTATGCAGAGCTCTACAACAATTTTATGAATGTTCTTCACATTACAGACAAAAACCGATCACCACCCACAACGTCTTGTGTCTCTTTAAACCAAAAGTATTTTACAAGCAAACACAAACCCTCAGAGCCATAAATCTATCCCTGCCTCCCATGTGTAAGAAGTTTGCTGTAACCTTGACAGAGAAACTTCTTCTGAGAAGAGTAATCCAAGACATATGTTATACAGTGAAACCAGACCACTGCAGCCATTTTTACTATTACTTTCGTCATTAGCAGTACAAAACTAGTCAGAATTTTCTTATTCTGTTTCCGTAACTTTTTGGCTGTTGTCCAGTGAATTCTTTTTAATATAAAAACAGAAGGAAACGTTACATGAAATCATTCACCTCAGAAAATTATTTGGACATGCTTTCTTTGCTGATTCGATATACTGCATTGGTAATAAGTGCACAACCGAAAAAAAAAACATAGTAAAACTTATTCTGGGTGTTTTTATCATGTTTATGATAAGAATAAGGTTGCACTTATTAAAAACAAAGCAAAAAAATCATTCTGAGGATATAAAAGCCAAAAGCATAGGCGGTAAGCCTAATACAATGTCAAAAGACATAACATTGTTGGTGTTAGTAATAGTGATGTACAAAGAAAATCTAAATAAATCTGATTTAAGGGTACAGGAAACTTATAACAAAGGCTAACAGGACATAATAATTGAGCACCACTTATAAGTTAATAATTTGTATACTCTTAAGATTGTTAAATGTTGGATTTATTGAAAGTACGTCACCTTTTGAACATAATTTGGGGGACTTGTTTCTGGGGCGTGCAAAATAGTATAAGAGAAACCCAGGTTTCGAAAAGGCGACACACATAGAGTCATTTGTTCAATTCTTAACAGAATTCTGCACTAAATGCATTGGATCCTTTTTATGGCAGATTTGACAGATGGTAATGGTACTCGCTAAGGACATTCATTGAAAAATAAGAGTAACCAAAAGGTTCTCTTTAAAAACAATGTATTGAATTCAAATGGTGTATTATCCAGTCATTTAAAACCCAGTTTCACTAATGTTTATTTGTGTGGGGTTTTTCTTTTGTTCAATTTACGTCATTGCGTTAAATCATATCAAACGATGAATGACATGGATGAAATGGTGCTCAAATGGGATTGGGATTGGGATTTCATTACGGAGGGGATTCGGTACGTAGGCCACCATGCTGGGCCCATTGTTCCTATGCTCCCAAGTGGGGCACCCCAGGGAGGAAGGATGAGGCGAAGGATACAGAGGGCGGCCGACCCAAGGAGCCACGACAGTACAGAGGGCAGGGTCCCTACAGTTTACTTGGATAGAGACTTCCGCCGACAGGACAGGACAACGAACACGCTCCCCTACAGCGGGACGGTAACGAGCCCAGCAGCCGAGCCCTAATGGTCCCAAGGCAGGCGATCCGAGCCCCAAAGGTCCCTGGCTGACGGTCCCGAAATAGTCCCAGCAGAGGAGCGGAGACCGGCAACCGACCTACCGGAGGAGGAAGTAGTTTTCCTCAGAGCATATCATCCTACCATGCACCGCCGAGACACCCGCCGACACTTCTACCCTGAAAGAGACCACCAGATGAGATATGATATGAAATGATAATGCAGATGAAATGGAGGGACAGGACATTCGGGGGATGTAATTAACCTACCCAACATTCACCTAGCGACCCGGGAAACCCAAAAATAAACCATGGGTGAGGTAGGTCGGCCACGAACCCATTTCTCGAGAATGCGAGCCATAGACGAAACCGCCGAAACCATCCAGCTCGGTTACATTCCAGAAACATTCTTAGTAAGCAATAAGAAATCAATATATACGTAAAATATGAAGCTATTAACAGTGAAGCAAACAAATATATATAAATATAACAATTTGTAACTTAAAACTTCACTTATGTTATAACAAATGATGACACTTTCTTTGTAAAGCGTTCGGGATCGCGATTTTCTGGAAATTCTTCCACATCCTCAGCCGGAAACACAAACAAAACTGTCGTAACTACGTTACAATCGCTAGAGGTCACTATGTTTTTGCCAATACTACCAATATCTAAAAATAAAATAAATTTAAAAACAAAATCGACTGCTGCCATTTCAAAATTCACTACGCGATCTTTGTTTTTTTAAAATAAATATATTTTCTCAAATCATTAAATCTATCGGACCATTTAAATGCTTTAATAGTTTAACTTCTGGATTTATTTCATGGTTAAATGACCAAAAATGATCTGCTATGGCCGATTTATCAGTCTGTTCGTACTTAATGTTACGAAAATGATCTTTCGTTCTGGTTTCTAAATTACGTTTTGTCTTTCCAATATAAATTTTATCACAATCGAAACAATTAAACTGATAAATACCAGATTTTTTATTATTAGGAATTTTATCTTTTTAGAGAAATGCAATAACATTTTTATACTATATTTATTTTCAAGAACTAAAGCTATATCAAACTGTTTAAAAAAATTTGAAAATGTTTATTAACCCAAGGATGGTAAGTAAACTTTTTGAAATTATAATCGTCTTTTATTTTTCTAATGGTAGAAATATCATTAACAGTTTTTTATATTTAAATTTTTCAATTCTTATTTACAAAGCCTTTATTAAATTCATTAATTAAAGCAGTGTTAATAATATGTTTATGTTCTTTATTAAATTCATCTTTATTCAGGGGTATATTTATTAATCTATAAATAAAACTATTGAAAACAGCAAATTTATGTGAAAAAGGTTTAAAATTTTTATTTTTTATGTAATTTTCAATATGAGGATTTCCTATAAATACCAAAGTTTAATTTATTATTATTTGCTTTCGGGCCCAAATGATCTCGTTGCCGACGGGCCTTAAAACACCACACACTCAATCACTCACTTATTATTGCTTATTATCTTTAGATCTAGAAAAGGAAGAAATCCATTAATTTCAGTCTCTAATATACATTTTATAGCTTTATCTTGCAAATGTAGTAGTTTTAAAGCATCATTTATGTGTTTATCAGGAACAATAGCAAAAATATCCTTAACATATCTGTACCAAACTTTAAAAATTAAAGGAAAAGCTTTAGTGACTTGGATTTCGAAAAAAAAAACTCATAAAAAGATCAGCAAGAAAAGCTGAAAGAGGATTACCTATTGCTAAGCCAGAAGTTTGTTTAAAAAATTCACCATTAAAAGTGAAAAAAAATAAAGGTTTATCCTGTGCGTTATTTGTTGTGCTTATTGATGATTGCAGAGTTTCCAAAGGCAGAGATTAATGGACCTTTTGGAACCGTAAACTAAATTAGAAACATAGAGACTTGCAAAGTAAAGAGGAGCTATGAACGCTTCGTAAAATAATACAGTGATAAGATGAAGGAGATAGAGGTGGAAAACTTGAATTTTAATTTATGAACGCACTTTAACTGCTGTGGTTCTCGGCGTCCTGTTCTGCATATATCGAGCGTGAAAGACCGCTAAATAACGCTCAAGGTCTTTTATCACAGACTTGAGGTTCTTTTATGTGGAAGAAAGACATGCTAAAGGTTTTTAAACACGAACAAAAAATTCATAGCCTTCTGCCGAATTTAACCCCGCGACCTCGGGTACCAGAGGCTAGTATGCCACCTCTAGACCACGGCGGATAACGATGATGGTCCACTCAGGGACAACTTATCGTCCCAGGGTAGTTAACAGGTGATAATGGTGGGTTTCCTTTGATAAGTACACCTTTAAGTCCCACACATTGTACAGACGCAAGTAAATGTGTTCCCATGCGTGCAAGACTGACCTACGGGAGGGAGGCGAGTTTCTTATCAGTTAGTTGTGCCAGGAAGCTTCAGTTTCCTTATATCTCTGACCGGCGAGTTCGGCGCACAGGTATTTAAGCCTCAATGAAAAATAAAAACAATTTTGCCACATGAAACGTAGGTGGTTTTATACAACTATCCGTTATCAACTTAGATATTTATCAACCCTGTTTTTAATGCCGTTATTTTCTTTATCTTCCTCTCTCTCTCTCTCTCTCTCTCTCTCTCTCTCTCTCTCTCTCTCTCTCTCTCTCTCCCTCTCTCTCTCTCTCTCTCTCTCTCTCTCTCTCTCACACACACATATCTCAACCATTTTAATCTCCCTTTCTTCTTTTTAAATGCATTTCCAATGCTCAAACTTGTAGTTTTATCTGGAACGAAATACTTCTACCTTTCATAGATAAGCGATAATTAATATAATATTAAACTGCGTGGTACTTAAAATTAAGTGTATCTTGTTCCGAAAATAAATACATTATTTCCTTTGTTACAGTTCTCAAGAACAGATTATATGGACATACTACTAAAATTGATATAGCCACCAAGTTACCAAATGACTTGACACCAAATGACTTAACGACCAACGAAATAAATAAAATAATTATTTTAGTTTGATAATGATAGTTCATGTACAAAATCACATTAGTGTCATCGGCATGTCGGAGGTTTCACGAAGGAGTTCTTTAAATGTCAGTAAAACTGATATGATGCATTTCACTTTTAGTCTCACATAGAAAACATCCAACTAGACCGGGCTTGAACTCCCAAACTTTGGATCAGAATGCCAGCACCTAAGTCATCCTGGTGCTCGCCTCGGTAGCGTAGATGGTGGCGTGTCTGACTCGCCTTCAAGAGGTCCCGAGTTCGAATCTCGGTTAGGGTGAGTTACCTGGATAAGGTTTTTCCAGGGTTCTCTTATCCTGAAAGACGAATATCAGGTATTGGTATTGCTATTATTATTATTATTATTATTATTATTATTATTATTATTATTATTATTATTATTATTATTATTTATTATTATTATTATTATTATTATTATTATTATTATTATTATTATTATTATTATTATTATTATTATTATTATTATTATTATTATTATTATTATTATTATTATTATTATTATTATTATTATTATTATTATTATTATTATTATTATTATTATTATTATTATTATTATTATTATTATTATTATTATTATTATTATTATTATTATTATTATTATTATTATTATTATTATTATTATTATTATTATTATTATTATTATTATTATTATTATTATTATTATTATTATTATTATTATTATTATTATTATTATTATTATTATTATTATTATTATTATTATTATTATTATTATTATTATTATTATTATTATTATTATTATTATTATTATTATTATTATTATTATTATTATTATTATTATTATTATTATTATTATTATTATTATTATTATTATTATTATTATTATTATTATTATTATTATTATTATTATTATTATTATTATTATTATTATTATTATTATTATTATTATTATTATTATTATTATTATTATTATTATTATTATTATTATTATTATTATTATTATTATTATTATTATTATTATTATGTAACGTCAGTGTTGATGAGCAGGTAAACTTGACCTTTGCTTTCACTAGGCTAAACTAAACGATCATAGAATATTGTTCCCCTTGCCTCTCCAACCCCCTCGTCAATAGGAAAGCTTTTGCACGCGTGGGTACGTCATATTTATTTGTTCCAAGTTTCTTACAAATAGCAAATACAAGGAATATGATTAGGTTTTTAGCCTAATCTGTTATTGTCGCGCTGCTCGAACTGTTACCATGGATCTATCTTTGGCAATAGATACCTCTCAGATAATGCAATGATAACTCCACGTGGAGTGAACATATATCTGTCATTTGTGATTCTGCGAATTCCATTGGCTGAAGTGATGCGTTCATTGGTGCTAGCACATGGCCGGAAAGCGCGGCAGTTTCCCTCTTACTCTTACAAGAATAATAAGCGCGTTATCGAAACGTTTCTGTTAACAAAGATAAATCTGTAGAAACGGTTCAAGCAGCGCGACAACTTACCACATTCATTATACAAATTCTTCTAACTACACATTAATTTCCCTGCAAATTACACCTTCTTTACTTCATCTTTAATGAGGAATTCCATTTTCTTAACTTCATATAAAAAATCTCCAGCTTTCATATAGTCTTTATTTAAAATATCTAATGCAGTCTTTCCATTCATTTTCAGACATTTCTCATTTATACGAGGGCTGTTCAATAAAGAATTATCACAATTTTTTTTGACAACGTACTTTTACTCGTCCTCATAATTTTGACGGTCCTTCTCAAAATAGTCTCCCCTGAATGCGATGCACTTGTCCCAGCCTGTCTGCCAGTCTTCAAAGACATGCTAGAAACCATTTTTGAGAGATCCTTCAAAATCGCCTCCGCAGCCTTCGCCACTGCTTCTGATGATGGATAATGCCTCCCACGAATGCGTTTCTTCAAGTTAGGGAATAGAAAAAAGTCACATGGGGCTAAATTCGGACTATAGGGAGGGTGAGGGATGCGCTTCACGTTGATTTTTGCAGATATTCAGCAACAACATTTGCACTATGCGGCCGCGCATTATCGTGGTGCAGCATCCAGGCTGCTTCACGGAAATGTGGTCTTTTGCGCCTGATAGGGACTTGCAATGTTTTCAGGACATCCCTGTAGTATTGTCCAGTTATTGATGTGTGTGCAGGTACAACATGCTGATAAACCATTCCATGAATATCAAAGAATGAGATAACTTTCCCAGCAGAAGCAACCACTTTTGCTTTTTTGAGGGTTGGTGGTGGAGGATATTTCCACACTGAGCTTTGCTGTTTGCTCTCGGAATCAAAATGATGTAGCCAAGTTTTATCAGCAGTGATTACGTTTGCAAGAAACTCCAGATCTTCCTCTAACATCAACTTTAACTGCATTCAGACCTGCATGCGAATGTCCTTTAGTTCGGGAATCAACACTATTGGAACCCATCGTGCACAAATGCATCTCATGTGTACTGTTTCTGTGACCAACGTGTGCGTGGCACCCAATGAAATGTCCAGTATTTCAGAAAGTGATCTGAAGGTAATTCGTCGATGTTCTCTCACAATGGCAGCAGCAGTGTTGATATTTTCTTCCGTAAGAGCAGTAACTGGAGCACCGGGTCCACCTTCCTTTGAAATTGATTGTCTCTCCTCTTTAAACATTCTAAACCACCTTCGAGCTGTGCTGTAGGGAAGAAGATACCCTACATAGGCCTCCTGTAACATTGTATAGGCTTCAGCTTAAGAGTTGTTGAAACGAAAGCAGAATTTCAAAGCGACATATTGTTCCTCGCGTGTTACCTCCATTGCAGCGGTAGGCGATACTGTACATGTCTGAACTTTCCTGGTTCTCACAGGTGGGAACCAGGAGTACCAACAATGAAACTACTACGGCGTGTTTGTTTCACATTAAGCTAACAGAATATAATAAGATTGAATTTTAGTGGGAAAAATTATGACCCTAAAAATTATGATCATTCTTTATTGAACAGCCCTCGTACATTTTCTCCATAGCTCAGTCTCTTCATACTCAAATACCCTTTCATTTCAATATACGAACATGCTCTCACCCGTGCTATGCTCTCTGTTACGATTCTAATTATCTTTTTCCAATTATATTCTCAAACAGTGTTTGTATATCTATGTCTTCAAATCTTCTAACTCCTTCCCAAAATCCCTTTACATTGTTTTCTGTCATTCTACAAATTTCTCCCAGACTATCTACTATAGCGCCATCCATTACTTTATAAACCAATTCTTGATAGTCTAAGCATTGTCTTAGCCAGCGGTAGACGTCAGTTCCGTCAGCTCTATCCGCCAAATGTGCTCCCGAACGAAAGGCAGGTTTGCGTGTGACATCACCGCGCTGATTTCTGCTGTCCAAGAGGAAGGAAACAGTTTCATGTGTTGGGGTTCCAACAGAGTAGTAAAGACAGGAAACGTATCGGGTATTATTAATAAGTATAACTTACATCTTGGGTGTTGTAATATTAATGCTGACTGCTTTAATTACACTATTGGTCACAGTTTATAAACAATAACATTTTGGCTCTGTGCTATGAGAAAATATATAAAACTTCAACTCGTAGTTTATCTGAAGGTCAGGCATGTTATAAAGTAAATAAAATAAAACATAAAAGTAATTTTTTTCTGCAAATTAGAGGAGACCCAATCAGAACAAAATTACGTGAACATTTTCCGACACTTTTTGTCTCGTTTTCCTTTAACTAGTTTTTCAATATCAGGACGTAATATCTGGGAAATTTGCAATCGAAGGTTGCATGTTAGATTGTGATTCGACAAGGTAGTGGACTTAGCTAATTTCATAACAGAAAAGAAATTGTTCGCACGCATATGTCGAGTCAAACATACACAATGTCCGTGCGACAAGTGAATACAGCCTCGGAAATCTGGTTTGGGGGCTATTCTTGTAAAAATCAGTCAAATCTTTCTTGTGTGTATATTTGTCCTTCAATAAATCGTCACAATGTAAATGTAACAGTACCATTTGGTACGTGGTAGCTACATTGTTGTCATCGAGTGTGCTACACCTGACTGAACCCTCAGATTCTGTACTACAGCGCCATTTATATAGGCAATTTGGTACTACACGGCTCCTGCCTGACGTCACAGGCACTGCAGCCCTCGCTCTCAGCTGAAATACCTCACAACTCTCCAAGCTGTCTTCCTCTGGTCTTAGCAGATTCTTTTCATCTAAATTTAAAATTTAAAACCAAAACTTAAGTGCTGTCTCTTTGATTATATGTACCTTTCCTTGCTACTCTACCCAAATTCCTTCGCTGTGGCTCTTGGTGATCCTATACCTACTCTACAGAACATTCTGTGTACTGCATCCACAACTTCCCATCTACCCACTAGTCCCCAAATTTCGCTCCCATATAAATTCTTTGCTTCTACTACCACGTTGTATATTTTTTCTAACTACCTGACATTAACATCATATATTTTATATTTACACCCTCTAACACTGCCAATGCTTCTTTCCCTTTTGCAAAACCAACTTCTTTTGATGGTTAGGAAGGTTTTATATAAAATGAGTTTTATGTTAAAGCGATTGTTACTGCATATGTCTAATTTAGTGGACTTCTGTTGCCCCAGATATACGTCCCTTATTTCTGTAATGGGCTGCACTGATGTATAATACACAATTGGGAGATTACATTACACTACTTACATCTCAGAGAAAATGTTGGAAGTGTCCTCCACATGTTTGCACTCGTCTAACCATATTGTCTAAAGTTTTACGGAGAGTATCCTCGCCAATGTTACTTATTTCGGTTTGAATGGATTCCTTGAGAACATCAGTTGTCCGTGACCTATTCTAGTATACTCTATTTTTAGCTACCCCCACAAGAGAAAGTCCTGTGAGCTTAGGTTAGGAGATCTGGGAGGGGGGCATAGACCTTTTCGGGATTATTCGATTATCAAAGAAACTGGTTACAAGTTCCATGGTGTCATTAGATGTATGGTACGTAGCTCCATCTTGCTGGAAATAACCTCTCAATTCGATATCATCCAGCTGCTCCACAAATGTATTGAAGATACCCATATAAACTTCAGTGTCTACAGTCGTATCAAAGAAAATGGCACATTTAAAACTGTCAGCAGCTGTCAGTGTTGTCAATTCTCCCAGAGCCACTGAGATCATTAAAACAAATCTCTACATTCTACGAGCTTTCAAAGGGAAATTATGGCCTATTGAAATGGTTCAGGCTTATATGGATCGCACTGTACAATGAGTGTAAAAAGCCGGTTATAGTTTTTCCAAAACAATAAACTTCTGCCCCACTCCTCTGTCAAGCACGGGTTACTTTGGGATTTGGATTTATAAGTTTTCCTGTTTAAACCAACTCTCGCAGTTACGAAGTCTTTTGCTCAGTTGTTCCTAAATTGTTCTGGGTAACTAACGTTGCAGGAAATAGAGGAACCAAAAGACTGACTACACTGCATATTGCCCTATTTATGTGGGTCGGCTTTTGTTAGCTAATGGTTACAACCCAGTGGCAAAGAAGAGCGGTTTCCTTGGAAATTTGTCATATTTTGGGAAAATAAATAATTTTTTCTCAGGCTTGAGGTTCTTTTACGTGCCGTAAATCTTCGACAGGTGACCACCGGCTTTACTTCCTTTCCGAAATAACCTATGCTAAAGATGTTTACCACCGAAAAGATCTATCGCCCTTCGCCTTGATGATGGTATATTATTATTATTGTTACTATTAGTAGTAGTAGTAGTAGTAGTAGTAGTAGTAGTAGTAGTAGTAGTAGTAGTAGTAGTAGTAGTAGTAGTAGTAGTAGTAGTAGTAGTGGGGTGCTGGTGATTGTGGTAGTGGTAATGTGCATGGTATGGTGGTAAGAGCTGCAGCAGCAGTAATAGGGGCGATATGGTGGTGATAGTAATGATGATAGGGTGTGGTGGTGGGGGTGGTTGTACTGGTATGGTGGTTGGGGCAGTAATGGTAGTAGTACTGTCTACCCACGACAAGAAGGCAAGAGACGCATAAAGGGGAGAGGAGTTTGAACTGTTTATTTGCTCTGTTAGCGGATCTGTTTACTAGGAAATGAGTGTGTGAGAGTGCACATGAGTCACCCATGTTGCCAGATCTAATATTTGTTGCAGTAGTTGTAGTTATAGGTATCATGCATGCGTGAGCTATGTGACAACACTTGTGTATTTTAAACGAATCTAGCATCCTTGTCATACTGGGAAGGCAAGCATAACACCTCTGGAACAGCAAAAGTGATTACGTTACACATTTCTCCAGCTTGCCATATTGTTGTGGGTCTACAGGAAGTGGTAGGCCGATGATGGTTGTATAGTAATGGTACTATACATTGACATTTTTTTCTAGTGGTGATACAATGGTATTTTTTTTCTAGTGGTGATGGTCTTAATAATAGTTGTGGTAGCAGAAATAATGGTACTAGTAGAATATTGATGGTAGTGTAGCAGTGGTAGTATAATTGAGGTGGTAGTAGTAGTAGTGGCTATGGTAATTGGTGGTAATAGTAGTAATGGTGTAGTAATATAGTGAAGATAATTGTGGTGATACTATAATAGAGCAGCAGTAATGGTGGCATTGGTGTTAAGCCAGCAGTAACAGTTGATAGTGGTGGTGGATTTAGCAGTATTAACAGCAACACTAATAGCACTAGCTACGTCTGATGCTCTTTAATGCCATGACACGAACCAGCAAAAGTGGTATAGAAAACGATTTTGAAACTCGATTATCAAATATTTGTACGTGTAGAGGGTGAGACATCCAGATCTGTGTCTATGTATACCATCGACCAGCATCACTGCTAAAGAATTGTTGCAATGTTGCATGAAACATCAGAGACACTTCCCTTAGAAGTAACTCTAGCCATTTTATGACATAAAGAAGCGTTACCAAATATGCAGCAGAAAGAAGAAGCGTTACGACAGTGTCGCTACTCACGACATCCCTCTTAGATGATTCTGTGCGGAGACAGATGACTATCAAGTCCATACACTGTTTATCGTCTAACACGACCGTAGTGTATAACTGTAGAGTTAAATGCAATAATACAAATGAGACATACCTTTGATTGGGATCACCGACACTGGTCCATACTTGAAGGGTGGCCTGTATGAATGAAATCGATGTCTTCGTAAGTTACTGACCTCTGATGTCTCCTCTCTGTGACCGACTGATGGATACTATACGTTGCGCTTTCCCTTTGGAGCTCTGGATCCGGGTTTCACAACGTAATATTGTGATTCTGCGCAGAACGGCAACGGGCAATCAATACCCTCACACCCCAGTGGCGGATCCTCGCTGAGCACCCCAAAGTAAATCCAATTGCAGTCGACAGATTCTTTGATCACCTTCAGCTAATGCCGCCGTCTCCCACAGAGCTTCTAGCACCCTCCAACACCAAATGCGCCATTTGGTAACTTTTAACTTCCAAACGTATCATTTTTATCCAAAACTACTATAGGTAACGCCATATAATGTCAATATTTTGGGGTTGACTTCACTAAACTTATTAGTTTTGAAATTCACAATAGTTTTGAAGCTAAAACTCTTAAGAGCTAAATCATTAATTATTAGTAATTGAACACGAATGTTATCGGTCCTAGTTAAACTGTCGAACGATTCAAACTATTCGAATTACTCGATTTTGCTGGGTGTTCTACAATTCGAATATTCGAAATGTTGAATTACACACAGCTCGGGGGTCGTTAAAGGCCGAAATGGCCTTCGACTATTGCTATACCGGGCATTGCCTCTTACTGGCAAATGATACTGATAAGATTCTTTAGTAACATTGAGTAAATGGTGACACTTTTATAATAGTAGCTATGTATATACAGGATGTAATATATCTATATCTATATATAGTTGTTCAGCTTCTATGTGACACATATAGATAGTTTTTACCGTCAATATAGCCGCATAAAAATGCTCCAGAATGAGTGTGGATTAGGTAGTGACAGCAACAACGACGCGTGCCTCACGCTGTCTGAGTTCGCAGGTATAGATCACACGCCGTAACGCGTGCTGTAGCTGTTTGTAAACATACCGACATACTCCACAGTAGCTTGTTGCTATTAAGAATTTATTTGGCTTATGAAACCGCAATAAAGAAGCTATTGCTTAATTATTGCTTATGAGTGTTTAACGTGTTCCAAAATTCCGTTATAGAAGTCCATGATGGTAAATAAGTTGGTGGACATATGCAACCTATACCTTTTAGAGGGAACTAAATGTTAGTGAGGTTGAGTATGGAAGCATTAAATGATAAACAGAACAGAAAACATCAAAGAATTGTAGCTAAATTAACCAAAACTAAATGGCTTATACAATGAGACGAGCATTTTATTTCACGTGTTTGATAATACAAAATAAAGTTTTTGTAACTAAAAAGGAAGCTGTTGATATTTACAGTAAGTGGTTGAAAGTAATGTACAATTAAGATCATAACAAAATGCTCTGAAGTTAAACAAATAAATATTATAATTCATGTAACTACCTTCTATAATTAATATTTTTAATAAAACTAAATTAATCGTGTGTTCGTTGAACTCCCTTCAGCTCTTCCATGCATCAAAACCATTTCGACGTTTTTATAGCGCTCCATATTGCTTGGACTTGCTATCTAAGTACGCACAAAATCCTCTCTGTTAGGACGAAATATGTAGTTTTACACTGAAGAGCAACCTTGTAACTGCCCGAGGTATTAGTCCAGTTTTTCATAACTAACTGTCCTTTGTCCCATTACCTGAAAGGTAGGCTAGGGTCATTGATAAAGAGCAAGGAGTAATGCTTTTGTTTTCGTGGCCGGTGCGTCCCAATAACAACTTTTGAGGTTCACACACCAGTGGTTCCTGTGCTGCCTAATCACAATGTAATGTTTAATGCTAAATAAAATTATACCTAAGAGAACTTCGAAGCTGCGACACCGAAATTCGGACTAGTTAAGTTATAAACTACGCGACGGCTATAATCGTTCGGTGCCGTTTTGAAACAACCTATATATATTATTTATAGAAAGCCTAATGCAAGCTTAGGACGCTTCTAGGTTTCTCCCAGGTCAATGTCGTACTCTCCAAGTCCAGGTAGGTTAAAGCTAGAGGATAATCTAGCGTATAAGTTATGTGACACGTGTAGGGTGTTTTCAGTGACTTTGTGAAAAGATAAATCAGAATGTATATTATTGTTTGGTATATGCCATTCAGCGGACGTTGCTGTGTGAAGATATCTGCTCAGTAATATCTGCAGTTTGTAAACATTAGTTTTAGCTGCCATTGGTCGTATTTGGAGGGAGTATGTCAATGCAGGTCTCAGCACTTGGTTATAAAGAAGGTTATTCCTTAGAGTAGCTGCAAAATAAGAATGAATATGGGTTGAGCCACTATGGTTATCGCACTGTCTTGGTGTTGCCAGTTCCACGGCTAGCGGGCGACAGAGATGAAAGATATATCTGTCTTTGTCTCAGCCTAATAAGTATCTTGCGGGAACATATACAATGATCATAGCACAATCTGAACCTTAAAACCTTGAACTAGAGAACAGTTCGCTTACGTAGCTATCGTTCATACGCACACAAAACAAAATGATTCAAATTGGATGTGTTCTACGAAATAAGATGTTTGCTACAGTAAAACAAAATAGTGGCATTTCAACGATTTGTAAATATAGTTTCTATTTTAATGATGTCATACTTGTATACTGTCTGTAATGCGCTTTAAACCAATCTTTGTTTCATTAAAATACTTCATAAATAGGGAAGATATGAATATGTATTTATGAAGCATTTTTACACCATGAATCTCGTGTACTAATGTAATGCATTATGCGCAGAAATTCAGTCTTGCAGCAACAATATCGCTTCTTTCAAGCAGAAATTTGCGAGCACCATTGGTTCTATATTTGAACCCAAGAGATTTCTGAATATTATGCATAGAAGGTACAGAATCCATATATTCTATTTTCCCCCCTCACTCAATTGGTTAATCTTTTGGCAGTTGGATATTCATCCAAAACATAAATTGTTCTACGTAAAATACACTTTTGAAAATTGTCTAAGTTGGTAGCACGTTTTTTAGCTGCTCGAAGTTTCTCTGGAGATCTAAATATGGAAACTTCTAATTTGGTAAACTGTTTGCCTTCTTTAACAATGTTCGTCACAGAATGAGCACTCACGTGTCAAGCTTAACATTAATTATCGACTCTGAGCGAAATCTGTACTTTCAAAAATGTCTTTAACTGGCATCTGTTTGACAAAGGAATACACATTAACAGGAATATTTGTAGCCTATTTATGTAAAATCTTATGAGTCGTTTCGCAGTTACTACTAGGCACACCAGTACTAGACTTGCTAAGCGGTATATTTACTAACCTTGAAAAGCACGGATGCACTCTTCAAGACCACCACTTCACTGAATGTGAGGTACAAAATGCAACTGTAGCATAGCACGTGTTTTTCTTGACTGACAGTTAATGATTCTTTTCTTTCTAGTCGGGCGTCTTATCTTTCCATATTTCCGAAACCAAGTGAGCTATAAACATGGGTTTGGACAGTAATCCCCAGAAAAAACAGTAGAGCATGGGGAAACATAAAATAATTCTGTAATAGGTATTTTTAGACTCCGCAAAAAAATTAGCCGTATGGTTCGGCAAAGCGAGCGAGTATGCGTGTTTAACTGTACAACGTTGCACGCACAGCATTGGCTAGTAGCCATAGAACAGCCACGCCTAGCTCAGCCTTATGTTCATTCCTATTTTGTAGCTACCTTAGTGACTGCTGATTTCTTGTACAAGGAGTACAACATTAATATGGGCCTTCCAAGCTAAGCGCACATCCAAAGTCGCTTCAAGACATGTTATTTCAGTGAACTTTGGGAATTCTGCACCAGCCAGGTGGAGATTTGGGACATCCATTAATTTACGTCTGATGAAGGTGACGGCCTATGATTGAAATGTTAAATAACATTAATTATTCTGTAGTAGTTTTCTCGATATTTAAACCAGGTTTACATTACCTATAATAAACAAATGAAAATAAATAAGTCTGCAATTCCACCAACATACAGATTGTTACAAAATTATATGCACGTGGCTTATCGCAAACCGAAAATAACACCAGGAAAATTATTAAGGTCAAGAGAAAGTTGCCTGCAAGCTAAGAACGTTCTAGAACAAGTTTATGATAAGATATGATCGAATTTTGTAGCAAAATAGGAGGCAATAAGAGAAGATTGGTTAGATAGACCGCATGTCATGCGATTCAGAAGAAAACTGGGTGTAAATGTGTCACATCACTGCCTAAAATACACAAGCAACAATACTCTTTAAGCGTTTTCTCTCCAGCTTTTGCTGCGAGCATCTCCTAACCGGGCAGTACGTCAAAGTGTCGGAAACGGAACCAAGGCGTACAGCAACCACACAAGACTCGGTAGTCAGTACGGTGTTGAAAGAAGACAAATACTCAGTGTGGTAAACAACATCGTAGCGAGCGAGAAATAAGTCTAGAGCAGGTCTGGAAAAAGTACTCCGAAGGTGTAAACAAAGTAGTCTCTCCTCTACTTACGCGCATACATACTCATATAACCTTGCCCCGCTGATACGTATCACTCAGCGTGCCTTTCCCCTCACCCTATGTGGCTAATGCTTTCGCGCCATAGGCCATAGGCGGTGCCTTCCCGTCACATTTAAACCTGCAGTAAACGTCATAATAATTGCCAGGAAGATAAAATCATACAAAGAAGAATATGAAGGCATGCAAAAATAATGAAGATTATAATGAAACTGAGCAAGTTGAAACTGAATGAATGAGCAATGAAACTGAAACAAGTTTGTAATGAAAGGCCTTTGGCATTTTCTACTGGGGTTTTTTAAAACCAGCACACATACCTTGCAAAAATGCTTGTCTTTCAGTCTTAAAAGTCGTGTCACGCCATACTTGTCGTGTGTCCTTCATTCACCCAAGTCTCGTCAATGTAGTATATTTTGCGACTTGTATCCCGGTACAGTCTGATTGCCCTTAAAAAACGTCTTCGCCACACAGCAATATCGCTCCTGGAGTGGTAAGTTTTCCTGTTGTCTCAATTTCATGTCGCGATGTTCCTACGGATCTAACGCACCTGTAAGTTCAGAGCACAGCTGTTCGACTTCTCTCACTGACAAAGACGGATTTTTCTCTGTGAGTGCATTAAACACATGCACCACAATTCTTTTTTCGCCGGTTTGTAAAGGTTTTCCCTTGCGATGCTTCAGCGAAAAAGTGGCGGTAGACTCTGCCATTATACATATAATAAGTACACACGCAATAAACGAACAATCAAATAATTTAGCTCTCGTACTCGGCACAACACACCTTCGAATGGCGATATATGGCAGATCCAGTTCAAAACAAGGTCAGTGATAAAAGTCATATAAACAAATATGTCATCACTACCGCTAAATCACGTGCTATCGTGCCATGTGCTTGAGAGTAAAGGAACCTCCTCTTTACTTCGCTTAAGAATTAACATGCATTTCAGATAAATCAACTCTGTTGCGTAATATATTTAATTAAAACAGTTACGAAAATATAAATTTGACAATTCTCTTCCAACATATAAAGACATATCACCATGTTAAATAACGAACTAATTTTGATCGCACAACAGTTTGTACTGCAATAGCAGCCAATGAGAGGTAATAAGGTCACGTGACCGTTAAGAGATATGGGACAAGCTTATATGAAACAAGGATTAGGAGTAACCGGTTTTCCGCTTCAGTGGTCATGAAGAGGGGCTAAGTAGGGCAATGGCTTGACACTTAGTGAGCACTGTTTCTTGGGTATGATCTGGAATACATAGGTGCGATCGTCTTGCAGCAGTAAGAATGTTGTCATTCATTCAAACATCACCATTGCACCCTAGAAAATTCTCACAGAGTAAATCTGATGATCTGGAGAGGAAGAAAAGGACGGCGGTTCCATTAGTCTACGTTGTCGTTGTTCTGCCTGAACCCGCACCTAAAAATACACTCATTAGAGAGGCAATTTCTTTATTGGTACACATAATAAAACTGACCGAAACTTTTTCATTAATTTATAGGTTTGCGTTACCGTGTACTTTGGGCTACTCTGACGAGTTGCGGTGAAGATCATGACGTGTGTTTGCGCGCGCGTGCGCTACTCGTGTACAGTCGCGCTACTCGAACCGTTACCATGGCTTTATCTTTGTTTATAGAAACCTCACAGATAACGCAGTGATTTTTCTTGTAAGAGTTAGAGGGGAACTGCTGCACTTCCCGATCCTGTGCTAACCACCAATGAACGCATTACTTTCTCAGGGATCACAAATGAGAGATGTTTACTCCACGTGGAGTAATTAGTGCGTTATCAGAGAGGTATCTATTACCAACGATAAATCATTGGTGACCGTTCGAGCAGCACGACTATGCTACAAAACATCCACGAGACACGATATTTTGAAGAATTTTGAAAGGTTATGCTGAAATTTATTCAACTGGAAAATCGGCAGCCTCGGTAAGATGTATTTATTAAAAGAAAATAGAAATAGATTATAAACAAGGTGTCATTTGATTAAAAATGTGTGAATTTCTTGGACACAAAAACTGTTCGTACATCAAAGGGAACTACATTGAAAACGGTGGCTACGTTGCCGTCCCACAAGAGAGCGTGTCCCTTGTCCTGGCCTGTCGGAGTAAGTCTCTAAGTCACAGGAAGACAGCTCCGAGAGTTGTGGCGTATTTCAGCCGGGAGCGAGGTCTGCAGTGAGTGTGATGTCAGGCAAGAGCCGTGTAAAGTCTGTTTAGTTAACGCATGTGCAGTTCGGAGTCAAAGGAACCTGAGCCTCCCGCTCACTAATGACCATCATAAATCTATCTCCACACTTCAGAAATGGAACACTGTCGTTGAGGACCAATGGCAACCCTGATTTTCTCGAAGTGACAGTCGCATGTCTACTCCACGTGGAGTCTCAGTTGCCAAAGTTCCAACTTCCAGTTGATCTGTTTCATTACGTGCAGAAATTCCTTGTGTGTCACGATGTGGAGAACGTAGTAGGAAAATGCAGTGGTAAATGCAAATGAAGTAGTAGATAACTTTCAGTCACGTGAAAATAATCAAAGTGAAGACAGAGGGAATAACTGGGCTGAGTTATATTACTGCAAAAGCCTAAAAAAAAAGTTATAAGGGGAACTGTTTCTAAGCAAATTCAAGCGCTTGTTTTGAACACATATAAATATGTGCTGAAAAATAATCTTGGAAAGGGGTCGTGCAACGAACCTGATGATAAATTCTGGGCATTCACAGAAATACAGTAGGAAGTAGTGTGACGAAAGGAATATCAAAGACGCCGATCAAGTGTGAAAACAAAAGGAAACGTTTCTCTAAAGTAGATAACTTCACACGCGATTTAATTCGTCCAGAAATTTATAGACTCTATGCAAAAGGGAGAGCGCCAACCTTAGACGAATTGGTTGCACATTTGCAAGAAATTTGTTATTTTCCTTATGGGTGCTTCACTTTGCGCGGTCTCCTAAAGGAGTTGGGTTTCAAGTACCGCACTTTGAATAAGATAAGGGTTATTATGGAATCCAGTAGAACTGTAGCTTGGCTATATATATATATATATATATATATGTGTGTGTGTGTGTGTGTGTGTGTGTGTGTGTGTGTGCGCGTGTGTGTGTGTGTGTGTGTGTGTCAAAACTAAGGAAGTTTTGCAGTAATGGACATAAGATAATTTATTTAGACAAAACCTCGTACGACACCCATGATGTATCGAGAAGGGTGGCAACCGTGCAGAAAGATCTGGGAGAAGAAGGGTCGGGGGTTGTAAAACGATTATAAGGGTTCGTCAAAGGCAGAGGCCAACGTGCACACGCGTTAACTAAACAGACTTTAGTACCAAGTTGCCTATATAAATGGCGCTGTAAGTACAGAATCTGAGTGTTCAGTCAGGTGTAGCGCACTCGATGACAATAATGTAGCTACCACGTACCAAATGGAATTGGTAAATTTACAATGTGACGATTTATTGAAGAACAAATATACACACAACAAAGACACTGGCTGATATTTACAAGAATGTCCCACAAACCAGATTTCCGAGGTTGTATTCACTTGCCGCACGGATTGTGTATGTTTGGCTCGACATATGTGTGAGATATTTTTTTGTCTGTTATGAAATTAGCTAAGTTCAAAGCCCGAAGTACTTTGTCGGATCACACTCTAACATGCTGCCTTCGATTACAAATTTCCCACATATTACGTCCTGACATTGATAAACTAGTTATAGAAAAATGAAACAGAAAGTGTCGGAAAATGTCCACGTAACCTTGTTCTGAATGAGTCTCCTCTAATTTGCAGAGCAACATTACTTTTTGTTTAATTTTATTTACTTTATAACTTGTCTTATCTTCAGATAAACTACGAGTTGAAGTTTTATATATTTTCTCATAGCACAGAGCTAAAATATAATTGTTTATAAACAGTGACCAATTGTGTAATCACAGCAATCAGCATTAAGATGTAAGTTGTACATATTATTAATACCCGATAAGTTTCCTTTCTTTCCTGCACTGTCGGAACCCCAGCACATCAAACTACTTCCTTCCTCTTGGGCAGCAGAAATCAGCTAATCTGCCTTTCGTTCGGGGGCATATTTGGCGGTTAGAGCAGACGGAGGTGACGTCACACCACCACTGTGTTCCCCTGCTCTCTGCATTGTCGTTGCTCCTTGGGTCGGCCGCCCTCTGTCTCCTCTAACCTCATCCTTCCTCCGGGAGTTCCCCACAGGGGGCCATAGGCACATTGGGCGCAGCCTTGTGGCCTACGTGATATCTTGAGTCGTGTGGTTCTCACACACATACACGAACCTCGCGAAGCTCTTTCTAAAATTTCTTTCTTTAGTTTTTAAATCGGAATATCAAGTGTTCCATTGAACACTTGGTATCTAATTTCTGGGTGGAATGCAATACCTTCTCTACCTATTATGTAGTGATAACGTAATAAGAGGAAACGCAATATACGCAAAACCGAGATTCACACTCGGGACCTCTTGAACGTGAGGCAGACATGCTACCATTTACGCTACCGAGGCGGGCTGTATTATATTGAAGATAACGTTTTAGAATTTAGAAGGCTTATTTTGAAATTAAATGGTTCTATTTCTAGATGTTATATTTTTTTATTGTCCCATTTATACTCCGCCTTTACTGCAACGGTCATATCGGTGGCCGTTCTCCTTTGGAACATATCGAAGTTGTTAACTCATATTCGTTGGGTTTTAATCATTAGATCACGTACACATTTATACGCCGACTTTAACTACAATGGTCATACCGGCGGCCGTTATCCTTTGGAACATATCGAAGGTGTTAACTCGTATTCGTTGGGTTTTAATCATTAGATCACGTACACATTTATACCCCGCCTTTAACTACAATGGTCATATCGGTGGTCGTTCTCCTTTGGAACATATCGAAGGTGTTAACTCGTATTCGTTGGGTTTTAATCATTAGATCACATACACATTTATACCCCGCCTTTAACTACAATGGTCATATCGGCGGTCGTTCTCCTTTGGAACATATCGAAGGTGTTAACTCGTATGCGTTGGGTTTTAATCATTGGATCACGTACACATTTATACCCCGCCTTTAACTACAATGGTCATATCGGCGGTCGTTCTCCTTTGGAACATATCGAAGGTGTTAACTCGTATGCGTTGGGTTTTAATCATTAGATAACGTACACATTTATACCCCGCCTTTAACTACAATGGTCATATCGGCGGCCGTTCTCCTTTGGAACATATCGAAGGTGTTAACTCGTATTCGTTGGGTTTTAATCATTAGATCACGTACGCATTTATACCCCGCCTTTAACTACAATGGTCATACCGGCGGCCATTCTCCTTTGGAACATATCGAAGGTGTTAACTCGTATTCGTTGGGTTTTAATCATTAGATCACGTACACATTTATACGCCGCCTTTAACTACAATGGTCATATCGGCGGCCGTTCTCCTTTGGAACATATCGAAGATGTTAACTCGTATTCGTTGTGTTTTAATCATTAGATCACGTACGCATTTATACCCCGCCTTTAACTACAATGGTCATATCGGCGGCCATTCTCCTTTGGAGCATATCGAAGGTGTTAGCTCGTATTCGTTGTGTTTTAATCATTAGATCACGTACACATTTATACCCCGCCTTTAACTACAATGGTCATATCGGCGGCCGTTCTCCTTTAGAACATATCGAAGATGTTAACTCGTATTCGTTGGGTTTTAATCATTAGATCACGTACACATTTATACCCCGCCTTTTAACTTCAATGGTCATATCGGCGGCCATTCTCCTTTGCAGCATATCGAAGGTGTTAACGTGTATTCGTTGGGTTTTAATCATTAGATCACGTACACATTTATACCCCGCCTTTAACTACAATGGTCATATCGGCGGCCGTTCTCCTTTGGAACATATCGAAGCTGTTAACTCGTATTCGTTGGGTTTTAATCATTAGATCACGTACACATTTATACCACGCCTTTATCTACAATGGTCATATCGGCGGCCGTTCTCCTTTGGAACATATCGAAGGTGTTAACTCGTATTCGTTGGGTTTTAATCATTAGATCACGTACACATTTATACCCCGCCTTTAGCTCCAATGGTCATATCGGCGGCCGTTCTCCTTTAGAACATATCGAAGATGTTAACTTATATTCGTTGTGCTTTAATCATTAGAGCACGTACACATTTATACCCCGCCTTTTAACTTCGATGGTCATATCGGCGGCCATTCTCCTTCGGAACATATCGAAGGTGTTAACTCGTATTCGTTGTGTTTTAATCATTAGATCCCGTACACATTTATACCCCGCCTTTTAACTTCAATGGTCATATCGGCGACCATTCTCCTTTGGAGCATATCGAAGATGTTAACTCGTATTCGGTGGGTTTTAATTATTAGATCACGTACACATTTATACCCCGCCTTTTAACTACAATGGTCATATCGGCGGGTATTCTCCTTTGGAACATATTGAAGGGTTTAACTCGTATTCGTTGGGTTTTAATCATTAGATCACGTACACATTTATACCCCGCCTTTAACTACAATGGTCATATCGGTGGCCGTTCTCCTTTGGAACATATCGAAGGTGTTAACTCGTATTCGTTGGGTTTTAATCATTAGATCGCGTACACATTTATACCCTGCCTTTAACTGCAATGATCATATCGGCGGCCGTTCTCCTTTGGAACATATCGAAGGTGTTAACTCTGTAACGGGATTTTATTTTCGTTCATCTTCAACTAATAAGAAGCAAGCCAACTTTTTGTAAGATCCAAGTCGAGTTTTAATCTACTGAGAGTCGTGAGATCTTTTCTCAGGTGTGGATGCGGATTTTTGGTGAAAATAAAATTTAGATGAGTCCAATCTGGTAATATATTATTTAATTATATAATATAAACTATGATTCACTCTTATCTATTATAAATATTGAATAACACTTTTTGAATCTTATTAATTTTCCTTCACAATTACAATCATCGTAACATCTTTCCTCGTTCTCAAGCAAGACACAAGATTCTAACACTTTTTCTAGATTATTGATTTTCTTGTCCCCATAGTAATTCCCACTTTATTTTGTGATTAGCCGATTCTCTGACACGTCATCACACCACGTCATACCACTACTACTTCGGCCAATCACACAACTACATACATTTTTATATATTTATTATTCCTTCGAACATTACTAAACAAAAATACTGTTACAAATGCCCCTCTTCGAAATATATGGAAAATAACCAAATAAAGGAATTAACAATCTGTTTCCATATATTTCGAAGAACAGCCCCAATTAACAATTTCGTTTACACCAATATTACACAACACCAATACAACATACATAAAATATAATAATATACATACATTGGATGAAATATAATAAATGAACATTTAACAACAATAAATTAACATTAATTAAAATACAACAATATATTGATGTTTAACAATGTTTTATTTTTATTATTATTTAACACACACATAATATATATTCAATATTGTTTCAATTACTGTCAAGGCTTTTATGTGTATAGGGATCAGTATCATTCACTTTAAATGTGTGTGTGTATTTGTTACACAGTCCAGGTTTTGAACTAAAGGCTTTTCTATTCTTTAATATACACAATTTCAACTGTTCTTTTCTCGCTTGGTCTAAATTGTATGTGTTTTCTAACTTTACTTGTAATATTCTCTGGAATTCTATTTCTTCCTCCACTTGGCTTCCGCCGTTCTTATCTTGTATTGTATATAATTGGCAACAATGCTTTTCAAGGTCAGTTACATTATTTTGCAATCCATCAATAATTAAATTCTTCCCACAATTTTCATTTTCATCGTATTCAATATTACCATTTTCTTGCAAGAGTATATCTTCCACAAAAAACCTTTCATTATTTATATTATCCCTGTTCTCTTCTTTTCTTCCATCTTCTTCCAATAATTTTATTACTAATAAATCATTTTCTGTCTTAACCTTCATTTCATGCATTTCGAAATTCAATACACTTTGCCATTCATATAATAAATCATTACCCACAATTACATCTCTTGCCAAATGTGGAATTACCAACGCAATGAAATTGAAATTCCATTCACCTATTCGGCCCTTAATTAATACTTGATATTTAATCCTATCCTTTTTCTTCCCAATTGCAGTACTGCAGTAAACGTTACACACATTTAAATATTCCACTTTATAGTTAGCTAACAGATTTTTAAACAATTCCTCACTTATCACAATAGAACTGGCTCCAGTATCAATTAAGGCTGTATATTCTTTATCCCATAGGTAAATAATTATCTGAGGTGGGTTAACTAATTCCTTATTTTTCTGCAAGAGAGTGAGCTTATTTCCGTTATCTTCAACTTTCAATTCGCCCTGTGTCATCCTCACCGAACCACTTTCCAGAGCACAAAATGATTTGGTTTTTAGTTTTCCATCTCCCTCTGATTATTACTTTCATTGTTGGTTAGGTTGGTGCTATCGTTTATATTCACATCATTCTCTGTGCTTTGTGAATTTTCGACTCTTTCATTTTGATTACTTCTTTCAAATCTCACACCCCTAAAATCTCTTTGATTTGCACTAAATAAACTAGTACCTCTACCCCTATTAAAGTTACTTATTCGCTGATTATTTCCTCGATAAAATCTTACATGGTTTATGTGATCATTTCTTCCAATTCTCGTCGACTGATTGTTATGATAATTCCTTTGCACATTATTTTGAACTCCCTTTCCTGTTCCGGGAATTACAGATTCATAAGTTCGTCTAGGATCATAACCTCTTCCTTCAAATCTTTGATTTCTCACGGGTGCCCCGCCCCAATTTAAACTCGTCCTATTATTCCTATTATTTGTAGGTTGTGATTCCTGTCGATTTCTTCCTCGCTCAATATGGACGTTATTATAGTTACCATCACAGGATGTAGTATCATTAATGAGGTTATGTGCTTCAAATTCGGATAATAATTCAATCATATCAGAGAAATCGATAGGCTTAGCCACAATTAAATGATTTCTGATATGTGGTGGATAATGACGTATTAGCATGTTGACAATTTCTGTCTCAGAAATTTCGGGATTGATCAACTTACTTTTGTTTGCTAATTTTAAGAAATATTCAGTCATAGAAATCCCTTTTTTAAACTCAAACCTACCCGTTGCTAACTCAACTTTTATTCTTCTTTGTCTCTCAGGTCCCCAAAATCTATTTATAAACAGATTTCTGAAAGTACTGTATGTTTCATGTGAAGCCAAAGTTAACCTTAACCACTCAAGAGCATTTTTCTTCAAACAGCGTTTTACTATTACCATCCGAAATTCATTGGGAATTCTCTTAATACGGAAATATTCTTCCAATTCCCTAAGAAATACTTTTGGATTATCACCTGATTCCTCATCAAAACTTGGTGGACTAATATCATTTAGTGAATAATGTACACATTCATTTTGACCTAGACTGTGGAGTTGTGTGTGTGAGGACATGTTCTGTGTGTTTCTGTGATAATTAATATCATTATCTGGACTCACAAAATCACTACATTCACTTACTACATCACTAGACTTCTGATGATTGCTTAATTCACCTGGTAAGTCACAATCGTTTATATTTGTAATTCTAGACATTTCTTTCCCGTTATTTACTTTTCTAGCCTGTAATGCAATTACAACTTGTGTCAATTTTCCTAAGTTATCATTTTCTTTTTCAAAATGTTCTTTTACCTCTTTAATTTGCAAAATTACTTCTTCTTTTGCTTTACTTATCTCATCAATTTGTAACTTTATTTCCTCTTGGTGTATCTTACTTTCATCATGTTGTAATTGTATTTCAGAACAAATTACATTGATTCTTTGTTCTACTTTATCTCCTAATTCTTCTCTTTGTTTTTGTGTTATTTCTGCCTGTTGTATCCTAAATGTTTCTAACTCTTTGTTTAATTCCATTCTTATTTCTTGTTTCACTATGTCCTGACCTAACCTAGTTTCCTGAATTATCTCTCTCAACTCATTGACTTCCTTTCTATTCTCTTCCTTATTAATCTCTATGATCTGCATGAGCCTTTCCATACTATCCCTACACTCTTTTCTCCCTTCTCTAATCTCCTGTGAAATTTCAGATTTTAATTCCTGTTTTAGCTTCTGTAATAAATTAATTTCTAAGTTACTCACATTTTGTGCTAGTTCCTGTCTTACTCCTACACCTAAATCATTCATTTTCTTAGTTAAATCATTTACATTTTGTTCTATTTTAGAATCTAAATTACTCATTTCTGATTTTACATCTTTCATTCTAGAATCTAAATTACTCATTTCAAATTTAACATCTCCTATTTCTGATTTTACATCTCTCATTCTAAAATCTAAATTCTTTGCATTTTGTTCTATTTTAGAATCTAAATTACTCATTTCAGATTTAACATCTCCTATTTTAGAATCCAAATTACTCATTTCTGATTTAACATCTCCTATTTTAGAATCCAAATTACTCATTTCTGATTTAACATCTCCTATTTCTGATTTTAAATCATTTGCATTTTGTTCTATTTTAGAATCTAAATTACTTAACATTCTTGTTATTCTTTCCAACATTGACTCATTATCTATACTTAATCTTGCATCCTCCCTATTCATTCCTACACTATCAGTAACTTCTCCTTCCACTATTATTTCTTTTCTACTCGCCATCTTTTTAACTATTTTCTGATTTCTTAACAACATAAATCTACTACTACTACTACTATTTTTTTTGTTTTCACTCACTTAAACCAGTTCTCGTTTTCTTCTTTCTTCTCTCTTCTTTCTTCTTTCCTTTTAAATTCTCACGGAACTGCACGATGCTTTAATCTCCTCTTCTTTATCCTATTCGAGCCCCACGTTGGGCGCCATTTGTAACGGGATTTTATTTTCGTTCATCTTCAACTAATAAGAAGCAAGCCAACTTTTTGTAAGATCCAAGTCGAGTTTTAATCTACTGAGAGTCGTGAGATCTTTTCTCAGGTGTGGATGCGGATTTTTGGTGAAAATAAAATTTAGATGAGTCCAATCTGGTAATATATTATTTAATTATATAATATAAACTATGATTCACTCTTATCTATTATAAATATTGAATAACACTTTTTGAATCTTATTAATTTTCCTTCACAATTACAATCATCGTAACATCTTTCCTCGTTCTCAAGCAAGACACAAGATTCTAACACTTTTTCTAGATTATTGATTTTCTTGTCCCCATAGTAATTCCCACTTTATTTTGTGATTGGCCGATTCTCTGACACGTCATCACACCACGTCATACCACTACTACTTCGGCCAATCACACAACTACATACATTTTTATATATTTATTATTCCTTCGAACATTACTAAACAAAAATACTGTTACAACTCGTATTCGTTGGGTTTTAATCATTAGATCACGTACACATTTATACCTCGCCTTTAACTGCAATGATCATATCGGCGGCCGTTCTCCTTTGGAACATATCGAAGGTGTTAACTCGTATTCGTTGGGTTTTAATCATTAGATCACGTACACATTTATACCCTGCCTTTAACTGCAATGATCATATCGGCGGCCGTTCTCCTTTGGAACATATCGAAGGTGTTAACTCGTATTCGTTGGGTTTTAATCATTAGATCACGTACACATTTATACCCTGCCTTTAACTGCAATGATCATATCGGCGGCCGTTCTCCTTTGGAACATATCGAAGGTGTTAACTCGTATTCGTTGGGTTTTAATCATTAGATCACGTACACATTTATACCCCGCCTTTAACTCCAATGATCATATCGGCGGCCGTTCTCCTTTGGAACATATCGAAGGTGTTAACTCGTATTCGTTGGGTTTTAATCATTAGATCACGTACACATTTATACCCCGCCTTTAACTGCAATGGTCATATCGGCGGTCGTTCTCCTTTGGAACATATCGAAGGTGTTAACTCGTATTCGTTGGGTTTTAATCATTAGATCACGTACACATTTATACCCCGCCTTTAACTCCAATGATCATATCGGCGGCCGTTCTCCTTTGGAACATATCGAAGGTGTTAACTCGTATTTGTTGGGTTTTAATCATTAGATCACTTACACATTCGCACTCTCATTCATGCTTCCAGACTCTGGGGAAGATGAGGAATTATCTTGGTTGCAGAAAATCCCCACCTCACAGTCCGGAATCGAACCCGGGATCCCTAGCAATGATCGTTTACATCCTTACTTTCCAGAAAATAACCTGCTCTACTGAACTTGGGTTTCGCACTTGTAGCCAGAAAGCATAACACCTTTGTGCAACTTTCCAAAACTTATTTGTAAGTTTTTGCAGTATTTCAGAAGTTCTCCTTCTAGATTGGCACGTTTCTTTTAGTAAGGACTAAATATCTTTGTAACTCATCTTGACAGACGGCTTCATCTTCATCAGAACACCAGTTCCACTTAGCCTTTTTCGTGGAGTGCTATTTTCAGGCCATTCATCTTCATTGTCTACCTGATTCTCCAAGACGGTTATGAACAAAGTCGTCGATCTTCATCACGTGTCCTAGATTTTTCTTCTTATGACAATTTCTTGAGATGACGAGGAGAAGGCCACACCACCAAAGCGGCATAATTTACATGTTTGTAATGTGAAAACTGGCTCTTGCCGTCAGTTTACTTTCAGTCCTCTACATTCAATAGAGATGTGCTTATCGCTATGCGCATTTGAAGTAGACAGTCTTCCTTGAATAAGCACACAAAATCTGTAAGTTTATTTACAATACCTTTGTTATAATTTTCGAGAATATTAATTCTAGTAATTCCTTTATCTCGCCAATTTGGCATTGGATTGATTGGAATTCGAAATTGCAATGTTCGAAGGCGTCACACTAATTCTTGATAGAGTGTATATGTACGAGCGCTGATCAAGAAAGACTTGAGACTGATTTTTTCACAGATGTATATTACTACAATTCAATGTTTACACGATCTTTTTCAAAGTAGTCCCCTCTCACTTCAATGCACTTTTTATAGCGTCTCTGCCGGTACTTGAACACGTGCTGCAGACCATTCTTTGTCAGGGCCTTGAGAATCGCCTCACTTTTCTTAAGCACTGCTTCACAGTTCTCAAATTGAGTACCCCTAAGCTTCGATTATCGCTGGTGATGAGTCATGGCTACATCATTATGATCCTGAAGGAAAGCAAGCCAGCACAGTGTGGAAATCGCCAGGTTCTCCAACACCAAAAAAGACAAAAGTTGTTCTATCTGCAGGGAAAGTGATGGTGATCACATTTTTTGACTGTAATGGAATGATTTACCAACATGCAGTTCCCCCTCACACTACTGTTACAGCAGCATACTACACGTCTGTATTGGCTACACTGAGGATGCACATTGCAAAGAAACGACCAGAGCTTTCTCGGACTGGGTGGCGACTACATCATGGCTGCATGGCCTCACGTCGCAAATCAAGTCATGCTGTTTTTGGCTCGATTCAACATTACCTGTGTACCACATCTACCTCATACCCCGATCTTGCAGCCTGTTACTTTTTATTCCCATCATTAAATGCAAAGCTTAGGGGTATTCGATTTGAGAACTCTGAAGTAGTGCTCTACAAAAGTGAGGCGATTCCCAAGGACCTGACAAAGAATGGTCTGCAGCACGTGTTGAAGGAATAGTAGAGACGTTATGAAGTAGGAGAGGACTACTTTGAAAAAGATTATGTAAACCTTGAATTGCAGTAATAAACATCTGTGAAAAAAGTCAGTCTGTCTTTGTTGATCAGCCCTCATAGGTTCAGCTAAATAACATTGGAAACTTTTAAAACATTCTCTCTGTACTGAAAACAGATGCTCTGGAACTTCAGGTTTAAAAAGCTTCACTTCATCGAAAGTATATGGAAGTGCAACATTTAGACAGTGATCAAGGCAAGGAGACCCTAGTAATTTTGAAAAGCCTTCTTTAGAGATGCTTCAAACCCATACCACTGCAAGTATTACTTCTACTCGCCTTATGTTTTCTTCGGATTTTGAAATGTTCTACAAGTTCTGCCGTGCTTCATATATTTCTGTATACCAGGTGGTCCGACTCCCCCGTACTTCCACTTAGCAGATATCCCTACGTGCGTTAAAACATTGCAGAACGCAACGGGGAAATTCCGGTTAAATGCATGGCAAAGGTGTGAGCAGACTTATACAGGTTAGTTCAATCCGGGAACTACCTTTTGTTCAGAACAGAACCAAGTCCGCTCACGCCACTGCCATGTGTTTAACTGAACTGCCTTGTTTCGTTCTGCAACTGTTTTAACGTACGAAGGGGATATCTGCTTACGTAAAAGACGGAGCAGTTGGACCACCTGTTATATTATACATATTATTCGTTTATAGAATATGATGTAACGGGTTATAATCTTCGCAAAAACTAAATACAAATGGAGGCGGGCCGCACTGCAGACACCAGCCAATCCTTAGCTTGCGCCGCCTACCAGCGCTGCCGAATGTTGTACACGCCTCTCGCGCGCCTGAACTGAGAACATTGTGTTAATTAATAACGCTCAGATAAATATTTGAAAAATGTCAGATGCAAATCTTATAATAAGAAATAATTTTACTTTCTGATCATGGCCGTACAAAAATCCTGTCTCTATGATACTTAGAACGCGAGCGATGCACGTTTTATCTTTCACATTGTTGTGGTTAAACGTTACGGATAAATATTTGAATATTACAGATGCCAATCTTATAACAAGAAAAGATGTTATTTTCTGATCATGACCGTACAAAAATCCTTTCTCTACGATTCTTATAACGCGAGCGATGCACTTTTCATCTTCACGTGGTTATGTTTACACCCAACATCCATCCATTCAACACAGATAAGTCTGAAAACATCACCATTCTTTCCTCCTAATATTGATCTAAAACATAAATAAATAACGCACCTACTATTAAAACAGAAGTCACGCAGTTTGAAACAGACTTAATTTTCAGTTTGTTTTCAGATTAGAAGTGTCTTTTTGTTAAAGTGAATGTCATCAGTCGTGTGTTGAACTCGAGCTAAAATATTGTTAGTATTAAATTATTATTATTATTATTATTATTATTATTATTATTATTATTATTATTATTATTATTATTATTATTATTATTATTATTATTATTATTATTATTATTATTATTATTATTATTATTATTATTATTATTATTATTATTATTATTATTATTATTATTATTATTATTATTATTATTATTATTATTATTATTATTATTATTATTATTATTATTATTATTATTATTATTATTATTGTTATTGTTATTGTTATTGTTATTGTTATTGTTGTTGTTGTTGTTGTTGTTGTTGTTATTGTTATTGTTATTGTTATTGTTATTGTTATTATTATTATTATTATTATTATTATTATTATTATTATTATTATTATTATTATTATTATTATTATTATTATTATTATTATTATTATTATTATTATTATTATTATTATTATTATTATTATTATTATTATTATTATTATTATTATTATTATTATTATTATTATTATTATTATTATTATTATTATTATTATTATTATTATTATTATTATTATTATTATTATTATTATTATTATTATTATTATTATTATTATTATTATTATTATTATTATTATTATCATCATCATCATCATCATCATCATCATCATCATTATTATTATGATCATCATCATTATTATCATTATTATTATCATCATGATTATCATTATCATTATTATTATTATTATTATTATTATTATTATTATTATTATTATTATTATTATTATTATTATTATTATTATACATATATCTGTTTTCCAGTATTTGTGATCCGAGTGGGTGAACATGTCCTTCGAAGCCGGGACAGGTGATTTTTCTATCAACAAACGTGAAGTGATTCATTCTCAGAAAAATTATAATTAATATGAACAAGTTTTTACGAAAGCTCTCCAATCCAGAATATAGGGCAACTGTTGATTTTTCAAAATCCCAGCAATTAACTCTGTAACCTTGTGGTGTAGGTAGTATACACACAGTGTCATGAATTTGTAGTGAAGTAGCTTCATCCTTAGAAAAAGGAGCATGCCTGTGTTTCAATCTCCGGGAGAGATCCACGAAGTCGGAAAGCGAGTTACTGGTTTGGAAACCGTACTTGCTGTTCCACTGCTGTGACGTGTATCAAGTTAAGATCTTAATGTTTTAGGAATATTTAATGTGTTGTTTAATTATGGGAAGAATAGCCAAAACGTTTGGCTATTACTGCTCTTATGTACAGAACCTCTACCGGTACACCTACTACGCTTGGCAACAGCGCTCCGAATGAGCATCGGCCAGTGTTCATATGACTTTAACTTTTGCGAGTGATATAGAAAGCTTTTGTTGCTATAATTATCAAACACAGATACGCAAACAAAGCATACACTTTTAAAAATCTATTCAAGTTAGAATGACATTGCATTTACGATTTTCTTTACATCCCTGAATGCGAAAACATAGAAGTGGCATCCACCTTGGCGTAAGTCACTATAGTGTTAACCATTTTCTATGTGTGCATTTTAAACTCCGGCTTAAAACAGACATTGAAAAGGAATAAACTTATTCCGCAAATATAAAATTTTCCATTGCAAGATTCTTGACTCTTGTTGGAGGCCTTAGGTCTTCGTGTGTAGCTTTATTACAAAATGTTTTAGAATGCCTAATCATTCCAAAAAGATACCAAAGGATAATTCTCAAAATCTACAAATTCTTGTCTTTTGGGTTCACAACGAGCATGAAATTGCTCCAGAATGCATTTTTGGAATCATTATTTTGTTTCAAAATTATTATTTTAAAAACTTCTTTGTATTTTCAGCGTTAATGGTTATAGTCGTTTCCTCTGCCATAATTTCCACATCACTAATGCATTAACAAATTTCCAAAATACTAGATGCAAAATACTAACAGGGCATTTTTCAATACTGGGTATAACTCATTTTAAAATTAGACTGATGCGGAGTATATCAGGGGATCGGTTCTAATGCTGATATATTGGATAATTTATTTTCGATAAAGTACATACGGTTTCCGCAAACGTGTTTTACAGTACACAATTTCTATATAAATTAGCGCAGAAATAAGAGGTGTGTAACGGTTTTTTGCGAGGTCCGGATATGCAAAATTAATATTCCTAATCATAAGCATTAATGATAAAAAGTTTTATATGTTACTGCTGCAGTTATTAATACCATCACTACTACAAAAATTACTTCTTTTACTTTTTGTAATTTACGTCCTCCAACGTTAAATCATATCGGACGATGAATGAAATGGGTGAAATGCTGCTCAAATGAGTCCGGGGTCCATGGAGTTTAGAGCTACCCGACATTCGTCTTTAACGATAAGGATAAAACCTGGAAAAACCATATCCAGGTAACTCACCCTAACCGAGATTCGAACTCGGGACCTCTTGAACGTGAGGCAGACACGCTACCATCTACGCTACCGAGGCGCACACTTTTTGTACTCAAACTACCATCCCCTGCTAAGAAAATGTAGAACTTTCCTGGTATATATATTCTCACGTAACAACATTACGACCCATACACCACACAATCTACCAAGGTCGATGACAATAACAAACAGCGTTCTGGTTACATCTGTTTACATCAGCTCAGCTGTTTACTGCTTACGAATGTTCGCGACTGACTCTTGGCGAGTTCTTCCTTCTTAAATACGTCATTGATAAATTCTAGATATTTCCGGAACAATAAAGAAACAGAATAATCTATCACCTTCCAGAAGCGTATGTTAATCTATGCCGGCAAGTATTTTATCTCAGCTATCTTTAATGCTTATGCAAGCTCTTTATTACCGTGAAATACTATTCGTCTGTTATCTATTTGCGCCGAAACTTATGCCCGTTGCCGCGAATCCAATTAGTGGAAAGCACAACCAACGACAGCTGAGAAGGGACCAGAGACAGCCAAGCCACTCCCTCCCATTAATCTCAGTCACTAACTGAGGGGTGATAAGGGAAATGTCACTTGTCGCTGGCCGCCTCTTTCCCGTTCCCCTGTCCTCTGGAATCTTCGCGGTAATTCACTGAAACCAGAGACTTCTGGAAGTCAGTGATATCCCTATAAAAAGGGCTGCAGTGAGTGAATAGAGTCAGTCAGTTCTTGGCAAGCAGCGTAAGAGCGTAGTGCTAGTGTACGGACGAGAAGATTGTGTACGTGCATCGGAGGATTGTACGTAATTGCGAGAGCAAAGTGGAAATGTAACGGACGAACTGGTGAATCGTAGTTGTGTGCATTCCGTAATTTTGTGTAATTGGCAAGTGTTTAACTGTAAGTCGGTGGAAATAAAGAACATTTTTGAGTGGTGTAATTGGACTTTTCATTTCACGAACCCACAAAGTCACACTATATATCAGGTGAGTCAGTCTCGCCTTATTTTTTTGGCAGATAGACCACCCATCAAACGGCAAGTGAGGCTTAGTCCAGTTTGGCGCTTACTAAACTGTATTGCTTGATGTTCTTAGAGAGAAGAATGCGCAAAATTCAAAGCAATAGTGGTTTAAAGAACAAAACGTAGTGCTCGCTAAAGTACACATCAAAAACATACGACTCCTTTACTGAGAGCGAATTCCGGTTACCAGGCGATTTTACAAACTTTTTATTAGAGTGCACATGGCAAAGTAATTAGGTAAACGTCTCGGAAAAAATGGACCTATCATATAATTACACTAACAACGTCAGCTAGAAAGAAAATGACGGATTCTTGTACTTAGAGCAGGGGTTGGTTGGCAAAAATTTGGAAAAAGTTAGAGACATGCCTCATCCATACAGTCAAAGTGGGCATATTGTTAAACAACAGTTTATTTACAATTTTGGTTAAACTACGTTTGGTGCAGCTCAACATGAATAAGAACTTTTGCTTTGAATGAGTCAGTGTGAGAATTTAATGTTATGTCGGCACGTTGACCACAGTAGCTGAGATGGTTAGAACAGTTGAGTGCAGAGGTTCTACCCAATTAGTCCAGGACCCGTAGGTCCAAAGACCGTGGCCTCCTTCATCCAGGGAGCTACCTAGCTGCCCCAAAAGATCACCCGGCGCCTCCGTGGGGCAAGACCTAGAGACTAAGAAGCCGCCCCATCTGGTCCTGAGGACACAAGATGGGATAGAAGTGAATACGCCACTTACGCGCGCCAACACCAAAATGGGAAGGCTACCGATATGACCTCGGTGGGGTCGCCTGGCGATCTAGCACACCTTCTAGTAGCTATGCAGTCTAGCACGCGGGAATATGACTTCCCTCAACCCCGTCCGGAGACTTACCCGATCTCCCACGGGCATCGGGAACCACTGCTCCCTCGAGACGAACCCAATCCGAACAACTCCCAAAGGGAGGGGCTCGAATATTCGGCCCGAGGTTCCTCTAGTAACGTCAGAGGTACCACGAGTGCTAAGGGTCCGCAGTGCGCGCACCACGGCAGCTGAAGGGGACGGATCCCCTCCCCTATGGGAAGATGGTTAGAACACACGGAGAACGGGAGATCCGTAGTTCAAATCCCGGCTATGGCATTGAATTTTTCGGTCTGACTCTACTCATTCAAACCTTAGCCTACACATGTCTAGTGTGGAAGAAATGATTATTTCCAAGAACTTTTGGCATTTAAGTAATAGCATTAAATCGTCCAGCAAATGATTCAAGAATTCACAATAATTTAATTATAAAGTCCCTGAGGGCGTGCATTATCCAAGAGGACCATCTGTTCGAACATTTGTTTCATTGGGGGAGTCGCATTCCAGGAATAGAAAAAGGGTCATTCCAGCGACACAAAACGTACCAATGTGAAACAAAATTTTAACAGTACAATAATTCTATGTCTGCAAAATTGTGTTTAACTTTCGTGTTATACTCTGATACTGTAATTTCCTTGTTTTCTCTGTTCAAATGTGTGTTATTGATCCTTATTTAAATTGCATCTACCTATAGGTGTGTTTAAACAACTATCTACTTGTAGTTCATCAATAAAGAAACATTAAACAATACCATAGAATATAAATAAAACAATTAAAAGTAAAAATAATTACAATTTTCAGAATAATACTTGTAAATTGTGAGTATTACGTGGTAAAAAGATAGTATACCTATGCAGGGCATTCGAAACAACGTCACAACAGACAGACATCGCAGTTTTGCGCTTCTTCTGACTTGTGAGATAAACATTCAGTCTAACATATAGTATTCGCTAGTTCCAGCGAACATTTGCAGACGTGCGAACGTCAACTGTCTAATAACTTATAGATACTACAGGCGATGCGATAACATCTATATTAGTACTGTAACTTTGTGGGTTCGTGAAATTAAAAGTGCAATTGCACAAACTCAAAAATGTTCTTTATTTCCACCGAATTACAGTTGGAACACTTGCCGATTCCACAGAATTACGTAGCGCACACAATTACAATTCGCTAGTTCGTCTATCAGAGCTCCACTCTACGCTCACAATTACGTACAACTCTTCTGATACACGTACACAGTCTTCCGGTCCGTTCACTCACTCAGCGCTACTCACGGCTGCTCGCAAAGAACTGACTTACTCGTCTACTGCAGGCCTTATATAGGGAAGATAGCCGTTTCTGAAAGTCTCGCGGTTCAGTGAATCATCCTGAAGGTTCCAGACGTCCGGGGGAGGGAAAAGAGATGGCTAGTGATGTTTTCCAACCATCCCCCTCGTTAACGCTACAGGATAAATGTGTAGGCGTGATCTAAATGCCTCCTTCCGCCCACCAGGCTGCTAGCTGGTCGTGCCTTCCGATAATTAGGTGACAGTACTAATTTCACTGAGTGTTTGACATCCATGTTAAATATGCGGGTAGAACCTAGTAGTGGTGTCGATGTCTTCATGTTAGAGTATAAAATGCAAATTGCATAAAACTCGAGAATAAGGAGCAGCTGACTCACCTGATAAAAGTGATCTCTTAGACTATTTCCAGAAAATTCAAGATAACATTTTTGTGGAGTCAGTGTTTCAACATTTTAAACAAAAGCACCGTTTTGAGAAAATAAATGTGAATTGTAGTTTAGACAAGGGGGAATTTTATGAAAACCTTGATGACACATTCATGGCAGATGATGGTTTTAAATATAAATGTTGTTTATATCCAATTTTTTATCTCTTTTTTATCTCTTTTTGGGTTCGGCAAAACTTACATACTGATTAGGATATTGATTACGGAAGGGATTCGGCACCAAAACCTGTGGTTTATTGTACCTAAGTCCCAAGTGGAGCACCCGGGAGGAAATGAAATGAAATGTGTAGTGTTTAACGCCCGCTTTTATTACATACGGCACCGCAGGCGATGACACTGATGATACATGAGATGAAGACGGAGTACCGATGGAATGAGATGGCGGGGAAACCGGAGATCCCGGAGAAAACCTGCCCCAGCGCCGTGTTGTCCACCACCAATCTCACTTTGCGGTCGCCTGGGATGAACCCGGGTCGCCTTGGTGAGAGCCAAGCAGTCTAACCACTGAGCCACGGCGCGGCTTCTGGGAGGAAGGATGAAGTAATGAGTGACAGAGGGCGGCCAGCCCAAGGAGTCACGACAGCCCCGAGACACCCGCCTACACTTCTACCCTGAAAGAGGTCACCAGAAGAGATGAGAGATATGAAATGATATGGATGGACAGGAAATTCGGGGGATGTAATTAACCTTCCGAGCATTCGCCTGACGACCCGTAAACCCCGACAAAACATATGGATCAGATAGTTCGGCCATGGGAATCGAACACGGACCTGCCGAATGCAGGCCACAAACGAAACAGCCTGTGCCATCCCGCTCGTTTCAATATTGTACTTTTGTATGGAATAAATACTTCCTGTACCTAACACAGTAAGCTGTAGAGAGTGAGAGTGGTAACACAGGAAATAAATTAAGCAAACCCAAAAACCGCGAAAATTTGGCGAATTTCTGAATGAGGCTATGCATTTGCTACTGAGCGAATAATGGGATCGTCGTTTTTCTGTTATTGGTCGCTTCTTTTTTTTTCGTAAAAACGTCCTCCAACGTTAAGTCATATCGGACGGTGAATGAAATGGGTGAAATGATGCTCACATCAGTCCAGGGTCCATGCAGCTTAGAGCTACCTGGCATTCGTCTGCAAGGATACGAGAAAATCCCGGGAAAAACCTTATCCAAGTAACTCACCCTGACCGAGATTCGAACTCGGGACCTCTTGAACGTGAGGCAGACATGCTTCCATCTACGCTACCGAGGCGGGCTGTTGCTGCATTCGCCAATACAATACAAAGCAGTATCAATGTTGCGATTAAGGTGTATGCCTGAAACTAGCACGAGAATAAAATATATAGACCAACAAATATAAATTATATATTTAAAATAAGCCCTCCTTCGCCATTCTCTGCTCCTCTGCAGCTAATTTAATGTTTAAAGATTCTAATGGTTTGTTCACTTGAATGTTGGTAACATTTTATCTCTTTTACTACGATTTTGTAGGAAGTTATGACTATAGGAAGACATTTAAATAGCCATATGACATGCTTTAAAAGGTCGTACAGCTATAAAAGCTAAATTTCACTGAAGTGGAAGGTCTGTTTCTTTTATCTAACACTAAACTCCATACTTATTATGTCTGACAATATTTGGTCTTCTCCCCACGAATGTGTATTCTAAACAAGAACTACATAGAAGGACAAACTTTTGTAAGAATATTTTGTTGAAGAATGAGTAGAGGAAGTAATGTAAATGTGACATGTAAGTTTCTTTTAATTTCGTACCTCATTATAATCCATATTTTAGGAAAGTACGAGGGCTGTTCAATAAAGAAATATCATACCTTTTCACGGTCATAATTTTTCGCACTAAAATTCGATCTTATTATATTCTGTTAGTTTAATGTGAAACAAACACGCCGTAGTAGTTTCATTGTTGTTACTCCTGGTTCCCGCCTGTGAGAACCAAGCAAGTTCAGACATGTTCAGTATCGTCTACCGCTGCAATGGAGGTAACAAGCACTTAAAGTTGCTGTTAGAGGAAGATCCGGAGTTTCTTTCAAACGTAATCACTGCTGATGAAACTTGGCTACATCATTTTGATCCTGAGAGGAAACAGCAAAGCTCAGTGTGGAAATCTCCTTCATCACCAACCCCCAAAAAATAAAAGTGGTTGCTTCTGCTGGGAAAGTTATGGTCATCTCATTCTTTGATATTCATGGAATGGTTTATCAGCATGTTGAACCTGCACACACATCAGTAACTGGACAATACTACAGGGATGTCTCGAAAGCATTGCAAGTCCATAGTAGGCGCAAAAGACCACATTTCCATGAAGCAGGCTGGATGCTGCATCATGATAATGCGCGGTCGCATATTGCCAATGTTGTTGCTGAATATCTTGCAAAAATCAAGTGAAGTGCATCCCTCACCCTCCCTATAGTCCGGATTTAGCCCCATGTGACTTTTCACTGTTCCCTAACTTGAAGAAACGTCTTCGTAGGAGGCATTATGCATCATCAGAAGTAGTGGTGAAGGCTGCGGAGGCGATTTTGAAGGATCTCTCAAAAATGGTTTCCAGCATGTCTTTGAAGACTGGCAGAAACGCTGGGACAAATACATCGCATTCAGGGGAGTCTATTTTGAGAAGGATCATCGAAATTATGAGGATGAGTGAAGGTACATTGTCAAAAAAAATTGTGATCATTCTTTATTGAACAGCCCTCGTAGTTATGGTCTATTTTCTATGTAGGACCTAAGAAATTGTGACAATTTCTTGGCCATTCTTGCATGAATGAGTTGCCGTTTATATGTAAGTATACGGAACCATACTAGAAGGAGGGACTAACAAAACTGGCGCGGGATTATGGTGCTGATGGGAAGATGGTGTTCTCGAAGCCCCCAGCTGCGGCGATCATGTGGAACGGGATTATTCTCATCTGACATCGTCCCGCGTTGTACCTGGGGCTGTGGGTTGCATTCAGCCCCCCCTCCCCCGGGGAGATGATGACGAAGCCACGAGTTGCTAACTCTTCTTGGTCCAATCATGCTCTCTGATGTATCGATCTATATAAAAATATCTCCGGATCTACTTCAATGACCTATGAGAACTCTTGAATTCTCACACGTGGTCGCGAGTGAAAGGATAAATTTTCTAAACAAACTTCGATACCAATAAATTGTTTTTACTTTTAAAATATCAAGATGTTCAATTTAATTTGTATAATTTACACAATATTTCGTATAAAACTTGAGAATACTATTCTGTACCTTGATTACAATTAACAGAGAACTAATATTAACTCTTTTACGAGGTGTAGTAGCGGCACTGAACTTACGTCTGTTCACCATAGCGTTCTTCCATCAAAAGACGATTTTCTTTCCCAGCTGTTTTACCAAAATTATTGATTTCTCCTTCACTCGTTGCCATCACTACCAATCAAACTTAATTTTTACTGGTCCTCGTCACACATTACATACCGTCAACTGGGGTGACTTTGTACCATCCATACGCTTAATAAGAAAGCAGTGACGAATGGTATTTGAAAATGCCATAAAATTTTAGTAATACTGTTAACACCTGTGTAAGTGCTGGCACCACCTGGTGACTGTGTTATAATCTGCTCACTCTAAGAGTAAGTAATTTCATTGTTGGTACTGCTGGTTCCCGCCTGTGAGAACCAGGCAAGTTCAGACATGTCCAGTATCGCCTAACGCTGCAATGGAGGTAACATGCAGTTAAAGTTGATGTTAGAGGAAGATCCGGAGTTTCTTTTAAACGTATTCACTGCTGATGAAACTTGGCTACATCATTTTGTTCGTGAGGGCAAACAGGAAAGCTCAGTGTGGAAATCTCCTTTATCACCAACCACTTTTGCTGTGAAGATTTGTGCAAACGTGTCGGCACACATTTTTCGTAAAGTTTGTATAATTTTAGTTGGATCGAGGTGAAGAATTTTCTGTTTCAAATTAAAGATAGTTTTGTTTGCTTAGAGTATTATTTGGCTATGGATTACGAAAATATAAGATTTATGGTAGATATGGCATTCCTTTGAAAGAGGTGGAAACTTAAAAATAGGAAAATGGCGAGTAATTGCCACCACAGATCATTGCATTTTACTCACATGCAAGCACACAGTGTCTTGCTTTGTATTTTAAATTGTGTAGTTATGCTCATTTTAATTGAATATAGTTTTATTATTCTGGTGCAGACTGCCTTACTTTCATTACAGATACGGATAATAAATTGCCATAGACAAAATGCCAAGAAAACACCGAAGGGGGCCAGGACACCGGCCATACCACAATTACAGAGAATCTACATTAGAAAACGCTCTAAAAGAAATTAGATTAAAAAATACCTCTGTCAGTACACTCTGTTGCAAAAAGGTATAATATTCATAGGAACACACTGATGTCTAAATTACAGAATAAGCATTCCGCCCCAGCAGGTGGACCAAAGGTGCTTTCTGGACCATCAACATCAAAGTCTACAACAAAAAGGAAAAAACAAGAAAGCCAGAATTTCAGATCTTGACAACAGCAGTGATGATGATGTCACCATACATTATCAGGAGAGTGCCAACAGTCCAGTTTCCTTTGATGGTAGTGAAGATCCTCCATCTCTGGTAAACCAGAAAGTAGCATCGGCACTAAATCCGAGAAACTTGTTGGTTGATGATTTCGTCATTGTGCAGTATGAGGGGGAGTTCTTTCCAGGATGGGTTATAGCAATGGTTAAACAGGATGCGAGGGCTAGTGTCAGTCAGTTAGTGTCTGTCAGTTAGTGGACGTCTGTAGAAGTGGCCTGATCAGATAGACGAAATAGACCATGAATGTCAAGAGAAGTCAAGAAAATTGAGCCACTTGTAAAACTGTCCAAGCGTGAATTGTATGACATCCCTGAAATGCAAAAAGCTTTGGAAAAATGTAATAACATTTTTGCAACAATAAAGGGCAATAAATTGACATGAAAATGTTATATTCTATTTTATTGCAACAAATACTCCCATTCCATGGAGTGACATGTCTGGCCAAGGTTCTCACTTTGAACAGTACTGAACTTACAGGTGGCACAAAGTGACCCCACCAAATGGAGTGACATTGAGCCATGTTTGAATAGCATTTTTGGGTATCAGTTATCATCAAGGAATAATTTGATTGAAGTACAAGGTTGATGTTTCTGCTGCTATGTTATAAATAGTACGGTTTCTGTATCATAAAACATTCACATCATATCACTTACATGTTGCGTCACCTACCGAATTTTATCAATTTCCTTTCTTATTCGTTTTAACATGTCCATATCGATTCTTAACTCGCATATTTAAAGCTTGTTCAACTCTCGGGGCCTAAACCAAAACAACCGTTACAAAACAGCCAGTTTATATATCTAATTTTACGTGAACGACAGTTATTTTCCACAATGATTAACCCATATCTTTTGCGACACGATGAGCTTTCACTAATAATCGTTCGTAAGATTATCTTATGTTTCCTTGACAACATGTGGTTGCCTCGAACATATCTAAGTGCGAAAGTTGTTTTGGGGTATCCAAATTATTAGTTAGAAAATGAACCTCAACTAAAGGGCATAACCTAAGGATAAGCGAATCCGTAATGCCTCTATCCCAAAACTAACCGATCGGAATGATTCAGAGTTAGCATCTCTGGGCACCATTGGGGAACTCGTGGGTTCGATTCTGGCGGCCAACCTTTCTAACCCATGAGTTATTTCTGGGATTTCCCGAGTCGCTTGGTGAATAACGAATTTTTTAACCTCCATTTCTCCCTTCAGATATCATTTTATTTGTCATTTTGGTTGGCTATGTCAGGGTTTTAAGTCTCGGAATCCTCGTCCTCCGTATCGGGGGAGGTGTGGATCTCCCAGGAGTTGTATAAACCAGCAATGGGGAGGAAATCTGCTGTACGAGCCATCACAGGTGTCAGAGACGTAAGGACAGGTGGAGGTGCTTACTCCCCTCCTCCAAATCTGATCAGTCGTCTAAACCCTTAAACTTCATCTCAGTATGGAAAATAAAGTGTACGAGATCTTCTCGGGAAACAAACCAGGTGAAAAGACGATTAGAAATCGACGTTTCGGGTGCGTACATCTCTCCCATCATCAAAATATTTTAAGAAATCTTTCAAGCACAAATGTGTCACTGTATTTAACACAAATATAAACAAAGACAAGACACTACCAATTCTCCCATCACTAAACAAAAGACTGTTTTCAGTAAATTAAATGCCAGGTCAGAAGATGGCGTGAGTATAGAAAATTAATTGGGTTCATTTTGATCTTGGCTAAATGCAACAGTTACTTGGAGCGGAGAGTTAAGGAGGCTTTGGCCATTTCCTCCAAGAGGATCACGCTTAATCGTGATGTGGGATTTCAGTTCAACTCCTCTTGGAAACCATTCTTAAAAATGGAGATCCGTCAGATTAAGAAGCACAGATCTATACAGCTTGATCATCAAGTTAAGTAGTTACGTTTCTTTGACCCAATTAGTTTTCTATACTCATCCCATCTCCTGACCTGGCATTTAATTTACTACAAACAGTCTTTTGTTCAGTAATGCGAATATTGATAGTGTTTTGTCTTTCTTTATATTTGTGTTATATCCAGTATTTCATTTGTGGTTAATAACATTTAATAAACTTCCTGATGATGGGAGAGATGTACACTCCCTAAACGTCGATTTCTAATCGTCTTTTCACCTGGCTTGCTTCCCGAGAACATATCAAACATATTCGTCGCCAGCAAAGCTTAGGGTATTAGGTTTAGTGATTTCTGTATAAAAATTATTTCTTTCACTCTGCTTAATGTAAAACTTCCAAAGAAGTAGCCTTCGCGGTCTCCAGATCTTAATCCGAGCAACTTTTGGTTGTGGAATTGTCTTAAAGAACGAGTTTTGTGATACATCCAAAAACTCGGCAGCAATCCAAGAAGGTATCTCGCAAACCTTGCTAATATTCGAAGGCATCATCGTGTGTGCATGAAGCCGTAGGAAGGATTATGTTCAACAGGAGAATGGAAGACATCCTCCTAATGTTTTATGAAATCCCATTGTTTGCCCAGTATGTGATTTTTTACCTGTCTCATAGTATTTATAAAGATTCAAAATTTGAAATGATATGTGAAATACCCTATTGGTACATATATTTCCGGGTTTAGTACACTTGAACATTTGTCCCTATGGTTTATCAGATGTATTACTCGACAGAACGTTGAGGCGTTGGTGACCTTCAGGTCACCAGTGCGGTGATCATTCCATATCAGGTCTTATCTGGTCGTTTAGAAGAGTGAAATATTAATAAGTTGACGTATAGTAAGTTACGAAACACAAATAGAGCGATTGGAAGCTGTGTATGTCTATATGATATGTTTTCTCGCACCTGCCAATGTATGACACATTGCAGCCCAGAAGACATGATTATATCAGAACAGAGTGTACATACACTGGACTCACCGTGTATGTGCGATAAGCTCAGGTAAACATCTCTGTGTTGCGAGATTTCCCGATACGCTTTCTCGCTTTGCCATGTATCACTCGACAGAGCGTTGAGGCGTATCGACCTTCAGGTGACCAGCGCTGTGATTGTTCCTTCTTATCTGGTTGATTAGAAGAGTGAAATATTAGTAAGTTGATGTACAGTAAGTTACGAAACACAAATAGAGCGATTCGAAGCTGCGTGTGTCTATATGATATGTTTTTTCGCGCCTGCTGATATATGACACATTGCTGTCCAGAAGACATAATTACATCTGAACAGAGTATACATACACTATACGTGTATGCATGATAAGCTGAGGTAAATATCTCTGTGTTGCCAATTTTTCCCGATACGCTTTCTCGATTTGTCATGTAGTACACATCAACTGAAATGATACTTCGTTCACTGTGACGTCATAGATCTGTTGTGGCTACCTCAGCTTCAAAGAAAGGGATAAAGTCAAGGAACCACAGTAGGTAGACAGGCCACAGAGAGGCGCGGATGTATTTATGTGCCCTGCGCTGTTCACGGAGATTATTCTTTTCTTGGAGCAAGCATCTTTGCAATCTTTCCAGCGGTGTCATACACCACGAACGCTAGAACCACCCTGAAAGATGAGAAGAAAGCGAAATGTAAACGAAGTCGTGGTTGATGAGAAGCTACTCCAATATGCGCCTACTGACCAGGTAAAATCACACACAGCCCAATGTCAATGCGCATTCAACGGAGTCAAGCCGGGGACCTCCCGAATACGAGCCCATGCCATAGCGGACCCATCTCGACCGTTGGTATCATATATAAAAGTCAAATACGAATTCATTAAATTGAAAACTTTTCAGAAAATAATGCAAATTTTCCCTCGAAAACTGGAATAAGTTTATAAACGAAAACTATCTACAACTCGTATAACTTATCTCTTTGCAGCATTTCTTTCAGTAACAATGGTTTCCACAAATGAAGAAAAACATTTTGATCTAAACAAGTAAAGAAAATAGAAATCTTATTCCATTAATAATATTAAATTATAAAATTTAAAAACATAAGTGATTTGCAAGTATAGTTTGATTTGATTCATTGTAAAGAATCATTATCTAGAACTATTTATTTTTTTCTGGTTGTGAGATAACGCCTTATAGCATTAGGGTGACAAATACAGCTTTTTAAACACGAGCTTACAGTCTGATTTTTAAAAGATGGTACGTGAAGGTCATCGGGCAAGGGACACGAAGGGTAAGAAGGGAAGGTCGTTGCTATGGTAACGTAAACAAAGTTTGCCATGTTGGATACACTGGTGAATCACATACTCCTCAGCTCAGTTATTGCTAATCTCTGTTTCTTATAACCTTGCCCCGCTGACATTATCACTCCCCGTGCAACTACCTCCCCCCTCACCCTGATTGGCTAATGCTTTCGCGGTGCCTTCCCGTCACATTTAAACCTGCAGTAAACGTCATAATAATTGCCAGGAAGATAAATAACAATCGTATGAATAAGAATATGAATATGAATGAGAACTAAGTGAGTACTTGTAATTAAAGGAAGTAGGATTCCTGTGAACCTTGTCCGCCAGGTTTGTTCTTTGAGAACGAGCACTTGCATTATAATGAACCCGGACCCTCTGTGCCCTTAAACAGCCTCAAAAGATTGCAATAGCCCACCTTTGTACTTCTGACCCTTAGCCATTGTGAGGTTGCATGAATAAAAATAATAAAATAAAAAAAGCATTTTCAGAAAAAAGTTCACGCAACAATTCGAAAACAAAATGTCGGTTAAATACGAGATTTAATAATTAGTTCAGTACGTTCCAAAAGTGTGACAAGAATGATTTTCTGCAAATAGCAAGTGATTCTTCATTCGGATGGAAATTTACATAACGTTACATAACCGATGAACATTAAGCAGAAGACGAAAACTCGTTGCATAAAAACTTTAGATCTCTATAAAACACACAATTATGTACCTCAAGTAACTTTTTTGTGGCATCGGCTATTACCAAAATATCTGTCATTAATTCTTCAAACAGTTCAATACCAGTGTGTATTTTAAAATTCTCTCGATTTTCAGAATTTTCTAAAGATGTCCTAGCGATGTATTGTTAAACAAGTACATTTTACTATCATTGTTTCTTTAATAACTATAACAAATGTGTAATCTGGCTATTTCTGGAAATATTTATCTCTTTTAAATGTTATAGATGGACCGAGGTCCGTTATTCTGGTCACGTTGTAGCCATGCAAGCCAACTGTCTGTGGTCATGCCCCAGATCTCGCAGGCATACAACATCAACGGGATCACGAGCGGTCGGAAGAGGTACAACGGGCATCGAACCCGAGTCCAGCATTGCATACAGGGAAGCGATTACCCCTGTCGAGAGGTCCCTGATGTGAGCGCGTGTGTGAACAACATAACTTAAAAACGAAAAGTCGGTGAAATACTACACTCCCCACCAATCAAAATTGAATATTCATAAACCACTCGCTGCATCCTGTCACGTGCGAAACATGCTCCCTCTTACTATCATCCAATAAGATTTAGATTGAACCCCAGGCTGCCAGCAGCCATGACGGACAGGTACCACACTTGATATTAAAGTTCAGTATCTTCCCAGGGTACCACAAAAAACATGTTCAAAAAATTCTCTTCACCCCAAACTATCCTCTACATGGAAAAGTTTTTTTTTTATTTTATCTAAAATAACTGGAACAATGTCATTAATATGTAACTTTCAAGTATTTACATGTTAAAATTTCTCTCTTGGACTTCTCTGAAATTGGTCTATTAAATCATCCTTATTCTAAATTTATTTTCGTATAACTATTATACCTTAGGTATGGGTGATGCAGTCTTGCTTGCAAATAAATGATGTGACTTTGTGGGTTCGTAAAATTAAAAGTATAGTTTGCAGAAATTGAAAATGTTCCTTATTTCCGTAGAAAGACACTTTTGTACAGCCCTGAGTAGCAGAGTGGCGTAACATACACCAACACAGTCTCTCGTGACTTCTGTTCACGTAAATAAACAAAAGAATTCACTTTCAAATTAGTACACGATTATCAGTTCTCAACTCGCAACTCGATACAGTTTAAACGTCCACACAACTCACACAGTGCACGAAAACTCACAAGTCCAATTGCAACTGACTAGCAACTTCATTCATTCACTAGCAGCCTTGCTGCATGACAGACTGGCAAGAGCTCCCACCACAGCATTTATACACGAGCCGCTCTTTCTCGAAAGTTTCTGAAGCCACACGATCTTTCGTGATGTAGCGAGAACACCATGGAACTGCATCTGTATCTTTCTCCATCTGTTACTCTCTCTCGGCAAGTGCCAAGCGCTTATCGCTCCGGGGGCGTGGCTTGGGCGCTAGCTGTCTGGGCGCCCTCTCGGCGCTGGTCTACGCAGCAGCAAAACAATGCCTCGCAACAATATTTACAATAAACGTAGCTCTTGTATAGTGAACATGTCTCTCAAATAAAAATGTTGTGTCATTTATAAGAAATTGTCTGTCAGATGTTTGAATTTTGAAATTCTTATACTTTTTTCAACTGGCAATGTATAATTAATGTTCCGCAGATGAGCCTAAAGGGATAATCGAAGAAGATAGTGAGCCAGTTTCCATAAACTGTGCACATCTATATATGGCTTTAATATAGATTTATTCCTAAGTAACCATCTTCAGAAATTACTGCAACTATTTCCCTTATTCCTTTTCTAGCAATTCTCAGGGGAGATGATTGAAGGCGTATTGCATGAACCTAAAATCATTTTCATGGCCTGTTTTTGTCCTTATCGGTTTGACTACCTAATTGGTATGTTTTTATGTGGGTACTGGTTTCATCCACTGGCTCAGGGATAATATAAGGTATCTCAGTACCCCTTTTTAATCGACTGATCATTTTCATAGATTTACCTGCCCTCATTTTGAGCCTATTGCGAGATGGCAGGGCAACCAGGGCATTTAAGTACTACCAAACCAGTTTCGGCTTAATCTGGTCTAAAGAGAGTTTTTAAAGCAGACTCTCTGTGGGAATGAAATTTTGTTTACTGTTTGTTTACTGTGTTAACCTTTCAGCGCCTGCTAGTAGTTGGAGCAGCACCCACTGAAGATGGTCTGAAGCAAAGACCTAAAAGCGCTTTTGGAAGAAATGGTGAACACCTGCCTAGTCTGAGTGAGTAAACTTACAAATTAAGCATGGCAGCTACTCATATTTTATATAGATGATAATCTGTTCGTACAAGATCAGTACTACATGGTGCATGCGGTAGCAGTTGATTCCGTTAATTTCTAGACTTTTCCTAGTGGTGTGTCTCACATGTCTTGCTGCAAGATAAATCTGTTTCTATTAGGTTGTCTATCAAGTAACGTCGGATTTTTTATTTTGGTGTTTTGGAAAATTTATTGGGTTTCTTTGGTTTGGCAATGCTGTTTACAGGATGCCGTGGCTAGTGTCGCGTACATTGCGAGCATGTATCAGTCTTCAGTTGTTAATAAACAATCTCAAAATGGAGATAACAAAGTTTCAACTTAAGAGTTCTTCTTAAACATTACTGGAAACAAGATTATAAAGCCACTGTCGCAGCTCGAAGAATATGTGAAGTGGAAGGAGAAGGTGTCGTTAGTGAACGTTTGGCACAATAAAAATTCCAACGTTTCAACAATGGAGATGAAAACATTAAAGATTTACCACGTTCTGAAAACCTAAATTATGGAATATTGAGGATACACGCCAAGTTTTTCAAGAAGATGCAGAAGGCTTTCAGAAGAACTTAGTGCATCAAAAGATATCATACATCGCCACATTAAGACATCTTGAAAATCATAGAACCTGTAGATCTGTACCTCATGAACTAACACCTCAACAGGCTGAACGTAGAGTGGATACCTTGTCGTCAGCTTATCCGCAATCCCATGGATGATAGATTTGTCAGCAGAATTGTCACTTATGATGAAAAATTGGTTTATTACCAAACCCTGGTGCCTCGAAACAGTGACTTGTTCTCTGCTAAAGTCATCGTTAAAAAGATCAGTTTGCTCCCAAAGTAATGTGTGTTTGGTGATGTGATTCACTGGGAGTTTGTTCCAAAGAGGCGGGCAATTGATGCGGATTTTTATCCTCAACAACTCGAATGAGTTCATAAAATTTTGAGACGGAGATCCCTACATTAAGTAACCGAAGTAGAGTTCTATTGCAACAGGACAGAGCAACACCCCATACCGCACGAACAACCATGGAACAAATTCAGGAACTGGGAGGAATCGAACTGCTACCACACCCACGGTACAGCCCTGATCTCGCACCATCATCTTTCTCGATCCATGTCCCATTTTCTACGCGGAAGAAATGTTGACAACATTGAAGCAATGCAGGTGGGTGTCACCGAATTCATCGCATCAAACCAGAGACTGATACTATCGTGGGATAATAAACCTCGCTGAACGATGGTTAAAGACCATAGAATCTAATGGTCTATACTTAGAAAATAAGCTAATTGCTTGTCAGAACACATGTCAAATATTTCTTTTTCTTAAAAAGAAGACATTACTTATGAGAGAGTATCTATATTAACCAATGACGAGCGTTAATGAACTCGTTTCAGTTATGATAGTGAAGATCCACATCGACATCATGTCCGTTTTAAACAAATTCACAGTGAATCTCGCCTTCTAAATTCAACCAGATACATATTATTCAACAGACGAACGATTCCTTTAAGAATCTTTGCAAGTGGGGGCATTGACTACTGCTTTTAGGTGTCAAGTTGCGTAACATACTCACTTTTCATCATATGCGACAAGTCTCCTGAAAAGACATCGTCCCAGACATCAACTATAGGTTGACGACAGATGTTCTCTCTGTAAAGATAATGAGTGTTATCTTTTATTTGCATACCTGTCCTGAATCATCAACAGCTAGGGTCATCTCCGTCTCTTCTGTCGGAGAGGTTAGAGTAGGATTGAAGTACTCTGACACACATACATTTATCCTTATCAAATTTAAATTCATGTGATACTAAACTACAGCTTTTAAAATGTACCTTTTGAAGCACTAAGTTTTTCTGGCAACCTCAGATTGCTTGTTAATGGATTTTCTTTCAAAATTGTGAATTGTATATTCTGAAAATCTCATAACTTGAGTTTTCCAGGAGGTCGTACACATTTAATGCTTTTGTCTTCATGGAACCATCAGTATGCTGCCCACTAATGATTCTTTCACCGCGGCAGCAGCTTTGTAATTTTGTTTCCAAGTATGCCCTAGAACCACTATAACTACAAACTTCTGCATACCTTTGGAACTGGATTCCAAATGAACGATGATGAGATGATCTCCAAATGGGTTACCTCGGAAGCTCCAGGTTCGGAAGCCATTTGCAACAAAATTTCAGATAGGATGATGGTGCTATTCTGCCCAGTGTTGTTGAGCCATTTTTCAACAATATTTCTTATTCTGTTACCCTTTGTTGCAACAGCCGACGCACGAAGGTGACTTTTTTTTTTATATTTTTCGTCCTCCAATGTTAAGTCATCTCGGACAGTGAATGAAATGGGTGAAATGGTGCTTAAATGCGCCCAGGGTCCATGGAGCTTAGAGTTCCCCTACATTCATCTTTCAGGATAAGGCGAAACTCCCGAAAAACCTTATCCAGGTAACTCACCCTGACCGACATTCGATCTCGGGACCTCATGAACGTGAGGCAGACATGCTACCATCTACGCTACTGAGGCGGGAACGAAGGTGATATACCTCATGGCGTGGTGTCGGACGGATATCCTTTGGAAATGTTTTACCATAATTGAAATAAACTACGAGGGTTGTTCAATAAAGAATGATCTTAATTTTTTTACGTTCATAAGTTTTTGCACTAAAAATCAATCTTATAATATTCTGTTAGCTTAATGTGAAACAAACATGCCGCAGTAGATTCATTGTTGGTACTCCTGGTTCCCGCCTGTGAGAACCAGGTAGGTTAAGACATGTTCAGTATCGCCTACCGCTGCAATGGAGGTAACATGCAGTTAAAGTTGATGTTAGAGGAAGATCCGGAGTTTCTTTCAAACGTAATAACTGCTGATGAAAGTTGGCTACATCAGTTTGATCCTGAGAGCAAACAGCAAAGCTCAGTGTGGAAATCTCCATCACCAAACCCCCGAAAAAGTAAAAGTGGTTGCTTCTGCTGGGAAAGGTATGGTCATCTCATTCTTTGATATTCATGGAATGGTTTATCAGCATGTCGTACCTGCACACACATCAGTAACTAGGCAATACTACAGGAATCTCCTGAAAACATTGCAAGTCCATATCAGGAGGGAAAAGACCACATTTCCATGAGGTAAGCTGGATGCTGCACCAGGATAATGCGCGGCCGCATATTGCCAATATTGTTGCTGAATATCTTGCAAAAATCAACGTGAAGTGCATCGCACACCCTCCATATAGTCCGGATTTAGCCCCATGTGACTTTTCTGTATTCCATAACTTGAAGAAACGCCTTCGTGGGACGCATTATCCATTATCAGAAGCAGTGGTGAAGGCTGCGGAGGTGATTATGAAGGATCTCTCAAAACATGGTTTCCAGCATGTCTTTGAAGAGTGGCAGAAATGCTGGGAGAGGTGCATCACATTCAGGGGAGACTATTTTGAGAAGGACCATCAAAATTATGAGGATGAGTAGAGGTACGTTGGCAAAAAAAAAAAAAAAAAAAAAAAAAAAAAAAAAAAAAAAAAACACTTGTGACTATTCTTTATTGAACAGCCATCGTATTTAATTATTAAAGATACTTATTTTTAATTCAGGTTGAAAATGGAAAAAAAAACATGTAACATCATTGATAAATGACTTCATTAACGTGGTTTCCTTCACAATATTAACTTGAAATTGAGTTCTGTCATACTGATAAGGTTTTGTTTCTTAACTCGACGAAGTCCATGCCGTTGCTATAGCAATTCAATAATTTCTCATTGGTTCACGTCATCTTTCGGTGAACCACTTTTTATTGCCATATTAGTTAATTTACATAGTGTTTTGTTTAAATCACATTTAAACAATTTAACATTGAAATAACATTTTTGTGTAACTTTGAACCACTATAATCATCTTCTTTTCGTTTCAGCCTCTTTGGAGTACGTTGGATTTCATTGTTTTATTTTCCTTAGTATTCCAGCTAATCCATTCTCCAAGATATTTCAGCTCTTTTACTATTTCAGTCGTTTGTTCGCAGACTTTGATGCATTTACGTGGGTACCTGCAGTTTGTCATGATTAAACACATTATTATTATTATTTCTGTTCCTTTGTTTCTACCTATTCAATCACAAGTTTACCTGCAATTGTTTCTTAATCTCGTTCACTTTCCACTAAAGTTTTTTTTCTTGAATATTAATATCTTAAACAAAATAACATTATCAAATAAATAAATAATATTTATTTTTCGTGGCTAAATTAAAACAACTACACATTTTAAAACATCTATTATTACCAATTGCTGTCAACTTGTTATTAATAAAGAACAATAACCATAGCAATGACCTAAGTAAAGAATGTACTATATGCGCACCATAAGAAGAGCGATCGGGCTCCAAGTCCTCATTCGGTAAGTTTCGTTTAACTCCGTAAACATAGATGACAAATTTGAAATTTGAAATGCGCTATACACTGACATCTAGTGGCTAATACGCTAAGCTTTATCATGTCCGCCATATTTCATTTTGATCAATTTCGAGGTTAATTAGCTAACCAGTTTACAACAATCGTATGTTAGAATTAGAATTTTAGTTCGTCCTTGGCAACATATACATGTTAAGAGACACGTCAAAATGTATAAATACAGTATATACATAAAGTCAAATTGATTACATACAATATACACAGTAAGCAGCTTCTCTATGGTTTCATGTGGTATTTGCATAGACTAATTTACTACAAGAAATGCCATAATATGAATATTACAGGTTTGTGAATGTACTATGCTCCCAGTGCTCATTTACATGCTTATAGTTCTAAAAATTCATTAACCGTATAAAAACAGTGTGTATGGAAACATTTCTTAACCTTATTCTTAAAGTGTTTTAATGATGCAGCTTGTTTAAATGAATTTGGAAGTTTATTATATAACATCCCTTTGTAGTTAAAGCTTCCTTCATAAAGGCTCGTTTGGTGCGCTCGAATTGCCAGTTTATCCTTGTTACGAGTGTGGTGGTAATGTACATCAGCATTTACTTGAAATGATTTATATTTGTATGCACATGGCTGCACATGGTATGCTTATGGCTCTCGAAAGAGGACACATTATTATTCCTCTACCTCAGTATAAATGTGGTCTAAATGCAATTGAGATGGCATAGGCAAAATTAAGGAGTGTTTTCAGAGGATGCAACGTTACTTGTGATATCTTCGCTTATCTTACACGCTATTTTGCTGGACTGTGTTTTTTAAGGTTGACCACACTGCAGAACTTCCCCTCTGCCCGCACCACACTGTAAATTCAGCGCTCAAGAAAACATGCACGTACTGTATAAGTATGAATAAATCCAATTACAAACGTCATGTTACTCATGAGACAATCTAATACTTCTGCCTGAAAATCTGTGTAGTATTATCCAAAGTACATACTGATATTTGTTCGTGGAGATAGGCAATGTATGAACACGACCGATGGGATCCCAGTATCAGCCTTAGTTTCCTCCATTAAGGCTTCTCGAAAACCGAGTTACTTTAATTGTAGGGGAAGAGCAGTATCGAGTATTCATTAGGCCGGACCGCAGAGATATTCAGGACATTTAGGGAGAGGTCTGTCCAGTAACTGAGCAACTCCCTGTTTGCACTTAGTGGTTAGCGGGTTGCCTAATCTCCGCTTCAATTTCAAGTCCTCGTTGATTTTTCTCATACTGATGCACAGAATATAGAATTTCAAAGCCATCACATAGCGATCCACTCTTTAAATATAGACTTTCACTTTAACCAATTACGTCTTAACAACTACAACAAAATGGGCGATGAAAATGCATCACAATTCACCACAATACGTAGCAGAAAACCTGTTTTTAAGAGTACGAGAGTGTGTCGTGAAGTTTTAAATTGTCATCTGGTAGTTTTTATGCTAGAGTGATGAAAATTTTTCAGTGTCATCATTGATCCCTGGATACATAATGTTGGTAGTTTACAGTGAGTGCCAGAAGTAACAGATGTAAGAAGGAGAAAATTGAGGCTCGTGGTGTGATCAAGTTCCTGCATTTGAAGGGCAAAACTGCCGGAGAAATCCATGATTAGATGACGGCTGTTTATGGAAATGATTGCCCATCATATGATACTATTGTGAGGTGGAAATTGAATTTTCAAACTGGTCACATGTTCCTGACAGATGAGCCAAGAGCTGGTAGACCGTCAGTGACAGAGGATGCTGTCACAGTGAAGAAAGTGGAGTGTTAATACTGGAATACAGACGAGCAACCATCCAAATGATCATGAATGAGACACATCTTAGTTACGACAGTGTGTGGAAAATTATTCATGACGAACTGCACATGTCTAAGGTGTCTGCACGGTGGGTTCCACGTTTGCCAACCCCTTTCTAGAAGCAAACACGGCGTGTACTTTCAAGACAGATGTTGATGCTGTTGGAACAGAATGAAAATGATTTTTTGACCGTATGGTAACCGTGCATGAATCCTGGATCTATTAGTATGATCCAGAGACAAAAACCATGAGCATGGAATGGAAACATGCCAATTCCCCCCCCCCCTCCCAAAAAGGCACAGGTTTCAAAAGTCAGCTGGGTAGGTCATGCTTTCACTCTTCTGAAACTGTCGTGGAGTCATCCTTACAGATTATCTTGCCAAGGGTCAAACCATCACTAGCAGATACTACTGCAATCTTCTGGACAAGTTACGGCAGCTCTGATTAAGAAACGAGGTGGTATGTTCTCCAAAGGTGTTCGTCTTCTGGCTGACAACGCACCAACTCATTCATCTCAAGTTGCAGTTGACAAAACAAGGGAATGTGGCTTTGAGACCTTACAGCACCCGCCTTATACGTACGATTTCGCACAAAGTGACCTTTTCTTGTTCCTGGAAATGAAGAATCCGTTGCGTGGTCGCCAATTTTATAACTGAATGAGGCATTAATGAAGTGGAAGAGTGGTTTAAAGCAAATTCAGCAGACTTCTACATCAAGGTATGCGGAAGGTCAAGAAACGCTGGGAAAAATGTATAAATCTGGTTGGTGACTACGTAAAGAAGAACTAACAAGCACATATCAACACAAACTCTCTATCACATTTTTTAAAGCGTGATAATTAAAACTTTACGACACCCCCTCGTAATTTGTAAAGGAGTGATCAAACATGAATGCAGTACATAAGATTGCATTTGTTCATCTTTTGTATTTCATCTAATTTTGTGACACAGAGTATTTCTTAAAAGATTTCTTAGCTACTTCTTGAGGATTTGTTCTCCTTTTACTGTATGACAAAGCGTTGAGACGTATTGATCTTCAGCGACAAACAATGCATTCAGTTGTTATCTTGTTTACTAGAAGAGTTAATATTAGTAAGGTGGCGTAAAGTAGGTGACAAACACAAATATCGTACTTGGGAGCTGTGTGTCTGATATGAATGATTAGCCAATTAATTATTACGAGGGCTGTTTAATAAAGAATTATCATAATTTTTATGGTCATAATTTTTCGAACTAAAATTCAGTCTTATTACATTCTGTTAGCTTAATGTAAAACAAATACGCCGTAGTAGTTTCATTGTTGGTACTCCTGGTTCCCGCCTGTGAGAAGCAGGCAAGCTCAGACATGTTCAGTAACGCCTACCAATTCAATGGAGGTAACACGCGAGGAACAATATGCGGCTTTGAAATTCTCAACAAATCTTCAGTTGAGGCCTATACAATGTTACAAGAGGCCTATGGAGAGTCTGTTGTTCCCTACAGCACAGCTCGAAGTTGGTGTAAAATGTTCAAAGAGGGGAGACAATTTCAAAGGAAGGTGGACCCGGTGCTCCAGTTACTGCTCTTACGGAAGAAAACACCAACACTGCTGCTTCCATTGTGAGAGAGGATCGACGAATTACCTTAAGATCACTTTCTGAAATACTGAACATTTCATTGGGTGCCACTCACACGTTGGTGACAGAAACGTTACCCATCAGACGTGTTTGTGCGCGATGGGTTCCAAGATTGTTGATTCCCGAACAAAAGGACATTCGCATGCAGGTCTGTATGCAGTTGATTTTAGAGGAAGATCCGGAGTTTTCAAAGGCAATCACTGCTGATGAAACTCTGCTACATAATTTTAATCCTGAGAGCAAACAGCAAAGCTCAATGTGTAAATATCCTCCATTACCAACCCTCCAAAAAGCAAAAGTGGTTGCTTCTGCTGGGAAAGTAATGATCATCTCATTCTTTGATATTCATGGAATGGTTTATCAGCATGTTGTACCTGCAGACACATTAGTAACTGGACAATACTACAGGGATGTCCTGAAAACATTGCAAGTCCATATCAGACACAAAAGACCACATTTCCATGAAGCAGGCTGGATGCTGCACCACGATGATGTGCGGCCGCATATTGCCAATGTTGTTGCTGAATATCTTGCAAAAATAAACGTGAAGTGCATCCCTCACCCTCCCTATAGTCCGGATTTAGCCCCATGTGACTCTTTTCTATTACCTAACTTGAAGAAACGCCTTCGTGGGAGGCATTATCCATCATCAGAAGGAGTGGTGAAGGATTTTGAAGGATCTCTCAAAAATGGTTTCCAGCATGTCTTTGAAGACTGACAGAACCGCTGGGATAAGTGCATTGCATTCAGGAGAGACTATTTTGAGAAGGGCCATCAAAATTATGAGGATGAGTAAAGGTACATTGTCAAAAAAAGTAAAAAAATGTGATCATTCTTTATTGAACAGCCCTCGTACATACGTAAATGTTAATTACCATTGCAGCCGTCGTTTGTTGCTTGACCCAAAGCGGAGCTGTTTGTCAAAATATTCAATCACTTTGGGACACGTTGCTATCTGAGGAGTGTACATGGCATATTTTCCGATACGCGTCCCGCTTTGTCATGTTGTACATCACATTTGTTAGATTCCAGGAAACTAGACGACTGCCATCCCTTTCTATGACACAACAAGTTGCTATGTTACCAGTCTTAACAATGGCTGATGAAGAGTATCTAATTATCTTTCACACAGTATGAAGAATTGTATGTTGTGAGGATACCTAAACTACCACAAAACACGCAGCCTAGATTAGATAATTTTGTTTTGCGTTACATGTAAACGTTTTCTCCTACATTGCGGAAGCTACGCGGAGTAAGAGAAGGTGGAAAATAGGTTTACCACTGAAGAGGAAAAAATATATTGGAGGTCTACAGCTGCTTGAAGATAAAACACAGATGTTACCTGGTGAAGCCTGCTCCTTAGGTCCTCCTTTTTTTTTAAAAAAAAAAAAAAAAGAAATCTCTGAGTCACGTTGCGTTGTGGAATACTCCGTAGAATGAAGTAAATAATCTGAAGTTAGATGTTTTCTCAAGATTTTAGAGAGAAAAGAGAAACTGTGTCCACTCATGTTCATTTCCCTACACATTCTGCTTCAAACCTTTTAAAAACTCATCCTTTTATGTATTTCATGTTAATCGAGGGACGTGTTAAAATAAGAGCTGGAGCTTTCCTGGCGACGGATATGTTCGAGATATTCTAGGGAAGCAAGCCAGGGGAAAAGACGATTAGAAGTCGACGTTTCGGGAGCGTACATCTCTCCCATCATCAGGATTTTAAAAATGTTTTATAACCACAAATGCATTTGAAGTAGGTGGATTAAAAATAAATGCCATTAAAACTGAATATATGGTAATAGGAGGAAATTCGAAAGTTATGTGTCGAACAATTTAAGTACCTAGGATCTATAATAGATAGGAATGGCACTTGTGAAAAAGATGTTATCAATAGGGTAAATTGTGCAAGGAAGAAGATTAGAAATTTGAACAGTCTTTTATGGAATAGGAATCTGACTAGAAGGACTAAACAACAAATTTTAAGAACAATAATAGAAAGTATACTTACATATGGTTCCGAAAGTTGGACAGAATGCAGAACAGAATATTAGCAAAAGAAATCGATGGACTTCGAATAAGCATGAGGGTAACAAGGTTACAACATGTCAGAAACGCCTGCATTAGACAAGAAATGGCTGCACTAGAAACTGTTATAGACAGAATGTCCAGTGGCATGGACATGTGCAACGGTGGCCCAAACAAGTCTTAAAGTGGGAAGTACCAGGCAGAAGAACGTGGCACAAGGAAATGTATGGTCATATGAAGAAGAGAGACTGGAAGGACAATGGAACGACAGGAATCTCTGGAAAGCAGGAACAAGGGGTGAACTGCTGTAAAGTGGAAATGAAAACCAATAAATAAATAGAAAAAATATAACCACAAATGTATCACAAATACAAAGACAAAACACTATCAAAATTCGCATTAATGAACAAAAGACTGTTTTCAATAAATTAAATGCCAGGTTAGGAGATGGCGTGAGTATACAAAATTAATTGGATCAAAGAAACGTAACTACTTAACTTGATTATCAAGCTGTATTGATCTTTGCTTCTGAAGTCGACGGATTTCCATTTTTAAGGCTGGTTTCCAAGAGGAGCTGAACTGAAATTCAGCATCACGATTAAACGTGCTCCTCTCAGTGGAAATGGCCATAGCCTCCTTAACTCTCCGCTCCCAGTAACTGTTGTATTTTGCCAAGATGGTCGTCTCCCTCAAATTTACTCTATGGTCGTTATCAAAACAATGCTCTGCCAGCCCATAGATACGTAGAAATTGTTTTATTTCAAATTTCCTATTTCAATAGATACAGGCTTTTTTTACTTAAAATATTATTATTGGTATCAGAGAACCTCAAGATTTGTGTTTCCAGGAAATTTCGTATGAAAATTTTGGGTGGCATGTAGTAACTTTCCTATTTGCTTTGTAAGTGCTGGAAGAAGTGAAGAACAAAGAAAGAAAAACGAAGAATTGTCATAAAATTGAGAATTCCATCCGTATAACAGTGAGCTGTATTTTATACATTCTGTTAACCTATTATTCTGTTCTAGCTGCTAATACATTAATAAGGAGAAAAAAATCCATTCCACAGCTGGTTATTGCCAGACAGTGAAAATAAAATAACGTATTTCCAACATTTAGGTGCTTCTCTCTCCTATACGGCTGCTCGAAAAATCACACCACCCATTCGAAAACGTTTCTAAAAGTTCTAATCTGTTCTCTTTTTTTCCTTCTTTTTTATGATCTACGTCTTCCAACGTTAAGTCATATCGGACGATGAATGGAATGAGTGAAATGGTGCTCAAATGAGCCCAGGGTCCATGGAACTTAGAGTTACCCGACGTTCCTCTTTCAGGTTAAGGAAACCCCCGGAAAGACCTTATCCAGGTAACTCACCCTGACCGAGATTCGAACTCGAGACCTCTTGAACGTGAGGCAGACAGGCTACTATCCACTCTACCGAGGCGAGCAATCTGTTTTCTAGTTTTAAGCTTAGCAGTAAATAAACAAACCTTTTGGCCGGAATGTTCAACGAGTGCAATAATATATTCAAATTTCTCTCTCCCCCTCCCTCTCCAGCATAGCATACAATTTTTAATATTTGCACATTCGCGTTCATTAGAAAAGCTAACCTACTGAATACAGCTAATTCATAATAAGCCCTCGTCTGTTTTCTTCTGTAATCACTCCAAACATAAATGTAATTGACTTATATCCTTCTCCAATGCATCAACAAGCTGATCAGTGATTAACTCAGTGATTATATGTTGTATTTTTTGAGTTACCTAATTAAAGCATATTTTTGACCTTTATTGAAGATGTGAACCTACTGTGCGTATTAATCAGAGCCCGGATTCTGATGACATGTCTTTCATTTGTTGCGTCATGGCATTGTGAAGAACGCTGCGGACCCGTAGCAGTCGTTGTACCTCTGACGTTACTAAGAGGAACCTCGGGCAGAACATTCGATCCCCTACGGAATGGGAGTTGTTCGGATTGGGTTGTACTCGAGGGGGCAGTAGTTCTCGACACACGAGGGAGATCGAGTAACTCCGGCCAGGCTTCGGCCGCCCGGAGGGGGCAAAGGGTTGGCTAAGAAGTCCTAGCCTGCAGAGCTAGTAGAAGGTGTGCTAGATCACTAGATGGCCTCACCGAGGTTATTCGGTAGTCTTCCCTGCGGGGTTTGTGCAGGTTAAACGTATCCACTTCCATCCCGTCTTGACGTTGTTGTCGAGGGTAGGGGGCTTTTTAGACTCCAGGTATTGTCCTATGGAAAGAGCCCCGGAGTTTTACATCGCTCCCAGGTTGATAGAGGCCGGAGTCTTCGAAATGTTGGGTATACCTCGCGATGAAAAAATGGCATTGTGAACATGTATATCGATTCCTATTAATGGGTCCATTAATAAAAATGCATATTTATTAGATCATTTGTAGTAATTTTGTCATTTTCTATTTTAGGACATACTTCTGATATTATATTATTATTATTTTGCCGTTTTCTAGACATTTGTATGTATTACAATTTTCCCGCATTTAAAATGAATAAAGAGCTTTGTTATAATGACATATTTTAAAAACTTTTCAAACTGTCACGTGACACTGTGAAATAAGATTAACTTTGTGTGTGTTTATATATATATATATATATATATATATATATATATATATATATATAACTTTTGCATGATTTAATTGATTAACCGAAACGATTAATCGGTTGACTTCTTTATTTTAGTTTAAAGATTATAAAATATAATCGAATAGATTAAAATTATTCGATTACAATAAATATTACTAGGGATATTATACTTGGTAATGAGAAATAAAAATATGACAATGTTAGATGCTCTGCTCATACTTTACAATTAAGTCTCAATAAGGCGATTGAAAGTGTTTCTATAGATGTCCTCCTTAGTACATGCAGAAAAGTAGTAGACCACTTTAAACACAGTCCCTACCTAGAAAATGAACTGTATAAAAAGTTGAACGATCTTAATATTCCACAGATAAAACTAAAACAAGACATAGTAACCCGATGGAACAGTACTTGTATTATGTTTGAAAGTCTCCTCAAAGCTAACAGGGCAGTTATTGATATATTAGATACCCAACCTTCAAATATTATTCCATTAACTGAAATTGAATGGGAAATGACACAAAGTATGTTTAAATGTCTGAAACATTACCTGGATATATGTGATTTTCTTGAGGGAAGTAAATACGTCACAGCAAGTGTTGTGCTACCTGCAATAACTTATCTCAGGTTAAGTCTCAAAGTCGCTGATTCAGACCCTCTGTATGTGATCAGGTTCAAAACTACTCTTGTCGAAGATTTAACAGAAAGAATTAATAACTGGTCTAAAATAGAAATGTACGAAGAAGTTACAGCTCTCGATCCGATATTCAAATCCTTGAATGTCTTCCAAGAGGCACAAGAGAATTTAGTATGGGAAAGACTTTCATAAAAATCTGTGTTAAGCGCGAAAACTACGATAGAAATAAATTTGAAGAAGAGAAAACTGATTTTTAATGACAATGACGATGTCCAGGAAACCACCGCATTAACACCACTTGCTACAGAAACTGACATCTACAAGTCTTAAGGTGAATTGGATGGCGACTTCGCAAATCCTGGAAGACACATTCTATTCAGTTGTCAATTCCTTTATCCATAGCAATGAAATTACTTTGTGTACCAGCTACATCGGTTCCCTGTGAACGTGTGTTTATTGATGCAGGAAATATTGTCACCAAACGAAGAGCAGCACTTAATTCAAAGCATGTGAATGCACTTGCATGTTTACAATCATGGATGAAACAACAGTGACTAGGCAAGTCTTTATGTAAACTATTATTTGCATGTCAGTCTCACAAACCTTAGTAGATATTGACATAATATGCTACTTAATAATTACTTACAAAAATATTGTAGATCTAATTCAATACATATATAAAGCATGTGCACTTGATGCAAACACAAATTTTGAATCTAAATATTTAAAAGTTTCATAAATAATTAAATATACAGAGTATTAAAGTAGTTTATATAATCCTTACATCTAATTTTCGAACAGATAATATCTCAATTAATCGATAGATTAATCGATTAAAGTTGCATGGTTAATCGATTATAAGTGTTGATCCATCTACAGCACTAATATATATATATATATATATATATATATATATATATATATATGTGTGTGTGTGTGTGTGTGTGTGTGTGTGTGTGTGTGTGTGTGTGTGTGTGTGTGTGTGTGTGTGTGTGTGTGTGTGTGTGTGTGTGTGTGTGTGTGTGTGTGTGTGTGTGTGTATTCTATATCTACTCCTGCTTTTAGGAAAATAGCACAGTCCTACTCAATGTTAAAGACTTAAGGGTTGCTTCTGTTTGACAGAGTGAATATTGTCAGAGCAACAGATATGAGCACATTTGTGAATTCATGTCCTAAATTGAGGATGAGAAAGGTCAGTTTTCTTTTTCTTTCCCTTAAGTGTGTGTACTTAGAATGTTATTAATCTTATCCTTAGGTAAATAGACCATCTTCATTCCCTACAAACTCAAAAATGGTTGATTCTACAATGTTTAAGATAACATAACACCATTTTTTTTTTAATTTACTGAAAACTTTCTATACCTATATAAAGTATTTTTAGTTTACATAACAAAGATAAAATTATTCAAAAGGATAGTAAGCGTGTATTCGGTTGCAGTCCAGTGACTGTCCTCATTTAAACTGTTTTGAGATCATTTCAAATTAGTAGATCTGTGTGTAGTGTTCGCTTCAATCTTCTCCGTGCTCATTCTTGTGACATATGCTGAGGAATTTGTCTCAGAGTTGCATTTTCATGTTTACCAAAGGAAGGGAAGAGGCGTGTGCAGCACGACTGAAGAGTATCTTCTATTGTTGAAGTAAGCAGATTTTTGTGTAATGCTGAATTGCGAATGTACCAAAGTGCATTCCCTATTAGGCGCAGAATCCGAATTTGTATAGTCTGAACACTAACTTTAATTTATTAAATAAAACTTTTAGCTCATTTTGTTATGCCATTCGTATGACAGATATTTTATATGTGAGTTTTCCGACCTTTTAGGTCATTAAAATACGATCTCCGGTATTAACTATCCAATTGTAAGCTGTCCCTGCCAGATGATGCATAAGTACGGAAAACGGATATTTATTGCCTTCTCTGGCGTTTTAACCGAGGTTAAAAAGGGACTTCAAAAACCACTAGATCTGGTACAATTAATATTTTTGTGTTAACGTCGCTGTCAATTGTCAGGATTTTAACTGCTCTCTAGGTGTACAATAATTTCATCCCTCAATTCTTTGACATGTCAGTATATCTGTTGACAAGGGGCTGTCGAGTGTAAGTACATTTAGAAGCCATTGGTTTCAGCCAAAATATAACTGCGCAAGTAGATGATACCAAAGAATAGCGCGCAAAAATGGGTTAAAGATACAGTACGCGCAAGATAAGAAGAGCGCTGGACTTACGGGGTAGTGCGGGCAGAGGGGAAGTTGCGAGAGCTAACGCTCTTTTGTTTCTGCAGTGTGGTCAACCTTGAAAAACACAGTTAATCAAAATAGCGTGTAAGGTAAGCGAAGATATGCGCCGCAAGTGTGAGTACTCTGAAAAAAACATTCAATTGAACTCGATCCTATAAGCTATATGTTTATATACTTACTATTTATGAAACACATAAAAACAGTAAACAAATATTATGACAGCTATAAATACTCACTCATTCGCTTTGTGATTCTTCGATTTCTGAGTCCACTGCATCAGTTTCATCGCTAGTATCCTCTGATCTGTTGATAATTTCATCAATGGCATTTTCTATTATACCATTATTTCTCCAATATTTCATTTCCAGTTCTTGCAGTATCCTTCCCAATCCGTCGCAGTTACAGAAGAGAATGCTCTTATAGCAAGTTTCTGAAGATTGGTGGGTGACATATCACCAGTAACGTTGTGTCCTCTGAAAAAACGTTCTTTATTTTTGCCCACGCCAGTTCAATTGCATTCAGATCACAGTTATACGGAGGTAAACGAATAATAGTGTGTCCCCTTTCGAGAAATATAACATCCACAACATAGGTAAATGTTGCTCCTAAGTTTGTTGACCTCTATTAAATACCGGTGTAGCTTTGGTAATGGGGGGAAATAGAAAGCTATGTAGAAGTATAGAAAGGGCTTAGAGCACGAGAAAAAGAAAGATGAAGGAGCAAGATATAAGGAAAAGGAGGAAGCCAAAAAGGGAAAGGATTGAAGGGAAAAGAAGACAGAAAGAAAACATCACTCTTAGTCATTACCGTACACCTGCTTTTTCCTGGTGTTTTTGGAGATTCATTGGGATGAGGTGTACAAAACGATTTAATACGCCTGACAGTGCTGACGCTTTTTCCTGTGTACGCAGCAGCTGGTTCTCTATGGATTTGTTGAACAGAAACATTTTTGGTTGTTATCCTTTTCTATATCGCAACTTTCTGCAACTTTCGCTATTATTTTGTGGCCATCACTATGCATGACTGTACGTGCATGTTTCCGAGTCGGAGTTCGTTGCTCGGAATGTACATATGATGATGAGTTTGGTGTGCACTCAGCCATAATTACAAACTGGTTAAGCTGTAGTAATTAACATCAAACTTGCACAAAACGAATGCACACAGAAAACAATGACCGCGCGTAAAAGCTTAGCATATTAGTCACTAGATGTCAGAGTGTTTTAGTGTAGTGTACTGATATAGCGCATTTTATGTTTCTAAGTTGTCATCTGTGTTTACGGAGTTAGCCGAAACCTACGAGTGAGGACTTGGGAGACGAACGCTCAAGATAAATTGTAGTTAACTTAGGACTAAAAAGGCCTATTGTATAAACCCCATTGTAAAGGTTACCTTCATTGTTTCCTAAATACTTTCCCTGAACAAGGTCCAATAGGTTGGTTAACGTATAAGCAATTTTGCTAAATGTTTTCCGGTTATACAAATTAAATGTCTTTCTTGCAGTAAGGAAACAATCCAACAGGATATATGAGGCAGTTTACCCATCCTTTTTTAATATTCTACAGATGGGTTCGTCTTATAGAGTCCCGGTTTGTATAGAAGTTTCCTAAAGCGAACATGTTCACAAACTATGCAACTACTTTCGTTATTAGTTTTAGTTTTATCTCTTGAGAGATGAGCAAAGAGTGTTGAATACATCTAAGGCCAGTTTCTTGGCTTGTCTTCCATAGGTTTACCAGCTAAGTTGGTTTACTTTTACGTAGACGTTTGCAGACACCACTTGAACCGGCTTTTATTTGCCTGTCAATGACCTTGGCCTCTGTTTTTTAGCATTCTTTGTAGTTATAATGGTTTGGGGTAGATAACTTGAAATCAACTGCTTAGGAATTTCTATGCTCATGATCAATCCTCAAAAGTTTAGCTGACATCTCCTGTAAACGTCTCTAATTCCTGAGTTTGCCACAAAAACTTTTTCCCCGTATTGAAGAATTGTCCAGCTAGCATTCTAATTATAAATGCATATCTCTCTTAAATTTCTGTCATCATCTCCGCTTTAATCCTTCCAGTTCACTGTTTTACTGGCTGCGGCTAATGTTTGGACATTGGCACACAATAATCCATTAGTTCCCAAACTGTGTTTCTGAACTCCCTGGGGTGCTACAACTAACTGGCAGGTTCACAGCGTGGGAGTAGCAAATTTGTCTCCTTCCTGAGTTTTCTCTTGGGTCTACATTTTCTGCAATGCCATACATTTGTTAAACACACAGGTGTATCAATAAAACTCTGGATAAATGAGCTATATTTAAGCACATGGAATAAATAGTGTACACGTACGTAAACTATTGGTTGCGCTGATGGGATTTTTTCACCAGAGAATGACTAAATCAGGTCGGGTGGTCAGCGAACCGACTTCCAGGGAGATGGGCATTTTTGTTTAATTACAAGTGCCCTGCCCATAGAGTCTGGATGTGAGAATGAACGTCCTTGTTAATAAAATATGTTAAAAACAAAACCTACAGTAACCTAACGTAAAAGTTAAAAAAAAAAAAAAAAAAAAAAAAAAAAAAAAAAAATCAACTGTTCCAGTCAAAGCCCCAATATATCCACAGTAGTTAATAGAGGTTATACAAATGAAGGAAGAAGGGAGGGGAGAAAAAATTGCTATAAAACTTTGCACGAAATGTCATAGATCCCACTTACAGAATCGGATATTGGTTTCTTAATTATTTTCTTAAAAGGCGCGGTTAAGAGTGATTAAGTAAATATATGTAAACTTACTCGGCAAGCGTTGTTGCTTACCAAATTTACATACTAAACATTTAACGAGTTATATGCATATTTTGACGTCATTGCATTACACAGTGTTACATAAATGGAACTGTTTTCTATTAAACAAAGACTATATCACAATAAATAATTAAATATACATCAGTTGTTAGAATCAATGGACAGATGGATCAGAAACAAATAAATATACTACACACAATCAAAATTAAATTCTTGGAACTTGTAAATATGATGATGGTCAAAACTTTATCTTTGTTTTAAAATAACTAACGGAAAAGTTTATTCATATAATTAGCTGAGCTGTTAAACAATTTAAGATCCAGTTGTTATTTGGTGTATATATTGTATATATATATATTTGAGGCAGGATAATTATAAATAGACTTACAGTGCACATAACATATCTTGATTGGAGTCAAATATTTCGGGGACGCGCCCCTAAATCAAAAGAAAAAACTTCACTCGAATGAGTCTAAAAAGGTACTGTTTGATAGTTAATGAAGGATGTGCACCAATAATTTAATTAATTCTTTTATCATTTGTTTGTTGCAGAGCAAAGAATTGATGATAATTGAAATAAATTGTCGGATTTTTTGTTGTTGAATGTATTCCGTGAATGAACAGATCGATATTACTACAAGTATGGCGTTGTAAATAAATGTATCACAAGCATGGTGAGCTTTAGGTAGACGAATATTTTCACAAATTCACCGACACTTGTGAGGAGTGATTTGATTGTTAGGAGAACAAGAGAGGTACGAAGCATTAACCGTGACGAATTGTTGTTCTTCGTGATGCCAGGGCTGTTCAATAAAGAATGATCACAATTTTCTTTTGACAACGTACCTTTATTCATCCACATAATTTTGTTGGTCCTTCACAAAATAGTCTCCCCGGAATGCGATACACTTGTCCCAGCGTTTCTGCCAGTCTTCAAAGACATGCTGGAAACCATTTTTGAGAGATCCTTCAAAATAGCCTTCGCAGCCTTCACCACTGCTTCTGATTATGGATAATGCCTCCCACGAAGGCGTTTCTTCAAATTAGGGAATAGAAAAAAGTCACATGGGGCTAAATCCGGACTATAGGGAGGGTGAGGGGTGCACTTCACGTTGATTTTTGCAAGACATTCAGCAACAACATTGGCAATATGCGGCCGCGCATTATCGTGGTGCAGCATCCAGCCTGCTTCACGGAAATGTGGTCTTTTGCGCCTGATATGGACTTGCAATGTTTTCAGGATATCCCTGTAGTATTGTCCAGTTACTGATGTGTGTGCAGGTACAACATGCTGATAAACCATTGCATGAATATCAAAGAATGAGATGACCATAGCTTTCACAGCAGAAGCAACCACTTTTGCTTTTTTTGGGGGTTGGTGATGAAGGAGATTTCCATACTTTTAACGCATTGCAGCAAAGAAGGCGTTAGTCACATTATCATCCGGAATATTTGGCATCACCTTCAGCGGGTAGAAATTGAATCTGACGGACTTTGAGCCAAAGGTAACTTTTTGTCATTTCATGTTAAAGAATTGTACTATGTTCATGAATTTCTTAGCATACACCTTGTTCATTTTTGAGGCTGGGTTTACTCGTGACGTATCTTCGGTTTTCATAATATTCATAACTGAACGTATAAAACCTTCATGAAGTACGACAGCTCAGGCATCAACAGAGGCTCTGTCAAAATGGGGAGATGCAAAACCACAGTTGAAAGAGGAGAGGAGGGTGAATCTCTTTCCACCCTCTCCGGCATTTTATAGTGAGCCTGTAAGCCTGCTTTATGTTGTAAACGTTGGGATATGTGTGTAACATTTACTGTAATATTCTTTAAATATATTTTATACAATACATCGGGATATGAGCCGTATGTACGTCACATTTCTCTTAGTGACTTTCCTTGCATATCTTATTTTTAACAAGATTATCGATATTCGCCACCAATTATGTACAAGGTCTCAGACGACTTGGCAAGTTATCCTATTACGATGCTGACATTTACCGTAGTTCATTTTGCAGAAAGTCTGCTCACAAATGTGCAAGAATCCAGTGATTGCCACTACATTTATTACTAGCACCCGGATGTTTAGGTAGAATATTCCTATATTTTAGATTGTTTATTTATTTAAAATAGATGTTTTTTAGATTTTCTTTATTAAAGTAGGTTTTTATAATGTTCTTTATCAAACTAAGTTTTAATGCTTTGTTTATCAGTACATGTACTTATAGTTTTTTTTCTGCTACTTATTTGTAAGATTCATTCATGAACTTATTTCACAAAAGTACCTATATACTGTCAAAGATATTCATCAAAAACGCACAAAATAGAGTTAACTGTTTGCTTTGTAGGTTATTTTTTTTGGCACTGCAGTAGACAGTTACAGACCCAAATGTTCTGGAGTAAACGATTTTCTGTTGTGAGGCAACACATTTTTGTATGATGAAAATGATGAAAATGTTCTTTCAACAGCACATGACGTCATTGGAGCGCAGAACATTGATGACTGTTCAAGGGATAGCATTAGAATTTCATTGTGGAGGGGATTCGGTACGTAGGCCACCATGCTGGGCCCATTGTGCCTATGCTTCCAAGTGGGGGCAGCTCCGGTAAGGAAGGATGAGGCGAAGGAGACAGAGGGTGGCCAACCCAAGGAGCCACTACAGTACAGAGGGCAGGTTCCCTGCAGTTTACTTTGATAGAGACCTCCCCTGACAGGCCAGGACAACGGACACGCTCCCCTATAGCGGGATGGCAACGAACCCAACAGCCGAGCCCTAATGGTACCAGGCTGGCGATCCGAGCCCCAAAGGTCCCTGGCTGGCGGTCCCGAAATGGTCCCAGCAGAAGAGCGGAGACCGGCAACCAATCTACCGGAGGAGGAAGTAGTTTTCCTCAGAGCATATCATCCTGCCATGCACCGCCGAGACTACCGCCGACATATCTACCCTGAAAGAGACCACCAGATGAGAGATGATGTGAAATTGTAATAGAGATGAAATGGAGGGACAGCAAATTCGGGAGATGTAATTAACCTATCCAGCATTCGCCTGATGACCGGGAAAACCGCCGAAAAACCCATGGGTCAGGTAGGTCGGCCATGGGAATCGAAGCCGGGCCTCGCGAATGCGGACCACAGACGAAACCGCCTGGGCCATCCTGTTCGGTAGTGCAAGGGGTAGCTTTCCTGTATACTTTTCTCCTTGCAATTCTGAGTTTATGGTTTTCATGTCTTCAAAACCAGGATTTCGTTGAATAATCTTCTGCAGCTTTGAAGAACATTACTACCCGCTGACCCTGGTATTTATTTTCTCGAAACATTTTCGATGTTATCTAGAGCTTCTTTCAGTTACAAACTTGTACTTTGCAATTGGAGAATAGATTTTGATATAAAACAAAAATGTATGTTAATATAAGCAAGGGAAGCTGCAAGAATGTGGCACTCAAGTGATCTCTGAACCTTGGCAATGGAGGAAGCTTCTGTTTCATGTAATTCATTGACGACGTTTTCAATATTCTTTAAGTGCTCGGCATCAGACAGCCAAGTTCGGCAGTACCTAAGTATCGGTTCAGGTGGAAGAATAATTGTATACTTTTGGAGCTTTTAAGAAAACTTTCTTGACCGAAAAGCTTCGTAGGAACAGAATTCAAAGCTCGATCGGACTAATTTACCCGCACATCTTTTCCTTATTAAGATGAATGTTATTTAACGATGCATATCACTTGTTTTATTAATTTACTTTCGAATATGACTTTCCAAATTAGCTTCCAAAATCGAAACATAACATTTTTCGTTTCAAAAAGGGAAAGCAGCTATTTGGGCTATTTTAGGTGTGAAGCCCTCATTTTTTGTTGAAATTTACCTACTCCAACGTCAAGTCATATCGGACGATGAATGAAATGGATGAAATGATGCTCAAATGGGCCTGGGGTCCACGAAACTTAGATTTACCCGACATTCGTGTATGAGGATAACGGAAAGCCCCGGAAAAAACCTTATCTAGGTAACTCTCCCTGGCCGAGATTCGAACTCGGGACCTCCTGAACGTGAGGCAGACACGCTACCATCTACGCTACCGAGGCGGGCAAACCCCCATTTACGTTTTTAGGTGAAATAAGGTTAAAACGTTAAAAATCCAGGCCTTACAAACAAAGGTAACCGTGGAAATTTATCAGAGGTCATTGATTTAAAGATATTCCACCTTTTTCCAGTAATTATTTGTATTACAATTCGTAATTCAAGTACTGGCATTTGGAAATTACATGGTGCCTCACTGCAAGAAAAAAGATCAGAGGATAGTTAAATAAGCGAATTTTCAGTCCAAATTAAAAACACCAGGGTGCAGGGAATTGCATCCTGCCCTTTCATCCCGAAGGTGCAAATTGTAACCTCACAAAATTCTTCAAAACTGAAAACCTACAGCATATCCATCCTACAAAATCCCGTTCAAATACCTTACCTGCGGTATTACCCTTAACGGGTGGGCACGCAGCAAAAACCTTCTGGCTAAATACAGCCAGCCAGCCAGCACGTCATGGTCATGGTCAGCATTTTCAGGTCCAAAAATTCTGATTAGGTATTTTGTGTTTGTGTGTGTGTGTCTGTGTGTGTGTTTATTCTTACATAAAACTGCTCACTCCTGCACGACCACTCATCACTATTAAAAACTTTTATTTTCCCCGCGCCGCGCCGTGGCTCAGTGGTTAGACCACTTGACTCTCACCAAGACGGCCCGGGTTCGATCCCAGGTGACCGCAAAGTGAGATTTGTAGTTGACAACACGGTGCTGGGGCGGGTTTTCTCCGGGATCTCCGTTTTCCCCCGCCATCTCATTCCACCGGTGCTCCATCTTCATCTCATGTATCATCAGTGTCATCGCCTGCGGTGTCGTATGTAGTAAAAGCGGGCGTTAAACACTACACATTTCATTTCCCCGCGTCGTCTTTCCACCATCAAGATTATTGATTTTCTGTTACTATCAAAACTTTTATCTTCTCCGCGTCATTATTCCATCATGAAGCAAGATTATTAATTGTAGTTGTTACTTCCAAAACTTTTATCTTCTCCACGTCATTTTTCCACCCTGAGGCAAGATTATTGATTTTCTCTCCTTCCACAGCAACCGTTCATTTTTGTTTTGTTTTGTTATATTGTCATTACATGGCCCACTAATAGTCAGATCAAAAAACAAAAATTTCCAACTGGATATTCATATAAAAAGTTCCAACTAAAACATACCGTTACAAGACGTAGGTTTATTCAGGTTAATTAACTTAGTACACAAAGCTTCCCTATGAATTATATATATACGATGAGTAATAACAGTTCCGAACTTCACCAATTCCCTATAAAAATGACTCAGCCTACAATAACGGCCGTCTGCTTGTCCTTTTATAGAAGATGGTGCTTCATCGGTTGCGACACTGACAAGGAAGCTCATGCATCCAACTTTATGATTAGTAGTAAATATATCTTTGCTGCATGCTTTATCCTGAAGAAAAACTACATCTAAAAGTTCTCCAAAAACATTTATCAATATAAAGCCCCCTCAACAATATTGCTAATTCAGCTTTATTGTATATGTCTGTAGTATAGTTAACGGTAATAAAACAGAAATTAACGATTTTAATTTCTCCTGCATTTGTTTTCCAGTATCACATCCAAGTTCCTCGATCCTCCTTGTAAAAGATTTCGAGAAAGATTTAACAACTGGAAAGCATTTTTGAAATTAGGAGAAGTTTCCTCAGCCACCGAAATCTCACATTTTTTATGAACTCCCCTTCAGTTAATGTTGCCCTATTTGTTCCCCAATAGGATATGATGTCCTTAGGATATACTCGGTGTTTCAAACTTGATCATTAGATTCCTTCGCAATCTTTAAGTTTTGTACTGAAGTTTCACCTACAAATTAAATATGAATGCAAATGCTAAAATGAGCAAGCAAAATCAAATATTATTGAAACAGCAATTGCAATGCTGTTTCAATAATATCCAACTACATACCTGAAAGAACCCGTTGTTTGAAGACATAATTATTATAATTTCAAAATGTGTTTCTTACTGTATTCAGATTTCAAATATTTTATATAAATTAAGCAATTTTACTTGGTCGTTTTGTTGGATACAAAAATATTCCACTCCTCATTTTTGATGGAATAAATACCTGGAGATCTTTGAATATATCAACGCAAAATCCAAACTTACAAGACCACCGCCACTGCGTCTGAACCTTGTGAATGGCATCATAAATAGGACATAAAACAGCTACCGTGACCGGTAGACTCTTCCCCTCACGAGGCGTTCACCGTCAGTTCACTAACTGGGTTATGGCTGATCCTGTCTGGTTTAAACGTTTGGGATCATTGATCACCTTATTGGACCTAATTTCTCTCCTCCACGTCTGAGTGGAGAGACATACCCATTTCTCAGAAGTGAGGTGCATCATTTATGTACCTATGAACGTTATCCAGAGAAATGTGTTTTCTACATGATGGTTCGTCAGTACATTTCAGTCGGATAATAAGTAATTTCTTAAATTATTAATCTCTATATATGGATTAATTGAGTGACGTTCATCGCATGGACTGTTTCATCTTCTGATTTGAAACCAGTAATTTACTTCCTCTACATTTCAAGTTCTTGGTTTATGTGAATTCTATACAGGTATTGATACTCTGGGAGAGTGCATCTACGCTGAATTTGACAAATACTAGAACTGTTCAATAAAGAATGATCACATTTTTTTGGCAACGTACCTTTACTCATCCCCATAATTTTGATGGTCTTTCTCAAAATAGTCTCCCCTGAATGCGATGCACTTGTCCCAGCGTTTCTGCCAGTCTTCAAAGACATGATGGAAACCATTTTTTGAGAGATCCTTCAAAATAGCCTCCGCAGCCTTCACCACTGCTTCTGATTATGGATAATGCCTCCCACGAAGGCGTTTCTCCAATTAGAGAATAGAAAAAAGTCACATGGGGCTAAATCCGGACTGTAGGGAAGGTGCGGAATGCACTTCACGTTGATTTTTGCAGGATATTCAGCAACAACATTGGCAATATGCAGCCGCGCATTATCGTGGTGCAGCATTCAGCCTGCTTCATGAAAATTTGGTCTTTTGCGCCTAATACGGACTTGCAATGATTTCAGGACATTCCTATAGTATTGTCCAGCTACTGATGTGAGTGCAGGTACAACATGCTGATAAACATTTCATGAATATCAAAGAATGAGATGACCATAACTTTCCCAGCAGAAGCAACCACTTTTGCCTTTTGGGTGTTGGTGATGAAGGAGATTTTCACACTGGGCTTTCCTGTTTGCTCTCAGGATCAAAATGACGTAGCCAAGTTTCATCAAGAGTGTTTACGTTTGAAAGAAACTCCGGATCTTCCTCTAACATCAACTATTACTGCATGTTACCTCCATTGCAGCGGTAGGTGATACAGAACATGTCTGTACGGGAACAAGGAGTACCAACAATGAAACTACTATGGCGTGTTTGTTTCATATTAAGCTAACGGAATATAATAAGATTGAATTTTAGTGCGAAAAATTATGACCATAAAAAATTATGATAATTCTTTATTGAACAGCCCTCGTACCAATACTCATATACAACAGAGTTGGCGATAACATGAAGCCCAGGATTAGAGCATGCATCGAAGCAGGAGGAAGCCATTTGAAGCAATTTTTAACCTCATTTTTATCTTGTAAGTTAATAATAAACTGTTTTTACATCCATATTCATATGAACGTTTTTTACACTCAATGTTGGTAATATTTGACACCAATAAAGATACGTCCTGTATTTACGCATATTAATCTTCACATACAAAAGAGGAAAATATATAATATACAATGTAGCTTTGAAATTTTATGGATGGCATAATCCTGTACATTGGGACAGTAAGTTTATATTCCATTTCTCTACAGTGGCCCTCAGAATGAATATCACACAGCTTCAGCACTCTACATCTCTACAAGTTCATCGCGTATTCATTTCATACTATCCCGCCTCTGTACCGTAGATGGTAGCGTGTCTGCCTCACGTTTAAGAGGTCCCGAGTTCGAATCTCGGTCAGGGTGAGTTATCTGGTTAAAGTTATTTTTTCCCAGTGGGTTTCCCTTATCCTGAAAGATGAATGTCGGGTAACTCTAAGTTCTATGGACCTTGAGCTCATCTCAGCATTATTTCACACATTTCATTCATCGTCCGATATGACAACGTTGGAGGACGTAAATTAAAAAGTAAACCCATATTCTGAATCATCGGCTAGGATAAGGAATTACGACCAATGTGCTTCTGCCCCAAGTGGGGCATCTCCGGGAGGAAGATTAAGGCGAGGGGAGACTGAGGGTGGCCGCCCCAAGGAGCCACGACAGTGCAGAGGGCAGCGTCCGTATATATTGCTTAGATGAACACTTCCTCCAGCAGGCCAGGACAACGGACATCCCAGCCTAATGTGGTTCGTAACGAGATCTGGGTTCGGAGACCGGCAACCGACCTACCGGAGGAGGAAGTGGTTTACTCAGAGCATATCATCCTGCCATGCAACGCCGAGACACCCGCCGACACTTCTACCGTGACAGAGACCACCAAATTAGAGATGATATCAAATGATATTGGGGATGAAATGGAGGGACAGGAAATTTGGAGAATGTTAACTCCCGAATAAAAAAGCCATGGGTCAGGCAGGTCCGCCAGGGAAATCGAACCTGGGCCTGCCTAATGAGGACCACAGACGAAACCGGCTGAGCCATCCCGTTCGGAAACTAAAGACTCTGAGTATATAAATAGATAATTTCAATGCTTTTCAAAGAACTCCTTGGCTGGAAGTATTCTTTCTCTAAATAAATATCCTAGATTTAAAGACATTATTTGTGTGTGCCTGCATATTTGTGTGTGAACAGCAGAACTACTCAAAAACGTATCTCGATTAAATAGCAAACGATATTAAGTAACTAATCTTCCAAAAATAGGATATAGAGATCTTGTTTTAAAATACTAGATGTTTGAAAGTTCGCATGACTAATGGAATGTATTCTTTGAATGTTTTGTTAATAGTCTGGTAAGCTCATGATACAAAAATTATTAATCAGTTGAATAAATTAATATTTATAATTAAATTAAATATGAATATTCTGTGTATTTGTGTTAAATGTTAAGAGGTGGTAACTTTGGCAATAGATTATGATTACGGTTTGGTTCAAGGTAAGATGTCGTTAAATATAGTAATTAACCACGGCTAGTTCTCAAAACATTTGTAGAAGTAGTTCGGTAGGTTACATTACAAAGGGCAAAGTCAGTATCCAAAATTGCCAAATTAGTTATGACAGGCTAGCTTGGAAATATTGGAATATGTGACAGTAGCTCTTAGAAATTTATAGAGAGATTTTAGGTTGGAAAAAAGCGAATTTCAGAAATGTGTAAATGAATTGGCAACATAAGACCTGAGGCTTTCCTGACGACGAATGCGCTCACTTTCTTCTCGGGAGAGCCAGCCAGGTGAAAAGATGATTAGATGTCAACGTTTCGGGAGTGTTTAAAAGATCCTGCCTTACTTCAGAAATTAACAAGGCGGTATCACCGTCGGGTTCCAGGCCTCCTAGAATGTATGGACTTCCGAAGATCCACAAACCGGACGTTCCTTTACGCCCCATTGTGGACGCCAGGAGCAGCCCTGCATATCGGCTGGCACGTCACCTGGCTGATCTATTACAACCTGTGGTAGGGGATTGCCCACATCATGTGAGTAATTCCACACAGTTTGTACATACACTTAGGAACATTACTATTGACCCTTCTGACGTAGTTTCTCTATTTACAAGAGTACCGCTGCAAGAAGCCATCCAACTTCTGAAGGAGCAATTTCCGGCTGATATCATAGAGCTCTTCCGACATACCCTGACGTCCACTTTCTTCTTGTTTGGTGGTACTTTCTTTGAACAAGTAGACGGAGCAGCAATGGGCTCCCCTTTGTCACCAGCTACAGCTAATTTCTATATGGAACACCTAGAACATGAAATACTTGACACAGCTCCACTTAAACCATTTCATTTCTGTAGATACGTGGACGATACTTTTGTAATTTGGCCACATGGATCAAACACTTTGCCTAGCTTTCTTGCGCATCTCAACAGCCTTCGACCTCAAATACAGTTTACCATGGAAGTACAGAAGGATGGAACTCTTCCATTCCTGGACATTCTTGTTTCAAAAAACAACAACGGTACACTGTGGCATGCTGTATATCGCAAGCCTACACACACCGATCTCTATCTGAACGCTCATAGTTTCCATCATAAGTCTCAACGACTAGGAGTTCTGAATACACTGGCCCACAGAGCTTTGTCTATCTCTGATCCCAGCCACTTAAAACAAGAACTACAGCATCTGAGACCCACTTTCCGTCAAAACGGCTACTCCGAATATGGCGTTGAAGCCTCGATCACCAAAGCTAGGAAAGGGAAACCTGTAATACAGCAAGCGTCAGATAAGTCTACCGCTACAGCCTGCATCCCGTTTACCGGCAACCTATCCGGCAGAATCAGCAGAATTCTCGCCAAATACATCATCGGGACCATCCACAAGTCACCTCCGAAGATTAAACAGCTGTTGAGACCAGTGAAAGACAAACTGACTTCCAAGTTCCGGGAGTGTACCGCATTCCCTGTGAATGTGGGACACCGTATATAGGAAAAACCGGAAGGACCATCGCTACTAGAATAATCGAAAATGAATGGAGCAATCGTTTAATGCAATCTGAGAAGTCTGGGCTGGCAGAGCATTGTTTTATAACGACCATAGAGCAAATTTTCGGGAGACGACCATCTTGGCAAAATGCAAGAGTTACTGGGAGCGGAGAATTAAGGAGGCTTTGGCGATTTCCTCTGAAAGGAGCACGCTTAATCGTGATGCTGGTTTTCAGTTCAGCTCCTCTTGGAAACCGGCCTTAAAAATGGAAATCCGTCGAATTAAGATGCAAAGATAAATACAGCTTGATAATCAAGTTAAGTAGTTACTTTTCTTTGACACAATTTTCTATACTCACGCCATCTCCTGACCTGTCATTTAATTTACTGAAAAGAGTCTTTTGTTCAGTAATGCGAATTTTGATAGTGTTTTGTCTCTGTTTATATTTGTGTTATAGCCAGTGTTTCATTTGTGGTTATAACATTTAATAAATATCCTGATGGTGGGGGAGATGCACACTCCCGAAACGTCGATTTCTAATCATCTTTTCATCTGGCTGGCTGCCCGAGAAGAAAGTGAGCGAAGTGGCAACATGTATTAGAATCTAGTTGTGGTGGTCATAGGACCATTAGCAAAAGGAGTGATTAGGAGAATATTGAGTCTAAGTAGGCCATTCTGTACAAAATCTCGGACATTTTGCTCGGATCGCCGGTGGAACAAGACGTAGCGTCATTCTTGCCTCATTTATAGAACCGCGTGTTATAGAATGCTAATACGTTAACTTCGGATATTTATATATTGGTTTCCATTGGTCGGCAACTTCTCAGAGTGAATACTGTTTATTAAAACGTACCAAACTCCAGATTCCGGTGTCATCCTTACTTTGATTACGTACTCATGCATACCCTGAGATAGATCTCTCTGCACAAGAGTGAGGAAAACATACGAAAAATAAAGTGATTTATTTTTGTTTATAATCCACTTACATACTCGCACCTACAGGTGCGTGCGCGCGCGCGCGTGTTTGTGTGTGTGTAACCCGTTGCTGTACCAATAGCATGACCAGATAACGAGAAGGCCAGAACTCTGATTACCGTCGTCTTGTTCGAACATGTGTAAATGCATTTTGATGAATCATCACATGACGATACCTGGACTAAATACTGCTCTATTGTAAAAAGGATTTTCCTTCTGTTCCACGTATGAATTCGTCTCTGCAGGATCTGGTTCTTTTTATTTTCTTTTTCCAGTCCCTGCAATTGTTTTCTCTGTTGCAAGGTTTTAAGTGCCACTAGAGACCTTTGTGCCGGAAAACAGGTGGATAACACTTATGCAGAAGAGGCGGACCGAAAGTGCATGCCGCATCGACTGCACTCTTTAAGTAGTGACTGCATGCCTCATTTGTTTTCGACATCTTCCTTCCCCTCCCCCTTTCCCGTCTCTCGCACAAAAATCATGAACTACTCACCATAGACTCATCAACACTGTGTTTGTAGTGGTAAGGTTTTACAGCTCTAACGTGTCATAAATACGCCACACACGTTTTATATGTGGAGATGAAATTGAGGCTCTCATTTGCAAACTCCCGCATTCGATTCCTGGTGACTGCCCCGGCTGATCACGGTTTTCTTGGTCAACCAAGGCTCTCCTCTCTCCCATTTTCTTTCATTTCCTCGTGTCATAGGACAGCTCTGGGGTTATGTGAAGGACGGCGGCGGGCAGATGGCGCAGAGACTTTCATCAGCTCCGCCAGAGAGGCGATATACGTCTCCACTGTGAAGTCGAATTTTCTTCAATTACCCTAACACGGCTTGGGCAGGTCAGTGCAAGCACCTCCCCGCCAGCTGGTGAAGCCAGTAAATGTTAAGGAAATCTGTGCGTCTCTCTGCCGCTTCCATCCCACGTCTCCGGCGGTTCTTCCATCTCATCCGTTTCTCCTTGGGGTGTATGATCATATTGGGATCGATTTACTAGGTGTTGCTTTTTAATTTACGTCCTCCAACGCTAACTTACATCATACGAGGAATGAAATGGATGAAATTATGCTGAAATAGATTCAGGGTTCGTAGAGCTTACAGTTACCCAACATTCGTCCTTCAGGATACGGGAAAACCGTGGGACAAATATTATCCAGGTAACTTACCTTGACCGATGTTCGAAGTCAGGACTTTTTGAACGTGAGGCAGATACGCTACCATTACTACAGAGGCGGGCAGGTCTCCATTTCGTTGTCATCTTTTATTACATACACATTGAAGAAAAGAGAGAAGAAAAATTGAACTTTTTGCAAATTTGAGAGTAAAATATTGCTGAGCAATTCTAATTCCGCTTTTGATGCACATCTTCGAACTAATCAGCATTTAGTAATAACCACCCGTTCCCTGTTTCGTGGGGATAGCTCCGTGTTATGATGCGAGTCTTGTATTCTGCGAGTTTCAGCTTCGATTCCCGGCGACCGACCACTGTGTACATGTGTATTCTTGATTTGCCCGGGTCGTTAAGGTGATGCTAGACTGTTTCCCTTCAAATACGACTTTTCTGTCCATCAGTGCCTTCATCATATTTTCAGGTTTGGGAGGACCAGGCGATGGTGTTGATTGGGCGGTGGTGGTACAATTTGGGAAGGAGCCTACAGCTTGATTGGAAGAAAATACCTTCAATGGAACCGCTAGGGGCTCCACTCACCACAGAACCACGAGCCGTAATGGCACAATACGCTGACTACGTGCTTCTGTTCTGCAGAGACAGACACATACTCAGAGCCTTCAACCCCATACAGAGACACCTCCGTCTCACACAGTAGTGGTGCCGGCGTTGGCGGATGGCCGTAAATCCTGACAAAAGCCACGCCACACTTTTCACAAAGCGCCACAGTCCCGCAGACTGCCCTAACTTCAGCTTCCGAGGTCGAAGGATAGAGTGGACTAACTCTGTCCGATACCTTGGAGTAACATTGGATAGAGGCCTAACCGTTCGCCAAAACATCAGAGACCTAGCGGCAAGGGTACAGGGAGCAATCGCTTCCCTGTATCCTATGCTGGGGTCGAGCTCGATGGCGCTTGGCCTGAGGTTATACCTCTTCCGAGCGCTGGTAATCCCCGTGATGCTATATGCCTGCCAGATCTGGGGCATGGCCGCAGATAGATGGTTGGCATGGCTTCAACGTGCACAGAATAGAGGGCTACGGTCTATCTATTCTGTGGGTCGCTATTTTCCTAACAGGTTGCTTCACGAAGCCTCGGAACTTCCATATGTGGAGGACGAAGTTAGGCGCCGGGCATCAAAATTTTACGCAACTTTACCAACTCATAGAAGCGCCCTTGTTAGATCACTGGGAGATTATGAACCCACTAGACGCCGTTCTAGAAAACATGGGGTCCCCCCGCATGGCATGCGGGCACCCAAGATAACCCAGGAGCTAATCCTAACAGCAGCTAAAGCTGAGCTCCACATAATCTCCTAAGTAGTTTGGCAACAAAATTCTCTCCAACCCAAATTAAATTAAAAACACCAGGGTGCTGTGTATTGCATCCTTTTACCAACTCATAGAAGCGCCCTTGTTAGATCACTGGGAGATTATGAACCCACTAGACGCCGTTCTAGAAAACATGGGGTCCCCCCGCATGGCATGCGGGCACCCAAGATAACCCAGGAGCTAATCCTAACAGCAGCTAAAGCTGAGCTCCACATAATCTCCTAAGTAGTTTGGCAACAAAATTCTCTCCAACCCAAATTAAATTAAAAACACCAGGGTGCTGGGTATTGCATCCTGTCCTTTCATCCCGAAGGTATAATAATTGTAACCTCACAAAATTCATCAACCTCAAAACCTACACCATATCCATCCTACAAAATCCCGTTTCGAATACCTTACCTGCGGTAAAACCCTTAACGGGTGGGCACGCAGCAAAAACCTTCTGGCTATATACAGCCAGCCAGCACCACATGGCATGGCCACACACCCTTACGCACGTCATCTACGGGATCGGGCCGCCCTTTGAGCCTCTCTCCTACATACTTACTCTCAAAGGGGTCGCGTTTTTATTATTTTGTTTAACTGGCGAATCGCAAGCCAAAAGGTTACCTGCACAAAATATGTTAATCTCGTTGAAACAAGCAACATGTTCAACAACACTTTTATCACGTTAACACTTCCAAGATATCCAATGACAACGAATATACTATTGTAAGACATTGTTAGAGCAGTGTCACGGTAAGGTGGAATATGCACCTTTGTGGCGAGTTACTATGCTGTTAGTACTTAAGTCCTGGCTTAATAGTATTATTAGGTAAATGATGGAAATTAATAATTCTTCTACACCAGCCATGTGTAGATTGTTTGGAATAGGTAGAATTTAATGTCCTGCTGGCACGTTGGCCATGGTAGCTCAGTGGTTAAGAGCAACCGGATGGAGACCGGGAAATGCGTGGTTCAAATCACAGCTATGACATTGAATTTTTCAGTCTGGCTCTGCTTATCCAAACCTAAGCATACACACGGCTACTGTGGAAAAATGATTAATTTCTTTTAAAGCTTGTCGCTATTTGATGACATTGAAAATCCCTCCTCTTTGCATGGGCAAAATACTCATTTTTTGTGTAGTCAGATTTTGTCCATCTCATACGATGTCAGTTATACAAAAGACGTCCCATATTGAAGAGGACTTGTGAGGACATTCCCAAAACATTTAAAATATACACTTCGTGTGTCATGAAAATGTCTTCTTTTGAATCATTTTTGAAAAATGTTGCATGTGAAGCGTATTCTGCATTATGAGGAGGGAGGTTTCTTGAAAATCATCTTGTATCCTAGGGAAATGTTGAACCAACCCACCCACCCACCCACCCACCCACCCACCCACCCACCCACACACACACACACACACACACACACACACACACACACACACACACACACACATGAACCGTTTTCTAAAACTCCTTTTTTTTTTTAAATTCAAGGGCTCTTAATATCGAAATAATGAGTGGATAGGTTGCAGAGAAAATAAAAAGGGGGAAAAAATAATCAAATCCAGTGTTGAAACAGATACCTAAAAACAGCCTTGACTATGATCGAAGTGTTTAATAAGAGTAATATTTTGTTGTTAATCAAATCGACGGTTGTAAAATGTTTGTCCTAATTATCTGCAAAACTTTTTTATATATAACCAATCGCCTATCTGCAAATATCTTTTCAAGTTTATGTAGCGGATTGCATTGTTCGATGTTCTTAATAAAGCAATTCGATAATTCTAAGGAAACGAGTGGCCGAGGTCATTAAGGCACGGACTCAAACAGGAGGTGCGTGGTTCAAATCCAGCCAGGTTTTTTTCGAGATTTCCTTAGTTCTTATAATTGATAAATGCCAGGAAGGTACTTAAAATTTAGGTATTTCCTAAATTCCCTTCCCAAATGCCATTTCATTTAATGTCTCAGTAGTGTCCTGACTTCTGGTGTCATGTACACTATAAAAAATCTGTAGATAGAAAATTTATTGTAGCTCTGTTTATTAAATAAATAAATAATGACCATTTTTGTAGTGTTAAACGTCCGCTTTTACTACATGTGACACCGCAGGCGGTGATACTGATGATACCTGAGATGAAGATGGAACACCGGTGGAATGAGATGGCGTGGGAAACCGGAGCACCTGGAGGAAACCCGCCCCTATGCAGTTCACTCCACTACAAATCCCACATGCTGTCGTCTAGGATCGAACCCGGGGCGCTTTGGCGAGAGTCGAGTTGTCTAAACTTTCGGTCACGTCGCGGCCGCAATGTCCCGTTGGTCCTACAGTTAGCTGTTAAGCAAGGTGCCGGGAATGGGGTGACGGAGTAAAATATATGATACTTCTAGTCATATCATTAAATTCAGATATTTTTCTTTTATTTCGATCATCATGTTCGTCATATTTTCAATATAACAATTTCTAATTCCTAAACATATGGACAGTTGAGTTTCATGATCTTTATCTAGGAATATCAGTGCTTGCACACAACATGCCATTTGAGGAATATTAGCTTAGAATGACGATATTTGCAACAACTTGTATTAACAATAAGAAAACGCGTTGGATCTGAAATAGATATTTTTGTTATAGGTGTTACAAGTGGAGCCGAAAATAGCATTTTACGAGCAAATTAAAACTCATTTTAACATGTGTTATCATAAACATCTAAGACAGCCCTGAATATTTAATTATAAGCTTTCAACTGGAATTTAAATAGACATATCAGTATACATTCGGACGTGAACCTCTTGTTGTTTGGCCTTCGTTGTTATTTGACCTTTACATACCGGTACTGACATGGTCATTTACATAATCAACATCATAATATATAGAAAAAATGAATAGAATAAGTGCAACAGTAGGTAATTATATTAATGAGTGCATTATTATTACTATTATTGTTATTATTCCTTTGATGTATTCTGATGTTGATTGGAAATTTTTTAAATTTATAGTTCTGATTCCTTGCACAGAGGAAATAGCATTGGGATTGCAAACGTTAGAATTCATTGGATGAATCCATTTCCGGGCAATTAAAATAATCTGCTACTACATTAATCGATACTAGGCTCCGCTTCATGTACATGTCATTTCCGCTGCAAACAGGGGTACAAAATGTAGTGATATAAAAATATGTTTCCACCGAGTTTTATAATTTGCAGTTTTTGAGTGCCTCGCGTTATAAACAGTACTTAATCGCAAATTGCACGTTTTATTATTATCATCAGGTGACAATGCGGAGAAGTTTTGCAATGGAATGTGGACGATTTGAGGCGACGGCTCTCATAAATCTCAAGATTTTCGTAGAATTCCCAATTTGAAGTTTAATCTACTCCAAATACAGCTAACGTATTTGATATTAACAAAAGTACTCATCTTCCGTAACAAAAGGGAGATGTAGATAAATTCATGCATCAAATTACTGGTAATTTTCCTTTCCTGAAGTATAGAGAAGGAAAGCTACGAAAAAGGAGGGATATTTAGTTAAATAACTGAACTTAATCAGTTTTTATTTGTTAAAAATCCCTCTTAACAATCTTAATTAAATTACCATATGTTTAGCATGTATGATTAACAAATAAAACGTAAATATACCTATCTTAAATTTTCTGGAGGTAGTTCGTTAACGCCTCTTCATTCTGAATATTTGTCTTATTAGCAAACTGTAAGAGGTACAACAAACAAGTTGTTAAAGCACGTCATCTGTTAAATAATATTTTCGGTAGCATCAAACACTTACGAGACTTTCTTGTTATGGAATTTTTAAATACTTATACTTTTTACAAGCGGTAATTCAATGTTTCTCGTGCTTGTGCCAGGAATATGGCATTTCAAAGCCTTCGTATAACAACCCGTTAAGCCTACTGCATCCTTATTTCTGAAAGAAAAGGTTAATTCTTTGATCAGGGTTTATCTCGATTATTAAGAGGCAAGATAAGCCTCGATAAGCTTTCGTAACCACAAGGGCAGTCTGAAAAGTTTCCGACCTAATAAAGATATAAGACATTTTTTTCAGAATGCTTTTCTTCAACATAGTCTCCTTGTAACTGTATACACTTCTCCCAGCGATGCTCCCATCTCTGCAACCTGTCCAAATAGTACTCGGCGTTTTTCTCTGCAAAATAATTGTTCACGAAGGTAATTGCCTCTTCATTTGACGAAAATCTCTATCCTCCGAGCGCAGTTTTAAGATGAGGGAACAAAACGAAGTCGCTTGGAGCTAGATCTGTTGAGTCAAGAAATTCAAACCGTAATTCGTGGATTTTCGCCATTGCAACCGTTGATGTGTGGTGTCTTGGTGAAACAGGATTTTCTTTTTCTGCGAATGTTCTGCCTTCAGCTTGTCAAGTAATGATGTGTAGTATGCCCCTGTAATGGTTGTTCCTTTTTTAAAATAATCGATTAAAATAATTCCATGACTAAAGAAAAAAAGTCGCCATCACTATCCCAGCCGAAAAAAACACAGTTTTTGCTTTTTTTGAGCCGGTTCCCCCATTTCAGTTCACTGTTTGAACTGTATTTTTGTTTCGGGCGTATAATGGTGTATCCAAATTTCATCTACAGTAATTATTCGGCACCAAAACTCGGATTTATTGCGCCTAAACTGCGCCAACAGAGCGTTGGAAATGTTCAGTCGAACACGTTTTTGGTCTAACATGAGTAAACGTGCCACCCAACGCGCGGACAGCTTTCTCCTGTCTAAATGTTGATTTAATATGCGACAGACACGTTCTTTTGACATGTTCATAGCCTGTGCTATCTCTCTCACTTTAATTCGGCGGTCGTGTACCACCATTTGGAAAACTTTGGCGATGTTTTCGTTGGTAGTTGCAGTTTTGGACGTCCCGAACGTTCATCGTCTCCCAAGCTCTTACGGCCAGTTTAAATTCAGCTGTCCAAAATTTCACTGTGGTAAATGATGGTGCAGAGTCCCCATACACAGAAACCAATTGATCTTTGATTTACGTAGGCGTATTGCCTTTCAAAAACAAATATTTAATGACAAGTCGATACTCGCTTTTGTCCATTTTCATAAAAATAATCACATCAACTAACTCAAGCGACAGTTACGTAATAACTGAACGTCCAAAATGGCTGAAACTTCGGTGAGTAACTGTCAACAGATGGACAACGAAATTCACTAGATTTTATTTACGAGTGCTGACATCTTCATGTTGAGGTCGGAAACTTTCCAGATCATTGCCTTATAGTTTGTATCTAGAAGAATGAGCTGAGAAAGTCATAGAAATACATACTCTCCAGATATTTCTCAAGCGCTGTTATAGCGAGTTTTTCGATATGGAAAGAGTATGGAATTTCAAGGTCAGGATATAGTGGCCAGTTTTGAAACAATTGACTAATCGCTATTCTCTATCTATAACGAAGTGTACAGGGGAAGGTCGGACAGTTCATTTTTTCCTGTGGCAGCAACTATCACATGACAATCAGATCTCTGCATCTCGCAAGCAATTATTAGTGTTATTCAGTTGAGAGGCAGCGTTGTTTGCAATTATTGGTTATGATATTTGTTTGAGCTTTATGAAGACCGGCAAGGAGTTAAGTTTTCTGGCTAACTACTGGCGTAAGGTTAAGTTGAATGTCATGACAATTGTTTGAATTATGGGATTGAAGTAACTTTAATTGAAACCACAGAATTCAGGACACTGTTTTTTTCTGCGGGTTCGGACAGTAAACTGGCGGTTGGTTTCGGACAGCCAAAACCTGATTTGTGTAAAAAAAAAAAAAATTAATAAAATATTAACTAAAATAAATTAAAACAAAATATATATGAATATGTGCCCCTTTTATTGGATTACTGAGGAAGTATTAGGCCTATCTCTCTAATAACACCGTTATGCATGATTCTGGGGTTTTCTCCAAAATAGGTCTACTTTACTAAATTTGATATGCTGATTCCAAAAGAGTAATCAGTTTTTTCTACCACGCACCATTTTTGCACAGTTAGTAGTTATACCTAAATGTTTTAATGTAGTTCTGTGCATAAATATATTTATTGTATGGAACTGAAAAGAGACCAGTAAACCAAGAAATAATACTGATTTCATTTCTGAAACTAAAGTGCTTCACAACAATATAACAATGCAACATTGTAACAGACAACAATACATGCCTTATTTTAAGTCCAATCCCTGCAAATTTAGCTCAGCCTATATCTACTTTTCAAATAGTGAGAATCTGTTTTTGTGATAGGCAGTTGTATGTCAAACATATTTTGAGAATGTGAAGCAATATGTCTTCCAGGAAGTTTAAAAATAACCCTGATATATTTTGCCTTATCTTTGGCCATTTTGTTGGAGCACTGGACAAGAAACAATTGGAAGCAGAGAGACAGTCTCGTGCCAGGAATGAAAAATATAATTCATGAGTATCTTGTGGACCCCAAAATGTTCTTTTACCACCTTTGCACATAAAATTAGACTAAATGAAGCAATATGTGAAGGTTATGAATAAGGATGGCAACTGCTACAAATATATCTGCAAGAAGTTCCCTGGAATATCTGATGCTAAAATTAAAGAGCGAGTATTTGTTGGTCCACAAATTAGGAAGTTGATTTCTGATACCTTATTTGAAGAAACAATGACGGATACTGAAAAACAAGCATGGATTGGTTTTAAGAGTGTCATCAAAAACTTTCTGGAAAATTACGAGGATCCAAATTACAAAAATATTGTAGAAAATACACTTGAGAACTTTCGAAAGCTGGGCTGCAATATGAGTGTGAAAGTACATTTCCTGCACTCTCATTTGGACTTTTTTCCAGAAAATCTCGGCTGTGTCAATGAGGAGCAGGGTAAAGATTTCACCAGGACATAAAGGAAATGGAAAGACGCTACAGGGAAAGTGGAATGTGAATATGATAGCTGATTATTGCTGGTCGCTGAAAAGAGATGTATCAAATTCTTTCCACAGTAGGAACTCTACAAAACGTTTGCTTCATTTCAAGGCAGTATGTAAAAAACTGGTTAAAGTGATGATGTGAAACATTAGTTAATTCTGAAGAGTGTTGTGTTCACAGTTATAGATTTATTAACTTGTATTTAATAATATAACAAACTCAATAGAGGCTAGTATAAAAATTCATATTTTACTATTTCCTATGTCGTGAAAAATTGGTATGTGATGGAGAAAAACTAAGTTCATATTCAGATTCAGCACCTTCAATTTGAGGATAATATTAAAATAAAAACCCCAGACAAAACGTTAAATTCCTCAGATCAGTGATAATGAGTCTGCCCCTCGTTCCATATAGAAATGGATAAAAGGAGAAGAAATTGGGGAGAATGCAATGATGTTATTTTTATATAAAATAAGAAACAAATTATTATTCACAGAATCTCACCATTCTCCAGCAATAGCAGTTCAAAATTTGTATTCGAAAGAGGCTTCGAGAACGGAGTGAAATGCCAACTTCAGCTCCATAAAGTTCAACTTTTGGAAAAGCGAACACCTTTGGAAGGAAGAACAAACAACCAAAACTAAATACCAGTAAAGGTGACAGAAGTCGAAAATTGTAAAGAGAACACTAAAATTAGTCCAAAATTAAATACATGAAAAATAAAAACCCAAATGTATTGTGCCTTTGTGGGTTCGTAGAATTAAAAGTTCAATTTGCCGAAATTCTAAATGTTCTTTATTTGCTACACTCCGTAGCAGCGGAATTACATCTCATATCACAACACAATCTTCCAAGGTCGATGACAATAACAAACAGCGTTCAGTTTACTACAGCACTCTCAGCTGTTCTCTGCTTACCTCCCGCGACTTACTCCTCTTGGCGAGTGAGCACTTCCTTAAATACCTCATTCCTAAATTCGAGATATTTCCAGAATAAAGAAACCGAACAATCAAGATATTACCAGAAATTTCCATGTATCTCAGTTTGTTTGTTTCAGTAAGTCTTTTATCCCAAGGGCTGTGTTTATCTGCTTATGCAAGCTTCAGTGAAGACTGGATTAATGTTGTATATTCCAGGTTTGGGGTTACGAAAATTGCGCCAAACTTCAAAGGAATTCCATATTCTAATGTCTGAGCATTACAAAAAAAAAAAAAATAAAAAAAAAAAATTAAATGCAAGAATATATTGCGTGATAAAAATATTACTGTACAGTAAGTTACGAAGCACAAATAGAGCGACTGGAAGCTGCGTGTGTCTATATGATATAATTTCTCGCGTCTGCCGATGTATGACACATTACTGTACAGAAGACATGATTATATCTGAACAGAGTATAAAGTCTGTGTTTTTAACGTGTGTGCAGTTCCCACTCAAAGGGACCTCAAAGGACCTGACCTTTCCGCCCACTAATGACCGTCATAAATCTATCTCCACACTTCAGAAATGGAACACTGACGTTGGGGACCAATAGCAACCCCGATTTTCTGAAAATGACTCCGCGTGGAGTCTCAGTTGCCAAAGTTCCAACTTCCAGTTCTTCTGTTTCATTAGGTGCAAGACGGTGATGTTAAAATGTTGCAACCTTGTAGAGAGGACCGTCAGGAGGAGGGTCCATGTTGTAAAACGATTATGAGGGTTCCTCAAAGAAAGCGGCCGCCGTGCACTTGCGTTGAGTAGACAGACTTTACATATACTGGACTCGCCATGTTTGTGCGTTTAGCTGAGGTAAACATCTCTGTGTTGCGAATTTTTGTCGGTACGCTTTCTCGATTTGCCATGTGGTAACTGCTGTCCTATACCATATTCCAATTTTACAAATTCCGAAAATACAGAGACACCCTTATCGTTAAATATCTTTTATTGTAATTTTATTTCACATGTGTAAGTTAGTAAGTGTTCTAATCTTACATATAAGTGAATTGATATTTGTTAGTCTGACAAAAACTCGAGAACAGCTGAATAGATATTCCACTTCTTGTCAAAGTCTTACAAGCTATTTTACTTACCATATTTTATTAAAAACGTTTAACATTTGTTATCAAGACTGAACAATATTTATGTAGCATAATGATGACGTACCTTTCAAAGATTAGACACACAATTAATTTCTAAACGCCCTGTAACACTATAAATATCCGACCACAGTCAATAATTGTTGTCTAATATTGGTGAACCATTGGATCCCTCCTTTATAATTTGTGTTTGTGAATGTGAATTGAATTGACACAAAATAAATTGAATTCCTTTGTGACTTTGTAACTTTTTAATTTAAAATTAAAAGTAGGATTCGTTGTGATCACGCTACGTAACATTAACCGACCACGACTGTACAATGGAACGAGACTAACTGTGAAAACCTAATGAATAACGTCATTGAGAGAACAATCATCAAGGAAAAGTACATAGGAGAGGATGTTTGTATTTCGATGATTCCAACGGATTTACCTTCTATTTTAAGCGTCTACAATTCCCCGTGCGTTTGGTCTTTGCGATGACCATAAATAAATCGCAAGGGCAACCGTTGGAAGTTTGCGGAATCAACTTGGAGTTTTCTTATTTTAGTTAATTGATGGCAATTAACTAAAATAATAAGAGTTAAATGATGAAGCCTGGGACTTAAGTACTTACGATAGTAAGTCGCCACAAACGGTGTATCTCGGATACGAGAGGTCGCGCCGTGGCTCAGTGGTTAGACCGCTTGGCTCTTACCAAGGCGGCCCGGGTTGTCCTTCGCTCCTCGTTTTAAATTTACGTAATACTGGCAAAGTTGTTTGGTGCTTGTAGTAGTGACACATGCATTTGAATTAAATTCGTTTCCAATCTTTTCCCACGTGACATCTTTCTCTTTTACATTCAGCGCATCCGTCCTCTTATTTTCCACGATATCCTTGCACTTCGTCACTAATTCAATTAACAGTTCTTTCTGCATCGATGAGAAATTTGTCTCACGGCTTTTGTTTACGATTTTGTTCACCCGCCATTGTTTTCATCTGTGAGCAGACGAAAATGAAAACAAAAGCGCATCGAAGTACGTAGTGTCAGCGCTGTGACAATTGTTACGTTACTTTTGTTAACGTCGGTTTTAACATCTGTTGGTGAAATCGGGCATTAATGTAAATAATAGTGCCTAGAGAAAAAAGATATGGAAATGTGACATTTCTCGTAGTTACTATAGCAATATCACATCAGATTTTTGTGATTGCTTATGTAATGTACACTAGACCTGGTAGTTTTGCATAAGTAAGAAATACGGAGCAGTTTAAGTACTTGATTTTGATCTACCACGTTCAAGGCTAACATTTGCTATCTTCAACGCTAGAATATGCTGCCAGGGTGGGGAATTTAATCGCATACTTGTTTGATACGTGCAGTATCTTTATGAGGCCGATAAATGAAGCGTGATCTTTTTCATTCTTTAGGAATTTCAATTCTCCTTGCCACTGATAAGCACTGATTCATACGTCGTAATTGCCTAGCCAAGGACATGAATGAAGAATACCTGCAGTTTAGTGACAGGCTTATCTCTAGGTCTTGCTGACGGGATGACTAATGATATCGATTTTTCTGAGCCCCCTGCAAGAGTTCACGTGAGTCATCATTATGGTAACAGCGGGACCGATATCGACAAAACAAATGGTACAGCACACTCCACCTTGAAGAAGGGGTTAGGAAGGCACACTGGCGTATCCTTGCTCTTCGGAAATCAAAAAATTTAGATTGTCAGGTCTGGAATCGGCTTGCAGTTTACAATTAATAGGTTCTTAGCCCACCTGCTGGCGTAGTTACGAATAGGTTATGGTTATTAAGTCTACCTTTGTTCCCTAGCGCCTGTGACAGCAATATACATATAATACACAGGATGTAAGAAAACTGTATCTCAAAATTTTGAGAAAATTCTTCTTGCTAATTGAGGATAAAAATATGTTACATGCACATAGGTCCAGAAATTATTTCCTCTTTAGAGCATTTTTTCTAGAGCTGAACTCCATACAACAACACTCAATTAGCAAACCGTGGAAAAATGGCCTTCCATTAGGCAATGCATCCATCAACCCGCCGTCGCATGGACTCCCTAATGCGCTGAGTTAGACCTGCAGAATTTCATGTCTGAGCTGCCTTCCGCAATATGAGCACGAATAGTATACATCTGCAACTGGAGCTGTATAAACAAGACATTTTAAATGTTCCCACAAGAAAAAATATATTCGGTTTAAGTCAGGCGAGCGTGGAGGCCACAAATTGGTCCACCTCTTCCTATCCATATAGCAGGAAACCTGCTATTCACAAATGGAGGGACAGAAAGTCTGAAATGAGGGGGAAATCCATCGTGCATGAACTGTGTACCGGTGCAATCGACTACTGTACTGTACGACAATGATAACGATAACTCAATTTAACCAGATGTAAAAGCGAATGCTTACCACTGTACTATTAAACCACTGCTCTGTTGTGGTACTATGGCCACAGGACAAGCTACCTATTACACAGCTCACCGCTTAAGTAGAGTTATAGAAAAGGAGCTCTACCATAGAAATAAACAATTTCCGGACCTATATTCATAAAACATGTTTTTATCCTCTATACCTATGCAAGAAAAGTTTTCCCAGAGTTTTGACATACCTTTTTGTTACATCCGATAACTAAAGGCGTAAGAAATGTGCGCTCGTATGCGATATAAGTTAGCTGGACACAGTATGAATGACGTCAGATGTACAGCACGACCATTAAATGTGCAAAGGTCGAAAACAAAGTAATGTAGTGCTCTGCGAACTAGTGAAGCATTGCCTTTCAAGTGTATGGAGACGCAAGGTGTAGTATAACGCTACTGTTTTGTTTCCATTGGCAGTGAGGTGGTTGTTATGGTCAGGCTATGCCTATCTGCAGTTGTTTACATACGCGATCAATAAGAGTACAATCCATGTACATTATACTATTCTCTGTTTCATATAACCTTGCCCCGCTGACATGTATCACTCCGCTTCCCCCTCACCCTAATTGGCTAATGCTTTCGCGCCATAGGCCATAGGCGGTGCCTTCCCGTCACATTTAAAACTGCAGTAAACGTCATAATAATTGCCAGGAAGATAGATAAAATCATACAAATAAGGATATGAAGGCATGCAAAAATACATGTTTATAATGACACTAAACAAGTTGAAACTGAATGAATGAGCAATGAAACTGAAACAAGTTTATAATGAAAGGCCTTCGTCCTTTTCCACTGGAGTTTTGTTACACCAGCACACATACCTTGCAAAAATGCTTGTCTTTCAGTCTTAAAAATCGTGTCACGCCATACTTGTCGTGTGTCCTTCATTCACCCAAGTCTCGTCAAGGTAGTATTTTGTGACTTGTATCTCGGTACAGTCTGATTGTCCTTAAATAACATCTTCGCCACATAGCAATATCGCCCCTGGAGTGGTAAGTTTTCCTGTTGTTTCAATTTCATGTCGCGATGTTCCTACACATCTAACACACCTGTAAGTTCAGAGCACAGCTGTTCGACATCTGTCACGGACAAAGACGGATTCTTCTCTGTAAGTGCATTAAACACATGCACCACAATTCTTTTTTTCGCCGGTTTGTAAAGGTTTTCCCTTGCGATACTTCAGCGAAAAACTGGCGGTAGACTCTGTCATTATACATATAATAAGTATACGCGCAATAAGCGACCAATAAAATAATTTAGCTCTCGCACTCGGCACAACACACCGTCGAATGGCGATATATGACTAATCCAGTTCAAAACAAGGTCAGTGATAAAAGTCATATAAACAAATATGTCACCACTACCGCTAAATCACGTGCTATCGTGCCATATGAAAGGCGGGCTTGAGAGCAAAGGAACCTCTTCTTTACTTCGTTTAAGAGTTAACATGCATTTCAGATAAATCAAATCTGTTGCGTAATATATTTAACTCAAGCAGTTACTAAAATATAAATTTGACAATTCTCTTCCAACATATAAAGATATATCACCATGTTAAATAACGAACTAATTTTTACCGCACAACAGTTTATACTGCAATAGCAGCCAATGAGAGGTGATAAGGTCACGTGAGCGTTTAGAGATACGGGGCAAGCTTATGTGAAACAAGAATTACATGGCAAAGCGAGAAGACGTATCGACAAAAATTCGCAATATAGAGATATTTACGTCAGCTTATCGCACATACACGGCAAGTCCAGTGTATGTATAGTCTGTTCAGATGTAATCATGTCTTTTGGACAGCAATGTGACATACATCATATAGACACACGCAGCTTCCAATCGCTCCATTTGTGTTTCATAACTTACTGTACATCAACTTATTAATATTTCACACTTCTAATCGACCAGATAAGACCTGACAAGGAACAATCTCAGCGCTGGTCACCTGAAGGTCGATACGCCTCAACGCTCTGTCGAGTAATACAGCATACCTTTTGAAAAGCGCACACGCCTCCGACCTTTACCGATAATAATGTAGTCATGGTATTGATAGAAGTAGTGGGTAAGTGGTGGATGGAATCTCAACCCGTAGAGTATCGAAGTAGTCTAGTACTTTGCGCTTAACTTTATATTGGATAAGGAATAAGCAGACACGGTTATTATCCTCACACATGTCCCAAATGATTGTTCTGGATTGAACTTGGCTGGATTTTCTATGAGGGTATGATTGCAACATTCCATACATCCTTGTGTGTAATGAAAGCAAGCAGAACAACGTGGTAGAGATACTCATGTAACACATCGTTAACCGAGTTGAGTATGCAATTCATTTAGCAGATGCGCCAAATCACATTTTCGCAAAAGCCTAGTTTGGTGTCTCACTCTCAGCCATTGCAGCTTCAGTAACCAGTAACTGTGAATCCAGCCGAATTAAAGCAGAACTTGTAAATATTTCTTCTTTCATTCCATTTGTTATTTTATGTAAATCTAACTAGAGTCACGATCGTATCTTACCGGTATACCGAGCTTCTAACTCTCACAGATGTTTTGTTTTACCAATTTACAACTGTGGTATTGAATAAAACATGAGAGAATGAAACATTTTGAAGTAAAAAGTGCTAAAACAATAAAGCAGCGTGGAAAATGTGAAGGAAACTTTAGCCGCGGTGTTAAGTCGTACAATACAACATGCATATTTCAAAAAGCATGTTACAGTTAAACACTGAGTGAAGTTTATTGAAACTCTATTGAAAAAGCAATGTACAAGCTTCTTGTTGATAATTAATAATTTCAGGATTGCAGAATAAAGAAAAAAGCTATATAATTATGTTTGTCTACGATGGCTGGAAAATCCTTAAAAAGAAGATTACAGTGCAAAATATAGTTACTTAATAGGATAGCAAATAAAGCATTATTATTATTATTATTATTATTATTATTATTATTATTATTATTATTATTATTATTATTATTATTATTATTATTATTATTATTATTATTATTATTATTATTATTATTATTATTATTATTATTATTATTATTATTATTATTATTATTATTATTATTATTATTATTATTATTATTATTATTATTATTATTATTATTATTATTATTATTATTATTATTATTATTATTATTATTATTATTATTATTATTATTATTATTATTATTATTATTATTATTATTATTATTATTATTATTATTATTATTATTATTATTATTATTATTATTATTATTATTATTATTATTATTATTATTATTATTATTATTATTATTATTATTATTATTATTATTATTATTATTATTATTATTATTATTATTATTATTATTATTATTATTATTATTATTATTATTATTATTATTATTATTATTATTATTATTATTATTATTATTATTATTATTATTATTATTATTATTATTATTATTATTATTATTATTATTATTATTATTATTATTATTATTATTATTATTATTATTATTATTATTATTATTATTATTATTATTATTATTATTATTATTATTATTATTATTATTATTATTATTATTATTATTATTATTATTATTATTATTATTATTATTATTATTATTATTATTATTATTATTATTATTATTATTATTATTATTATTATTATTATTATTATTATTATTATTATTATTATTATTATTATTATTATTATTATTATTATTATTATTATTATTATTATTATTATTATTATTATTATTATTATTATTATTATTATTATTATTATTATTATTATTATTATTATTATTATTATTATTATTATTATTATTATTATTATTATTATTATTATATACACTGAAATACGCTTAAAACACATAATTTATAAATTTACTTACAATGAGTCTGCTTCCTTATATCTGCACCTGAGGAACCATCTGAGGTTTTATTTTGGTTTCAGTTTAAAATTATATTTTAAAAAGTATTCAGGAGTAAAGTTATGGTGTTTATCACTAAATATGAGTTTTAATTCATAAAAAGATCTCAAAGTTCACGGACGTGATTTGCCAGAATTTTAAGCATTAATTACTCTGAGGAATTTTCTTTGAACGTTTTATACTCTCACCATGGAAATATTCTGTTTCTGGAGCTTGAATTATTAAAATTGAGCTACTAACGCTGCAAAGTTTTGCAATCAATATTCTTTTCATATTTTAGGACACACTTAACCTAACATTTTAGTTTCTCAAGAATTGATGTTGACTTTATGAAGTGACAAACAACGCTTTTATAATTGTTGATTTGTATGCGATTTTTTAAAATGTTCTGTGAATATTGCGTGCTTGATAAATCTCGCAGAAGTTGAGACTGCAGATAACTCCTTTAACTGTGTGGATATTCTAAATCACACGAGAACAGTCTCTTGCAAAGAAATTAAAAAAATCGTCTTAGTTTGCGTGTGAATCCTTGTTTTATTCAGGAATCTCAAAACGTGCATTTCCGGAAAAATCTCGGTGTCTAATTTTTAAGTGGAATGCCATAGGTTCACTATCTACTATGTACGTAGTACAGGGGAATTACGTTTGTCACGTAAATGTGTGTAAAACAATTCTGATAAAGTTTAGGTGAATAGGTTGAGAAACATTCTTTCAAACATAACCCCATACTTAGCCCATTGGAGCCATTGTTGAAACAATCAGTAAAAACTAAAAACGCCGCATAGAAGAGTCATCTTTCTCCGAGGAGAAGGAGCCTTTGACCTTTTGCCATTTTGGGGCTGAGTCCCTTACTAACGTTATGATGGATTTATAATAATAGGAGGTGGGTGGTTGGTGTTTTCATTATTATTTTAATGAAGTGTCACGAGTTGTAGTATGGAAGAGATGATAATTGTCCTTTTAATTACAGGAAACCATTGAGATTATGATGGGCCTAAGGTGAATATGGGACGCTTGTAGGTTTCTCCGGGGTCAATGTCATATTCCCCGAGACCTCGGATAAGTTGATATAGGCTGTAGCGAAGATGGGAATAAAATTTGTGAGAGATGCTGAGGAATAGTCATTTGATTTGGGAAAGGGTAGGTCTGTGTGGATATTTTCATTAGGAATGTACCACTCGGCAACTGTTGCTACAGTAGCCGCGTTCATTCCATCCCAGCAACATCAAAGCTAAAGCAGAGCTTTCACTTCTGACCAAATATCCCGCATGAAAGCAATTGTAACGGTCATCCACCCTCAAAATATATGGGGTATTCTTTCTTACTACATTCCAAGTTAAAGTGCTGTTGCGATGTTTTTCTTGTATCCTCCGAACTTCAGTATCTTCTATTAGCTTAGACTGTGCAAACGTGCTTCTTATGTGTGTTAATTAAGCTTATATTTATAGAAGTTACATAGTGTTTTACTTAGTATAGTTAGTGTTGTTTTATAAATTTATTAGTGTTTAATAGTTATTAGCGTTTAGCACTTGCGTAATTTAATTAAGATGTGGAGACCTTGGGTATCGAACCTAACATGGATATGCTAACATGGATTCCCATTCATATTTGTAATATATACCTAACAATATTTCTAACCTTTCTTGAGTTCTAAAGCGTTTATGACATTTAATTACTATGCAGAATGTACCTGATTATTTATTTAACTTGTGTTTTACAGAAGCCCCCACCCGCAAAAAAAAACAATAATAATAAAGTGCTTAACTTTATTCAAACTTGCAAAATTAGCCGACATATTTGTAAAAAACTTCCAGCATTTAAAAAGAGTAATAGAGTTTCCTTATTAGCTTTTCTTTAATTCCTTAGTTCTCTTTTCCTTTTGAGGTATTTACTGCTTTGTTAAATCAATTGAAGTTTGATTCACCACTTGTAGCTGTCATAGAATATAGGAAAATGTTTTAGGATAAATCGGCTCACAACTGCAATGAACAAAGCTCTAACGTGTAACCTTTGCTTATAAATTACTATTAACTACCAGAATATCCAAAGTACCTTCTTTAATTTACAAGTAAATATCCGTTGCAAATTCATGCACACTGATGCAATTTAATGGTCCTACAACAAGGTATCGGAATGTTTTACTAAGCTTTCCTTGTATATTATGCTAATAATACACATTTAGTTCTTGTAGGTAATATAAGTATTAATACCATAACAGCATAGGTAATATATCTCTTTTCAGTTAGGTGTGTTATAAAGCGTTGTAACATCATGTATTATTATAGCATACATTAATTATTTAAAATTTATTTTAAAAGATCAATGACTATTTCGTACAGTGAATTCAGCTTGATTTTTCCTTCTAAACGTTATTTTAAACAACGGCAACTTTGGGTATAAAACGTACCTAACATTCTTCACCCCTCAAACCCGGTAAGTGTATCCTAAGATGTTTATGACATTGTGGTTAGAGGTAAGAACAGTTTTTCCGTACAAAGCTAGCCGGCTGGGTATCCTATAAGCACGGTCACTGTACTGGAAGATATCGTTCTGAAGGATATGAAGTTTGTAGAGGTGAATTTTTGCAGCTGCGCCCCAGACCGAGTAAAAACGCATATTGGTTTCCTAACAAACTAGCATAGCCCACTTCAATACATAGTTAACAAGCATAGTCCAAGGTGAAAAAAGTCGGATTCGCAAACTAGTAACCTAAAATGAAAATTAAGCTAATATGACTTATAAGAGCATCCAAGCCACCAACACGTGTCATATATTCTGGAACAATTCTTTTGTTAAGCCTTTGCCTGCCATAGAACCACGGCATAGAGCTAAGAAACGCTGAAGCAAACCCGATTGCGATCCCTGACCTATGTTATCAATGAGTTCATTTGGAGAGCATACATAGTTGAGATAATGGGATATCTAAACTCCAATCAAATGTATATCTAAGTTCTCACATCTACGTGTAAGTATACATTCAAAGATATAAGCTTAGCTGTAAGTACCCATTTATGTAATCTTTGAAAACCATTTAATGTCGAATAGCAGTTTTCATTTGCTATGGCAATATGAAGGTAAAATCAATGAATCAAAGTTGAGGTTATGGTGCTACTACAGTTAGCTGAACAGCTTGTCTAATAAACGAAATAGAGCAGCAATGTTTTTAAAGGTAGAATATACCTGAATGACCAAAGAGCGAAGACTGTTAAAGGCACATCTTTGCCAGATGAAACAAACTCAAAAATAAATAAAATTTCCAATTCGTTTGCAATTTAAAGTACGTCCCCACGTAAGACAGTTGGTGCTGGAATATCTCCATATTCGAGTATCCGCTCCCAGTTGTTCTAGTGGTGAACTATGAGATCTTTTTCTCAAGGTAACCGTGGTAATGGGCGACACTATAATCTTCGCAAAAGTTAAAGGCATATGGAGGCAGACTCCAGCCAATCCTAAGCTTGCCCGGACTAGCATACATGCACCTCGCGCGCCTGAACTGAGCACATTATATTAAATACGCTCGGATAAATGTTTGAGAAATGACAGATGCCAATGTTATAATAAGAAAGAATGTTATTTTCTCATCATGACTACCAAAATCCTGTCTCTACAATACTTAGAACACGAGCGATGCACTTTTTATCTTCACGTGCTAAGGTTAAATGTTGCGGATAAATATGTGAAAATTACAGCTGCCAATCTTATAACAAGAAAGAATTATAATTTCTGATCGTGGCCGTACAAAAATCATGTCCCTACGATACTTATAACACGAGCGATGCACGTTTTATCTTCACATGGTTATGGTTAAATGTTACGGATAAATATTTGAAAACTACAGATGCCAATCTTATAACAAGAAAGAATTTTACTTTCTGATCATGGCCGTACAAAAATCCTGTCTCTACGATATTTATAACTTGAGCGATGCACGTTTTATCTTCACATGGTTAGGCCGCGCCGTGGCTCAGTGGTTAGACCACTTGGCTCTCACCAAGGCGGCCCGGGTTCGATCCCAGGCGACCGCAAAGTGAGATTTGTGATGGACAACACGGCGCTGGGCGGGTTTTCTCCGGGACCTCCGGTTTCCCCCGCCATCTCATTCCACCGGTGCTCCATTTTCATCTCATGTATAATCAGTGTCACCGCCTGCGGTGCCGTATGTAGTAAAAGCGGCGTTAAACACTACACATTTCACATTTCACATGGTTATGGTTAAATGTTACGGATAAATATTTGAAAACTACAGATGCCAATCTTATAACAAGAAAGAATTTTACTTTCTGATCGTGACCGTACAAACTCATGTCTCTACGATACTTATAACGCGAGCGATGCACGTTTTATATTCACATGGTTATGGTTAAATTTTACGATAAATATGTGAAAACTACAGATGCCAATCTTATAACAAGAAAGAATTTTACTTTCTGATCATGACCGTACAAAAATCCTGTCTCTACGATACTTAGAACGTCATACTTATGTTATGGTTACACCCAACATCCACCCATTCAACACAGATAAGCCTGAAAAACAATACCATTCTTTCCTCATAAAATTTATCTCAGGCATAAATAAATAATGCACCTACTATTAAAACGGAAGTCACACAGTTTTAAACAGAGTTAATTTTCAGTTTGTTTACAGAGTAGAGGTGTCGCTATGTTAAAGTGAATGGCATCGTTAAGTCGTGTGTTGAACTCGAGCTGAAATATTCTTAATATTACATTAAATTATTATTATACACATGTCTTTTTTCCAGTATTTCTGATCCGAGTGCGTGAACATGTCCCTCGAAGCCGGGACAAGTTATTTTTCGATCAACAAACGTGAAGTGATTCATTCTCAGGGCAGAAAAATTATATTTAATATGAACAAGTTTTTACGAAAGCTCTCCAATTCAGGATTTAGGGCAACTGTAGATTTATCAAAATCCCAGCAATTAGTTCTGTAACCTTGTGGTGTAGGTAGTGTACACACAGTGACACGCACGAATTTGTAGTGAAGCAGCTGCATCCTTAGAAAAAGTGAGCGTACCTGTGTTTCAATCTCCGGGAAAGCGAGTTATTTGATTGGAAACCGTTCTTGCTGTTTCACTGCTGTGACGTGTGTTAAGGTAAGGTCTTAATGTTTTAGGAATATTTAATGTGTTGTTTAATTTCGGGAAGAATAGCCAAAACATTTTTGGCGGGTAAAACTGCTCTTAAGTATACGGAACCTCTGGCGGTACACCCACGTGAGTTACCTGGATAAGGTTTTTTCGGGGTTTTCCCTTATCCTGAAAGACGAATGTCGGGTAATTCTAAGCTCTATGGACCCCGGGCTCATTTGAGCACCATTTCACCCATTCCATTCATCGTCCGATATGACTTAACGTTGGAGGACGTAAATTATAATACAAAAAAAAAAATACACGCTTGGCAACAGCGCTCCGCTTGAGCATTGGCCAGCGTTCACATGCCTTTAACTTTCACGAGAGGTATAGTTAATTTGGTTAACGTAAGAGCTGTTTGAAACAACTTGCCAACTATTTGAGGACATAGAATTAATACTGTCTGAATCTTAACACGAACATCTGTAACTCCTGAGGCGTTATATCTTCTAACTGCTGGCGTATCAAGTACTTTACGATTTTAAATAACCTTCCGTATCAGCAATGAGAAGCGTGAGGTGCCGTGGGTCTCTGAAGTGTTATTCAGACGTCTCTTGGGTCAATCACCAAGTCTCCCTAAACCAAGAGCGATATTTAGGCGCTACGGATTGCCGATACTCACAGTAACTGTTCTATATGATATTAAAGAAAAGACGCGAAATTTGGAAATAGATTCTGTTTTATCAACGTAAGTCCTGCCTCCATCTTCACTCCACATCAGAGTTCCTACTTATGTATATATTGAGTGTGTTACCAAATCATAACCGGATAATTTGTGTCTGAAACATGTATTACATGAAAAGTCGGTGTCAAATGTTTTGGCGGAATACAACACGCACGCACACACACATACACACACATACACACACATACACACATATATATATATATATATATATATATATATATATATATATATATATTGTTTACTAGAATTTTAGCTATATTTTCGTTTTACCTACCAATTATCTAGAAGTCATTCAGAATAGAGAGAACGTCATGGACATATCTTCAAACTTACTGGATTATAGTCAAAGTCGTTAGAGCAATTCTTCTTCTTCTTCTTCTTCTTCTTCTTCTTCTTCTTCTTCTTCTTCTTCTTCTTCTTCTTCTTCTTCTTCTTCTTCTTCTTCTTCTTCTTCTTCTTCTTCTTCTTCTTCTTCTTCTTCTTCTTCTTCTTCTTCTTCATAATCATCTTCTTCCCTAGTTTTACCACTGTTATGGTGTTATAGGATTCTTCTTCCTCTATCCCTTATGCCTTTAGGCTTCGGGTTGAGAACCCAGATATATCAGATAGAGAACCCAGGATGGGTGTTCAGCCTTGTGTGAGAGTGAGAGGAGTAGATGACAGAATAAGGACAAATGAATGATAGGAAAGATGATAATGGAGCAATTGGTGGAATGATGGCGGGGAAACCAGAAATCCCGGAGAAAATCCTCTCCCCCACGCGTTGTCCACGACAAATCTTATATGTGATCACCTGGGATCAAGCCTCGGAGAGAGTCAAGCAGTCATACCGCTAGATCACGGCGCAGTCTTAGAGCTATTTTTCTTCTTCATCTTTACCTACTGATTGCCCAGGATAAGAAGGCAAGCAAGAACAATTTGCATCGTAATCACTTTTGCTGTATGCTCGCCTTCCGAGTATGACAAGGATGGAAGGCTCGTTTAAAATACACAAGTGTTGTCATATAACTCACCTATACATAATATTACTCTACAGAACGTTGAGGCGTATTGACCTTCAGGTGACCAGCGCTGTGATCGTCTCTTATCAGGTCTTATCTGGTCGATTAGAAGAGTGAAATATTAGTAATTTGACGTACAGGAAGTTACGAAACACAAATAGAGCGATTGGAAGCTGCGTGTGTCTATATGAACAGAGTATACATACACTGGACTCACAGTGTATGTGCGGAAAGCTGAGGTAAACATTTCTGTGTAGTGAATTATTTTCCGATACGCCTTCTCGCTTTGCCATATAGTGCCTATCGTTGCAACAAACGTTAGATCTGGCAGCATGGGTGACCCATATGCTCTCTCACTCATTTCCTAGTAAACAGATCCCCTACAGGAACAGATAAATAGTTCAAGCTCCACTGCCCTTCATACCACTCTAGCCTTCTTGTCGTGGGCATACATACCAATATCGTGCCAATATCGTGGTGTTAGGGGATTGTTGTTCCTCTATCCCTTTCAAGGTCGGGCCTGAGCAACCGAAGCTTTGGATCCGATAGCGAACCAGGATAGGTGATCAGCCCAGTGCCTGGTGTGAAGGTGAATGAAGTGGATAATAAATGAGGGTGAAATGAATGATAGGATACATGATGATGGAGTAATTGGTGGATTGCTGACGGGGGAAACTGGAGGATACGAAGAAAACCCCGCCTTAATAGGAGCCAAGCACTCTAACCACTCAGTCAAGGCGCAGCTGAGCTATTTTTTATTTAATAAAAAATCTTCGAAGCATTTTCCATGTGAAGGGTAAATTATTTGGCGGAATGATTAAAAAAACTTCGTGTTTTCTCTAAGCTGAGTTTAAATATTAAATTTTGAGTTTTCTTCACATTCACGTCTATGCCTTTTTTTCAAGGAATTTTAAAACATATTTTCAGTGAATCCATATTGAATATTTGGGTGGAATATAATATTTCCTCCACTTATATAAGAGGTAGGAAAAGTACTAAATATCAATATTAAGTTCGCTTTGAATATTACGAAATAAATTCAAATAATGCTCAAGTTGTTCTCGGGAAGCAAGCCAGGTGAAAAGACAGAAATCGACGTTTCGGGAGAGTGCATTTCTCCCACCATCAGGATATTTTAATAAATGTTATAACCACAAATGAATCACTGGATATAACACAAATATAAACAAAGACAAAACAATATCAAAATTCGCATTACTGAACAAAAGACTGTTTTCAGTGTTGAGACCGGTGAAGGACAAGGGAGTGTACCACATTCCCTGTGAATGTGGGACACCGTATATAGAACAAACCGGAATGGCCCGGCCGCGCCGTGGCTCAGTGATTAGACCGCTTGGCTCTCACCAAGGCGGCCCGGATTCGATCCCAGGCGACCGCAAAGTGAGATTTGTGATGGACAACACGGCGCTGGGGCGTGTTTTCTCCGAGATCTCCGGTTTCCCCCGCCATCTCATTCTACCGGTGCTCCATCTTCATCTCATGTATCATCAGTGTCATCGCCTGCGGTGCCGTATGTAGTAAAAGCGGGCGTTAAACTCTACACATTTCATTTCCGGAATGGTCATCGCTACCAGAATAATTGAACATGAACGGAGCATTCGTTTAGTGCAACCTTGAGAAGTCTGGGCAGGCAGAGCATTGTTTTGATAATGACCATAGTGCCAACTTTCGGGAGACGACCATCTTGGCAATATACAACAGTTACTGGGAGCAGAGAATTAAGGAGGCTTTGGCGACTTCCTCTGAAAGGAGCACGCTTAATCGTGATGCTGGATATCAGTTCAGCTCCTCTTGGAAACCGGCCTTAAAATGGAAATCAATTGGTTTAAGAAACCTGTACAGCTTGATAATCAAGTTAAGTAGTTACGTTTCTTTGACCCAATTAATTTTCTATGCTCACGCCATCTCCTGACCTGGCATTTAATTTACTGAAAACAGTCTTTTGTTCACTAATGCGAATTTAGATAGTGTTTTGTCTTTGTTTATATTTGTGTTATATCCAGTGATACATTTGTGGTTATAACATTTAATAAATATCCTGATGATGGGAAAGATGCGCACTCCCAAAACGTCGATTTCTATTCGTATTTTCACCTTAAGGCTAACTACATTAGAAGCAATAGATTTTCTGCCATTTGGAGGGAATGCACTACTTGCATGACTAATAATCTGGAATATGAAGGTTAAGATAAGCAGATTACAAGTCAGCCAATCTTATCTCACGAAGCGTGTGTTCAAGGTCTTTGAGAAAGATCCAAGATTATGTAATGCAAGTAACCATGTTGTACGTGGTTATTACTTATTAACAAGACCTGTATTTTAATGACATGCCTAATGCAGTATGCACTTCTCTGAAGTATTATTTTCAGCGCATTGTCTTATGTTTTTGAGGTTTTAGGTCCTTTTTTTAATTTTTACGTCATATTTTGCTTTTTTTTTCGCTGGCCGTTTCCTTTTGTTCTGCAGACATTAAATTAACTAAAATTATTACATTATTTAAATTGTATAAATGTATATTTGTTCAGTGGGTCTATAATTTACATTTTGATTCGTCTATAGTAAACATTCTGTCGCAGCAAATTATTATTCTGTTTTCAGTCTGCCTGAAGCAGTAAAAAGCATAAAAAAGGCCACTCGACAACATAAATTGCAATGCGAGCGTTTGTTCCGTTATTTTCATTGTGATCAAATTAATTAGTTACACATTTTCTGAGAGAAAACTTTGGTGTTCAATTCAATTTTGTAATTTCATTCAGCCGAGTGGACTGTCTCAACATTTTTGTGGAGGCTCCCTCTCGTAAACTGGGGGTTCCAGTCAACATCTGGTGAGATTCAGCTATTTATTATTGTGATTATTTTCCAGAGGGTGAAACGTTTTACCGAAACACTGAATCCTGTCGATATACTGTTTTCAAACAGTGGAGTTGAGGCAAATTGCGGCTGCTTAACACAAAGAATAACACTTTGCATACGAAAAGGACCAAGTCTGCGAAGTTCTCTAGTTCTAGTTAGTAAAATTGAATACGATTTGAAAAGTGTAGAAGGATAACTTGTAATAATTGTGTGAAGTTTAAAATGTTCTTGATAAAAACTCTGGATACAACATTTTATATCGCATTTCTCAAATGCTAACCGGTAAAACACGTGATACTGCATTGAAGATATTACTACCAGTAATTCAGTGTACTTCAAATATGCTCCAGCTATACGAGGTGTCAAAAAGTAACAGGAATTATACAGGATGGTTCAGAAATACTTTTGCAAACTTCAGGTATGGGTTCCTCACACCAAAACAAGCAAAAAAGTTCATATGAACATATGTCCCATAATCCTTGGTTTTCACGTTATTCCTGTCACTGTGAAAGTGTGAGTTCATTGCTCTAGGGGTCTAACCTCAAAACTTCATTTCTCTATGCACTCATAGAAGGCCTATTGTACTACATACGTTAGATGGAGAAGTGGTGCCATGGATAATTATTTACGTTTGTCATTTGTTATCAGTCTGTCTTCAACGTTTCAATTGTGTACATGTAGTGAGTTAACCGCACGTAAGACATGATTTTTATGTTTGGTCGCGCGAATGGTAATGGTCGCGTGGCTGCATGGCTCTATCAGATGGAGCTTCCAGACCGAAGACAACCGAGTCATCCAACCGCTGTCGCTATTTATCGTCGCCTTGCTGAAACAGGAACTGTTGCACCACGGACTATTGATCGAGGCAGACCAAGAGTTGTTCGTACACCAGAACGCAAAGATCAGATGTTAAAGTTTATAAGAGACGATCCAGGTATCAGTACAAGACAATTGGCTGTGGTATCTGGTACATCACACGTCACAGCATGGAGGGTACGTAACGAGCAGCTCCTGCACCCGTATGATATTCAATGTGTGCAGGACCTTTCGCCTTCCGATTATCCACCACGGGATAGCTTATGACGAAGGTTTGTAGCACAAACAGCCAATCCACTGTCTGTCTCGTCAATTGTGTCTGCAGACGAGGCAACGTTTGGGAGAGATGGAATTACTAATTTCCGCAAAGTACACGTATGGGCAGTTTGTAATCCTCATGCTGTACTTCAGGTTAGACATCAGCAACAGTTTAGTCTGAATATGTGGGCTGGCATTGCAGCTCCATATGTTTTACTAGCACGTCTTACTGGTGCTCTCTACATGGACTTTATCCAGCACACTCTTCCCGACCTACTTCACGAAGATGTGCCCCTGCAAATAAAAAAAAAAAAAAAAAAAAAGAAAAGAGATATGGTTTGTGTATGATGGGGCTCTGGCACATTATATTCGCATTGTTCGAGATGCACTGACTGGTATCTAACATGATCGATGGATAGGCAGAGGGCCCATTCCATGGCCTGTACGATCTCCCGACCTCAATCATGTAGATTTTCACATCTGGGGGCATCTTAAATCATTGGTTTATGCAGCTGCCATCCCGGATGCAGAAACGCTTCATCGACGTCTCATGGAAATCTACGAAACCATTCGCCACTATCTCGGAGTTGAGTTTTTGAAACGGTGCGACTTTCTATGATTCAACGAGTACAGACATGCATAGAAGCAAGAGGAGGACATTTCGAACATTTATTAGGAGTTTTGTGTCATAAGTGTAAAACTGTGTTGAACACCTCCTAACGAGAAAATAAAGGATTAAGGGACATATATTCATATGAACTTTTCTCCTTCTTTTGGCGTGAGGAACCCATACTCGAAGTTTGTAAAAATATTTCTGAAACATTCTGTATATCTGATTTTCGAAACATTGTTTTATCTTGTTAATATGCAACAACATATGGGTAAGAGCGACTGGACGGAAACCAGGAGATCCGTGGTTTAAATCCCGGCCATGGCATTGAAATTTTCAGTTTGACTCTATTCTGAACTTCTGATGTTAAAGCGGATGGAAGTTCGCGCTGCCCGTAAGCGATGCACTAAATTGAGACAGCAGAAGCTCATTGCATTTTTTCATTACCAGCTAGTTTGTAGGTATAGTCTGTTCAATGCAAATACATAGACTATTACAGTACATATCTACTGTGTATGTGTTTACAGGCGAAAGTGTTCCGATAGTAATTTTAAACTCCATTAAAAATATTTCGGCGATGTTGTACATGCTTTTATCGTTTTTATGTCGTTCTCCGGATAACCCGCATTTTCGTTTACTCGGATTGATCTGAGTAAACTAGGTTGTAATGAAATTATAAAATGGAGTATACGTTTGCGCATTAAGCTATGTGGATTCGACACAGTCTATATATTGATTGCTTACATTTTCGTGCTGTGACAAACGTAGATTAACAAAAAATTCTAATAGGTCAATTTACCTTATCATGTGCCTTTTTACTACGTCATGCAGTGGCTTCCTCGCATACGCTTGACTACCGTATCTCCCGGATGGGCAAAATGAAACAATACAAGTTTCCCCTAGCTAAAAGTACAAAGGATTTCAACCCCCACTACCGTCATAAACATGAATCTTGACGGCCAAATTGCTACTTGTACGGCTGCTAAAATGTACAGGACCAGGAACATTTTACACAGGTCACATATTACACGAAGCAAAAATTAAAGATTACTGTCGCTCGTGACCCCCCCCCCGCCCCCCCACACACACACACACACACACAACAAGACAGCTTAATTCTGCTCCACAGTTTGTCCTCTCCAAGACTCCAAATAGCAACGTATTGTTTGTGACAGCAGACGACTCATGTTTATTTTTCCACTTTATGTGTTAGGATTAGTATTTCATTACGTAGGTGATTCCGTACGGAGGCCACCATGCTGGGCCCATTGTTCCTATGCCCGCAAGTGGGACACGCCCAGTAGGAAGGATGAGGCGAAGGAGACAGTGGGTGGCCGACCCAAGGAGCCACGACAGTACAGAGGGCAGGGCCCCTACAGTTTACTTAGATAGAGACTTCCCCCGACAGGCCAGGACAACGGACATAAAGCGCTCTAGCCTGCGCAACCGCAGACCAGAGGGCTCCTATCTCTTTTGACTCGGTATCTGATAATATGTCCGAGTCCCATAGCCATTAATTATTTAAGTACATTAATAATTTACAATAATCAAAATTTAGTACTTATAACAATTTAGGAGTGTTTATTAATTATAACTTGCATGCAGAGTAAATAACTACATTTTGTACATTTAATATAAAAAGTACATGCAAGTTTTACAATAAATTTACAAGCCCATGCAGAGATAGGTATAACCGTTTCTTAGTTAATAAAATAAATAAAAGTTTAAAAGAACATTCTTGCTTAAAATAAATGTTATTATTTTGTGATCGCTTTGGGTCTGTTCTTGCGTTACGATCCAATCCTTAATTATAGAACTAGCCCAGGACAACGGACACGCTCCCCTACTGCGGGACGGTAACGAGCCCAACAGGCGAGCCCAAATGGTCCCAGGAAGGCTATCCGAGCCTAAAAGCTCCCTGGCTGGCGGTCACGAAATGGTCCCAGTAGAGGCGCGGAGACCGGCAACCAACCTACCGGAGGAGGAAGCGGTTTACCTCAGAGCATTCATCCTGCCATGCACCGCCGGGACACCCACCGACACTTCTACCCTGAAAGAGACCACCAGATGAGAGATGATATGAAATGATAATGGAGATGAAATGGAGGGACAGGAAATTCGAGGAATGTAATTAACCTACCCAGCATTCGCCTAAAGACCCGGGAAAACCCCCGAAAAACCCATGGGTCAGGTAGGTTGGCCACGGGAATGGAACCCGAACCTCCCCAATGCGGGCTTCTGATGAAACCGCCTGAGGCATCTCGCTCGGTGGCAATGTTACGATATTTGCAAGTTTTATGTCTATCTCATAATTTTAATTAATTTCCCACATTTCTTCGTACACTTTTCGAATAAGAAAGTACATATTTTGCGCAATTGTGGAGTATATTTATAAAAGTGATACTGTAAAAGAGCTTCCTCTGCAGCAGGTCTCGGCACTAAAACAGTGTTGAATAATTTATGTTTTTGACCTCTCATATTATCTTTTATTAATGTATATGGCCATTATAAATACATTAACGAAATTCAGCAATTTTTCACACATTATCCCCAAAATACAACGATGCAAATAAGACCAGCAGATTTTACTATAAACAGTTCATATACCTTCTACATAAATCGAACGTACTGACAAATTCATAAATGTAAAAATGTTATATTCAGAAAACATGTTTTTAGGAAAGTTTTCCTTTGTTATATTTGTATTACCTTTTATTGCTCCTAGCTATAGTAAGAGAAGTATTGCATTTCATACGCTCTCAGAAATTCTAATATGTGTACTTTCTCCACGTGCACAAGTCCACGTGAAGCATAGTTTGAGGTTGAAGGTTTTCTTGGAAATCTTCATGTCACATCGTTAGGCGTTTCTGAACTTAAATACCGATTTAGATTATTATTATTATTATTATTATTATTATTATTATTATTATTATTATTATTATTATTATTATTATTATTATTATTATTATTATTATTATTATTATTATTATTATTATTATTATTATTATTATTATTATTATTATTATTATTATTATTATTATTATTATTATTATTATTATTATTATTATTATTATTATTATTATTATTATTATTATTATTATTATTATTATTATTATTATTATTATTATTATTATTATTATTATTATTATTATTATTATTATTATTATTATTATTATTATTATTATTATTATTATTATTATTATTATTATTATTATTATTATTATTATTATTATTATTATTATTATTATTATTATTATTATTATTATTATTATTATTATTATTATTATTATTATTATTATTATTATTATTATTATTATTATTATTATTATTATTATTATTATTATTATTATTATTATTATTATTATTATTATTATTATTATTATTATTATTATTATTATTATTATTATTATTATTATTATTATTATTATTATTATTATTATTATTATTATTATTATTATTATTATTATTATTATTATTATTATTATTATTATTATTATTATTATTATTATTATTATTATTATTATTATTATTATTATTATTATTATTATTATTATTATTATTATTATTATTATTATTATTATTATTATTATTATTATTATTATTATTATTATTATTATTATTATTATTATTATTATTACTACTATTATTATTATTAATTATGATTATGATTATTATTATTAATTATTATGATTATTATTATCATCATTATCATTATCATTATCATCATTATCATTATCATTATCATTATCATTATCATTATTATTATTATTATCATTATTATTATTATTATTATTATTATTATTATTATTATTATTATTATTATTATTATTATTATTATTATTATTATTATTATTATTATTATTATTATTATTATTATTATTATTATTATTATTATTATTATTATTATTATTATTATTATTATTATTATTATTATTATTATTATTATTATTATTATTATTATTATTATTATTATTATTATTATTATTATTATTATTATTATTATTATTATTATTATTATTATTATTATTATTATTATTATTATTATTATTATTATTATTATTATTATTATTATTATTATTATTATTATTATTATTATTATTATTATTATTATTATTATTATTATTATTATTATTATTATTATTACTTGTATGGGGTGCGGATTGGGATTAGGATTGCCCCTACGGTTTACTTGGATAGAGACTTCCCCTAACAGGCCAGGACAACGAACTCGCTCCCCTACAGAGGGACGGCAACGAGCCCAGCAGCCGAGTCCCAAATGTCCCTGGCTGGTGGTCCCGAAATGGTTCCAGCAGAGGAGCTGAGGCCGGCAACCGACCTACCGGAGGAGGAAGTAATTTACCTCAGAGCATATCATCCTGCCATGCACCGCCAGGGGACCTCAGTCAGCGAGTAAATCTTAGGTCAGCAATTTCATGTATTTGTACAGGAGGTATAATAGTGTTTGTTCGATGTTAAAATTATTGTAGTGAAACTGTAATTGAAACTTTACAAATAGATCTATAATCTAAATCTACTAAGCAGTGAAAAAGAGAAACAATTGAAATCCGTCGCTGAATGAAGGTGCAGTATGACGATCCATGTCTAGCATTACACAAAGTGTTTGAGTGGAGTACAAAGTTTGGAAATGGTGCAACTTCTGTAACATATGCTTTGCGCCCGAGTCAAGCACACGCCTGTTGACACCAGAGTCTACTGTAGCAGTTGAAGCCATTCTAATGGAAAATCGCCCTGTGAGATTGATGAAATAGCCGGAAATGTGAGCATCAGCCATGACTCCACACATTCTTTTCGCAAAGTGTATGCAAGATGGGTGCCATGATAGCTCACTCTAGAATCTGCCATATTCACCAGCCTTCGCAATGAGTGATTACCAGAGTTTTGGGCCACTCAAAGAGACAATGAGGGAGGAATGAAATTTCGTGCCAATAACGTTTATCAGGCGGTGCAAAATTGCTTGCTCAAAGGACCAAAAAGCATTTTTCTGAGGAATCCCTGATCTTTCTTGTGTTGGATATGTAGTGAACGACATGGATGCTATGTTGAATAATGATGTGTTAGTTCCCCCTTTTGTTAAATAAAAAGAAGCGTTTAAAATATTTCATGGTTTCATTTGACTCCTGTTTTAATTGGCACCTTGATATTGAATTTTGGGGTAAAGTACAATAGTTACTCTTTACTGTAATACTAATAAAGTAAACTTAGGCTTTTTATTTTTGTTTGATATACCTGGTGCCGGTACAATGGACCCGGCTTACAGGCTCTACATTTGCATGATATTACAGTTTTCAGTTTTTTTTGGTTTTGACGTCAGGGCTTTACATAAAGCCCATACGGCGTCCCTTTATGGGCGCACCGAGAACAGCTTTAGTCAGTTCGTTTTCTTTTAGGCGCTCCAGTTTTTTCTTGAATTTTATGTTTTTTTTATTTTATTTACATATAACACACACATACACACACTCACGCACGCACGCACTCATGGGCATACGTAGTACGTCCCTTGCACTCACACGCTTATTCACGCACACTTCACTTCACTTTGTACACCATTTACACTCGGCAGTCCTGCTGTGCGGCAGCATGTCGCTCAGTTCCTTGAGCAGCCCAGGAGTGGCGGCCCCTGCCGGCGGTTTGTGAGGCCTTGGGCCGGGAATTTTGGGCGCGCAATGGGTGGCGAGCCGTCCTTATTTACAGTATTTTCACCCGTTTATGTTTGCGGTGTTTTGGCTCGCCTTTTCCGATGTTATGGATTAAAGGGTTTGTATGCCGACGAATGCACGCCCAAATGGAGGAGGCTCTTTTTCCCAATGCCTCGGGGATGGTCGGGATTCGGACTTCTTGATGAAGGGAGTCGTTTGTGGTGCGGATGGGAGCGGATAGGATTTTCCTAAGGGAGAGATTTTGCAGGGTTGAAGGTATTTGATGGTTGTTTTGGATGCGTATGCCCAGGCCATATATGCGTATAGAACCACTGACAGAATGAACGACTTGTACAAGATAACCTTCGAGCGGAGTTTCAGTTGTTTACTCCTAAATATGGGGGCGCACATCTTTAATCGCTGTCGCCCTTTGTTGGCAATATCTTTTATGTGGGTGGACAAGTTCATTGTACGTGTCAAAGTCACGCCGAGGTATTTGACTTGCTGACGGCAGTGCAATACTTGACCACCGACCGTTAGGTCCATAGCCAAAGGGCGCCGCTTTGAAAAATGGATAAGCTGGCATTTATTTGCATTAATTTTAATTTTTCAGTCATGGAGCCATGAAAGGAAGCGGTCAATATACCGCTGCATTTCTAATAGGCCGAAACGAGGATTTTTATGGTGGTTGTATATTGCAGTGTCGTCAGCCTACATGGCCACTTTGCATCTGGCGTCCATGGGGAAGTCGTTGGTAAACAGTATGTACAATAGCGGAGACATGATGGCCCCTTGCGGGACGCCAGCATGCATGACTCTCTCCTTAGAGGAGGAGTCACCCACTTGGACGTAGAAGCGTCTGTTTTCTAAAAAGTTGTGCAGCAGTGCTAACGAATTTTGGAGTCCGGGAAACTTTCGGTGCAGTTTGTAAATCAGGCCGTTGTGCCAGCACCGATCAAATGCAGCTTATACGTCCAGAAATAGCGTCAACGTTGAAGCCCCATTGTTAAGTTCCTCTGTCACGTCATCAGTTAATCTTAAGAGTTGTAGATCTATTGAATGTTGTTTTCGAAAGCCGAATTGGGAGTTGGAAATGTCATCCAGTGATGAAAGTTGATTTTGGAGTCGAAACAGTATCACCTTTTCGAGAAATTTACCAATAGTAGACAGGAGACTAATGGGGCGGTAGTTTTGAGGCTGCCTGGTTGTTTTCCCAATCTTCGGGAGCATTATGACCTTGGCTCGTTTCCAAATGTCAGGGAAGTGGTTTTGCTGCAAACAGGAGTTTAAAATTTTTGTGAGGTGCACCAGGGCTTTTCTCGGGAGGTGCTTGAGTTCCTCATTCGTCACCCTGTCCGGGCCGGCTGCTTTCCCACTAGGTAGCTTCCTGCGGTGTTGTGAGGGGCAAGTGTTGTTCATGCCTCTGTGCCACCCAGTTTTGTACCCATGCTAGGACTTCCCGTTCTAACTCGGGGTTCGTCGCAGGGTTCTCTGTGAATATTTCTGCCAGACAGTCTGCAAAAACCTCGTCTTTCTCCTCGGAGGAGAAGTGCAGGCCGAGGCCAGTGTGCAGCGCATCAGTGCCTGAGGAGACTTTAAATGCCCTCAATAATTTACACAAAGAATGGTCCGAATGTGTGGTGTTTAACATTTTCTGTTCCCACTGTTCAATTTTGTTGAGTTTAATTTGTTGCTGAATGATGTTGCGTAGCCATTTTGCTAGCACTTTGTACTCGGGCTGGTGGGTAAGCCGCCATAGTGTCGTCAAGCGCCGCCTCCTGGCGATGAGTTGCTCCACCTCAGGTTACGTGCAAAAACTGGGTGGGCTTATGGTATAGCTGGTAGAATTTCTTTTGGCCGTGTGCAGCGAGGCGGTGTAGTTTTCAATGGCGGCGTCAGTGTCCACCTCGCTGTAGTATGACAGCCCAGACAGCGCCATCTTGTGCATTTCGGGCGTAAAATTTATTCCAGTCTTTGCATTTGAATCACTTTTTCTTTGAGTTTGACGTCATTTGGTGTCTTTGTTTATTCTCCGGTCACAAAGCCAGAAAGTCCAATGCGAGTGAGTACTGCTTGTGCTTACATTTTCCACGTATCGCAGTTGTCTTTCTTTAGAGGTCCAATACGAAAAACACTGGTATATGTAGCCTTTACAAGCCTTTTCTTTTGAAGCGCGCCTCAGAGGTCCGGTTAAAATGGTCGTGATGGCGCCGCAGATGTCGAAATACACTGGAAGGTGGTCGGAGTCCTGGTTGTGATACACAATGAAGTTGTTTCCTAGTGCCGCATTTTTTGTGAATGCGAAGTACAGAATTTCAGGGTCGAAGTGCCCTGTTTTGTGCCAAAATGTGGGTTCTGGAGGAAGATGAACCTCGAGGTCGTCATTTTCTGTTATAAGTTCTACCAGGAGGATTCCAGCCGCGTTCGCTCGGCGGGAGTACCATCAGGGGTGCCGGGCGTTGAAATCTCCTGCAATTATAACGTGCTCCTCCATTGCGAGGATTTGTTCGAGATCTTGTCGGAAATCGGGAGAGTGGGGGGGGGGGGGGAGACCGATAGAGGGCTACCAGCATCGCCGTTGTCCTGTTAATACGTGTTTTAAGAGCCATGCACTCTAACGCTGTTAGTGGTGACAGCGTGGTAGGGGTATGAGCAACTTTGTTTTTCAGTAAAATGGCGGTTCCACCATTCTGCCAATTCTGTCATTCCGAAAAGTCTGGTAGCCCCTAAGTTTAAAATTGTACTCTTGTTTTAATGTTGTTTCGCAAATAAATGCGACATCAATTTTGTTACGCCGCAGGTAGTTCTCCAGTTCATGCTGCTGCCTGTAGATGCCGTCGGCATTCCACAGGAGCGCGCGAGTTAAAGTTGTACCTCCCCTTGGTTGAGCCATTTACTCGAAGACTTCTGAGAGGAACACCATACTACAGCTTCTAATTTTTCCAAAGTGCTGCTGCAGCTTTTAAACTTCGTAACGAAGGGCTGTAGCTTTGGTAAGATTGCTTGGATATTCAGTTCCTTAATGAATACCTCTTTAATGCCACCGAGGTCGCCAGAAGGCGCCTGGGTGGGGGGAGCTGTTGGAGGTTGGCCAGTTTGTGGCAGTACGGGTGCTAGAGGCATGGGTGCCATTTGCCCTCTCATGGCGCCTGAAAATGAGACGCCTTCTCTGACCTGGGCCAGGTTGGCAATGGGTCTTGGCCCTGGTTGAGCACTTTGGGGTGTCTGGCTGTGGCTGCCAGTTGGCGACGGTGGCGTTCGTTACGGAACGTCTCGCACCCTCTATAGCTGGCAGGGTGCGTCTCCCCACAGTACGCACAGTGGGATGTAACGTCCTGCTTGGCCTTCTTCGGGCAGTCAGCTAAGCGGTGGAAGCCACCGCAGAGGACACACTGGTAGGTCATCTGGCACAATTTTAAATGTTTGCCCTAACTGCTGGCAGTTAAAGCATTGAGTAATATTACGGTTTGTTTTCAAGACCTCCACGGTGACCATGATATGGCACACCTCTCGCTCTTGCAACAAGTTCTGATTTTTTTGTGGTTCTGTCTAAAGTAACTTGGAATATTGGCAGGAGCCTGCCATGGGATTTAAGCTGGCGTACCTGGACCCCGGTGTAGTTTTTCCCCTCCAGGTATTTTCGGATGAAGCCCTCCTCGAGGTCCTCGGTGAGCCGCTTCACGATGTAGCGGAGGGGCTGGTCGCTCCTGGGGGTGAAGCTGAAATTTTCAATGCCGGCGTTCTTCAGGAGCGTCATGGTCGGCACTGCATCCTGCTTCCATTGAAGAAAGAGCTTCAGGCACGTGCAAGTCCTCTGCAGCTTGTATTGTCCGGCGGGAACAGAGCTCCGGAGGATGCGGAGAACGTTTGTCGTCTGGCGACCGTCGGGAATGACGATACGTGGCGGCTTTTCGGCGTCAGTTGAAGGAGTGATTGTAGTGGCGATAGTCGGCGTGGGGGTAGTCGTGGAGGTCGATGGTTGTGAGTGTTGTATTATGGGGGATGGTCGGGTGGGTCTTTGTGGTTTTGGGTGCGTGGGTGTGGGATTTGAACGTGCTGGTAAATTGGCGTCGGTTGGTCAATGTCCTTATCCTCCTCAGATGAAGACAGCGCCGCGTATCTATTCGCCGTGTTGAGCGGCAGGTTGAGATGCCGTGTCTTATTTTTCTTTTCGCTGGTATGGGTTCCCGGGCGCTCACCGTCGGTATCCGATTCCCGGCCACTGCTCCAGTGTAAGGGGCGCTTTCTTTGTGGGGTAGCTTGCCAACCTTCGCCAAGCTGCACTAGATGGTGCTTTTTAATAGCGTGCTTTTGGTAGCAGCGCGCCAGGTCGGTAGCAGTTTTTTGGAAATCCCGGGACTCCGGGGTCATGGCTTCCAGGATTTCTTGGAAGTGAGAGATCTCCTTCTGCAGCTCTTTAACTTCCCGGGACAATTTTTGGAATTTTCGGGCCATCTGCTCGTCCTCCGCACTGCTCTGGTCCATGGGGACGTCACCGCTGATGGATGGTGCAGCCAATGGTGCTCTGAGAGAAGGAACGTGGCTGCTAATGGTAGGCTGGGCATCTATAAAGGCGGCCGGCTGACCGCCTCGATGGCTGGCGGGTGGTTGTAGGGCTGCAGCTGCTGCTACGTCCGGCTGACCGACTCGAAGCATTAGTGAGCCAGCCACTTGGCTGGCACATTGTGGTAGGGCTGCTGTTGCCGAGCTGCGGCCGCCATTTTGGAGCAGCGCAAGTGCTGCTGGGAGCGGCTTGGCCTGCGGACGCTACTTGTTGCATGCAACAAGGGCACATAGCCGCGCGTCCCACACTGCTTTCGGAGGGGTTTAGGCGCCTTGGTCCTGGTCACTGGCACTTTGATATCTTACTGTTATTAAAACACACACACTGTTATTGCACTGTTCCCAATACCTATCTATTTGCATCACCAATGCAATTTTCACATTTTCCACTACTTCACAGCACAAGTATTTGAAGATAAGTATGTTCGTGTACACAGTGCTTCGGCACTACACCGAAAACTATGACGCAACACCTTAACACACTAGTTCAGCAGGGCTCGATATAAAATTCACAACTATATGCTCAGGAATAAACTCGTATCGTCCCCAAGTATTGTATCTAAAATATAAAGTAAACATTTCCAAAAATTGTAAATGTATATTAATCTTAGGGAATTGCTTTTCCCATGTATAATAATTTGTTTATTTGATATTGTCTCAGTATATATTTAAGATTCTCTTTATTTTCATAAATACAACAAATTTAAATATAAACCACATTTAAAGAACAAATACAATTTGTTACAAATCTCCGTAAATAATTACAACCATCTCCTTGTACGATAAAACATAACAAGCACTGCCATCTCTGGGCAGCAGGATGTGTTGGTAAAAGTCTCGTATCTTGTTGGCAAATTCATTGTCTACATATGATCTATCTGATCTATATATCAGTAGATTTATGTGCTGGACTGAAACTACTTTCTCGTCCCACTCATGTATCAACTCATTATCAACAGCTAATAAATTGAAGAAAGTGTATCCAAATATTGCATTACTGTTTGTTCAAAGAACGATGGAAAGTTCAAGCGATTTCAGTTTCAGATTGCAATTAGGTTAATTTGTGACGACCTACCGGGACCGGTCGTCTAACATCCTCAGTTCTAAATTGCTCATTATTTTGCTTGTGGTACTCATCGGCAATCTCGAAGAGTACAGATCCGTGTGGGATATCAGTGACTTTGCAAGGCAACCAAGGCTTTAGTTATTTGTTTATAGAACGATTGTTGCCGGGGCAATGAAACGGCAAACCTTGCGTTTTAGTGTCAATTCTTTGAATGTAACAATAATGTGGTGAATGATTTAATGTTAAAAGTATAATAATAAGAATGGCATCACAATTTGCGGGTAAGCCACACGTGTGATCGAAACCTTTTAAATTGGTCCTTGAGTTCGCGTTCTTTTGGTGAGGAAATCACATAATTTCAACAGGAAGGCCAACTCCATATCTTAAACTTTTGAAAACCAAATCACGTGATCACACTTTTTTTTTGCCACCAGTGCATCAGCAGAACGATCTTTTTCAACTGACTCGTGTTTCTTCCGGTAAACCACTAGGAGTTCTCATAAACACATGAGACAACTACCTTAATGGCGACTTACTATGCTGTAAGTACTTTAAGGCCCGGGCTTTATAGTTCGGACCACTATTAGGTACAATTAATGGAAATTAATTGTTCTTTCACAGTAGCCGTGTGTAGGACGTACTATGAAAGGGTAGAGCCAGACTGGAAAATTCAGCTGGAGAATTTAGTGTCATGTTGGCACGTTGGCCATAGTAGCTCAATGGTTTAAAGCGGCTGGACGAAGACCAGAAGATCCGTGATTTAAATTCAGGCTAAGGCATTGAATTTTACAGTCTGGCTCTACCCTTTCATAGTGCGTCCTACACACGGCTAGTGTGAAAGAACAATTAATTTCCATAAGTAAACAGTCATATTGTACGTCATTTGGTAACATATCTGCACTGCTTCATTAAAAGATCTGGCAAGTCACATACATCGTTTGCAGCAGGGCTGACTTGACAGGTCAATGTAAAAGAATACTGTCACCCTGGCGGTAGACTCGCGAAGCCGATGAAAAATGATGGCCGGTGGAGATTCGGAAAAATTCGGAACCAATCGTTACCGGTAGAGACAGACAGTTGAATGTAGTCTTTGTAAAATAAACAGTTTCAGGTTAGCTAGCAAAAGGTAATGGTGAACAGTGTATTTCGAGGAGAATAAAGTGTAGTAATTGTGTTTTGTAACCTCGTTTTATTATTTCACGAACCCACAAAGTCACAATTGGTGTCAGGAGTGCGACGACATGGAGGCTGCATTGGAAAAGATTTTGGAGAAGATGAAGGAAATGAAAGCAGCAAATGACAACTTCGCTGCGGAAACAGAAGCGGCGAATAAGAACCTGGCCGCGGAAATGAAGGAAATGAAGACGGCAAATAACAGCCTGGCCGCGAAGCTGGAGACTACAAACAACAACTTGGCCACGACAATGACCGCAAAGATGGACGAACTGACCATGGAAATGAAGGAGGCGAACGAGGTCCTCGCCGCCAAATTTGAGGAACAGTTGGCCGGCGTGAGGGATAACGTGACGGAGCTGGGCAAGCGGATGGGCCAAGTGGACGAGCACGTCGAGGACCTGGCGAACCGCTTCAGTGATCTAGAGGAAAAGGCCGACAATAACGCCAAGTCCCTGAACGTCATGGTTGAAGACGTCGAAGACCTCGCGAACCGCGTAAACAACCTGGAGGGAAAGGCCGACAGCAGCGTCAAGTCCCTGAACGCCATGGTGGAGGACGTCGTCGGCAGGAAGCTGAAGGACTTGAAGGCCGACGCGCCGGGACGCGACACAACATCTGCGCGCGTCAAACCTCCCAAGTATGACGGCGCGTCAACGTTTGAAGTCTTCCGCCGCCAGTTCGACACAGTGGCCAGGCACAACAGATGGTCACCGGAGGAGGAGGCCGCACAGTTAATAGCCAGCCTCCAGGGACGGGCCGCGGAAGTCCTAAACGCGGTGCAGACAACGGCGGCGCCCAAGGACATCTGGGAGGCCCTGGAGAATCGTTTCGGGAACCACCGCTTAGCCGCAGCGTACCGCAGCCAACTAAAGGCAAGGTTACAGCAGCCGGGGGAGACGCTGCAGGAGTTAGCCATTGCGATTGAGCAGCTAGCTAGCAAGGCCTTGGTTGACCTGCCACTGGAGTTCGTATCCCGGGAAGCCGCCTACAACTTTGTCGACGGGGTACGGGACACGGAGATTCGTCAGCGCCTAATGGTCGGCGATTATAAAACCATCCACGAGGCGCTGACAGTGGCATTAATGATGGAGGCAGCCAAGGCAGCATCTATCCCGACGTCGAGAACGAGGAGTGTCCACTACGCCGGAGACAGAAGACCAGCTGTGGGACGCCGGCGAACACCTAGTGGCCTGTGTTGGGGGTGTGGACAGCTCGGACACCTGCAGAGAGACTGCCCACACCAGGAAGGGCAGCGGGAAGAACGAGTAAGGCCCGGCGTAGAGAGGGGTACGTCGGTGCCATTACCACCATCCCCTCGAGTGACAATCCGCGCCGTCAGCCGGCGGAGGGATGACAACCTCATCGCGGACGGCTGGGTAAGAGGAAAGCCGTGCCGCGTGCTGGTGGACACCGGGGCGGCCGTGACCATCATCAGACCTGACGTGGCGAAGGGTTTGCCGATGAGGAAGCCGAGCCGACCATACGAGCTTGTGACGGCATCGGGCGACACCATGCCTGTGGAGAAGGAGGCCCTGCTGCAGCTGACCTTGGGACGGAGTGCCGTGCGTCTGTGGGTGTTCGTCGCGAAGGTGGCTGAGGAGGTGATTCTGGGACTGGATGCCCTCAGGAGCAATGAGGCGACGGTCGACGTCGGCAAGAAGGTCCTGCGGCTCAACGGAGAAGAGGTTATACTCCGTCAACCAGAAGAGTGCCTTGGAATTGGCATGTCATCTTGAGCGAAGACGTGGTTGTCCCCGCGAGGAGCGAAGTGATAGTGACGGCGCGACCGGAAGGCCAGACAGCTGGTGGGGTCCAGAGGCAGCAGGAGTACGACTTCACCTCGGAACATCGCAGAGGGAAGAGTCACGGTAACGCGGACGCTATGTCCCGAAGACCCTGTCCAGAAGCTTGCGGCCAATGTACAAGAGTGGAGGGGAAGGAGCGTGCCGCAGCAGTTCGAGTAGTCACGGCAGTGCCTGCGGATGGCTGGGATAGCGCAGGCCTGAGGAGGGAGCAGCTGGCGGACGCAGACTTGGGGCCACTCTGGAGGGATGTGGAGAACCTGGTGGACCACCTCCACCACATGCACGAGATGGCTCGCCAGAACATCCAGAAGGCGAGCGACCGCATGAAAACCCGATACGACAGGCAAGCCAACAGCCAAGGGTTCCAGCAAGGTGACCTGGTCTGGTTGTACCGCCCGACCCGGACCAAGGGACGCTGCCCGAAGCTTCAGCAGTCATGGCAAGGACCGTACCATGTGGTGAAGAGGATTAACGACGTGGTCTACCGCATCCAGAAGGTGCCCCGAGGAAAGATGTTGGTGGTACACCTGGATCGCCTGGCCCGCTACGAAGGCGCTGTTCGGGACGACCAGCCTTGAGGAGGGAGCAGTGTCACCCTGGCGGTAGACTAGCGAAGCCGATGAGATGGCCGGTGGAGATTCGGAAAACTTCGGAACCAATCGTTACCGGTAGAGACAGACAGTTGAATGTAGTTTTTGTAAAATAAACAGTTTCAGGTTAGCTAGCAAAAGGTAATGGTGAACAGTGTATTTCGAGGAGAATAAAGTGTAGTAATTGTGTTTTGTAACCTCGTTTTATTATTTCACGAACCCACAAAGTCACAATACTTTGAAATTTTAAAATCATTTTTCATTATCATTACAACAACACCTCTAATTTTCCTGCCAGTATAATCTGTAGTTTCGTCTATGCTCATCCATATTTTTAATTAGTTCAAATTTTCCGGGTATATATTGCACAAATCTTCACAATACACTGAAAATGTATAAGACCCTGCTGAAGTATTTGACACTGGATCATTAATTTGTGTGTGTGTGTGTGTGTGTGTGTGTGTGTGTGTGTGTGTGTGTGTGTGTGTGTGTGTGTGTGTGTGTGTGTGTGTGTGTGTGTGTGTGTGTGTGTGTGTGTGTGTGTGTGTGTGTGTGTGTGTGTGTGTGTGTGTGTGTGTGTGTGTGTGTGTGTGTGTGTGTGTGTGTGTGTGTGTGTGTGTGTGTGTGTGTGTGTGTGTGTGTGTGTGTGTGTGTGTGTGTAAAGTGCGAAATAGCTGCCTTATGTTTGATACCATTTCGATGTATCATTGCGAATGTTGGTCTGCCGTTATAGCTTTACCACATGACTGACAATACAGGATTTTACCATCAGGATTGAAACTATCCTTAAGTTCTGCAGCATATTGCTGCACTCAACTTGCATTACTTTTCACTATGGGCATGTTTAATAAACTGTGAAGTCAAAACTGTCGATAGGTATGTAACTTCTTAGTACAACTAAAAGGTTGTATAAACTTTGCGGATTCACAATTGACTATACAGTTTAACAAGTATCAGTGAATATACTAGCCGTGTTGTGAAGCGATAACAGATGTTCATTTATTTCAGGCGTATGGCAGTGAGGAATTCCCATTCTTATCTTGCGAGATGAGCTCATGTAACTAAGGAAAGCAGGTTGTTAATATTTTCTTCAAACTGAAGGGATAGGTACTATAGCCGACATATCAGTTCTTCCAATAATTAATAGTGTCACGAGGCCGCTCGTAAGCGAACACTGAGAGGGAAGCGCGTAGTGAAAGAGACTGATAGCGGCCAAGCCACGCCCAGAGAGAGAGAGAGAGAGAGAGAGAGAGAGAGAGAGAGAGAGAGAGAGAGAGAGAGAGCAGCAGAGGGAGAAAGAGACGAATCTGGACGATTCTCGCTCCACCGCGAGAGTCCGTGAGGCTTCGTGACAAGTCGTGCGGCTTCGTCAGATGTCGAGAAACGTCGAGAACAGCTGATCGTGCATAAATGGGAGAGATGTACAGGCACCAGTCATCAACGCAGCTTCCAACACATCAGTTGAAGGATACCGTTGAAAATCAATCTCACACCATCCTGAAAACGCTACACAACACGTCTGAGAAGATAGCCAATTCCGCACTTTCAACACTGGACTCCCGTAGGGGAAGGGATCCGTCCCCTTCAGCTGCCGTGGTGCGGGCGCTGCGGACCCCTAGCACTCGTGGTACCTCTGACGTTATTAGAGGAACCTCGGGCCGAATATTCGAGCCCCTCCCTGATAGGGAGTTGTTCGGATTGGGTTGGACTCGAGGAGGCAGTGGTTCCCGATATCCGTGGGAGATCGGGTACTTCTCCGGACGGGGTTGAGGGAAGCCATTAATATTCCCGCGTACTAGCCAGCATAGCTAGTAGAAGGTGTGCTAGATCACCAGGCGGCCCCACCGAGGTCATATCGGTAGCCTTCCCATTTTGGTGTTGGCGCGCGCAAGTGGCGTATCCACTTTCCTCCCGTCTTGAGTCCACATGACCAGATGGGGGGGGGGGGGGCTTGTTAGTCTCTAGGTCTTGCCCTATGGAAAGCCCCACAGAGGCGCCGGGCGCCCTTTTGGGAAAGCTCGGTAACTCCCTGGTCGAAGAGGGCCCGGGTCCTTGGTCCTACGGGTCCATAACTAATGGGAGTAGAACCTCTGACATTAACTTTCAACACTGGACACCGTTCAAACCAACACGGAGAAACTTGCAAAACTGCAGGAACTCAGCAACCAGCTAGCCTCAACAGCCTCAGACCATCAGACAATACTACAACGTATCGACCACAAACACCGACCAGAAGGACACAGCCAATGCGCTGCACGCACTCAACCAGAACATTGACCTCATGATTGCAATAGCCAATGTAGCCCACGGCTGCGACCCGGACGCACTTAAAGAATATTTCTCGCAAATTGCCTACCGCACCGAGCTGCTCCAAAACAGCTTACTTCACTCACCTCAAAATGACTCGACACTTCCAGATCAGCTAAACTTCAACCCGCCAACTCAACAGCGATCAAGACGCCGATAGGCCCAGATACCACATAATGCCCTCCCAAGCAACACTGGTGCACAGTACTGTTAACTAAATAAAATTATATCTTTAATCCTTATTCTGTCCTCTTTAAACGCTCCTCAAACCCGCGTCACTTAGCTGGCTATGGTCAGGGCCTTGTGTCATGGTCCATAGACAGGTAAGCCAACCAGACCTGAGCTTTTTCCCAAGCGCAGTAGTACCAACCGCTACTAACGGAGGTGCTTTTGCGGACTCCTCTACCTTTCCTGAACTTCCCTCTTTTTCCCTGAACTTCCCTTGTAGCTCTTTTCTTTCCCTTCTGCTGTCCTCTTTCTTCCTTGTTTAAAAAAAAGGAGAAGACTCAGTTTTTTCGTGTCCCCCGCATGGCTTGCGGGCATCCGAAGTAACCACAGAGCAAATATACCAGCAGCAAAAGCTGAGCTCCTATATAATCAAACCAAGAGTTGTTTGGCCTCAAAATTATCCAAAACAAATCAAATTTAACCTACTTCATCGCCAGGGCGCATCAGGCATAGCATCCTGTCTTCCTTAGAGGAGTAATCTACTACCTCAAGCCTTTCTTCCATCCTTAACTACCCTAATAAGCCCTTCGGGCTAAACATAACCTGTCAGTACGTTGTGTGTGTGAAGACTCATGGAGAGTTGGTACTGGTGCTCGCTGGACGTGTGGCAGACGGACTTAAAGATTGCGTACATGTGTTTTACGTCATTCTGCGGTTATCAGAGGTGTACAAAGTGTCTTTCTCCGGAAATAAAGAGCAATTTTGAATTTCTGCAACCTGGATTTTTAATTATACGAACCCACAAAGTCACAATAGAGTAAGAGAGCGTTAAAAAAGTGGATAGCTTGATAGTGAATTATTTTAGGAAGGGTTTCTTTTGTGCGATGTTTTAGTAATTTAGGTAATTCCAAAACATTTATTTACATAAAAATAACAAAATATGAATTTTATATAGAAATATTTATTTACCTAAAAATACGGAATCTACCTATATAACCGGCCCTTGAAGGTACGAGTATATCAATTGAGACATTTTATGTTATTGTATTTAAAGTTGCCTTTCTGGAAATCCTAAAACCCGATAATTCGGCGTTTTCTTTATGATTGCTAGTGTCTATAGTAGAACAAAAAATCTCTACTACTAATTTTAAAGCTGAATTTGGACTTCTCTTACAAAGTAGAGGTATAGTGACGAGCATAGAATTATACTACTAGTATTCCTTAATAAGCCTAACTGTTGGCTTTAATTACGAGGGCTGTTCAATAAAGAATGATCATAATTTTTTACGGTCATAATTTTTCCCACTAAAATTCAATCTTATTATATTCTGTTAGCTTAATGTGAAACAAACACGCCGTAGTAGTTTCATTGTTGATACTCCTGGTTCCCGCCTGTGAGAACTAGGCAAGTCCACACATATTCAGTACCGCCTACCGCTGCAATGGAGGTAACATGCAGTTAAAGTTGATGTTAGAGGAAGATCCGGAGTTTCCTTCAAACGTAATCACTGCTGATGAAACTTGGCTACATCATTTTGATCCTGAGAGCAAACAGCAAAGCTCAATGTGGAAAGCTCCTTCATCACCAACCCCCAAAATAGCAAAAGTGGTTGCTTCTGCCGGGAAAGTTATGGTCATCTCATTCTTTGATATTCATGGAATGGTTTATCAGCATGATGTACCTGCACATACATCGGTAACTTGACAATACTACAGGGATGTCCTATAAACATTGCAAGTCCATATTAGCAGCAAAAGACCACATTTCCATGAAGCAGGCTAGATGCTACACTACGATAATGCGCGGCCGCATGTTGCCAATGTTGTTGCTGAATATCCTGCAAAATCAACGTAAAGTGTATCCCTCACCCTCCCTATAGTCCGGATTTAGCCCATTGTGACACTTTTCTATTCGCTAACCTGAAGAAACGCCTTCGTGGGAGGCATTATTCATCATCAGAAGCAGTGGTGAAGGCTGCGGTGGCGATTTTGAAGGATCTCAAAAATGGTTTCCAGCATGTCTTTGAAGACTAGCAGAAACGCTTGGACAAGTGCATCGCATTCAGGGAAGACTATTTTGAGAGGGACCGTAAAAATTAAGAGCATCTGTAAAGGTACGTAGTCAAAAAAAAAAAAAAAAAAAAAAAAAAAAAAAAAAAAAAAAAAAAAAACGGCCTTCGTATTATTATAACCTTGTGTTCAAAACGTTTCAAGAAAGTATTTCTTCTGGTGAAAACATCAAATGTTTGTTCCCCTTTTTATGTAGGAAAAGTATATAACAGCAATTAGTTCTTATAGAAGACAAACATTTTGAAAAGTGATATAATACAGTGCTTACAGAAACAAAGATGTTAAACACCATTTAATTTTCTAAAAGCTCTACATTTGGTTGGTTTCAGGTTTCGTATATGTTTTATGGACTGCGGATGATTGAAAAGGAAATGATATGGATCATTTGAGATAAGCTGCTTAGAACGGAAATATCGTCTTATATAAGTATGCATAATGTCATGAGTCATTTCTCATGCCAGAGTTCTGAGTAATGTTATTTTCCCATATGATACTCCCAATGCAGAAGTGTTTGAAAAAAAAAATATTTAAACTTACTTTTGTTTTCTCCAGTGCTCTCTAAGCACTTTTAGGAAAATTGCTTCTAAAAGTTCCCAATTCCAGCTGAATGCGGTGTAAACACAGCAGTTTTAAATATTCCTTACTTTATATCATATTATAATTGATACGAGGGCCCTTCAATAAAGAATGATCACAATTTTTTTGACAACATACCTTTACTCATCCTCAAAATTTTGATGGTCCTTCTCAAATAAGTCTTCCCTGAATGCGATGCACTTGTCCCAGTGTTTCTGCCAGCCTTCAAAGACATGCTGGAAATCATTTTTGAGATCCTTCAAAATCGCCTCCGCAGCCTTCACTACTGCTTCTGATGATGAACAATGCCTCCAACGAAGGCGTTTCTTCAAGTTAGGGAATAGAAAAAAGTCACATGGGGGCTAAATCCGGACTATAGGGAGGGTGAGGGATGCACTTCACTTTGATGTTTGCAAGATATTCAGCAACAACATTGGCAATATGCGGCCGCGCATTATCGTGGTGCAGCATCCAGCCTGCTTCACCGAAATATGGCACCCAATGAAATGTTCAGTATTTCAGAAAGTGATCTTAAGGTAATTCATCGATCCACTCTCACAATGGCAGCAGCGACAGTGTGGATGTTTTCTTCCGTAAGAGTAGTAACTGGATCACCAGGTACACTTTCCTTTGAAATTGATTGACTCTCCTGTAACACTGTATAGGCCTCAACTGAAGATTTGTTGAGACGAAAGCAGAATTTCAAAACAGCATATTGTTCCTCGCGTGTTACCTCCATTGCAGCGGTAGACGATACTGAACATGTCTAAACTTGCCTGTTTCTCATAGGCGGGAACCAGGAATACCAACAATGAAACTACTACGACGTGTTTGTTTCACATTAAGCTAACAGAATATAATAAGATTGAATTTTACTGCGAAAAATTATTACCGTAAAAAAAATTATGATCATTCTTTATTGAACAGCCTTAGTATATTTTAATACTCAAACCAATAGATCATTTATAAGAAAACGTTGACAGAATTGCATATACCTCACCCTTCCATGCATTTATCATTAAAGTATATTGCATTTAACCTTTTGTCCTTTTTTTTTTTTTTTTTTTTTTTTTTTTTTTTTTTTTTTTAAAGAATTTGCAACTAACGATATGTAAACTGCAGCGGATTGTATGCGTAATGACATGTATGTCAGTTTGGAAATTTTGTAAAATCTAATGAAGCAATTCGTTACAGGTATGCATTAAATAGAACTTATATAACGCTAGTACCAAATTTGAAACAGGAAATAAATGTTGCAGTTATACAAATAGAAATATAATATATGTGATGATTTTGAAAACGCTCGAACAGCACTCTAAGTTAGTGGAGAGAAAAACATAACGTAACAAGATTTGCACATAAATAATTGAACAGAAGTTATTTCTTGAAGATTTATTAAGTTCTTTTCACTTTGCAGCATTATGGGCCATACATAAAGTGACTTGAGAAAATATTTCTTCACTTTGTAAACTTTCTGCATCAAAATTAAGTAGAAAAAGAAATAAATTTAATGTGTAAAATAAACAAAGAATATTAGAGCTTGTTCTCGTGTGTTTTCAACGTTTTTCATTTTATTCATTTTGCATTTTTTAAATTGGACCAACTGTTCAATTTTTTGTAGATATTTAAAAACTTGTTTTTATCCATTTATCAGAGCAAAGCTTTTTAATATAAAAATTTGCTTTGAAAATAAGTTTTGGTCTGATAAAACAACAAAGATGTTAGAGTCAGGTATTATCTTCTTTATTGAATGAAATCAACTTCTCAGTTTTTAAGGCTTCACAAATTAATTTCTCCGCCAGTTACATCACATACTGATGACTTTGTCCGGTATTATTAAAATTGCCCCACCTAGTTGATATAGAATAATTTGAAAATTTGCTGCAATTTTCAAAAAGCTTATAGCTTTAATAAAATGAAAGCAGTTGAAAAACGCGAGAATACGTAAGGTATAATACCGTTTCTTCTTTCTGCATATTAAAAATTAGAATTTGCTCTAAATTTGTTTGGCTGCTAGAAATGGGTTATAAAAGGTCTCTCAGGATAATTTTAAATTAGCTAATTATGTCCTAAAGGCATTTAAGAGATCATACTTTTATAGAGTTCTTTTTTAAAAAAAAAAAATTACGTCCTCCAACGTTAAGTCATATCGGACAATAAATGAATTGGGTGAAATGATGCTCAAATGAGTCGAGGGTCCATAGAGCTTAGAGTTACCCGACATTCGTCTTTTAGAAAAAGGAAAAACGCCGAAAAAAACTTATCCAGGTAACTCAACCTGACCGAGATTCGAACTTGGGACCTCTTGAACGTGAGGCAGATATACGCTACCGAGGCCGGCAACGGGGATGAGTTAGTTATAGAGTTAGTTTGTTTATTAAGGAAGACAGTATTAATTTAGTTAAATGTGTATGTACATGTACCCTTTTGGTTCCTTCCTAACATGACCAGCATAGTAGACCGATCTAATGCTACCCAAATGGGCGAAGGAAAAACCAATGCTGTGTTTAATATTTTGTATGCATAATGAATTTAGGTACTGTTGTATCTCTTCAAGTGAACAATGGAACAATATTTACAAATAATTAGTAATATTGGAACCCTATTTTAAAAATATAATGTGTTAAACTCACATGACGTTTTCTATAGCTTCTACATTAGACATTTATAAAAGGTTATTCTTGTGTACGCTTAAAATTCATTACTGTTACAAACGTTTGAATGAATAGTTTCTTTATACATTTTGTTATAGATGTAAGTGAAACATTTTAAGCACGTCGCCATATGCTGGTTTTGATGTACATACAGTTTACTCCAAACAGTATTCGTCTAATGCAAGAGTGTATGTTTAATGATGAATGGATAGTGGAAAATCATCAGAATAAGTACAGCAGGGACACTGTCTTATTTACTGATTACTGAAACACAGTGTCTATTCACATAAGCAGAGTTAAACAGTCAAAAGTAAAGACAGGCAATATAATATGCAAAATAAGTATTCGTCCGCATACTGAAAATGGTGTAGTCCAAGTCCAAGTCGAATACTGACAGGCTGTTAACAGCCAGAAGGCCTTTGCTGCGTACCCACCCAGGTTTTGAGTCTGACCGCAGGTTGTTAATTTAGATGGTTACAGGATGATGTGGGATTTTTTGTTGAGGAAATTTATTGAGGTAGCTTTTTGCTCCTCTTTAATTTTGTACAGGATGCCAAACCGCTTTTTTGTTTACACCCTGGTGTTTTATATTGCTAAAGTGGGGTAAATTTTTGTAGCCAAACAGCTCATTTAGAGATTTTGAAATTTAGCTTATGTTGCTGTATGGATTAAAAATGGTGTAGAATGTTACGGTTAGTACTTAGTAGGCCCTCCGTTCCTCTTTATAATCTCTTGCATTCTCCTTGGCATGGATTTCACCAAACATTGTATTGTTTCCACTGTAATTTTACACCATTCCTCCAGTAAAACGTTCTTTAGAACCTTTATATTAGATATCTGACGATTCCCAATATTTTTGTCCAGTATTCTCCACAAATTCTCTATTGGATTCATATCTGCGGATCGCGCTGGTGTCGGCATTCATCGTGGAGTATTATACAACAACCACAGCCTTGCATCTAGAGCTGTGTGTTTTGGATCATTTATCTTGTGTGAAAATATAATCCTCAGAAAGACCCATATTATTCACACTTCTGTACAGATGTGTTTTTAGGATATTTATATAAACCTTGTGGTTCATAATTCCATCAATAAAACACAAATCCCCCACACCATTTGCACTCGTGCAGCCCCTGACAAGTACTGAACCGCCTCCATGTTTAACTGAAGCTGTTATATTGTTCTCCTCAAGCTCACAATTCTTCTTTCTCCACACTATTACTCGCCCTTTTGACTTAAAGAGCTGAAATTGACTCTCGTCAGTAAATACAACCTTCTTCCAGAAATCAAACCCATCGTATTTATGTCCTTTTGCAAAAGCAACTCGCTTCTTTCTGTTGATTTTACTGATGTATGGTTTTCTACTGGCTGTTCGGGCTCCATACTCAGCTTCATAAAGCACGTTTCTTATAGTTTGTGCTGATACTGACTTTCCTTGTGTGTTTGAACTGCAATAGTAAGTTTTGGAGTAGTTAGTTTAGGATTTTTCGTGACTTCTTTAAGTAACTGTCGTTTCTCCATCTCGGATAGAACTGAAGGACGACCACTTCTTGATTGATTTTCGTGTGTTTTGGTTTGATCAAACCTGTATATCATCGTCTTCACTGTACTGGTAGGTATTCCAATGTTTTCTCCAACTTCTTGAACAGATTTTCCTTTTTTAATTAACCGTATGCAAATTTCTCCCTCTTCTTTTGTTCTTTCACGACGTTTTCGACCCATATTACTTAAATAACAGTCAAAGGCTTTGAAAACAGTTATGGAACTGTCAGGATTAAAAACAACTGCATAAGAAAAGGGAAGGGGTGTGTGTCAGCGACGCACCATACCTGAGATCTTGTTTACTAGACGAATGTTTGACATCAAATGGGACATGATCACTAACTAAGCAATATATGAACTCAAATTGTGTTTTATTTTGAAATCTAGATATCAACCGATGTAAGGAAATAGTTATTGTTCGTTCCTTATCTATATTTTTCTGATTGTGCTTGTTATTTTTTTTAATTTACGTCCGCCCCAACGTTAAGTTATATCGGACGGTGAATGAATTGGGTGAAATGATGCTCAAATGAGTCCAGGGTCCATGGAGCTTAGAGTTACCCGACATTCGTCTTGAAGGATAAGGGAAAACCCCGGAGAAAATCTTATGTAGGTAACTCACCCTGACCGAGATATTCGATGTGCTATGATTAAACGAATACTTTTTGGGGTATCTCTACATATATTCCTTCTATTCCCAGATATTCAAGATACACGCTTTATTTATGGTATCTATGTCGTAAATATATGATACCTGAATCAAAACCGTTTTGTCAATTTTAAGCAAATCTTAAAGTATTGAAAACTGTTCGATGTAAAAGGTTGTTTAGGGTGGGTAGGAGTATGTCTTTAAAATCGTGTCACATCTGTGGTAGATACTAAACTTAAAATGCCAAATTTGATAGCTATCCAGTTATGTTCTTCACTGCACACAATTATTTCTAGATGTTTTATTTATAAAATTTATAAATTTATTTCAGAGCTCTCGATATCAAATTTGTATGTGGAATGCAATATACCTCCTTCCTCTACCTACCATTTGCATGGGTAGCCGAGAAAGTTAAAGAACGCCTTACATTATCTCTTCTGATGGACGCACAGTTGACTGTAGCTATTCCTTTTGAATCTAGAACGAATCATGTCATTTAACTACTTCTGCAACGGTTTAGCTCCATCAAAATGGCTGAAGTATGCAGAAGAAAGTAAACTTTCTTATAATCTGTATATAGTGCTAATAAGCTATGCAGGTCATGTGGATGTAAACACCTTTTTCTTTTGATAATGCGCAGCGCCTTCAATTTTTACTGCAGTGATAACACTACGTGACGAGAAAGGCCGAATGGGGGCGAATTAAACCGTTCTTCACCCATCTTAACAGTGGTATAATCATGTTTGCTAATGCTAATACATCCTTTCTAAAGATACGTGCATACTTGGCGTAGTAAAAGCTTAAATTGAATAATTTTGTAGCCCACCTTGCAAAAGAGATTGAAATGTTGTTTTGTTGTGCTATACAGCCAGGTTGTATATAGTTTTGACTTATTTATCATACATAAAAATATACCTACTCAGAAGCTCGCCTCAGTAGCGTAGATGGTAGCATGTCTGCCTCACGTTCAAGAGGTCCCGAGTTCGAATCTCGGTCAGGGTGAGTTACCTGGATAAGGGGTTTTCCGGGGTTTTCCCTTATCCTTCAAGACGAATGTCGGGTAACTCTAAGCTCAATGGACCCTGGACTCATTTGAGCATCATTTCACCCAATTCATTCACCGTCCGATATAACTTAAAGTTGGGGCGGACGTTAAAAAAAATAATAAAAAAATAAAAAAAAAAAAAAAAAACACACCTACTCAGAACATAAAATACACTGCACACAACATTTAAGCAAATTACGTCAAACGCTGTTAAAATATTCATTTTCTTTTAAACTCATAATGAATTACCTATTGGTGTAATATGAAATATTCCTTAGGGGTTGCGGTTTTAACCTATCACTCTCAAAATTACAATTTGAACTTAGTATACCAAATTAAAGAAATTATTGTGCATTATTAATTTTAAATCATCTAAAAGAAGAATAAAAACTTTTATGGACTTTTCAACGTTGTCTTCACTAAACAGTCAATATTTATTAGCAGTGCTTAAGAAATTTTAAATCAGCAATTACTGAAACTCTGAAGTGTTCAAGTTGTAGTCCAAGGGAATTTCGAATAATAAATAATTCTGGAAAAAAAAAACTGAGAACCGTAGAGCTTAGTGTTCAACGCCATGCTTTACATAAGATATAGCAAAGGACACATAAATTAAATATCAATTTTAGCTTTAAAATTGTTTATAGAAAACCCAGTTTCACTCAAAGTACAGTTAAATCTGTAACAAAAATGAAAAAAAAAATTGAAGTTTTCACCAAAGTTTACAGACATTACATTAAAATGACCAATTTGCTTATGTTTTTGTGAGCTTGCCAGTCTTTTTAGGTACATTACTTCTGGAAAGTGCAGTATTAGATGACTTCAGTGACCTTCTTTCGATGACAATGAATTGAATTATGATTGCTTTGAAAGTAACTATATCACAGTCGTTCGACAGTCAAAATGGCCCATCATTTTAACATAAAGGAAGGCAAACAGCGCTTTAAGAAGCACGAGACAGATACACTACTGTCCTTGGAGTATCCCATTTTAACGATTGCTTCTCGGCAGATGCAGTGCCACTACCATGTATGCACGGCTGTTTTAATTAGTGTTGCTACATTTATTTTCTCTGCTACTTATAGTAGCCAGTTACGATTTCTGGATTTCCATGCAGATACCCATTTTATCATTTATTATATCTTCCATAATGTTATTTTCTCTACCACGTATAGTAAATTTGGAAATAATTTTATTGCTCCAAAATTCAGTATCGAGCTTCCTAAAAGCTTTTCTTAAAAAGGTCTGTGTGTGAGTGAGAGAGAGAGAGTGTATATATATATATATATATATATATATATATATATATATATATATATATATATATATATATATATATATATATATATATATATAGAACAGCATAACTCATTGACGAAAATGCCGTTAAATGCCCAACTTTGTGTCTTCCAAGAATGCAACACAATTTTAAAAGAAATTTTCTTAAAATGTACTTTTGGGGTTCGGTAGACCAAAACTTGTACTTGGGATGAAATCTGGATATAAAATGTTGATGGACTATCACGTATACCTGCAGTAAGGCAGTGATAGAGGTGGTTTGAAAGACATATTCGAAAGTATTTGCATTTCTTCTTAGCAAAATGTATGTATCTCTTATGGATTCCAATTATGTAAAATTGAAAAGACTTTAAGAGAACACTTAGAGAAAATGCAATATATGTTTTATAACGTAAACACGTGCCACCTTACATAAAATCTTTACAGTTATTTTACAAAAAAATAAAATATGAACATTTTCTATACAGATACGTTTAAAGAATTGAATTGTCTTGCAAGATGATGTGTTTCAAATACGGAGTTTGGTACGCATTTGACTTGTTCGTTTCTGGTTAATGCTTCTAACAGTAACGCGTACACAAAAGACGACAATTTTCTTTAAAAAAAATACATCTCTGTGCATTCATAAGACCTTTTCTACTCACTCTTTATAAAACTCTTCTACTTTATGTCAATCGAGATAGACTTTTGTAGACATTGTTTTATTTGTATTTATTTTACATGCTATAAAATAGAAGAATGCTGCAAGCTTAAGCGATGTTCAACTCTTCAAAGACAGATTGTTATTCGATGGCTTTGATATTCCATTCTCTTTGCATGTGCCGGACATGAAAAATGAGCAGCGATTCCCATTTGAGAAAAATAACAAAAACATATCGGATGTTTCACTTCATAAAAAAATGTATTTGACATAAATTGCTGTTCGTCTACCGAACCCCAAAAGTACATTTTAAGAAAAAACCGGCGTGTATGTGTTTGACTGTTGTGAACTGTATTAGGTAGCTAAGTCGGATGAACAACTTTCTATTTAGTTTCGGCATCCTCTATGAATGAAAAATTTGAAAAATTGTTGTTATCATTCATGGTTTAGTCTAAGGAGCTGTCTCCAGGGGGAACACTCGTTTTTAGTGTTAATCACTTCACACGAATTGCCAGATTAATTACAGATAAATGCAACACTACAAAACTCGAAGAAAACCCACAAGTTCAAGAGAAAACAGAAATAAAGAAGTTGTTACGTATATATATATATATATATATATATATATATATATATATATATATATATATATATATATATATATATATATATATATATATATATATTCCGAAATAAACAGTTGAAGCGAAAAGTAACCAAGACTAAAATACAACCTTTGTAAAAAGTCAGCAGGTATGTTTGCTTTTTATTGTATGCAAATTTCCTCTGTAGCTATCAAGGGAAAATAAACTTATCCGTTTGTTTATTTTATAAGCTTTTAAGCTCTTGTTTTAAAATCAAAGGCACCTAAAAATTTCTGCATTTTAATACTGATACTTTTAGATCGACAGAAAAATCTAATGACTCGATTAAACAATATGTAAATTTATCGTATTATTATCTATGCACGCTGTAGCAGTGGTGATTATTTTGTTCTTCTTACCATTTACTTCGTGTTTAATACTAATCTCCTCCAATTATCATAAGTACTTTTAAGCCACAAAATCAATTTTCGTTCATATTATTCATTAATGGTTAACTGCTAGTCACTGGGAAAACGATATATTTCTTTATTAAAAATTCCACAATAGAAATTCAGTAATATCATTTGTATTTTAGAATTTATTTTAATTTATGGATGTTATTTGGTTCGAAATACGAGTAAAATTGATCTGCATCCTATTTGAAAACCCCGTTCGATATTTTTGTAATACGCCTAATATCTAATGTCAATTGTCTTACGTTGTTCCTTTCACGTGTGTGTGTGGTACCCGAGCAGGTCTTCTGCGCATAGCTCCACCCACTAGGCATTTGAACAGATGCTAAATATGGCGCATATGGCGTGTACTTTAAGAGCGAGTCTGTGTTACACAGTTCGGGAAATTGGCAGAGGAATTAAAAGAGAGGGCGTAGGAAAAATTTCTGCCAGAATCTTGTTGGGAAGTGTACCGGTTAGGTTCTCAAAGACTTGTACAGCAAAGAAAATGAAGGTGCCTATGGTAAAATTTAACAATGGAAACCAGTTTCCCATCTTCGGACTTGGAACTTGGAAGGTATGTTTATAAGAAGTGTTCATCGAAAGCCGGCTCGTTTTTAAACCGACACTGGTTTCACACCGGTGAATCTTCATTGTCTGCAATAACTCTAATAAACCTTTAGATATAGGATTTTTCATTTTTTCAAATTTCATCCTTTTTTTCTCTCTCTCTCTCTTTTCAGTCGAAACCAGGTGAAGTGACACAAGCAGTCAAAGATGCAATCGACATTGGTTACAGGCATATAGATTGTGCCCACGTGTATGGAAATGAACCAGAAGTGGGAGCCGCTCTAAAGGCAAAAATTGAAGAAGGCGTTGTGAAGAGAGAAGACCTGTACATTACCAGCAAGGTTAGTAAGAGTTTGGATATTTTAAATAATTTAGGATTCGCTGCATGGTCTGTTCAAGTCATTGAAGCCATTTAATTGTGCTGGTAGTTGGCCACAGTTTTTCATTACAGTACAGTACAGTCTAAGCTTTCTTGGTGTAAACCATACTAAAAATTACTGTTTCAAGTAAACTCAAATATGGCCACAGCTCAGTTCATTATTGAAGTCCCCTTTTCCTTTTGGTGAATTGTTCTGCAAAATGTTAAAACTAGTTGTCTGCACATCTTAACAGAAAAAGCTATGCCTCCTAACCTAAAGTTCTCGTTCTCACTGTTGAATAAAAATGGTCATTTAAATATTAATACATTTGATAGTGCAAGTGCTGCTTTTTTTTATGTCAACAATTTGGTTATACTCCATGGATGTAGTGGATGAAACATCTATTGCACTTTCCTTTGGTTACTGTTTTCCCGACCCATTGCTCGGGTCTATTCGCATATTTTTGTGTAAAGTAACCAAAGTAAAATAATGGCAGTTGTAGCATAAATAGTCAAAAGTGCTATACTGTGAGCTCTAGCAAGCTAGTACTGGACATGTTGCAGTTTTCAGTGTCATTTGAAATAATAGTGCTAGATCTGCTAATGAATGGAACTTCTATTTGAGTAATTGAAAACTTCCAAATACACTTCCATGTGTTTCAGCACAGTTTGATGGAGGGAGAAATAGTTTTACTTTAACTGAGTAATCTATGACAAATGTATAAAATGTGCTCAAATGCATCTAACATCCATAGTTACTTTATCTGATTGTCTTCTCAAGGCCAAGGAAAATATGCTGCTAATGACATTTACCTATGTCTGGATAATGAGGTAGACGTCTTCCCTATACAGTGAAAATGGTCGTAGCTTTTCTTTAAAAACTAAGCATGCCTAACTATGGCAGAAGCGTTGCTGTAATCAGGAAGGCTAGTGTACTTCTAAGAATCCAATTTCTGGACATTACCAGGCTTGGTTCAAAATCTCTTCCATAATTAGTCTGATTTGTCTAGTAGGTAGGTACTTTGTGACTGTTCATATGGAAGACCAGCCAACACTGAATGGAGAAACAGCAAAAATTGCTTTAAAATGAAATTATCCAGTAGTTTCAAAAATTTAGTCCATGCTATGCTACAATGTCTTAACATACTAGGTGACAAAACTAGCGGAACCTGCTACTTCTGCTAGTATTAGTTGGTTGGCATCTTATATGCATGCACAGGTTATACAATGGCGTACTTTGACATTTAGCAGTTCATTTTGTATAGGTTTCTTATGGTAGTGGGTGATTTATTGGTGCAATAGTTCACATTTTCTTTATAAACTATAATGTATACATTTTACTATTCAGCATTTCAGTTGAAAGTATGTGGAACCATTACCACCTTTTCAGTGTAGATTTATAAAAGTATACTGGCAACGGTTGGTTGTTCTGAAACGTGTAGTGCCTTTATAGACGTAACTTAAAATTCATACACAGTAAGTGTTTTGCCTGGGGAAAGAAGCCAGTCTAGTGATTTTTACATATTTTCTTTTTAAGAACAATGTTCAGTTTAAAGTTTCAAAGCTTGAAATTATTGCATATCTAGGATACTTAAATGAAGATCAGAAAAATGTTGAAACAAACTTTCAGATATCAAAATGTTCCACTAAACATTCTTTGTGTTCTATTAACCTATTTATAGGTGCTTTTGCTGGGTATCTGCAATGTTTAATTCATTGTATTTCCAGAGAAATGTGGTTACTTAACTATGGAATTATATTGTTTTTACAGCTATGGAACACCTTTCACAAACCAGAATTGGTTGAACCTGCAATCTGTACAACACTTAAAAATCTGGGCTTGGAATATCTGGATCTGTATCTTATTCATTGGCCTATGGCATATCAGGCAAGTTTATTTACTTTAATTTTAAGGCTCTTCATTTCTGATATTGCAGAATTGCTTTAGTTTTCAAATTAATATACGAACATATTGTTTGGCTATTTAACAAATCATTGCTCTCATTGGCAAACAACTTATCAGTATTGCTAAATTTTAAAATTTAGAATATTGGCTGTACCTAACATGCTATGGTCGATATTGTATAAAATACACCAGCAGAGTTTTAAGGCTGTTCTTAGTAAGGTCTATAGCAGCATCAGTTTCACTTGAATTAAATGTATTCATAAACTGGGAGGTGGACCAGGTATATATTGAAGTGGCAGATAATTCATGCATAATTACCTGAAATTAAATGTAGCTGTACCAAAATCTTAGCAGCAGATATTGGTGCTTCTTGCCAAAATGTGTACAAAATAATTGCTTAACCTCTTGCGTTAGATCTAATAAAATCTCGATACTATGCTCCATAATGCTTATGGTTTTTCATGTTGAGAAATTAAAATGTAAACAAAATTCATTTAAATATTCCGTTACACAGTACTCAAATGATGTATAATTTGTTCAATTAAATAAAGAAATTGGTTCATATTGGAAGCTGTTCTGTAAGTACAGCTTGTGTAAAATGTGACTGTTAAAGAGCTGAAATGAATGGTGGAATAATAAGTGTTAGTAGAACTTTGAGGCAATAGTATATAAAATGTAGTGCAACATATTCTCAGCAGGCTATTAGAGTTGCACATTTTTTGTTAGTGGGGGGACTCTTGGCCAATATTACATAGACTATACTGGTCGCCAATCTAGAAAGTGATTGACATTTTGTATGGAGAGAGGCGACATTGCCGCTTATTGCTGCCATGTGGAGAGCGCGATAGGATTACACATGTGAAGGTGATTCAGTTGTAACTGCATTGTGTATTATTAGTCTTCATGAAAAATTCAATGCCATGGCATGTTGACTCTATCAAAAACCTTAGCCTATATATGGCTAGTGTGAAGAAATGATTAATTTCCATCACTCAACTAAAATAGTATTATTTTTACTATTTATTATACACAAAGACAATAGTTAAGTCGTGGATCCAAATGCAAACCATAGAACATGCAAGAACACAGCAATGTAAAGATCGTAACAGGGTATACCTGACATTTTGATGCTTATTGAAGTGGGGGAAATGCCACTTACATACTTTTCCTGGGAGTTTCTAATTTAGACCCGATGCCTGACTTTCTTCTTTAAAATACTTTTCTTTCCCAGTCTTAACCACAATGTTCTTACTGATACCTACAGTGTTTGAAGTCCTATCAAGCACCTTAGAGAATGGAATAATAGGCTCCCCTTTCAATTTCTCCTCTTAGAAGTATTCTCACACAGAGCATAGTATTTCCCATGCCTGTCCTTTATTTGGAATACCTTTACCAAATATAGTTTTATTTGGTTCCCGAGCACATTCAGGTTTTTGCTCACTATTTTTAGACCTAATTAAACATTCATTAAAACACAATTGCAAGTGATCACAACACGCACAGATAAACGGACTAGGACAATGTAAACTAAGGCAAATTGCCACAAATAAGATGCAAAGGAACTTGCCAGTACAGGATCTCTGTTGTATAAAAAAAGAACTGCAACGTATACGTGAAGGCATTGTTTATGCAGCGTTATCAGGAAAGAAATAAACACCAACCGTATTAATACAATTTGGAGTCGAACTAATACCGTATTGTTTACTGCAGCATTTGTGTCAATTGCTCTCCCGCATGTCATGCTAATGTTTCACATAAGCTTGCCCCGTATCTCTTAATGGTCACGTAACCTTATCACCTCTCATTGGCTGCTGTTGTGGTACAGACTGTTGTGCGGTAAAAGTTTATTTAACATGGTGATACATCTTTATGTTGGAAGAGAATTGTCAAATTTATATTTTCGTAACTGTTTGAATTAAATATATCACGTTACACAGAGTTGATTTATCTGAAATGCATGTTAATTCTTAAACGAAGTAAAAAGGAGGTTCCTTCGCTTTCAAGCCTGCCTTTCATGACACGATAGCACATGCTTTAATGCTAATCCTTGTTTCACATAAGCTTGCCCCGCATCTCTTAACGGTCACGTGACCTAATCACCTCTCATTGGTTGCTGTTGTGGTAATGACTCGTGCGGTGAAAATTAGTTCGTTATATAACATAATCTTTATATGTTGGAAGAGAATTGTCAGATTTATGTTTTCATAACTGTTTAAATTAAATATATTACGCAACAGAGTTGATTTATCTGAAATGCATGTTAATTCTTAAACGAAGTAAAGAGGAGGTTCCTTTGATCTCAAGCACATGGCACGATAGCACGTGCTTCAGCGGTAGTGGTGACATATTTGACTTTTATCACTGACATTGTTTTGAACTGGATTAGTCATATATCGCCATTCGAAGGTTGTTGTGCGAGAGCTAAATTATTTTATTGATTGTTTATTGCGCGTGTACTTATTATAGGTATAATGGCAGAGTCTACCGCCAGTTTATCGCTGAAGTATCGCAAGGATAATTCTTTACAAACAGGTGAAAAAAGAAATGTGGTGCATGTGTTTAATTCACTCACAGAAGAATCCGTCTTTGTCAGTGAGAGAAGTCAAACAGCTGTGCTCTGAAGTTACAGGTGAGAGTGTTAGATCTGCAGGAATATTGCGATGTGAAATTGAGAAAAAAAGGAAAACTTACCATTCCAGGCAAAAGCAGGAAACAAAAGTGCATGCTCGGAGAAAATACGTGAAGTGTTGTCCGTCATGTACTAAAGTTTTTTCTTTAGAAACGAACTCCCTAACATAAGTAACATTTCATCTGCTGTAAATGAGGATGCAGATTTACCAAATTTCAGCAGATTTCTTATACAGCTGGGGTTTGCGAATGAAAAGAGGCAAGAAAAATGTGCTAAACGACAGAGGCGATATTGCTGTGTGACAAAGACTTTATTTAAGGACAGTCAGACTGTACAGAGATACAAATTGCAAAATATACATGAAGAACACACGAAAACTAAGGTATGGCGTGACACGACTATTAAGACAAAGACAAGCATTTTTGAAAGGTATATGTGCTGGTTTAAAAAATCCCAGTGGAAAAGGCCGAAGGCCTTTCATTATAAACTCTTTTCAGTTTCATTGCTCAGTCATTCAGTTTCAACTTGCTCAGTTCATTATAAACTTGTATTTTTGCATGCCTTCATATGCTTATTTGTATGATTTTATTTATCTTCCTGGCAATTATGATGTTTACTGCAGGTTTAAATATGAGGGGAAGGCACTGCCTATGGCCTATGGCATGAAAGCATTAGCCAATTAGGGTGAGGGGGGGAAGGTAGTTAAATGTGGAGTGATACATTTCAGCGGGGCAAGGTTATATGAAACAGAGTATAGTGGTGACATGTTTGACTTTTATCACTGACCATGTTTTGAACTGGGTTAGTCATATATCGCCATTCGAAGGTGTTGTGCCGAGTATGAGAGCTAAATTATTTTATTGGTCATTTATTTTTCGTGTACGTATATGTATAATGGCAGAGTCTACCGCCAGTTTTTCACTGAAGCATTGCAAGGGTAAACCTTTACAAACCGGCGAAAAAGTAATTGTGTAGGTGTTTAATGCACTCACAGAAGAATCCATCTTTGTCAGTGAGAGAAGTCAAACAGCTGTGCCCTGAACTTAAAGGTGTGAGTGTTAGGTCCGTAGGAACATTGTGACATGACATGGAGACAACATGAAAACTGACCACTCTAGACAAAAGCAGGAATAAACAAGTGAGTTTGTGAAGTGCTGTGTCATGTTTTTTCTTTAGAAACGAATTCCCTAACATAACATTTTGTCTGCTGTAAAAGAGGATGCAGATTTACCAAATTTTAGCAGATCTATTCTGTATAGATTGCTTATACAGCTGGGGTTTGTGGGGGGGGGGGGGGTGTCAAGAAAAATGTGCCAAGAGACAGACAAAATTGCTGTGTGGTGAAGACTTTCTTTAAGGACAATCGGACTGTACTGGGATACAAGTCGCAAAATATACTACCTTGACGAGACTTGGGTGAATGAAGGACACGCGAAAAGTAAAGTATGGAGTGACAAGATTTTTAAGGCTGAAAGACAAGCATCTTTGCAAGGTATGTGTGCTGGTTTAAAAAATTCCAGTGGAAAAGGCAGACGGCCTTTCATTATAAACTTGTTTCAGTTTCATCGCACATTCATTCTGTTTCAACTTGCTCAGTTTCATTATAATTTTCATTATTTTTGCATGCCTTCATATCCTTATATGTATGACTTCTATCTTCCCGACAATTGAAGTTTACTGCAGGTTTAAATGTGATGGGAAGGCATGGTCTATGGCACGAAAGCATTAATTAGGGTGAGGGGGAAGGTAGTTTGCACGTGGAGTGATACATGTCAGTGGGGCAAGGTTATGAAACAGATTAGGCACGTGTTTGAATATCGGCAATCAAGGTTTAGCATCTAACGTCATGGAAATGTCTAGACTAATTGGTCCCTATAATTGTAACAATGACAACCGTTATGATGTACTCATCTCCTCCCATTTAAACATTCTTCCGTGTACAAAAGTGAATCGAGAAGATATTGACACATTGCTTCACTCACTGTTTATTCACAGGACATGTTTAAAGAGCTTTTGCTCTTATTAGCTGTTAACTCGATTAGTGCAAGTTGTAATGGTTTCCTCTTTCTCTGTATCGTCAATAGATGGCGTGATGTACTTGTCAGATTTCTGGTGATGGAGTTTCAAAATTGACGATTTTTATTAATGAAGATTTTTTCCCATACGGAAAGGTCTATGGGATGATTAACATATTTTATTAGAGATGTTTCCAAGTTCATGTCATGTCAACATCTCTAATAAAATACGTTAATGGGCAAAATGATGCCCCAAATAAGCCTGGGTCCACTTAGGTTAGTTACTCGACATTAATCTTTCAGGATTAAGGGAAAACCCTGGAAAGAAACGTTGTCCAAATAACTTGCCCTGACTGACATTTCAACTCGGACCTCTTGAGCTCGACGCAGATGCTTGCCACATAGCTAGAGGTGGGCTAGTGACAGTGTAATTGCATCCCAGCTTTGTGTATAACTGGAAAGTGCTTAAAGCTGGTCTCATAGAAATAAATTATGTAATGCTAAATGAGCTAAAGATTTTACCAACTGAAGTTTCTTGAAGGGAAAGGACAACTTCTTGTTTGTTGATTGGAGTGTTAAGATGATAAAATATGCATAAATTATGGAAAGGTTGAACTGAAAAATTCAATGCCATAGCTGGGATTTGAACCATGGATATTCCCATCTCCACCTGGCTGCTCTTAACCATTGTGCTACCATGGCCAACAAGCCAGCATGACATTAAATTCTCCAACTGACTGGTTTTTCCCTGTTACCAGTAAGAGTTCTCAAACACATGAGACAACTACCTTAATGGTGACCTATTATGCTATAGGTACTTTAAGGCCCGGGCTTTATAGTTACATCACCATTAGGTACAATTAATAGCATTAGTTGTTTGCAAATTTTAACTGTTCATTAATGTTTAATGCAAAATTTTAATTTGTCTTGTCTACAAGAAAACGAGATCAGTAAAAAAGACAGTTGAAATGTAGTTTTCAATTGAAATGTGGCAGCCCTAAAGTTTTATATATATATATATATATATATATATATATATAAAATTATATTTTGTGACAATTGCTTTCCTGAATACCATTTTTTATATACTCATAACTTCTTGAACAGATTAAGTAGTGGCTCTACTGCTGTTATTAATTCATGTCTCAAGATTTGCTTACACCTTAGCACTTTGTTTATACTGCTTGATTCGAAGCTATATTTTTAAGCCAACATTTTCACGAGTTCCTTTTCCCTGCAGTTCAGAAGCATTGTTCTGGTTCCCTCACTGCTTTACTTTTAGAGATTTGTAGCTTCCAACCACTCCGTTTCGAAAATCCATGGACGGTTTTATTTTTCATCTGGACTTAAAGAATGGTCTTCGTCTAAGGTTCTGGACCTTGTGGCATTGTAGGAAATGAACAAGCAAATCAGACAACAATGGACAAGATTCCATGTCGTGTTGAACCGGTGCTCTGCTGCTTATCTACTGATTTGAAGCTTTTTAGCACAGAAATATTAAATGGCAAGAAGAGCGGTTTACATATACTGGTAAAGTGTATTAGGTCAAGGCAGTAACTTTTCCTTTGCATTGTTTGTTGCAAGGAGAATGTACTTGCTCATATCTATGATTTGTCATGGCTACCTTCTCAGGGTTGAAGAACCATCACCCCTTAACCACTGCAATATGCTATTAACAGAAGAATTTCTTCATGCATTGTCATTCTAGTTTGTCAACAATTTGGTTTATTTAACGATTTAATTGCCATTTTTAGAAGCTAGCCATTTCCAAGCTTTTCCAATATGTTGAATTCAGTGCTTTCCTTAGGCATTTTAATCTTGCAATTTCCCATGTATTTAATTTAAAATTGTGCTAGAAATGTGTTGTCTGAGTTTAGTTTTCAATCTAATTTTGTACTTTTGGTAAATATTTCCAGCATAGTAACTTTATTCCTTATTTGCTTTGCATACTTCTGTATCAGAATTGAAAACATGCAGCCTGAACATGCCACTGGTGACTTTGGAGCATTTCTGTCCCCTCAAATGCTAAAAAAATCTATGCCTCCTGTATTCTTGAAGTTTCCATTTAAACTCTCTACAGGTGGTTGCTAGAGAATATTCATTGTTGTCCAGATGTTCAGGGGTTAAGTTCTGTATATTCACTACCTTCCTGGATGGGTAGATCAAAACCATGTTGGACTAAGGTATACAAAAGTGGAAAAATTGGAGTAAAATTAGTGGACACATTTTCCTATACCTTCCAATGGTCTGTTCTTATTCATCTGGTAGGTAAAATTGTCTGGTATTTGATAGTAAACATGAAAATTTCAATGCTATGGCCGGGATTTGAACCATGGATCTCCTGGTTTCCGTCCAGTTGCTCTAATCCATTAAGCTACCATGGCCATCGTGTCATTCTGACATTAAATAAGAGTTAAATGATGAAGCCTGGGACTCAAGTACTTATGATAGTAAGTTGCCACAAACAGTGTAACTCGAATGCGAGAGCCCCTAGCGGTCTACCAGGGAAATAAGAGTAAAATGGAGAATTTGTCAGGATAGCACGTTGGCCATGGTAGTTCAATGGGTTAGAGCTACTGGATGGAAACCCAGGAGATCCGTATTCAAATTCTGGCCATGGCATTGAATTTTTCATGTTGACTCTTATCTATCCAAAACCTTAGCCTATATTCGGCTATTGTGAAGAAATGATTAATTTCCATGAACTAAAATGGTCTGGTATTTTCCAATGCTGTTGCATTCTCTAACTTGTACAATTAAGTCTTGAGCTAATGACCAGTTGAGCCATGTACAGAACCAGAGATAATAGGACAGTAAAATAGGATTAGATCTCATTTGTAAGGAGCTGGAGAAATTTACTTTATCAACTTGGAGCCAAATTAACCTTGAATAAAAGGTGAACTTGAAAATATCAATTCTCTAGTGTAAATTATAAGCAATAAAAACACAATCCATAATATAATTACATTAAAAATTAAATTATTAACAGTGAAGCAGACAAATATATACAAATATAACAGTTTGTAACTTAAAACTTCACTTATCTTACAAGAAATGATAATTCTTATAGATTCTCCAGGATCGCGATTTCATGTATACTTACACACATCTTCAGCTGGAAAACAAAGCTGTCGCCATTGTCACTAAAAAATGTTATGTTCTTGTTAGTACTACCAAAATCTGAAAATAAAACAAATTTAGAAACAATAGACTGTCTGTATTTCAAAATTCATTATGCGATGTTTATTTTTTAAAATCTTTTCCCAAACCATTAAATCTATCGGACCATTTAATTGTTTTAATAATTTAACTTCTGGATTTATTTCATGGTTAAATGGCCAATCTGCTACAGCCGATTTGTTTATTTATACTTAATGTTAGAAAAATGTTCTTTTGTTCTGGTTTCTAAATTACATCTTTCCAATATAAATTGTATCACAATCGAAACAAACTGAAATACCAGATTTTTTATTAGGAATTTTATTTTATAGAGAAATGCAATAAATTTTTAATACTATATTTTGAGGAACTAAATTTATACCAATTAAGTTATAAATTCCTGGAGAATTTATAAGAATTATCATTTCATATAAGATAAGCGAAGTTTTAATTTACAAATTATATAGCATAATAGAATTGTTGGCAATTTCTATAAATTGCGAGCATAAATGTGATCTGGCTGCCCCTCTTGGAGCTTTAGTGGGCTAAAGGTTGCATAACAAGGTGCTAAAGTTTGCTTAGTTTAAATTAAGAAGTCTTTAGTAACAGACAATGGAGCCTGAAGAGATTAGCATTTAGCAGTACTTGCCAAATTGGCTTCCAAGGTGAAAGCTACTACCAAGTAGCTGATACATGAGCATTGTGATAATTTGCCTTAAACCTTGTTAATTGGAACTAATTTTTCACTTTCAGAAATTCTGGTATTATGAAGCCCAGAAAGTAAATCAAACTTAAGTGGGGGCAAACAGCATTGAAATGACTTAAAGGAAAAAGACAATGCCAAAACTGCATCACCCATAAAACATTGTCAGGCATTGAACTGGAAGTCCATTCCAACTTTTTAACCAACATTTCTTTGCACTGAAATCAGTTCATTGCTTTACAATACACATAATTTGCAGAGTAATATCGCTGCTGTTTATTATTGAGTGATCAGCATAGTTAAGGGTTTCTATTCAGAATGGTATTTGAATAGTCCAGTAAAATTTTGGTTAACATTAGCCAATTTGTCCTGATTGGCTTCAGCATCAAAACATTTTGTGCCCTAAAATGTAGACTGAATTGGGGTTGAGCCAAGGGGTTTTCTTTTAGCGTTATGGTGACAGATGCAAAGTCAATTGTTTTCAATGAATATTCAGTTTTTACTTCAAATTAAATGGTAAAATATTTCCTGTATTTGCTGAAGAACAGTTCATATTAATGGAAATTCTTTTCACATTAGCCTGTTTTTATATTTACGTCCAACGTTAAGTCATGTCAGACGATGAATGAAATTGGTGAAATGATGCTCAAATGGGTCTGGGGTCCATTGAGCTTAGAGCGACCAGACATTGGTCTTCCAGGATAAGGGAAACCCTGGAAAAAACCTATCCAGGTAACTCTAGCAGAGATTCGAACTCAGGACCTCTTTACCGTGAAGCAGAAGCGCTACCGTCTATGCTACTGAGGCGGGCCACACTAGCCTTGTGTATAAGGTTTGGATAGAGAATCAGACTGAAAAATTAATTCCATAGCCAGGATTTGTACCGCTAATCTCCTGGTGTGCAACTGGTTGCTCTTAATTGGCTACCATGGCAATCTGCCAGCATGACATTTTCTCCTTTTTTTCACTGGGGGAAAAATAGAGTATATGAAGTCATTTACAGGAGTCTAGTTCTGCATAGCCATGTAATGACAGTTTGAATTTTTGTTCTACAGTTTGGCCGGCCATTCTGGCTCTGGCATTTCTTGAGGGGGGAGGGGGGGAAGCAGGCTGTTGCCAGTTTTAGGCGGGAATTTTAAACAGAGGAACATGCATATTTTAAATATTTTACACAGTTGCATATTTCACGAACCAGTGGCCATATTATAATTGCGATAATAGGGCTTAGACACAAAATTCATACATGCACAAAATAAACTTCACCAGCACAAGCACCAAAAGCAACTGTCCAAACAAAATTAAACTGGCAAGTGTTGGATTCGGAAGCCACACTATCAGCGACAATGCTGATTTGCACTATCAGACAGTTTTAACTTCCTGATTGTGACACTGGATGTAGACACTTCCAGGGCTACCAACAGTAGTTAGTGCACGTAAAAGGTGTGAAAGAACTGTTCGAAGAGTGGCGTAATGAATATCTTGCATGGTAATGAAATTGCAAGTCTGATTTTAATGTTTTAAAGTAATATAGTCCTATGTTTTCATTCTAAAAATAATTTTAAGAATGCTTTCAATTGCTCATTACTGTATGTTGGTAATATTAACCTTCCCCCTCCTCATCCTGCAACCGCAAAATGTCAGGGCTACAGATCCAACGTCCTACTGTAGATTGACTTCACTTTTCAGAAGTGATTGGCTTATATTGTACATTTTTGCAAGATACTAACACAAGTATACTGTAAGCCTCATTCTCTTTGGCTCCAAATCATTCTCAATCTGCCATATTTGCAATAAGTTCCAAACTAGACCTTTAATATTGATATTAAAGCAAGATTGTAACTAGGTAATATAAGTTTTGAGGAGAATAAAAACCTAATGAAAAATGTTTGAAGAGATTTTATGGCCTTTTGACAGAACCCCTAGTGGTTTACTGGAAAAACAGAAGACTCAATTGGAGAATCTAATGTCAGGGCAGCATGTTGGCCATGGTAGCTCAATGGTTATGAGCCACTGGACAGGCCAGGAGATCCCAGCCATGGCATTGAATTTTTTATTCTATCCAAAACCTTAGCCTGTATATGACTAGTGTGGAAGAACGATTAATTTCCATCAAATAAATGATACTTTGCCTTGTTTTAACACCATGGCATGTAATTCATGATGCCTCGTAAAGTTTCTGAAAATGTCTATTCATACTTATGCTGGATAGCATTTCCTAGCTTAAATTGGTTTAAAATGCAATCATTTTAGTCATTTTAAATGGAATATTTACAGTCTTTTGTGGAAATGCTCTTCTCCAGTTTCAGTAACTGGAATGATCTACACTCCAAAATGTGTTTTATCTGAAGTATTCTCTCCAACTTCAGATGTGATAAAATATAATGCTATTTTTCCCAAAGGTTTGTGCCTAATTTACTTAAAATTTTGAAGAAAAAAAAAAAAAAAAGAGCAAAGTGTCAATGTAAATTCTGCCTTATTTGCAATTGGTGACATTTTTTGTAAAGTCTTAAACTTCAGATGTTAAGCAATTTCTTTGATTGCTGCCCTTTCTGGAAAATTGAATATTGTAGGGGATGCACTTATTAAGAAATCAAATGCAGGAACCAAAAGTTCTCATTCTGGGCAGGGAATTTTGGGCAACTACAGATTGCTGTATTGTGTGCAGTTTTCTGTTTGCATATTGTAGATAGTGGATTTTAGAGGTCACCCATTTTACACAAATGTTTATTACCCTAAGAAGCTAGTACCACTGACACTACTGTGCAACAATTACACTTGTAACAAAATGGCAGTTTTCTATAGGTTCAAACACTAGAGCTTAAAAATACAAAATAGTTCGAAGCAATATGGTATAATCTTAAATGTCATTCTGCACTTCAAATTTACATTTATGGCTGGTTGTAATAGCTCGGAATGAACATTTTGTTAAATGTTATTTTATGGTTAGGCTCTGAATTGAGTTGAATGATGCTGGAATGTAGCCAATCAAGGTTATCTTGGGATAACTTATTCCATACTGAGAAGAGCCATTCCAAAACTTGTGAATGAAAAGGAAAATGACTACTTGAATACCAAACACAATTCCATCTGTAACAATGAATTTGTTTGATAACTCTAACCTTAAAACTGCTGTAAAGGTAACCAGGAAACATGTTGGCAGTAAGGATCCTAGGCAGGGGTGGCTCGTCGTTACATGCTGCGGTGCTGCAGCATGCTCTTTCCTCTTTTATAAATCACATTGTAGAAATTTTAAGACCATGTAAATAACAATGCATTATTTTAAGTATAAGAAAGAGTACAACCAATAATGAACTCTTGATGCATGGAAAACACCTGCATAACTAATAGAATGCATCCATGACGTCAATGTGCTGAGAGCCAGCAAGCTCGGTAATCAGTATTGCACATGTGTACAACCTTCCCTTCTTGCCTCCCTAATGTCCTAAGTTCCCTAGATTTTCGTACAAATGCGTGCTGCATCTGGGTGTTGCATGGTGATAATTCACTGCATGGTGAAGCACGTCCACCAACATTGTTATAGCTGTAGAAGTTGAATATGCATTGAAAATCATTTAACAATCTATCATTGCTTTATATTTTAGTTCTAGAAACTAATTTCATCTTTCTTACATAAACAGATCCAATACCTACCTAATGGTTATAAAATTGCAGGGCAGATTGTTTGTGATGTACCTATCATGTTGGCATGATACTCTCTTCCTGCAAACATAATGGGAATCCTCCGTAACAAATGCATGTGGTTCGCATGCTCACATTGTATCAAAGTATTCCTTTGTGTAACATTTAGTGGCTGATATCAGTTTCTTTATTTTGTGTGAGTGAAACGTGTTATAAATTCATTTTATTCAGTGTAGGAGTAATTTAACATTACAAAAAATTTAACCAATAAAGAACATGGTTAATGAACTTCTGAAAACTCCCTTTTCAAGGCATTAGAAGGGTTAGTATGTTAGGGCGGCCAATACCTGATATAAAAATTGAGCAAAAAGTGAGAGGGAGTAGAAATTCTGTTAATACCATGAAGAAACCTCAGTGCATGGATTTCATTTTTCGAAACTAGGTGAGTTGCATGGACTTTTTCTCGCAGCATGCTGTTATTTTTCGGTACGAGCCACCACTGTTCATAGGTACCATATTATGCAGAGATATTTGATAATTATTTATAACAGGAGTTATTTAAAATGTAGAAAATCGGAAAAATACATTAGTTTTAGATCTATTGCATAAACATTTTGGACATGCATAATTAACTGTTGAAAAGTTATTTTAAATGTCTTTAAGAGCTGACATTTATATGCAGTCTTAGGATAAATATTAATTGCTGATGCAACTGGTAATGTTTCAGGAAGGAGAATCTCTTTTCCCAGAAAAAGATGGGAAAACTTTGTACAGTGATGCTGATTATGTAGACACATGGAAAGCAATGGAAGAACTGGTGAAAAAGGGTCTTACAAAATCGATTGGAATTTCAAACTTCAACTCTGAGCAAATTGAGCGTATTCTTGCTGTGGCTACAATCAAACCTGTGACTAATCAGGTAAGACATTCTAACTTTTGACTCTTCTGCTTTAAAAAAGTTACAGTAATTGGGAAATATAATACTGCTTAATTGCTTCCCCAAAGAAAAGCTAAATTTTAAAGGTAAACCATTTGAAGTTGTATGCTGTAACTATTTTCAAATCATTGCTGTAGTCATGGCAGTTGAGAAAAAACCCTCAATTTTAAGCCTTTAGAACTGGTTTTGGGTTAAATTGTTCGGTTTCTCATTTAGGTCTAAGGTCCAAAATCTAAAATTGAGCTGGATGGTGAAACTGCATTTCCCTGGTCTGTTAAGATCTTGCTGTCCTTGTAAATGCTAGTGAAAATTAATAAAACTCCCAAGAAGCCCCACTTTCACTTCACTGCCGATGTACAGAACAGTTTACAAATTAGACATCCTTCAGATGCTACCTAGAGGATGGTCATTTCTCCTTATTCTAGTTCTAGAATTCAACATAAAAGGTTTAGTAATTTCTGTATCTTTAAGAGTATGTCGGCTTCAGGATGGGGGGGAAAACAAATTCATTTTGCGACACTTAGAATGTTTATGCTCATTGTAAGTCAAAATGGTTATGCAGTTGCATAGCTTATACCTCATTTTATGGAGGAGATTGTATTTAAAAAAAATGGTGGAAAAGGAAAGTATATAAAAATAGTGTATTTGTGTAGCTGCAATTCAGCTTCAAAGATTAGAGTTACAGGGTAGTTTAGTTACAGAAGTGACTTTCAATGCATTGTAGATCACATTAACTCAAACACCTTTTGCACTTCTGTTAACATACAAGGGTTGGATATAAAGTAATAACACTGCTGGAATGTAAAACTGGTGGGTTGATGAGCTGCCATGTGTTGACAAATCGAAGGCTAGTTAGACAACTTAGTACAGTTAGCAGGGACAATACTGTCACTCTACTGCAGAGTGTAGACAGTCTTAAATTCATAGCAATAGTGCAATCACCCTAACAAGTTTGCACAGGTGAGCAAATCTTGGCTCAAAATTGAAGTGTCGCAAGGTCAGAGTATACAAGAATGTTTTCAGGGACTGCGTGAAGCTTGGTGATGTCAGCATTGCCATGGGTAAAGCATTCAGTGGAGGCAGAGAGGTTGTGAAGGATAACCCCCATACTGGACGATCCCACATGGAGAACTTCAACTGTCTTCTTATCACATGGTGCCAGGGTGTTTTTGTTCCTCTTTAAACCTCATGCAGGTTGGGGAATTGAATCTCTGGATAAGTGAGAATCCAATATGGGTGATCAACCCAATGCTTGGTATGAGAATGAGGGAAGTGAATGACAAAATGAGGGAGAGATGAAGTTATAGGAAAGATGGAGCAATTGGTGAAATGCTGGTGGGTAAAACTGGAGGAACCAGAGAAAACCTGCACCAGTGCCATGTTGCACTCCACAAATCTTGCTTTGCGGTAGCATGGAATCAAACCTGAGCTGTCTTGGTGAGAGCCAAGCAGTCTTAATCACTCAACCACTGTGCAGCCTCACATGGAGCGCAATACAGTTAAACTCTTTGCTTCACCTATGCACTGCAGTTGGTAGCTGAATAGTAGGTCACAAGTGTGATACACAATTTTGGGTTACCGCAAAATTGTAGCACGTTTGATACCCCATGAACTTTTGGAGGTCCATTAATGGCACTGTTTTGCAATAGCAAGATTTTTGAACTGGTATCCAAGAGAAGGCAACTATTCTTCAAATCACTATGAAGTGGCTTGCTCATGTGGACCACAATTAAAATGCCAATCAAATGAATGTAGGCATCCCAGTTCTCGTCCAAAGAAAGTGCACACTCTGCTAGGAAAGTGGATGTTCATTGTGGCTTGACAATAATGGGGTAATACTGCATCACGCTGTATCACAATCTGTCTACTACTGCACGTTCCAGAAACACTATCTTCATCCAGCACTTGGGTGAAAGCGACCACATTTCACAGCACTCCATCATTCGTGAGAATGCAAGATGCCACACTGCTGCTACTGTCCCGGACTTCTTACGATGCAATGGGATGTTGTAGAACATCCACCATACTCGCTTGATGAGTCCCTGTGATATCTTTGCCAAGACTCACTGAGGGATCCAGTACAATACCAAATATGAAATTGAGGCCATAGGTCAGTCACTACGGGACAAATAGATGTGCAGATGATATACAATGCCTTGCTAACATTTGGCTAGGTCATGAAGGTTACACACCCCGATCAAAGATAGGGTACCAAAGGCATTTCATTACTTTTATCCAACCCTTGTATTTTCAATGGAATTAGTCTGAGGAGTGAGGCCTATCAATTGGCAGCATTTTGCCTTTGCAAAAAGCAGTTAGAACCTGTTCAGGTCCAATGGTTTCATCTGGAGGTTATATATATTCTTCATAAACAGTTAAAATTGCCTTGTACTGCTGTTTTTGTGATTTACGTCCAACGTCATATCGGACGACGATTGAAATGCTCATGAGTCCGGGGCCCATGGAGCTTAGTTACCTGACATTTCTTTCGGGATAAGGGAAAACCCTCGGAAAACCTTATCCGGGTAACTTGCCCTGACTAAGATTTCAACTTGGGACCTCTTGAACCTGAGGCAGACATGCTACCAAGGCAGGCTGAACTGCTGTGCCATCACTGCCACATGCCTAAACAATTTTGACCTTCAATCCCAAAATGATTTTGTTGATCCATTTGCGCCACATTCTCGTGCTACAGATTCTAATTAGATACAAGAGCTGCTCAACCATCGCTGCACTTGCCTGCCTTGGGTAGTGTGGTGGTAGCGTGTCTGCCTCGCGTTCAAGAGGTCCCGAGTTCGAATCTCGGTCAGGGTGAGTTACCTGGATAAGGTTTTCTTCCAGGGTTTTCCCTTATCCTGAAAGACTAATGTTGGGTAACTCTTAAGTTCTATGGACCCTGGGCTCATTCGAGCATCATTTCACCCATTCCATTCATCGTCCAATATGACTTAAAGTTGGAGGACGTGGAAAAAAAATCGCTGCACTCAACCAATCTTGATTAGAGGCCTCTGTTTATCACACTTTACAATTTAGCATAGTTTTAAATCTTGTATTGTGAACATAGCTTCAGAGATAGCTCAGTTTTTTAGACTTTAGAAAGATCCTCTTGGGGTATGCATTACAATGATATGGATTTTCATTGCAATATACTCCTTTTATAGATTCAGGGGACTTCAGATTAGTTTTTGCATTAGAATCTTGTAAAAATCCTAAGATTGAATAATTTCATCCTCTATTTTCAAATAAGTAAAATAATGCACATTTTCACAACTATGCATGTAACTGTACTCATTTTGGAATGTTAAAATTCCTCTTAAATATGGAAGGTTCCATTATGAAATAAACTGAAGTTTCATAAAATGCTGATCTTTCCTGGTTTTGTTTGGCAGGTTGAATGTCATCCATATTTGAATCAGAAGAAACTAATGGAATTCTGCAAGGCGAAAGACATTGTCATCACTGCTTACAGTCCACTGGGATCTCCTGATCGCCCTTGGGCAAAGCCAGATGACCCTCAGCTGCTTGAGGACCCTAAGTTGAAGAGCTTGGCTGAAAAATATTCAAAGACTCCTGCTCAGTTGGTTCTAAGATATCAGGTAATCATTGTGAAGTGAAATTGTGCAGAACTCTTGAACTGCGGTCTGGGAAAATTAACATTAAACCTAAAACTGTTTCTTTGTTAAATGGTTTCAGGTTCAGCGCGGTAACATCACCATTCCAAAATCTGTTACAAAGTCTCGCATTCAGGAGAACTTTAATATTTTTGATTTTGAGCTTGCTGCGGAAGATATGGATTATTTGGACACCTTTGACTGCAATGGTCGTGTGTGCCATTTAAATTGGTAAGGATGCTAATCTATAGGCTTGTGCATTCTCTGAAGTTTGATATTGCAATAACATGAACCAAACTTACTATATGCGCAAGATTTGAGTGCTGGATTTACGGTGTAGTGCATGCAGAGAGGAAGAAGAGAGCTAACACGCTTTTGTTTCTGCAGTGTGGTCAACCTAGAAAAGCACAATTTAGCCAAATTGCGGTAAGATAAACAGCAACATGTGCCGAAGGTATGAGATGTCAACAAACAATTGAACTCCATCAGATATGCTGTATGCTTATATATTTACTGTTATAAAACACATAAAAGTATTAAACATATGACGGCCATCTCAGTCGCTTTGTGATTCTTCGATTTCCAAGTCTACTGCGTCACTTTCATCGCGGTATCCTCTGATGTGTTAATAATTTCATTAATTGCATTTTCTATTACACCGTTTCTCCAATATTGCATTTCCAGATCTTGGACCTTCTTAGCCTGGACCTCCTTCACGATCCGTTGCTTCTATAGCAAGTTTCTGCAGATTTGTGGCTCTCATTAACATTGCGTACTTTGTAAACATTATTTTTGCCCATGCCAGCTCAGTTGCATTCAGATCAGTTATACGGAGGTAGATGAATAATAGTGTCCCCTTCTGAGAGCCATAACACTGACAATATAGTCTTGCTTGTAGATTTGTTAACTGGTTAGCTAATTAACCTCAAAATTGCTCAAAATGAAAATGGCGTACATGTGAAAGCTTAGCATATTAGCCACTAGATGTTGCAGTGTGTAGCGAATTTCCTGTTTCAAGGTTGTCACGGAAATAGCTGAAACCTACCGAATGAGGACTTGGCACCCGAATGCTCAAGAAATCTTGTGCATATAGTACCTAAATATAAAGTCCAGAAGGATGTGAAATATTTTAACCTGAACTGAAGCAATTTTTTAATTTTAATGCAGTCTCGTAAAATGCTCTGCATTTTTCATTGGCAGCCAACTCCTTTAGTGTCCACAGGACAGTTTGTTCAATGGTCACATAACTGCTGTGGTTGTTAAACATGCCACTATATTAGGCATTGCTCAAAGGCCTTTTATCTTTGTGGTACTATGACAACTAGTCTTTGATTTTGAGATATGTGAAGGTCATCTGTTCCTCAGAGTGCTGCATTGTTGCCCAGCAGATCCCCTCTTTATCCTTTCAACACTCGAAACAAACAAGACTCCTAATTAATTTAATTTATACAACACTGTTTTCAACACTTCCATGAAAGGATTTAAGAGTTAACTCACCTCAACAAAAATATGCACAGTTAATCTGTATTAGCCTACTTTAAAAACAAAGAAGTTGTTCACACGTTCATTCCGTTGTAGCATCTTCATATGTGAGCTTTTAAATGATTTTTGGACTACATAACTAATATTCCATACTTACTGTTATTGTTGCTCTGCATCGTAAGTTGACATTCCTGCACAATGCGGTAAGTATTTCTCCATAGCAACACACATAGACGATGCATGTTCTAAAATCTAACATTTATCTTCAATTATATTTATTAATATTTCAGCTAATATCTTAACTACTAAAATTCAGATTGATATAAATACACAAAGTGCAAAAGATAATGTGCAATACACATGTGGTAAGCACATAATGGAATCTCAAATTGAAAAAACTTGGTGCAAGTGCCTCATTTCTTCAAACCTTTCCGCGTTATGTATACACATATATCACAATATACTATTAATGACTTTAATTGACATACTTAAATTTGAATTTGAGTCACTATGTTTACACTCAGTCTTCACTTACTTGTATAATTGAAACGTTTTCAAGATCATTCGATCTCATCATCAGCTGTTTGGTGACTAGATGAACCTTCCTCTTCTTCCACTACTACGGAGTTCCGATCACTCTGCCATCTGGTGTTAGGGGCACTAAGTTTTAATACTTCATTTAATGCCGGGATTTCAAAATTTATAACTTTATCACGGTTTTTGTTTATGAAAATTTTTTCACAAATATCCAATTCTATGGGTGTACTTAAAGATTTTAACAGTTTAATGTTGTGGCCAATGTTGTGGTTTTCTGTCCAAAAATGGTGTGAAACTGCAGATTTTTCTGTTTGTTTCAACTTAATGTTCCTTTGGTGTTCTTTTTGCCTGGTTAACATGTTTCTCTTAGTTTTTCCTATGTAGCTTTTTTCACAGGTTTCACAATTAATCTGATATATTCCTGATTTCAAATTGTTGGGGATTGTATTTTTCAGTGGTTTATTTAGCAGGTTCCTCAGAGTGAATTTGTTTTGGGGTGCTAGTTTTAAGTTTAGTCTTTTGAAGATTCGTTCAAATTTTCTAAAAGCCCATGGATGGTAGGTGAATTTTCTATATTGCCAATTTGTGTTATTAAGTGGTGTGAGAGTGGTATTTTTTGATCTTATCTTCAGTTTTTCTTTCCTCTTCATCATATTCCTTATGATGGCTGGGTTGAATCCATTTAATACCGCTATGTCTTTTATGTGTTGTTGTTCTTTCAAAAATTCATCCTTACTCAGTGGGACGTTGTATAGCCGGTGAATTAGACTTCTAAAGGCAGCTAGTTGATGTGAAACTGGGTTGTATTCATTTTTCTTTATGTAATTATCTATGTGTGTGGGCTTCCTGTATATTCCAAAATCTACACCATGATGATTTCTAGTTATCTTGAGGTCCAGAAAGGGTAGGGTGTTGTCTCTTTCTACTTCCATAGTAAATTGGATGTGATTATCTTGCAGGTTTAGTAATTTTAGAGAATCTTCTCTAAGTTTTTCTGGAATGATAGCAAAAATATCATCAACATATCTCTGCCAAAATTTATAAATCTGTGGGAAGGCCTTTACTATGTGTGTTTCAAAATAGCTCATGTATAGGTCTGCTAAAATAGGCGAAAGTGGGCTCCCCATTGCTAAACCTTTTGATTGTCTGTAGAATTTTTGGTTAAACATGAAGTAATTATTCCTTATGCATAAATCTGTAAGATTGATAATATCATCTATTTCTCTGGGGTCCGTTGTAGTCTGGGTTAGCCATTTTTTGAGGAATGTAGGTATTTCTTCTACTGGAATGCTTGTAAAATGTGCCTTAACGTCAAAAGAAACAAGTATGTGATTTTCCGGGATGTTGTATTTCTGTAGGTGGTTTATCAATTCTAAGGAGTTTTTTATTCCCAAACTTTGAAATTTGTCATATGATTTTAATTTTCTTACTAACCATTTTGCTATGTGGTATGTAGGTGAATTGATGCCATTGATGATGGGCCTCATGCTGTTGTCTTGTTTGTGGATTTTTGGCAGACAGTACAACCTTGGTAGTGTGGGGTTGGACGATTTTAAGTTGTATTTTTCAGATGTACTTAATGTTTTTGTAATTGATAAGGCTTTATTAACAGAGGTGATACTTTTGGATAATGGATTTTTTGGAATTTTTTCATATTCTGGACTTTCTAACATAAGGTTTACTCTCTGAATATAGTCTTCTGTCTCCATTATTACTAGAGAAGTAATAAAGTAATAAAGACAATTTTATCGCCGACATAGAAATAGCCACACATAACCTAAAAGACGAAAACTTAACCAAAGCCAAAATTGAATGTCTGGATATAATAAAGCAGTTATCCCCAACATACAATAATACTGACAACAAAACAATAAGAAATTTAAATAAGAAGCCTGTGGTATACCTAAAAGCCGACAAAGGTAATTCTCTAGTAATAAAGTTGAAACAAACAGAAAAATCTGCAGTTTCACACCATTTTTGGACAGAAAACCACAACATTGGCCACAACATTAAACTGTTAAAATCTTTAAGTACACCCATAGAATTGGATATTTGGGAAAAAATTTTCATAAACAAAAACCGTGATAAAGTTATAAATTTTGAAATCCCGGCATTAAATGAAGTATTAAAACTTAGTGCCCCTAACACCAGATGGCAGAGTGATCGGAACTCCGTAGTAGTGGAAGAAGAGGAAGGTTCATCTAGTCACCAAACAGCTGATGATGAGATCGAATGATCTTGAAAACGTTTCAATTATACAACAACAAGTAAGTGAAGACTGAGTGTAAACATAGTGACTCATAAATTCAAATTTAAGTATGAAGAATACTTCACTGTTAATAATGCTTCTGCTTTTAATATTTTAATTGACATGTTCATATCAATGTCGCCGATATGCCAGAATTTTGACCCACAGTAATTCTTTTACGTGCAAGCATATCTACTTACATGGACTGTTTTATTTTGATAAAAGGAATAAGCTGTTCAAGAGTTTGCCCCTTATCAATGTCTTCCTGTTGGAAGAATTCTCGGAGAACAGAAATTCCCTAGCATTGGCTGTGCAATGCAACACCCCAACTGTAAGCTGATCTTTGCTTTGGGCCATGATTCCTCGGTCCACTTCTAATTCTACTGCCACTACGTCTTGCTTCCATAAAGACATATTTTAATTGCTAAATTATAGAGGAATCATATTTATTACACATCAGCTTCACTTAAATATCTATATTGAGGACATGTTTCACAAATTTATCATTCCCATCATTAGCTCTAATGCGCATTAGAGCTAATGTGAACGATAGCTCGCGAAACATGTCCTCAATATAGGTACGTAAGTGAAGTAGGCTAACAGTACTGTGCAACTGAATATTCAAATGGTTTTCTCGCATACAACTAGCGATAACTGAGCTGAGTATGTGATTCACTAGTGTAACAATCTGGCAACCTTTGTTTACATTACCATAGCAACGACCTTCCCTTCTTACGCTTCGCATCCCTTGCTTGATGACTGTATCTTTTAAAAATCAGACTGTACCAGCTTTACTTCCCTTCCAAATCCAAGCAACCTTGGGAACTAGAAGCTAGATGTCCCTCCTAGACCACAGAGGGAAACTTATCTTTAGTCATTTATGTTGCTTTGTTTTTTAATCCAGAAGTGATTGAAAATTGCTGATTTTTGTATTAATTATATTTTAACTGCTTGATGGGCTTGATGGCTTAAGATTTCTTATTCTTTTCCTTGTGTAGAACCCATTTCAGTTATTGGCATCAATTTTGTAAAGGCTAAGGCTTTTTGTTTCGGTAGAATTTGTCCTTTGTTCATGAATTTAAATCTGTTTCAATAAAAATGAGAGGAATTTGCCAACTTGGCACTGATAGCCCATTTCTGGGATAAAATTTGCAAGTCCTATCTTAAAGGCAGTTAAAGCAAAAGGGAGCAAATCTACATTTGGGAGGCTAAGGATTTTAGTTTTAGAAGTTGTAATTATTTCTAAGATATTCTTAAGAACCATAAATGTCAAATTAAATTCACTTAAACTTCACAATTCTTAATCTCCTTAAGGATGGGGGGAGGGGAGATAAATTTGATTTTCATTATCTTTGAATTTTAAGAAAAGTTTCTGTAATAGCATAAAGAGCTTCCTATTGTCTAAAGAACAAAGAGTATTGCTGTATATGATGGAAAAACATGTCTGTAATTATTTAGAGATAGGATACGAAGTATAGACTAAATATTTTATACTTTTCAATTGGGTATATTAAATCATGTTTGTTTGTTTTCAGGATAAAGGATCACAAACACTACCCATTCAGCATTGACTTCTGAATGAGCAGTATAATTTTCAAGATTCTGTGCATTTCTCCAAAGAATGCAGCATACCCTTTACACCAAAGTGTTAATTAAAAATATGGTCATTTATACTCATGTTGTGTACATTTAAGGTGCTGTGTGTTGTTGATTTCCTGGCACACTTTAAATTGCTAACAGATTAGGCATTTTGTACCTGTTTTTCAAAAACCATTACATGTGATGTAATTGTAAATATATTTAAATAAAAGATGTTTTTGTTATAGATAAAATTGGTTTTTCATTTTTTCCTTTCCATTTGAGTACAGATAATGCTTGAAGCAACTTGCACTGGAAACTTTTGTGCTATACAATGGTTTTTTCCTTCTCTAGCATTTTTCACTATTCTAAAAGCTCCTTGGAGCACAGTTGTAACAAATTGTGCACTAGTTGAGGCTAAATATTTAAAATTTTCTGTAACTCAAGCCGAAAACTGTGCTACAAAAATAGTAAGTTAGTGTACCAAACTCAAATTCAAAGTTGGAAGAGCAGTAACCTGCTCCCCAGCACCACTTCTACTAAGATACTAAAGAGTGATTAATTATAAGAATATTTTAAGGGTATGAAAATGTGCAAAGTAAAGGGCAATTGGAAGATGTTGAATATTGCCTTAAAAGTACAGTTGTGCAGCTGTTTACAGTGCTGTAATCTGAGTTTAACCTATAAAGAAACTTTCAAACTTGTTTAAAGTAGATCAAACTAATTTCGTTTCCAACACTAAAAGTCTTATGTACTGTCCTGTCCAATGCAACTCCCTTAAAGGAATGTGCATTCCAGTACCCCTCTTACAGTGGGAGAAGGACAACATCAGATTTTTTTTTCTTATGTCCTCGAACGTGAAGTCATATCGGATGATGAATGAAATTGGTGACATGATGCTCAAATGAGTCTGGGGTCCTTGGAGCTTAGAGCTACCTGACATTTGTCTTTAAGGATAAGGGAAAAACTCCAGAAAAAACCTTATCCAGGTAACTTGCCCTGACTTGTGATTCGAGCTTGGGACCTCTTGAACATGAGGCAGATATGCTATCAAGGCGGGCTCAGAATGTTTTTGAGTGGTCTATAACTGAACTGACATGGTGTCATAAACAAACCTATCCTGGGAGGGTGTGGAACCTTCTCCATACCACCCCCCCCCCCCCCTCCTGCATCTCAGGCCCCAGATACTTTCCTGTGATATACTGTAGTGATGTCTATCTGCCTCTGTTCAGAATATGGACAATTTAATCCTTGCATTTGTTGCATTAGGGCACAGGAATCCAACTGCATATTAAATATACCAATAAGTGAAGAAAAGCCTGACATTTCAAAATGATAAATTAATTTTCTTTTGAAAGAGTATTTTTGGAAATGCCCTGCCCCTTCCACTCCCCCCCCCCCCCCCAGTTCAGTCAAAACTGGTAATCCTTTGAAAGTCAGCATGTGCTCCTCAGAATATACCAATCCAATCCTCTTTCTACTCATGGTACATAAACTGCAATGAACAAGAGGTTTTGAGGGGGCTGTCATGGTAGAACTGTTCCAACACAATTCAGGAAATGAAACATGCTGACCTGCTATTGTGTGCATTTGTCTTGTGAAGAGAGGTGGCCAGATTTGCCTGACGGTCCTGGGCAAGTTTTCAGGATCTCGTATATGTGGCTGCAGTTTGTATTATGCCGCAATAACAGTCCAAAGGAATTGGTGCCATGTAAGAATCTTCCTGGCTGACTTGCTTCTCTACTGATCAGCCAAAATATGTAAGGATACAGAAGCCATTACCTGAGGAAGTAAATACCATATTTACTCAAATAAGACTCCCCCCCCCCCCTTTTTTGTTACCAAATTATAGCCGAAAAATCAGGAGGGTCTTATGATTGCATGGAAAGATAGTTGCTCTTTTGGCAGCTTTAAGTTAATTACTCTGGTTTCGCCAGTAGTGATCATTTGATTGTCCCAAATATTCTTGACTTGCTGCTCTTACACCATTTTTGTCTGTAAATTCCAAAATGTCTGACTTAAAACTTAGTGAAATTTTTCTTGCAAATTCAGGTTACTAGTAACTCCTACAAAACAAGAGAAACTCACTTTCAGTAAAGCCACTACAGTTTTAATCAAAGACTTCGACTTACTGTGGTAAGAAGTAAGCAGATAAGTAACCTCTATGTAACTTAATTTGGAAGATGCTGTTATTAGGTATGCAAAAGTCAGTGTGTCATCACCTCCCCCAACTCCTTTATTTGCAAACAAGTGAAGGGATGTAGTACAATAGAAATAATAATGCATTCTAATATACGTTTGACATAAATATCCAATAGAAATGTGTGGACAATACATTCCCACACAACTCAACTTCAAAATGAATAGTTATAAGTTTGAACACACCACTTGGAACAACCTAATGCTTTCTGCTGTATTGCAAAAAGGTGCCATGGAAGCCATCAATATTATTCATCCCTGTATAAACCTTTATTTTCCTCTCTGCCTTCTGGGTGTCTCCTCTTAGAAATTGGGTCCATTGATGGAACGAGGTTAGTCCCAAAGGTCACAGACTGTTGGAGAGTATTAGTGATGACTATTTCTGAAATGAAGTTGATTGTTTTATAGCTGATATCAACTTAAAATAGTGCAAAAGGAAAAGCTGTTTACTTTTCTTTAACCCTTCTTTTAAAGTTTGCAATATAAAAATATAAAATTGCACACAGTAATATTCAAAAGTATTGAAGTAGGCATCATTGTAAAAAGCAAAATTTAATTTTCATCCAATTTGGCAATTACACTTGTTTTTTTTAAATTTATTAAGAATTCCAGTTTCTTTGTATCTGTTGTTGACTAATGGCACTAATGATTTGCATCATTTTCCCCCTAGCTTCCCAATATAAAGCCTGTAGGATCTCACTTGTGAGACCATTACATTTGTCCAAATGATGTTTGTTCATGATGACATCCTCTTTACAGATAGTGCACTTGGGTGTAGGTATGCAGTATATTTTATAAAGGTGTTCTGCAAGACAATCATGGCCAGTTTCCATTCTAAATAGGACCACTGCAGTTTTTCTTTGTCAGTTTTGTCTCCAATGTTCTTAAAATCCTCGTCTTTTAGTTTATCTTCTTTAAGTCTCTGCTGTCTTTTAAAATGTAGCTTAATGGTTTTTTTTTTTTTATTATTATTTTTTTTATTTACGTCCGCCCCAACGTTAAGTTATATCAGACGGTGAATGAATTGGGTGAAATGATGCTCAAATGAGTCCAGGGTCCATGGAGCTTAGAGTTACCCAACATTTGTCTTGAAGGATAAGGGAAAACCCCGGAAAAACCTTATCTAGGTAACACCCTGACCAAGATTCAAACTCGGGACCTCTTGAACTGAGGCAGACATGCTACCATCTACGCTACCGAGGTGGGCATAGCTTAATGTTGTTTAATTTTTTTATTAATTTCAATTTGTCTTACAGGTTCCATATTTGAATTGCACCTATTTTTGTTAGTTGGTCAGCATGTTCATTACCTAAAAGTCCAACATTGGCTGGGATCCATTGCAGGGTGACACGATGTATTGATTCAGCAGTTTTAATTAAACTTCTAATTTCTTTGATGTTTCTTATTGTTTTGGTTTTATAATTTACAATCCCATCTATGGCCGATTTTGAATCTGTTAAGATAACTATGTTTTACTTTATGTACGGTCTGTGTAGGATGTTCTGCAGGGCTGTTTTAATGGCTGTTAGTTCTCCGTCATAATGGTTTGAAGTTTTGTTTAGTGTTAGATACTGTGCGAAATGTTTGCAGTATACTCCTACACCAGCATCTTGTTTGTTAATAAAGAATCCATCTGTATATATTACTTTATATCTAATCATAACTGATTTGACACAATAATTAGAGGAAACAGAACTTGCTGGATATACGAGGGGTTGTCAAACAATAACCAGAATTATTTTTTTTACATTTTAAAGCACCTGTGCATGAGATGGGTGTTGGTAATACTGGAGAGGACTGATCTTGAGTGACGAAATGGCATGTATGTCCTTTGCCTGGAGGTGCTCAGTTGGAGGATAGCAGGAGAAACGAGGTAGTGTTTACTGTACCCAACATGCATCTTCAGTTGCAGCAGCATACATCAATTAGATTTTGCATTCTTCTTGACAAAACTGCCTCACAAACATTGGAAATGTTGCAGCAAGCAAGGGGGAAAACTCAAGTGTTTGAATGGCGCAAACAATTTCGGGAGGGTAAACTGACTTTGAGGATGCTCCACGTCCCGGAAGCCTAATGTCGCGAGCCCATTGTTGAGCGAGGCGGCGAGACATTCAAAGAGACAGGCGTGCAGTGTGTAGATATAAGCTCGCCGAAACGGTGGGGGGAAAGAGATGGATTTCTCAAAAGTTCTAGTTCTTTGTTCTAGCCGTCTTGATTGCTGGAGAAATATCCGGAATGTGAGTAATCTATAAAAAGGGAGCCCGCCTGCCATCAAAATTATTCCCCAAAGTGAAAACAAATACACCAGGGTGCAAGGCAATTGCATCCTGTCCTCCAACCCCAAGGTACATATTTGTAACCTCATAAATTACACCACTCTAAAAACCCACATTTCACCCTACAACATCCCGAAATCTACCTTACCTGCGGTAAAACCCTTAACAGGTGGGCACGCAGCAAAAACCTTCTGGCTATATACAGCCAGCCAGCACAACATGGCATGGCATGGCAAAGTGAGTCAGTCGGTAATTGAACTCGCATGCGTAAACAGCTGTGTTTGTGGTCGATGACCTTGCAAGTTGTATTGTGTATGTGACGTAATTCTGGACTGCTGTGTACGAAGTGTGTTTCTACGGAAATAAAGAGCAATTTTTGGTGTTTGTAACCTGGACTTTTGATTTCACGAACCCACAAAGTCACAATTGGTGTCAGGAGTGAGACATTACATGGAGGCTGCATTGGAAAAGATTCTACAGACAATGGAAGAAATTAAGACGGCAAACGACCTCACCGCCGAGATGAAAGAAATGAAGGCGGTTAACAATATCACCGAGAGAATGGAAGAGAAGTTGGTGACGGCAAATAACAACTTGGCCGCGAAGATGGCCGAACTGACCACGGAAATGAGAGCAGCGAACAAAAGCCTGGCCACGGAAATAAAGGCCGAACTATCTGAAATGAAGGCTGCGAATGAGGCCCTCGCCGAAAAATCTGAAGAACAGTTGGCCGGCGTGAGGGATGACGTCACGGGGCTGGGCAAGCGGATGGGCCAAATGGACCAGCGCGTCGAAGACCTGGCGAGCCGCGTTAACAACCTAGAGGGAAAGGCTGACACCAACATTAAGTCCCTGAACGCCATGGTGGAGGACATCGTCGGCTGAAGGATGAAAGATTTAAAGGCCGACGCGCCGGGACGCGACACATCTTCGCGCGTTAAACCGCCGAAGTACGACGGCACGTCCACTTTCGAAGTCTTCCGCCGCCAATTCGACACAGTGGCCAAGCACAAGTGGTCACCAGAGCAGGAGGCCGCACAGCTAATAGCCAGCCTCCAGGGACGGGTCACAGAAGTCCTGAACGCGGTCCAGACAGCGGCGGCGCCCAAATACATCTAGGAGGCCCTGGAGAACCTCTTCGGGAATCACCGCTTGGCCGCAGCCAACTGAAGTCAAGAACGCAGCAGCCAGGGGAGACGCTGCAGGAGTTCGCCCTGGCTATTGAACAGCTGGCCAGCAAAGCTTTGGTCGGCCTCCCACCTGAATTCGTATCCCAGGAAGCCGCCTACACGTTCGTTGACGGGGTACGGAACGTAGAGATACGTCAGGGCCTAATGATCGGCGACAACAAAACCATCCACGAGGCGCTAACGGCAGCATTGAGGATGGAGGCGGCCATGGTGACGGTTACTCCGACGTCGAGAACAAGGAGTATCCGCTACACTGGAGACCGGCGAAGACCAAGTGGCTTTTTTTTTTAATGTTCGTCCTCCAACGTTAAGTCATATCGGACGGTGAATGAAATTGGTGAAATGATGCTCAAATGGGTCCGGGGTCCATGGAGCTTAGAGTTACCCTACATTCGTCTTGCAGGATAAGGGAAAACTCCGGAAAAAAACCTTATCCAGGTAACCGACCCTGACCGAGATTCGAACTCGAGACCTCTTGAACCAAGTGGCGTGTGTTGGAGGTGTGGCCAGCCGGGACACCTGGAGAGGGACTGCCCACTCCAAGGAGAGCAGCCGGAAAACGAGTAAAGGCCGTCGTGGCGAGGGGCACGTCCGCACCATTACCACCATCCCCTCGAGTGACACTGCGCGCCGTCAGCCGGCGTATGGATGACAGCCTCATCGCGGACGGTTGGGTGGGAGGGAAGCCGTGCCGCATGCTCGTAGACACCGGGGCAACCGTGAACATCATCAGACCTGACGTGGCCAAGGGTTTGCCGTCGAGGAAACCAAGCCGATCATAACAGATAGTGACGCATCGGGCGACACCTTGCCCCATGGAGAGGGAGGCCCTGCTGCAGTTGACCTTGGGACTGAGTGCCGTGCGTCAGTGGGTATTCGTCGCGGAGTTGGCTGAGGAGGTGATACTAGGACTGGATGCCTCAGGAGCCGCGAGGCGACGGTTGACGCAGCCCCTGTCACCTAGGAACACTGAGACGACATATAACCTGATATCAGAAAGACATTGACACAAACAAATAAATATAAATAAATGATAGATTTATAAGTATAAATAAATGACGTATACCAGAACAGACATATGCCATAATGCTAGCATATACTCCGGAGACCGCTACAGTGACAAGGCCACTCCACCAAGGTCAGTAAACTCCCTTTACAATCCCTGTAAACAGACAACCCTACTCTATTGACTGTTTTGCCCTCAAGGAAAATTTGGCGCCTTCAGTCGGAAACTAACCCATTGTTAAAATCCCATGCGTGCTTCTGACAACAGGCTATAAGATTTTGACCAACGTGCAGAACACATGTCTTCACATAAATTTTTGCACACAGACCGTTAGAGAAAGCGTCTCTGATGTTAGGTCCGAAACTGGAAATTCTGAACACTGATCTCAAGTGGGGATAGTTAAGAGCCAATAGAAAATTGATATTTGTTCATGTGATTTTGCAAACTCCAAGAAATACCTAGAGTGGGGGTAATTCAAAGTGGTGGTGGAGAGTAGGTTTTGCTAGTAAGAGCACTTCAGTCCTGAGTTCTAAGTGAGACGGACGCGTATTCGGCGCCGCCTAAGGAGTATACTTCCACGCCATGCACAGAGACAAAATGCAATATTTAACAATCTCTCCAGTAAGAGTTAGCACAAAGAGTAATATATAGGGAAGACGATAAATATATCCAATTCAACTACGCAGTGCTGAGATAAAGGACTTACTGGCATAGATTAAGTTACGCTTCTGGAAGGTGACAGAATATTCGGTTTCTTTATTGTTCTGGAAGTGTCGAATTTATCAATGAGGTATTTAAAAAGGTGACGGCTCGCCAAGAATCAGTCGTAAGTAGTAAACAGCTGTGAAGTGTTGTAACGAGAGCTGATGTAAACAAGAACGCTGTTGTGTATCTGATGTAATTTTGCTGCTACGAAGTGTATTTCTACGCAAATAAAGAACATTCAGAATTTCTGCAAATTTAATTCTACGAACCCACAAAGTTACAATATTAACTTTGAAAAGCATGTGTGCACTCTTAAAAGATCACCACTTTACTGAATGCAGCATACAAAATGCAACTGTAGCATAGCACGTGTGCTTTTCTTCACTGACAGTTAATAATTGTTTTCTTTCTAGTCAGGTGTCTTATCTTTCCATATCTCAGAAACCAGATGTGCTACAAACAGAGTTTGGACAGTCATCCTCAGAAAAAATAGCTCTGTAACATGGGAAAAACAAAATAATTCTTTAATTGGTATCTTAAGAGCGCGCAAAGAAATTAGCCATATGGTTTGGCAAAGCGAGCCAGTATGCATGCTTAACTGTACAACGTTGCATGCACTGCATTGGCTAGTAGCCATACAACAGCCACGCCTAGCCCCACCGTATATTCATTCCTATTTTGTAGCTACCTTAATAAATCATCACTAATATCTGTACAATCTAGTATGTAATTTATAATTGGTTTCTAATGAAGGAAAAGCTCTTTGAATAGTTCATTCATTGGAGGACATAAATTTAAAAAAAAGAAATGAGTCATGAAGGAACCTCCTGCTCATTGACGGCCGTACTGATGCCAGAACCTAGCGGAGTAGCTAACCAAGCTAGTTTACCTCTTCCTATCAGACTAACCTTTGACCCCCACTCTGCCGTCACACTCAGAATTGCTTACTCTGTGATAAACAACAATTACTGTTTATATTTCAATCACCCTAGTAACATAAGAAATACTCTTTTACGAAGGCTGTTCAATAAAGAATGATCACAATTTTATTTTGACAACTTACCTTTACTCATCCTCATAATTTTGATAGTCCTTCTCAAAATAGTCTCTTCTGAATGTGATGCACTTGTTCCAGCGTTTCTGCCAGACTTCAAAGACATGCTGGAAACCATTTTTTGAGAAATCCTTCAAAATCGCCTCTGCAGCCTTCATCACTGCTTCTGATGGATAATGCCTCCCACGAAGGCGTTTCTTCAAGTTAGGGAATAGAAAAAGGTCACATGGGGCTAAATTTGGACTATAGGGAGGGTGAGGGATGCACTTCACGTTGATTTTTGCAACAGCAACATTGGCAATTTGTGGCTGCACATCGTGGTGCAGCATCCAGCCTGCTTAACAGAAATGTGGTCTTTTGCGCCTGATATGGACTTGCAATGTTTTCAGGACATCCCTGTAGTATTGTCCAGTTACTGATGTGTGTGCAGGTACAACATGCTGATAAACCATTCCATGAATATCAAAGAATGAGATGACCATAACTTTCCCAGCAGAAGCAACCACTTTTGCTTTTTTGGGGGTTGGTGATGAAGGTGATTTCCACACTGAGCTTTGCTGTTTGCTCTCAGGATCAAAATGATGTAGCCAAGTTTCATCAGCAGTGATTACGTTTGAAAGAAACCTGGATCTTCCTCTAACATCAACTTTAACTGCATGCAAATGTCCTTTTGTTCGGGAATCAACAGTCTTGGAACCCATCATGCACAAATACATCACTTGTGTAATGTTTCTGTCACCAATGTGTGGGTGGCACCCAATGAAATGTTCAGTATTTCAGAAAGTGATCTTAAGGTAATTCGTCGATCCTCTCTCACAATGGCAGCAGCAGTGTTGATGTTTTCTTCCGTAAGAGCAGTAATTGGAACGCTGCATCCATCTTCCTTTGAAATTGTCTCCCCTCTTTAAACATTTAAACCATCTTCAAGCTGTGCTGTAGGGAAGAACAGACTCTCCATAGGTCTCCTGTAACATTGTATAGGACTCAACTGAAGAGTTATTGAGACGAAAACAGAATTTCAAAGCCGCATGTTGTTCCTCGCGTATTACCTCCATTGCAGTAGTAGGCGATACTGAACATGTCTGAACTTGTCTGGTTCTCACAGATGGGAACCAGGAGTACCAACAATGAAACTACTACAGCGTGTTTGTTTCACATTAAGCTAACAGAATATAATAAGTTTGAATTTTAGTGTGAAAAATTATGGCCGTAAAAAAATTATGATCTTTCTTTATTGAACAGCCCTCGTATGTAAAGGTTTGTTTGGGATAGATACAACATTTTTGGGCACTATTTAACAAAGCAAATGCACCTTCCTTTTTTTTTTTTTTTTTTTTTTTTTTTTTTTTTTTTTTTTTATGTAATTTACGTCCAACGTTAAGTCATATCGGACGGTGAATGAATTGGGTGAAAGGATGCACAAATGGGTCCGGGGTCCATGGAGCTTAGTTACCTGACATTCGTCTATCAGGATAAGGGAAACCCCTGGAAAAAGCCTTATCCAGGTAACTCACCCTGACCAAGATTCGAACTCGGGACCTCTTGAACGTGAGGCAGACACAATACCATCTACAAAGTAAATGTGCTGTATTAAACAATGTTCCACTATCTGATTTGCTTGGAATAAAGTAAAATAATTATTTTCAAAAGTACAGAATTTATTTTGAGAGATTAATCTTGCTGATAACTACATTACAAAGTAAAATGTTTATCATCTGATGAAATAATGTATGCTTATGATCTGCATGGAGATCATGCAGGTCACTTGCATTGTCAAGCACCTATTTCATGCTTGTCATGTATACATATATTGTTTCTGGAATTACAAGACTCAAGTCAATTAACAGATTATACAATCTACAGGTAGGTATTTACTTATAATTTGTTATTGAACTGCCTTATGTAATTTTTTTTTCTGCAAAATGGAGTGCTAAGGTTAACATTGTTATTCACCGGTGACAATATCATCACTTGCATAAGTCATTTAGAAAGTGATATAGGGAGTGAGTGTTTTAAAAAGAAGTTTTAAAATATAAACTGACTTAATTCTTCTAACACCAGAAACTGTTATTTGTATTAATACACATGGTTTATTATTCATACAATATCAAGTCTCACTTTGACACTGTAAATTCTTTACAAGTTAAAGAAAAGCTGCCTGTTTTTAACATTTTTTAAACTGACTAGAACATTTAAGAATTAGTCCTGCAGCATTTTCTTAATTTACACTCTTTGTTCATCAGTTCTGTTTTCCATGGTAACTTTATCAACTTCACTAGTTGTCTTAGCTGTTTTTGTTTATCACTCTTATATTCACTATCACATTATCACTATCTTGATGTTTTGTCACGGAACTGAGCATTTATCAAATAAGGAAGGGGTAGATATGCTGGAACTATCTGGAAGGGAAATAGGGTCGTTTGGGGGTATACTGGAATCTACAGATTGTGAGCGCAGTTCAAAATTGGGGAATTTCTCTCTAAACTTCACTGCATTAGTATTGTTTTCTAAAACTGGCTGACAACTTTGTCTCATGGCTTGCAAAATACAGTCTTGACAAACCGTAAGTTCTTTGCTGGATAAATGATCAAATGACTTGGATCTGGACTCATAGGAGTTGTAGTTTGTATGGTCTAGCAAATCCATTGACTGAGAACGATTTAATTTATCTGAAAAAATGTCATTCATTAAAGGTGGTGTTTCCACATTATCTATATTTTGCACCAGAATAGTAATAGTAGGATCTACAGTAATAGCCATTTGAACTGCATCTGCCCTTGATCTAGATTCTAGTTCATTATCTATCATAGTTATGTCTTCAAGGCAGTTAAATGTTGGTTCAGATTTTATTATGGGTACTAGCTTGTTCAAAGAGTGTTCAACAGGTTTGTTATCTTTGGGTTCTATCTTTTTATTCACTTTCCTGTTATTTTGTTTCTGTTGAGACTGTTTATTGGTATTGGGAAATATGTGCACAGATTTTGCTCTTGATTTTAACATATTCTGGGCATTTGGATGTGGGGGAACAGACATTGTTTTCCTGCTATCTGGGTGATGCTTCTTACGTGGTCCATGGCGATGTTGCTGTACATCTGGTTCCATATCCTGCGTTACCTTCTCACAGTTCATCAACTCCAGCTGATAGTACCTCTTCTCTTGTGTGAGACAAGCTACTTCATTTTCCCTTTCCTCCAGTGCCTGTTGCAATTCTGCAGTCGACTTTGTATCAGCATGTTGGTTGCACTGCTGATTCTTTTCAGCTTCTTCAAGCCTACCAAACAAAAATTAAAACATTAGTGTAACAATGTAAGACATTAATTTAGTTTGAGAACTCTTTATTTTTTTCCTTTCTGTATGACTAGCTTGTCACATTTCTCAATTCAAATTCAAAAGTTAGATAATGTGTGACAGTCCTTATTTATCTTTCAAGATAGAAGAAACTATAATGTCTAGGTTACCTCCTGTTAGGAAACTGTTAAGAGCTTATCTAGATTAGTAACTAGCTCTTGCTGTGGCAAAGTGCAAATTCTTATTGAGCATTCCTTGGCTAATGTTCAAAGGTAGAGGTGACATAAGGATTAGGATTACGATTTTCTAGGTTACCTCCTGTTAGGAAACTGTTAAGAGCTTATCTAGATTAGTAACTAGCTCTTGCTGTGGCAAAGTGCAAATTCTTATTGAGCATTCCTTGGCTAATGTTCAAAGGTAGAGGTGACATAAGGATTAGGATTACGATTTCACTAAGGAGGAGTTTAGGTACATAGGCCACCATGCTGGGCCCATTATGCCTATGCCCCCAAGTGGAGCACCCCCAGGAGGAAAGATGAGGTGAGAGGAGACAGAAGGCAGCCGACCCAAGGAGCCACGACAGTGCAGAGGTCAGGTTCCCTACAGTTTACTTAGACAGAGATTTCCTCCAAAAGGCCAGCACAATGGACACGCTCCCCTGCAGTGGGACGGTAATGAGCCCAGCAACGGAGCCCTAAAGGTCCCTGGCTGGCAGTCCCGAAATGGTTCCAGCAGAAGCGTGAAGACTGGCAACCGACCTACCGTAGGAGGAAGTAGTTTACCTCAGAGCATATCATCCTGCCATGCATCGCCGAGACACCCATCAACACTACTATCCTGAAATAGGGCATTAGATGAGAGATGATGTGAAATGATAATGGCGATGAAATAGAGGGACAAGAAATTCGGGGGATGTAATTAACCTACCCAGCATTCACCTAGCTACCTGGGCAAACCCTCGAAAAAAAAACAGGTGGGTAGGTCAGGTAGGTCAGCCATAGGAATCGAATGCAGGCCACAGACGAAACCGCCTGAGCCATCCTGCTTGGTGAGGTGACCTAAGAGTAATTTTGGGAGAACTATTACAATTGTAAGTATAGCCTGAATGGCATATATGACTGGAAGGATTACAAGGGTTTTCTGCATTCTGTTATTCTGCTTTTTTTAACACAAAAGCCTGTATTATTAAGTTAACTGATGGAAATTAATCATTCTTCTACACTAGCCGTGTGTAGGCAAGGATTTGGATAGATTAACACTGAAAGGTTAAATGCCATGGCCAGGATTTGAACCATGGATCTCCTGGTCTCCGTGGTTCAAATCCCGGCCATGCCATTGAATTTTTCAGTTTTAGTCTATCCAAAACCTTTAGTGTAGAAGAATAATTAATTTCAATCAATTAACTTAATTGGGGTTTAACATTGAAGCCTGGGACTTAAGTATAGTCGCGCTGCTCGAATGGTTACCATGGATTTATCTTTGGTAATAGATACCTCTCAGATAATGCACTGATTACTCCACGTGGAGTAAACATCGATCTGTCATTTGTGATTCCTGCAAATTCCATTGGCTGAAATGATGTGTTCATTGGTGCTTAGTACACAACCAGGAGGCCCATCAGTACCCCTCTCACTCTTACAAGAGTAATCAGTGCGTTATCTGAGAGATTAGTATTAACAAAGATAAAGTCATGGTAACAGTTCGAGTAGCGCAACTATACTTACAATAGTAAGTCGCCACAAATGTGTGTATCTCGAATACGTGAATCCCTAGTGATTTACCGGGAAAACATACAAGTCAATTGGAGAATTTAATATCATGACGCCACATTGGCCATAGTAGCTCAATGGTTAAGAGCGACTGGACAGAGACTGGGAGATCCTTCATTCAAATCCCAACCATGGGATTGAATTTTTCAGTTTGACTCTATCTATACAAAAGCCTGTAGCGTGAACCTAGTCACAGGAATGATATGCAACATGAGAAAAGGCAGCAGGTTTGGAACATGTCAGTGAATCATTGATTATTTAGATTACAGTGGTAACCAATATGTTCACAGGTTACATTATATGTGAGAAGGCTGGATTTATCCATATAAGCCTGAATTAAAATACTGTAGGAATCTCAGTTATACTTTTAAAGGTAAAATAACTACGATAATACATAAATGCACAAGTGAATATTCATATGCACCACAACTGCTTTACTAGATAATTACTCAGACTTATTATGCATCACTTAATATAAAAAAGTAATAAATAAAACAAACATAAATAAGAGAGACAATAGTTTGCTTAAAAGCATTTATATACATATCAGTACTCTTATTCACAATTTAACCTAAAAATAAAAACACTAAATACTGGTGCCTTATTAAAATTTTAATAAATTGCCAATTTTTTCACATAGTTCTTATGTCTACCCATAACAAGGCAAGCGGGGCCTGAGGAGGGAGAGGGGCTTGAACCGTTTATCTGCTCTGGTAGTGGATCTGTTTACTACAAAATGAGTGTATGACAGTGCATATTAGTCACCCATGCTGCCAGTTCTAGTGTTTGTTTCAGTAAATGCAGTGATAGCTATAGTACACCACAGGAGAGAAATTCTCCAGGGGATGAGATGCAGGGGGGTTGGAGAAGGTTCCTACACCCTCCCTCGGTAGTTTGACTACCCATGTCAGTACAGTTACAGACCACTCAAAAACATTCTGATGGCTTCTACTTTTGTGAATGAATCTTCTTGGTTTTAGTGTACAGAGTGAATAGGGCGTGTGTTTTTTTAACGGTTCTGCTCCTTGTGTAGCATGCTTTCCCTGTCATACACATTCACTGTCCTTGTCCTACTGTGGAAGTGGGTGCATTCCTTTCAGGGACTTTGCGTTGGTGGACAGTATTATACATGGGTGAGTTATGTGACAACACATGTATTTTAGATGAACCTAGCATCCCTATCATATCTGGACAGCAGGCATAAACATCATGCGGACAGCAAAAGTGAATACGTTACATATTCTTCTGCCTTGCCTTCTTGTGATGGGTAGACACTATTGGAACAGGATTCCAGTTGGATGATGATGGGATAATCTCTGAGTGGATTGTCTTGAAGCCCCAGGTTGGGTAGCCATTTGGAACAAAATTTCAGATGGGATGGATTGATGCGATCTGCACTGCGTTGTTGAGCCACTTTTCAAAATATTTCTTAATCTGCTACTCTACTGCAACAGCCGATGCACAAAGATGATATATCTCTAGGCATGGTGTTGGATGGGAAATGTTTTATCATAATTGAAGTAAACTAATCAATTACTTATTAAATTTACTGATTTTTAATTCTGATTGAAAATGAACAAAGCACGTTGTAACATAACAATGAATATCTTTATGAAAATTGGTTTCCTTCACAATATTAATTGAAATCAAGTTCCTTCACACTAATAAGGTTGTCTATACCCAATAGTCAGCTTTCTGAGTCTTTCCAAATTATTAATTTTACTTAAAGGTAAATTGAGAAGTCCATGCCTGAAAGTGGTTGCCAGTTTCGTCTTGGCAACCACTGTTGCAATCACTTTTCTTCAGAAACAAAAAAGTAGGTCAATGTCGACTCCTTGTGGTTTACCAGGAAAAATGTGAGTTAATTGGGGAATTTAATGTTGTGCTGACATGTTGCAATGGTAGCTCTATTACAGCAATTGAATAGAAACCAGAACTACAGTTGAAATCTCAGCTATGATATTGGATGTTCAATCCGATTCTACCTAACTCTCCTTAATGTTATGTTATTGAAATGGAACTTGAAATCTAATCTCACCTATATAAATCAGCACAGGTCAGCAATCTGACATTTATTTAAGAGTGTAACAACTTGCTGGTCATTGCTGGAAAGGAAGGAAACTTGGCTGACATTTTTGTATTAAAATTAAATAGCTAGTTTTAGATGGTGTCCCTTCTCCTGTAATGTTGACTTTCTTCTTTGACCAAGATCGTTCCCTTCTGATACACTTCCTGCAATACGAGACAACAGTGAATGCCCAGCGTTACTCGCAATACTTTAACAACCTTCGCCAAGTGATCAAATCAAACCAACCAGGCAATCTCTCATTCTGCTCCATGACAATACAAAGCCTCATACGGCCAACAGTCACGGCATTCCAGCAGAAATTCAAATGAGAGATCCTTGGCCACCCTCCATACAGTCCAGACCTCTCCCCACTTGATTATGCCATTTTTGGTCCCCTTAAAAAGGCTCTGAGGGGCAAACGATTCACCTCAGGCGACATCCAGCTATACATGCAGAACTGACTCACATTGCAGCACCAGGACTTTTATGAGACAGCCATTCACTGCCTTGTGTCACAGTGGGACAAGTGTCTCAATAGTCAGGTCCAATACTTATAACATACAGGTACTGGTTTCTGTAATTATGTCTCTGGCTTGTTTCTTTTTGAACACACCTTATAATAAGCCTTTGCCAAGGGCAAGTAATTTAAACGTCAACCCACATCAATTTTTGCATGGCATGAGGTTTCAAATTGCAGTTCTAGAACTGCATTAACCCACTCATTCAGGCCTTGGGGAACTGGCAGTATAGCTTGAGTCACACTCATTTTTTTACCTGCTAAACGTAGAGTTATAAATGTGAGGTCATAAGGATGTTCCACTTAGAGAGTACCAGTTCCCCAAGCCTAAATTAGTTATACTCTTTCTTAAATAATGATGTAATTGATTCAAAATGAGTAACAGGAAGCTCAGAACACATTTGATCATCCAATATAGAAAGAAAAACAAGTGCTACTTACAATTTGCTGAGGCAGGTGATCTTTTGCTGAAGTTGGTCCTGGACGGTTTTAAGTTTATGTTGCCACTTTTTAATCTCAGTCTCATGGTGCTCCTTCAGCTCAGCCAGCTTCTTGTTCTGCTCTGCTTCAAGTTGCATCTCACGCTCTCTGATGAGAGAAAGGCAGGTGGGCAGAGATAATAGAAAGGTGATGTTAAAGGATACATTTCATGAGGTAAGGATGAGTGCTGTTCTATGCTATGCAACTTTTATATTCACACTCAAAATGAACACTACTCTACAACTGTGCATACTTTAGACCGAGTTTGAGAAGCATTCCTTTCTGAGTGTTAAATGCAACATGAATTGCATTATCTCTTTCCTATAAGATGTTATGTAATATACTATAGAATGCTATACATAATATAGTAATTCTATAATAAAAGACTATCATGCAAAGCTTCAACTACATCCTGTAACCTCATAAACAAACAGCAGCAGGGATGCATGCATTAGAAAACAAAGCAGAAGACGACCAGCGGGTTAGTAAAAAGGTAAATTGATTAATATAAAAAGAAATTGTTTTGCGCAAGACCTTCAGTCATTTATGGAATGAAAATTCTTCCTTTTAGGAGGAGTGTCTGTAAAATAAGGTCTCCAAGGAGCTGGAGCCGTGAGGAACGCTATCACGCGAGATCCGGCAACACTGGCATGTAGCTTGAATTCACCCCTTCAAATCCCCACCACAATGAACTCGTTGAAACCATTAGTCTTGACTGGGCAGTGGTTTGCAATGGAGCTTCCTATCACTTCCTCTGCCAAGTGCAAGTTGCATGCAGTGATCCACTTTTTGAGTGCCAAGGGCACTACCCCCACAGAAATTCATCCAAAGTTATGCGAAGTCTATGGGCCACAGTGTATGGACGTCAAAAAGTGCAAAAGTGGGTCAGAGAGTTCAAAGACGGATGTACAGATGTCCATGACGAACAGCGTTCTGGTTGACCTTTGGTTTCAACCAAAACAATTGCAAAAGTGGAGCAAGAAATGCTTAAAGATCGGCATGTGACAGTTTGCGAGCTGTGCGAACTTATCCCTGAAGTCAGTAAGACTACGTTTGACAAGATTTTGACCGAACATTTGCATTATCGCAAAGTGTGTGCGAGGCTGATCTCCTGGCTCAGTTCGGATGGGACATCCTCACCCATCCCTACAGTCCAGACTTAGCACCCTAGTGATTATCATCTGTTTCCTGAGTCGAACTCACACCTGAGTTTCCAGACCGACGATGATTTGGAAAACAAAGTTGAGCGCTTACCTGCGCAATTTGGCGGGAGAGTGCTATGACAAGGTTATACAAAAACTGCCACAGCGCATGCAAAAGTACATCGATCGCAATGGTGCTTATGTTGAAAAATAGTTGTAAGTTCCACCTTTCCATCAATGTAACATTCATTGACAATAAACATATTTTCTATAGTAAATAAAATTGGAGACCTTATTTTACGGACACACCTCATAGTTTCTTTCCTCCTCTTTTCTTTTTAAATGGCATATGTGTATTTCTGTATTTTATTTCTGTTGTATTTTAATTATATTCCAAATATTTACTGCTTCAAGATTTAATTATTGTTTTAATGACAATGTAAACATGATAAAAAATTGTAAAAGTGTTCCACTCTCTCCCTTCATTATCACAGATAAGAAGCTGCAAGAATTAAACTACTGATGTAGTAAAAATGCTCTTACAGCCAAAAGTTATGCACAAAGAATAAACAAGCCGTAAGCCACAAAATAAATAGTGTACTTTCTTCATTGCAATAACAAATATAAACCATAACACGTAAATAATTCTTTGTGTACATACATATATACAAGTTGCATCTAAATTAAAGCACTTAGTACAGGACACATATAGTAAAAATGTACAAAAAAGAAGTAGAAATGTATAAAAACATACATTTTTAACAATAGATAAAATTCAAAAGAAATTTCCAAAAATAGAAATAAATTGAAACCATTAGCAGCGTAGCATCCGATCACAATCTTTTTGAAAGGAATAACAAGTATTTGCATGCTTAGAAGTGTTAGCTGTGACTCATGTCAGCAAGATTAGTCCGAGAACATACCAAACAATATGTAAATATGACCGTACTGCCAGCCAGAACTGAATTAATTGCTTAGATTTTCCACACTGAAGCTTCATTATAAATTTTGTTATATTTACAAGCCTCTATCAGAAGAAAACTATAACACTTAAATATAAAAACAGTTAAATTTTTTCAGTTTTGTTCACCAGCTTCAGTTTTATACCTTTAATCAGTACATAGCCTTATGGTTATATACTGTTACATATACTGATACTAATTACACAAATATGGGGAAAAAAATAATCATGGGCATAAAACAAAATCAAACTGGTTGTCCATAGTAACTGGAGAAATATATACTTGCCAAATGCAAGGGAAGTATACTGGTAACTACAACATATTGTTGGTTAGTCTGGGACTATTCCTATGGCAAACATGTGTGCATGCTCAATTTGTGTGCTTGTGTAAGCTGGTCATATTCCTCGATAAATTAGTATAGCAATTGCAATCAGGATAGAGGATAAAGTCAAAGAAAAGGAATCGAAAATGATCCACGAGATGAAAGGAACAAGGATAACTGAGAGCGTGGAAGTAGGCATGGCACTGAAACTGCCACCACTAGCGGTAGACACTCCAGCACTGTTCCCGTTGCTGTACAAAAATCAAAAGAAGCTAAAGTTAGCATATGGTGTCTGATAAAATTAGCACTTACAAACTGTTGCACACTATCTTAGTTCCTTTCTTTTTATAGTGAATGTGCATATACAAATTAATCTATTTTTCTTACATGTTCAATTAAGCAATAATTGGATGTGACAGAGACAAGGAGATAGTAGTGTACCACATATGTACACAGTGTTCATTTTTATCTTTAATTTTACCACGCAAAATTTGACATCATCAATAGCATCGCTGATGAAGTGAGTTTATATATAATTCTCTTAGCGGCTTGCGATCGTATTTGATGTGTTGACAGCAGCTTAGAGGCCTCCCTCTACCAGCAGATAAATATACTATTTGAGAGGTGGGTCTGCCCACATAATATAAAGGGGCATAATTTTGCCTGGTGCATAGATACGATGTTTTTAAAAAACTATATACTGCAATGCAATGCACTGAACTGCACTGCATTGCAAAACTAATTCTGCAACTATAAAAGTATACAATGAAGAATATAGGAAATGATAAGTCAATGAACACACATTTCACAATTAACATCTGTTTTTCCGTTATAGTAGACATATACGCATATGTAAATCTGTCACATAAAATAGGAATATTTCAATTTGATCTCAATTCTTTTCTATTGCCCACAGTTTCCTTACAATTTAACTTCATTACAAAGCAGAAAATTAGCAGAACATGTTCTAGGAAAGAAAAATAAATTAGTGTTACAATATATACAAAGCTTTTATCCAAGTCTAAACAAGAAAATATCTCTACTACATAGTCTTATGTGTCCATTTTCTTATATTTCATTTCTCTCTTCCCCTTAAACACTATCTGTATTGCGAGAAAAAGCGTGAGAATGACAAAAAATTTATTGTATACTGTTGCAACAAAAGTTTGTCAATTTGACGGTACCTGGGCACTTTTGACAACATAACGCTCCGAGGGACTTGTCTGAATGCTGGATAGCACTGCATAAACTCCTCTATGCAGCAGTTTAAACTATATTTATATGTCACACCAATTTTAATGCTGGTACGAAAGTAGCATTTAACCATGTGTTCATATCCAAGGGAAGCTGGTTGTATTAGCAGTGCAACCCCATTCATAGCGCTGTAATTTTCTTACTATACCGCAAACATTACCGCTTCTTCTTTGTGGAGGGCACTATATCAAAATAGACTCACTAGTCAACTATGATGTCATTCTTGCTCAATCGGAGGGCGGGAAATAATGAATAAAAATGAACACTGTGTATGTACAATTGTATTCACATGCCGTGAAAGAACTAAGCAGTAAGTTTGCTTATGAAGTATTTAAACTAAAATATGAAGCAAACCTAAATGTATGTGCAAGTTCAGTTCCTGTCTATAAATCTATGTTAAACAACTTTTCTTGAATTTTTCCAAGGATCAAGTGGTATTTAATGACTTTACTGCAAAATATGATTCTTTCTAAAAGACATCTGTTTGTAACATTCAGTGAAGTATATTATATAAACAAAGGAATTATTTACATTTGGATAGAATATGTAAAAATAAATTACACAATTCATAAGAAGTTTACAAAAGAGAGCAGTGAACAATTAAGAAATTAAAAGCTAACAGGCTTCAGAAATGAGCATGCTATTCAATGACTATCACAGCTACTTAATATCCATTTCTTTTAAAGTTATACAAAATCTAAATACAGGTTAGTTGAAGGAAGTGGCAGATAATTTCTCCAATTACTTATAGCTCATTGTCTACTCCAGACATAGGCAATTTCAGAGATGTGCCATACTTCTCTGATTGTAATACATGTAGATGTCATGCAGAATGAAGACACAGGGTGCATTGTGGTGGATCACAAACAAAGAGAATTACAAAGTTGACAAAAACCGCTTTTACACATGTTAAAAACATGCAAAAGTTTTAAAGAGTTATTTTTGGGTAAGTACAAGGATCGGCTAATAAGTCCTGGGCCTCACATAGAGATGTTGTCACTGGGCCCGTTTGACGTATAGCATCATATAGTTTAACTCTAGACTAGGTTGTATCCATAGTTACAGGTAAATAACTTGTTTAGTTTTTGAATCACAGCATTTTAAAGAAGACAAGAATAAGAAGATTTGAAAAAACTAGCAATGATTAAATACTTCCATTTGAAAGGGTTAACGCCTAAAGAAATCAAGGAAATGGACAGTACATTGAAAGAGTCTGCCCTTTCATATACAATGATTAAAAGGTGGGTTGTAGAGTTTATGGGAGGTACGAGCACTAGTCATGAGCCTCGCTCTGGACATCCTGTGGAAGTCACAACTCCAGAGATCATTGAAAAAAAATTATTGCTTGGTACTGGAAGACCACAGATTAAAGTTTCTTAAGATAGCAGAGGCTGTAAACATATCAAAAGAATGTGCATTTAATATTTTAAGTGATGTTTTGTTCTTTCACAAGGTCTGTGCAAGATGGGTGCCGCATTTGTTGACACCTGATCAAAAGTTGTAAAGAAAACTGTTTCTGTTAAGAATTTGGAGCTCTATCTAGTGAATTTTTGAGATGGCTTATTACCATGGATGAAACTTGGATATATCACTACACTCCAGAAAGTATATCACAGTCAAAACAATGGTTTGCGCCAGGTGAACCAACTCCAAAAAGGCAAAGTCAATTTTGTCAGCTAACAAGGTTATGGCGAGTGTTTTCTGGGATACACAATAATTATCTTTTATTGATTACTTGGAAAAGAGACTATCACTAGCGACTACTACGCAAGCTTACTGCAGCGTTTGAGTGATGTGGAAAGAAAAAGACCTCATTTGGCAAAGAAAAAAAGTCTTGTTTCTTCACGACAATGCTCCGGCCCATCGTTCAGTCATTGGCAATGGGGAAAATGTGTGAATTGAAGTTCGAACTGCTTAAACATCGACTCTATTTGCCAGATCTAGCACCCAGTGCTAGAACCACCTTTCCCAAACTTCAAAAAGTTTCTTGGAGGGCGAAGATTTCACAGCAACGAGGTCATTGATGCGGTAAACAGCTATTTTGAGGGCCATGATAAATTACACAGATAGTTTCATTCAATTAAAGCACCAATATGACACATGTATTAGCCTTTCTGGATATTATGTTGAGAAACAAAGATTTTTTTTTGGTGTGTGAGGACTGGTACTTATCAGCCGACCCTTTAAAATACAATAAGAAAACATAGCTTTAACAAATACTTCAAATAAAATGAAGAGTATTAAAAAATATTGAAAGATACTTTAGTAATTATGTCATATTTAAAACAAATTTAATAATTCCACATTTATTCTTTTGTCACAAAATCAACGTTAGGATCTGTCAAGCATTCCAGTTGTTTACTTTTTAAATATCTTCCAATATCTCAATCAACATAAGTGGAGAGAAGTTAGCCGTTACAGTGGACAGATGTTTATAACCTTCATTTGCTTCATAATTTACTTGAAGTTTGAGGAGTATTCGCTCCCATCTTCAGTTGGAATCCTATTGCTCACCAGAATAATTTCAACATTACTGGTTTCTAAAGTGCAATTGTTTTATGACGAGGATATAGCCTAAGTGCATGTATGATTCTCTTGCAGAGCAGCAGGCAGAGCTAATACACATGTGGTACATGATTGTCATAAAATGGCAGCACGCACTTCCACATGAATCTGTAAGATTGTCTAATGAGGAAATATAATATTACTTATTTTTCAATACATGAGAGAAGCCCCACATATTATAAAAGAGGTGAACAGAAGCATCACACAGAATCATTTCTGGCCATTACCAGAAGTATGCCGGTTTCAGTGGACCTTTTCATAGGGGGAGGGGGGGTTTTGACCCCTTCAGCCATAGTGGTGCGAGTACTGCAAACGCCTAACACTCGTGGTACTTCTGATGATACTAGGAGTTGAACAGTCGAGCCCCTTCTGATAGAGAGCTGTTTGGGTTGGGTTGATCTCGAGAGGCCAGTGGTTCCTGACACCTATGAGTACTGGTATGTCTGAGAGCCTGGGGGGGCCTGGTCACCCAGACATGGTTGAGGGAATGCCTAAAAGTTCCCAGGTACTATTCTGCAGAGCTAGTACACAGTGAGCTAAACACCAGTGGCCCCACAGAGGTTGTTCAGTAGTGTTTTCCCTGCAGAGTTGATTTGCATAAATGATGTACCCATTACACAAATATAGCTATTTGTAACAAAATCTTCACTTATCTTAAGAAAATGATGTCAATTTTTCTTATTAATTGAGATCAATTTCACAAAAAAATTGCTTGCATCGTCAATCAACACACTTCGTCGTCAAGGATACCACGTTACTATGTTTTTTCAGTATTACCAAAATCTGAAAACGAAACAAACCTAAAAGCAGAATCAACTGCTGGTATTTCAAAATTCATTATGCAATGTTTATTTTTTTAAATAAATATCTTTTCCCAAACCATTAAATCTATTAGTTCCTCCAAATAAATATAGCATTTCTCTAAAAAAGATAAAATTCCTAATAATAAAAAATCTGGTATTTATCAGTTTAATTGTTTCGATTGTGATAAAGTTTATATTGGAAAGATAAAACATAATTTAGAAACCAGAACGAAAGAACATTTTCGTAACATTAAGTATAAACAGACTGATAAATCGGCCATAGCAGATCACTTTGGTCATTTAACCATGAAATAAATCCAGAAGTTAAATTATTAAATTAAATGGTCCGATAGATTTAATGGTTTGGGAAAAGATATTTATTTTAAAAAACAAACATCACGTAATGAATTTTGAAATACCGGCAGTCGATTCTGTTTTTAAATTTGTTTTATTTTCATATTTTGGTAATACTAACAAGAACATATTAACATCTAGCATTTGTAACAATGGCGACAGCTTTGTTGTTTCCGGCTGAAGATATGTAGAAGTTTCACATGAAATCGTGATACCGGACAATTTATAGCAAAAATATCATCTTTTCTTATAAGATAAGTGAAGTTTTAAGTTACAAATTGTTATATTTGTAGATAAACATTTGTGATTCTCTGTTTTAAATGATTAATGTCATTGATATGTTCCCTGTACACATGATGTTTCTCATAACCCCCATGTAAAAATCCAAGGGTGTCAGAACCTGGGATCGTGGTGGCCATGGCTTGACAAAACCCCTGCCTATCCACTGCTGGGAGAATGCTGTGTCCAGAAACTCAAAAACAATGTTGGCATCGTGTGAAGGAGCACCATCATGAAAGTTAACACCTTCTGGAAATTGTGGTACTGCATACAATTCCAACATATCAAGGTAATTAACTGCCATTACAGACTGCTCCGAGAAAAAAAAAAAAATTGTCTTATAATTGGCGTTGGCAGGCAGATCCACTGCTGTGCAGTTTGTTTTACTGTGTCATCACCTACGTGTGCACTCTTGAACACCATAATATGGAAACTTAAAAGTTTTCCTTGTATTTGGTGAATATTTCACATTTCTATCTTGTTTCGTTGCTTTCCTGTGACTGATCAAACATGCACCATGACTACAGATACACAGTATTTATAACAATAATAAAGATGGATATGATATTCAGCTTCTATATCTTTGAAAATAGATAATATTTCCCTGCTTGAAAAAACCTTAGAAATCTTAAAAATGTCTTATAGTATGCTGCAAAGATATTTCACTAAATATAATACAGATGTTCAGAATTACTTGATTAAAGGGTGCATTTTCATATAGATTTGCCCATATATTATGCTGTTGCTGTTACCTGCGGTATATCTTTACATATATGAGAGCAAAAAACAACAGAAAAATACAGCATAATCATTATAATGCATATCATAGCATTATTGTTATCTGTTGTATACTGAAGCTTTCCTGGCAACGAATATGTTCAAGTTCTTCTCGGGAAGCCAGCCAGGTAAAAAGACAATTAGAAATCGACGTTTCGGGAGCATACATCTCTCCCAACATCAGGATATTTATTAAATCTTATAACCACAAATGTATAACTGGATATAACACCAATATAAACAAAGACAAAACACTATCAAAATTCGCATCACTGAACAAAAGATTGTTTTCAGTAAATTAAGTGCCAGGTCAGGAGATGGCGTGAGTATACAAAATTAATTGTGTCAAAGAAACGCAACTACTTAACTTGATCAAGCTGTATAGACCTGTGCTTCTTAAGTTGACAGCTTTCCATTTTTAAGGCAGGTTTCCAAGAGGAGCTGAACTGAAATCCTGCTCTTCTCAGAGAAAATCGCCAAAGCCTCCTTAATTCTCTGCTCCCAGTAACTGTTGCATTTTGCCAAGACGGTTGTCTTCCGAAAGTTGGCTCTATGGTCATTATCAAAACAATGCTCTGCCAGTCTAGACTTCTCAGGTTGCATTAAACGAATGCTCCGTTCATGTTCATTTATTCTGGTAGCGATGGTCCTTCCAGTTTGTCCTATATATGGTATCCCACATTCACAGGAAATGCGGTACACTCCCAGAACTTGGAAGTCCAGTTTGTCTTTCACCGGACTCAACAGATGTTTAATCTTTGGAGGTAGCTTGTGGATGGTCCTGATGTTGTATTTGGCGAGAATTCTGTTGATTCTGCCGGATAGATTGCTGGTAAACAGGATGCAGGCTGTAGCGGTAGGCTTATCTGACACTTACTGTATTACAGGTTTCCCTTTCTTAGCTCTGGTGATCGAGGCTTCAATGTCATATTCGGAGTAGCCGTTTTGACAGAAAGTGAGTCTCAGGTGCTGTAATTACTGTTTTAAGTGGCTGGGATGACAGATAGACAAAGCTCTGTGGGCCAGCGTATTGAGAACTCCCAGTCGTTGAGACTTATGATGAAAACTATAAGCGTTCAGATAGAGATCGGTGTGTGTAGGCTTGCGGTATGCAGCATGCATAGAGCATGCATATTGTGACTTTGTGGGTTCGTGAAATGAAAAGTCCAATTGCACCACTCAAAAATGTTCTTTATTTCCACCGACTTACAGTTAAACTCTTGCCAATTACACAGAATTACGTAATGCACACAATTACGATTTACCAGTTCGTCCGTTACAATTTCACTTGCACTCGTAATTACGTACAATCTTCCGATGCTCTCACACAGTCTTCTCGTCGCACACTAGCACTGCATTCTTACACCAAGAACTGACTGACTCCCCTTGCACGACGTGTCGCTTATATAGGGTCCGCTTGCCGATCTAGAAGGTTCTCGATTAGATTGAATGTCCCGTAATTTCCAGACCCTAGGAGAAGGGTAAAGAGACGGCTCAGGGGCCCGACATCCCTCTCCTAACCATCCCTTCAGTTAGTGACAGGAGACAAATGAGTGGGCGTGGCGTGGCCTCCGGCCCCTTCTCAGCTGTTGTTTGTGGTGCTTCCCGATAATTGGGTGACAATATGTTCTATATATATATAATATGCATTTATTGCATATGTCCGAGAAGATCTCAAACATATTCTTTGCCAGGAAAGCTTCAGGTCTTATTCTGCTGAATAATGTTTCCTTCAATGTTAAAAGACACAAACACATGTAGTTTTCTATGTAAATATATCCATGTATAATGACTAAAATTGAGTCATACCTTTTAAAAGTTGTAACAAGTTACAAGTTTCAAAATGTATGACTCAACTTGAGTCATTATACATGAAATTAGCTTCACTGTTAACAACGCTTTTATTTATAACTATTCAAATGTATCCATCTTCTGCTGCATTTTCTTTGCATTTCTTATACGTACATATAACAGTCATATCTTTAACTTGCATTCCTTTTAACCACATAGCCATCTGTTCTCTGGTTATTTATTACACTTACCATTAAATAGTGATATGAATGATATGGTAGTATTTTTGTTAGCTGTTATGCAAAATCTACGAGATATGAGAGTGATGAAAAGTCAGTACAGTGGTTTCTTAATTAAAACCATCATGCAGCATGCATAAACCAAATATACGTTTTTAGAGGAATCCTCCACAATCAAACTAGTTAATAACTATCTGCTATCACAGAGTAACATAAATCAAGATTAAGTTTTCAGGAGAGCTTTCTAAGGTTATGTTCAAAATAATGTTTTTCTTAGCATTTTTTGATGAAGCCCATATTCTGCACTTTTCTTTTTTTGTGTAATTTACATCCTCTAACATTAAGTCATATTGCACGATGAATGAAAGGATGAAATTATGCTCAAATGAATCCATGGAGCTTAGAGCTACCCGACATTTGTCTTTTGAGATAAGGGAAAACCCTGGAAAAATATCCTTATTCAGGTAACAAGGGAAAACCCTGGAAAAATAACCTTATCCAGGTAACTCTCACTTTAATCAAGATTCGAACTCGGGACCTCTTGAACATGAGGCAGACACGCTACGATCTGTGCTATCAAGGCAGGCACAACAAACAAATTTTCTTGGTGAATAAATGTGGATATTAATATGAATATCTAATTGCTTTATGCAAAGCAGTTTCAAAAATTATACTGATCATAATGTTTTGTAATTATTAATTTTTAGATGAGTCGTATTTATTACACATCTGCTTCACTTTCGAAAGTGAATCAGATGTGTAATAAATACAACTCATCTAAAAATTAATAATTATTTCGCTTCACTGTGGTGTTCCAATACAGTTAAATCTCGATATGTTTTGTAATTATTAATTTTTAGATGAGTCGTATTTATTACACATCTGCTTCACTTTCGTACCTATTTTGAGGACATGTTTCGCAAATCATCGTTTCCATCTTCTGCTCTTATGCGACTTAAGCTTGATCCAGTGGTGTGGTGGGTGTGGGTAATTCCACCACACCACTGGATCAAGCTTTAGTCGCATAAGAGCAGAAGATGGAAACGATGATTTGCGAAACATGTCCTCAAAATAGGTACGAAAGTGAAGCAGATGTGTAATAAATATGACTCATCTAAAAATTAATAATTATTTCGCTTCACTGTGGTGTTCCAATACAGTTAAATCTCGATATATGTTTTGTAATGTTTATGCATTCTTAATAAAGATGCTTAGATAAGTCAGCTACTTTGATATTGAAGAGAACAAGATCACTTTTACATGGTACTTTATTTTTGACTAACATAGTCCAACTGACACCCGACGTTCCTGGGATCGATCCCACCTCTGGAGGGTACAAATTTTAAGTCCTGGGTATAGGACCAGTGCCCACTCAGCATCATGAGGAAATTGGAGAGCTACAATACGTAGATTTCAAAAGGTGTTTTACACTGAATTTATTCTGTGAGGCCAAAGTAATGTTGTGCTCTTTGTTGTGCCCCCCCCCCCCAGAACAAATTCAGTGTACAATACCTTTTGAAATCACATAATACAAAGGAGATACCTACAGACAAAAAATCAGGTGTGTACCGGATAAACTGCACAGGCTGTGACAACTTTTACATTGGAAAAACTAGAAGGAACTTGAACATTAGGCTTAAAGAGCATTTTAGGAACATCAGGAACAAAGAAATAGATAAATCGGCAGTAGCGTACCAGTTTTGGAAGGTGAATCATGATATCGAACAAGAAATCCACTTATTAAAAAGTGGCCAAGGTCCAGCTGCATTAACCACATGGGAAAAATTTTTCATAAAGAAATATGAAAGAAAATTGTTTAATTTCGACACTACCTTTGAAGAAAACCCAAACTTCAAATTCATCAAGATACTGACAGAGACGCACCTATTGCCTCCAAGGAGTTCACCAAACCAACATCCATTAGTCGACAACAGCTGATGATGTTAGGAACATCCTAACAAAATGGGTTCTAGGTAAATACTAGCAATAAGTGGAGCATTGAGTACTAGTTCGACTCAAAATTATATTCACTGCTAGCATGTTTTGGTAGTTTAGCCTTTTAACCTGTGTTGTAGTTGGGCCGGTACGCAGTGCCACCTAAAATTTGAACACGTAAGCGTACCATTTATTTAAAACAGATTGACAACCAAAAGATTTTTAAATTGAAACTACATAAATTTTTAAGTGAAGCATGTTTTTATTCTATTCAAGAGTATTTGGAAAGTTAAGTTATATTATTTATTATTATTATTATTATTATTATTATTATTATTATTATTATTATTATTATTATTATTATTATTATTATTATTACTGGCATTTATTCTTATACATGTTTCTTTTGTTGTTGTAATTTCTGTATTTATACTTTGTAAATAATTTGTTTTGACATGTCCACAATCCTGTATGGAGATTTAAAGGATGAATAAATTGATATTGATATTGACTATCTAAATTCATGAAGCGATGCTTTGGTGAGTACCATCTAAACCTTTTCCAGTTTGATGAGTACCGCCTAAACAGTTTTTCCAGCTACAGCACATCTTTTAACTATAGGTTATGTAAACAGTCATCTACTAAGCTTGATGGAAGTATAGCTGGTTACCAAGCAGGAAATTGGTGTTTGATTATCAATACAGGAAGGGGATTTTCTCCTGCTGTGGTGCACTAGCCTTATGAGGCCCTTGAAGGGCCTATTAAGATATTTCATAGATTAATAATGGCTTCTGGTTATGAAGACCACATTTAATCATCAGGAGAGACTTGAGACTATCACATCCCACTTTTCAGAACTGCACCACATTCATGACCCAGATGTGGGCACTTGGGTGGTAGGCCTTAGCCCATTATTGGGCATAATGCTACAGAGTTCAGTTTAGTGAATAGAGAAAATAAACTAGCCTGAGAGAATGGAAATCATTTTAAATAATGTTCTTGCAGATAAATAATTATAATTTCTGGGTCAACATAGTCTGTAAACTATTCCAGAGTTTAAAAATGGAAAAATCATAATTAGTCAAACAAATAACTGTCAAGAATTGAATTATGAATAATTATTTCTTTGTTTTTGAGAACTTACAGAACTGGGTTTTGTACTGCTTATTTCTTTCTAGATTTTAGCAATAATGTAAAAGAAAAATCACAGGAGAAGCTCTCCAGCTTTTTGACATTAAGGAATTCTTCTAAATAGGATATTCAGCATCAATTATACATTAACTGAAAATATATATAAAACAGCATATAACAGTTTACAGTATCGAGATTTAACTGTATTGGAACACCACAGTGAAGCGAAAGTGAAGCAGATGTGTAATAAATACAACTCATCTAAAAATTAATAGTTTACAGTATGTTGTAATTGACATATGCTCACATGAATGCAGCACCTTTACGTAACCCTCAAGTAGTCGCATCTGCTACATATGTAGCCATTTTGTTTTTGCAAGTGCACATGGTGCTTTTATGGTGGTGGGGGTTTTGGTAGTTTCTTGATGCAATGTTTTCTCAATGGTCAGTTGGCTATAATATATTTTAGCGAGACAGTATTTTTGTTATTTGCAATTAAACTCAGTTGCACACAGCTGGGCTACATATGTAGCCTGCGCAACCACTAATGTAACAGTTGTTGAAATAGCTACTAAGAGAAAGGTTTGTCATGTGGGAGTTCCTGAGGACGATTTGCTAATTACACAGTGGCTTAATGAAGCTCTAAATGAAAGTAATGAAAGTGACATTGAACTTGACGATAATAATGAAGGAGAAGAGGACCATATTTCCCCAGATGTGCATTACTCAGACACAAAGGCAGCAAGTGATGAAAATGAATAAAGTGATGAAGCAACGATGGTGAATCCACATCAGTGCAATCAATGCCATATGTGTTTTTTCTGCAAATCTGAAGTATAAGAAAATTAAATGACACTTGTTTCTTGAGACAATATCCTGGGAGCTCATAAAGCCTCAAACTGCAAGAAGAGCAGAACTGAACACTATATCAGTCTCACTAAAAAAGCGTGCTACGATTCTTCTTGGAATTGAACACGTTCGCAGAACACAAGTCACACAGCCTGATAACAAGGTAGGGAGGTGCTACTGTGTGCAAGAAGCAAGGATAAATCTACCAGGAAGAGTTGCGGCATGTGTCAGAAAAAGATTTGCAATAATCATTCCATGGCGGTGTGTAAGAGTGTCTACAAGAAGAATTGTAAACTAAATAATAATTTTGTTCTTGTGTCATATTTTGAGACTATTACTAGACATTCATTCAGTGATTGTTGGAGCAATGTAAACATTTAAACATTCTGTATCAGATATTGTTTTCACTGCTCTTAACTTGATTAATATGATTCAGGAATGTAAAGGAAAACTTTAAACGAGTTTACCATATATTTTACATGGCACATAGTATAATTTAATATCTAATTATCTTGAAAAAGTGCACAAAACTCAATTTGAATGAAAGTAAAGACTATAAAGAAATAAAGGAATATCCCAGAAGGTTATTAAAACAATTATAAACAATGCATAAAGTAAATTTTATACCGTCTACATATGTAGTCCACGCGACCACTCACATCACAAAGCATCACACGACTACTCAAGGGTTAACAGCAACAGTGGGATTGCTGATCTTGAGATTCTTGAGCAAAAGGACTTTGCATCCCTAATAATTAATTTCCTTTAATTTAGGTTTAATTAATTTTGTATGTACAAAAAGAAATAGACAATAATCCTTCAGTTATGCTAATTGTTATAATTTTCTAAAATCCTTCAGGCAGGCAAGAATCCACAAATTTTAGAGGTTTGATTACATACCTAAGCTTAGCAGCAGTTTGTGTTGTAGCTCGCTGTATCTCGTGGTTCTGATTACTGATCTCTTTATTCAGTACTTGCATGCCCCCTTGTAGAAGGTCAACATTGCTCTGCAGATCATTGATCACCACTGTCTGACCTTGCAGCTGCTTTCTCAAGTTAGCTATAGTTTCCAGTAACTGTCACAAATAAGCAGACAAGTATTCATAACCAAACTTACACAATTTACTTCATAAAATCATATAACTATAGAAGTAGACAGAAAAGGGTATTACTAACAAGGGAACCATCACTATGCTCACACCTGTACAGGCTTGAGAGTTTGATGGCATCATCTCTGCTCTATGCAGGTGTGGCTCTGGGTGAATTTATAAGGTGACTCGGAAAACTGGATAACCTAAATTCGTAAAATCAGCATCATAAAAACAGATTTTATACTGGAATAGTGGTTTTGAATTTCAATGGGGCTTCTCTCTGTATATGAATCCAAAAGTTCCTTAAAATCACCTTTATTTAAAGAGTCCTTGCTTTCATTATGTCCACGAAATGTCACTTCTTGTCTACTTCCCTAATGGGATATTGCATGAAAAGCCTGTTAAGCTTAACGTTCTCATTGTTCTTTACCATATATAGACGTGAGCTTTCCCGAAGAGTGTCTGCCATTTTGTTAGTGTTTTTTCCAAGTTCCTTCAATCCAACAATTATATTCCTCATACCAACGAGTTTTAAATTTCCTGGTATATTTTGAAGATGCTCCGCCACAAAGTTTTTCTAAACATAGCAGTGGTTACACAAATATAAATAATTGTATCAAAAGACTTCACTTATCTAAAGAAAAATGGTGTTAATTCTTCTTTCTAATGGAGATTGATTTCACAAACAGATTGTTTGATACAAGATACAAGCAATCTGTTTGTGAAATTGATCTCCATTAGGAAGAAGAATTAACACCATTTTCTTAAGATAAGTGAAGTCTTTTGTTACAAATATTTATATTTGTGTAATATTTATTGCTTCACTGTAGCTAGCTTCATTTTCTGCATAATAGCAGTGGTGTTGGCTTACCGACATTTACCACAACGCGTTTTGTCATCATTTTTCTATAAAGAAAAGGGTGTTTGGAGACACACCAAGTCATGTGTTGGATTCATTGTAAATCTCTTAAATATGAAAAATTTAAGACTTCCTATATCAGACAATAATCACTGATCACATAAAAAAAATTGTTTTTTTTTTTTTTTTTTTTTTTTTTACCCAGGATGCAAACTGATAATAAACAGTAGCACATGACACGTAGGGCTCACTTCAAGCTGGTTACCACTTCTACAAACAAATTTCTTTTCAAATAAAAATAAAGTATGAAGAAGCTCCTGTATTATGTTGGTAACACAAGAGGGTTTTTTTTTTTTTTTTGTAATTTATGTCCTCCAACATTAAGACATATTAATACTACATTAAATACTACATATAATACATATATAAGGCCAGTTCTTAATTATTGTGGAGAAGTACTGATAACATCATCACCTTCAACTTCCATGATACTGGAGCGCACACAAAATCAAGCTCTTAGGTTAATTACTGGAGCTATGAAAACTATTCCTATAATAACCTTACAAGCATTTACATGTAACAGACCCATAATGACAGATTTAGAAATGCAAGCCCTTTTAACACATGAAAAGCTCTTAAGAATTTCAGAGAATAATAAATGGGTAAAACAACACACATCCACCTTCAGTTTGAAAACTCAATTAGGCTTCATACAGAAAGTTCAACAACTAAGAAATAAACTAAATTACCCATCCAAAATAGAACCTTTCATGTCTCTTAATAACCCACTGAACATCATTGAATTAGAATACTACCTAGATTTACTTGCACATTTTAAAAAGAAGGAATACTCATCTACAGAAGCTAAAGCATATGCCCTTGAAACCATAAATGTAAGATATCCAGTTGACAAATGGACACACATCTATACAGATGGCTCTCTTTACAATCAAGAACATGGAGCAGGAGCTACCTGTAAATTCTTTTCTTTCTATAAGCATGTTGGAATTTACTTAACAAGTTTTGATGGAGAAATTGATGCAATTTCTACTTCCTTACAAAATCTATTTGCCTGGACAAATAAGCTTTCCAACATAGTTTTCTTAACAGATTCTAAAGCGGCTATTCAGGCTATTATTTCAAATGACAGCCCAAAAACCGAAAAGATAAATGAAATTCATAATATGATTAAACATCTTCAAAATTTAAATATACGTATAGTTTTCCAATGGATACCATCTCACTGTGGAATTTCTGGCAACGAGCAAGCAGATATGTTGGACAAGAAGGGTTCCAAAATATCTCAAAACAACGAAACAAAATATCCCCTATGAAACAGTTAAAAGATTAATAAAAAACAATATAAAAATTATTTGTGGTTGGTTTATTGACACTCGTCACTTACTTTTTCATATATTTATGAGAGACTAGTTTCAAAGGCCCTGGCCTCCATTTTCAATCTCTTCCCAATGGAGGCCAGGGCCAGGCCAGGGCCTTTGAAACTAGTCTCTCATAAATATATGAAAAAGTAAGTGACGAGTGTCAATAAACCAACCACAAATAATTTTTACATTAATTTTGACGTCACTGTTACTAAATTCCTCCAAACACACATTAATCAAAAACATTTTCACAAAACTATATAACAACTATCTAGTTTCCTCTGAAAAACTTAATTGGAAAGATCTCCAAAAGAAACTAAAGACAATTCCAGAACTACCTCGAAAATCTTCAGTAGCAATGTTCAGATTAATCACAGGCCACGATTGTTTGAATGGACATTTATTCAAGGTTGGATTAACAACTTCTCCAGAGTGCTGTTTATGTGGTAAAGACGATTTAATGAACATTGATCATCTAACTGTATGTGAAACTCTCCAAAATCAAGATCTAGTCTCCAAATATTGGGAAGCAAGAAGAAAAATGATTTTGTTATCAAATTCTGAGCATTAAATACACACACACATACATTAAGACATATTGGACAATGTGTGGAATGGGTGAAATGATGCTCAAATGAGCCCAGGGTCCATAGAGCTTAGAGTAACTCGAAGTTCGTTTTTCAGGATAATGGAAAACCCCGGAAAAAACCGTATCCAGGTAGCTCACCCTGACCGAGGTTCGAACTCGGGACCTTGAACGTGAGATGTGGAACTGGATTTACGTCGAATCATATTGATGGATGTCGAATTATGCCCCTCGTTGAGGTGATCATTTGGAACAGGGTTGGAATTGATGATTCTTGAAGTCCCAGCTTACCTCGGCGTGGCTTCAGTCGGTTGAGCTAGATATCTTCTTTTTACAGGGGTGGTACGGCGGAAGGAAATTTTACGTAAAATGAGTAATCATTTTCCTCTGTATTAAATAATGTAGAAACTTTTATTTCCTTACTTCAATTAACACCAGTTCGAACAAGATGTATGATACAACATTTATAACACTATTCTTACACAAGATTCACTTGATGTGACGCGTTTATCTGGATGCGTGCAAGAATCAAAAGTTTTATACGTTTTTTTACTACCGTGTATAATAATTAAATTGTGTGTCTTCTAGCGATGATATTTAATGTAAAGATTATCTAGTTATAATCGATGATGGTTACGAGAATAAACTTATACTCTTCCGCACACAACGGCGTTTAAGAAGAGAACCTTACATCCGTTCACGGCGACTGTTAGGAGAAGAATGACCGGTTCCGCTTCTTCTACACATTAGCATTTCGCTAATAGTTCAATCCCTCTAGAGGAATATTGAATATCCTCCATGGCAACGTAAAATCTTCTATATCTGATTGGTCCACGTTTTACGATATACGCGTCACACCAATCACAAATAAGTTTGTTATTCCACACTTTTGTGACGTCATTTCCACTTACATAGCTTCTCTGTGCGTGACTCACTCTACATAACCTCACATAATACAATATTTGAAACTCTTTGGGGACAACATAAAATAACTGTTTCAGATGCCCCTCTTCAGAATATATGGAAAATTAACTTAAATCTCCCAATAATATTGTTCCATATATTCTGAAGAATGCCCCAATAATTAAACATTATTACAACAATGAACAATCAATACAATTTAAAATAACAATATAAAATCAGAAATTATTCGAACACAATAATAATAAACAAAACATTTTTCAGTAATTCATAAACATATTATTATTATTTTTTTTTTTTTTTTTTTTTTTTTTTTTTTTTTTAAATCATTTATTCTTGTGAGTGTCAAGGCTTTTGAATGGTTTTAAAAGTGTTTTGTGATATTTTCCTATCATTTTATTATCATCGTCTCTTAATTCGTACGTATGATCCCCAAATTTTCTTACTATTTTATATGAACCTTTATATAACAAATTCATTCTCCAATAGGATTTGATTTTAGAACTGGAGATATTAAATGTCTTTACGAGAACTTTATTATTTATTTCAGGATTCCATTTCGCTCCTTTTCTTTGTATCTTTGATAATCTTTTCTCTGCTTTTTCTTTTATTCTTCGAAATGCTTCAGCACACTTTTCTTCTTCATTCAATTCCATTTCATCTACTTTTAAGGTTGTTGGTGCTTTTATTACTAGAGGTTCAGGTTGTAGTCCAGTCATTAATTCGATTGGTGAAAATTTGGTAGTAGAGTTTGGGGTATTGTTAATGATTTTCTCAATAATATGGCAGTATTTGTACCAGCCTCGGTGGTTAGAATGACACAGAATTCTGAAATACAAGCCCAAATCACGCATCACTCTCTCGCAAGGATTTCCTTGGGGAAAATATGCTGAAGAGTAATACATCTTAATATTATTGTTCTTCATCTCTGAAGTAAACAATTTACTCCGGTGAACCGTTGCGTCGTCTGATAATATTGCCTTTATTGGCCCATACTTTGGTATCCAATCTTTTAAAATTTTATTTCCATTTTCTAGCATATCGTTTATTACTTCAGATGCTTGTTGTCTAATAGTGATAGGCACAGGTCTACTTTTATGAGTATAAGTAGCAATGTCGTTCACCTTAAATGTATGTATGTACTTATTACACAATCCAGGTTTCGTACTAAAAACGTTCCTGTTCTTTAGTATACATAACCTCAACTGTTCTCTTTGCGCGTGATTTAAATTGTATGTTTTCCCTAACTTTTCTTTCAAAGTTCTTTGGAATATCATTTCTTCCTCTTCTTGTTTTCGCTCGGTATCGGTATTTAATGTGTTTATTTGGCAACAATGATCTCCAAGGTCAAACGTCTCATTTTCTTTATTATTTAAAAGTAAATTCTCTTTACCACTATCATCTTCTTCATTATTAATTATATCTTCTTCGTATAATATTATATTTTCTACAAAAAACCTATCATTATTTATACTATCCTTCTCATCCTCTTTTAATATAATTTCTTCTAACAAATTTATTTTTATTACTTCATTATCTCCTTTGACCTTCATTTCATGTTTTTCGAAATCTATCACACTTTGCCAACCATACAATACATCATTGCCAATAATAATATCACGAGCTAAGTTTGGTATTACCAATACGATAAAATTGAAATTCCAATCATCTATTCGCGCAGGAATTAACGCTTGATATTTAACTTTATCTTTCTTTTTCCCAATAGCTGTGCTACAGTATACATTACACACGTTTAAATATTCAATCCTAAACTTGGATAGTAATTCCTTGAATAAGTTCTCACTTATTACTGATGAACTAGCTCCTGTGTCTATCAATACTTTATATTCGCTATCGCCTATACGAAGGTTAATCTGAGGTGGATTTACTAATTCCCGATCTTTACTTCTGGAGAGAGTGAGCTTATCTTCTGGTAAATTTTGAATTTTGATTTTGCCCTGTGTCATTTTTACCGAACCACTTTCCAAGGCATAAAATGATTTGGTACTCAGTTTTCCGCATTAGTGCGGTCGGTAGTTACACTAGCAGTTGGGTTGGTACTACCGTTATTTATTTCTCCTTCTATTCCCTGAGTCCGTGTCCTTTCTAGGTTATTGTCTGCCCTTTCAAACCTAGGACCCCCAAAATCTCTTAATGAAGAGTCTTCGATGCTAGTTCCCCTTCCTCTACTTTGATAACCCGTTCTTAAGTTATTTCCCCTGTAAAACCTCAGTTGATTCACCTGATTACTCCTCACATTTCCCACAGGTTGGTCATTATTATAATTCCTCCTAGGAGTATTTGGAATTCTCCTTCCTATACCTGGCACTACCGATTCATATGTCTTTCTGGGGTTGTACTCTCTTCGTTCATAGTTGTCTCTTGAACGTGCCCCGCCCCAATTTTGGTTAAAACTATTTTGGTTTTGGTTAGTATGGTTGTGATTTTCCCTGAATGTTGGTCTTACTTCCTGTCTATTTACTTGCTTTTGTTCTATATGAGTCTTGTCAGGATCAACTTGACTATGAGTAGAATCAGAATTAAGGTTATGAGCCTCAAATTCTGATAATAACTCAATCATATCAGTAAAGTCGACGGGCTTAGCCACAATTAGGTGGTTTCTAATGTGCGGTGGATAATGTCGTATTAGCATATTCACGATCTCGGTTTCTGACATATCTGGATTCACAAGTTTACTTTTGTTAGCAAGTTTTAGGAAATATTCTGTCATGGACACACCCTTCTTGAACTCGAATTTACCAGTGGCCAGTTCGACTTTAATTCTTCTCTGTCTTTCTGGACCCCAGAACCTATTTATAAACACATTCCTAAACATACTATACGTTTCATGTGATGCTAGTGTTAACCTCAGCCATTCTAAAGCATTTTTCTTCAAACACCTTTTAACAATCATCATCCTAAATTCATTTGGAATCTTTTTAATTTTAAAATATTCTTCTAATTCCTTTAAAAATATTTTGGGATTGTCTCCCGATTCTTCTTCGAAAGTAGGTGGACTTATGTCATGCAACAAATAATTTGTACAATTTGTGTTACCTTGACTGTGTAACTGTGTATGTGTGTGCATGTTTTGTATTTGTCCATTACCATTTACTTCACAATCAGGTGACAAAGATTCTGTATCGTCACTCTCCAAATAATTCTCTAAGTTTTGTACAATATTACCTGAATTACCAGGTGAGTCAATACATGTAATATTCTTAGATTTTATTACCCTCTGGTTCTCAGAAATTTTGCTTGCCTGTAATGCAACCACAACTTGATTCAGCTTGCTAATGTTTTCTTTCTCTCTCTCAAAACTTTCCTGTGCCAAATCTATTCTTGTAATCATTTCACTATTCAACTTACTGACTTCATCATATTTAACTTTTAGTTCATCTTGTTGTGTTTGCACACCTCAGTAGCAATTAGTTTAACATCATTTCTGATACTATTTACCTCTCTTACAAAATTATTCTGTATTTCAATATTTTCCTCATGGTATTTCCGTGAATTATCTAATAAGACTACATCTATTTCTTGTCTTATTCTATTCTCTAATTCCCCTATTTCTACTTTTTGTTTTTCTACAAATTCTACTTGTTGTTGCTTAAGGATTTCTGACTCCTTAGCCAATTCACTTCTTATATCTTTTACTACATTTTCCTGACTTATTTTCATTTCCTGAAACATCTCTTTTAACTTAGACATTTCTCCATCATGAGATTCTATTTTCTGTTTTAAAGATTTTATGCCTTCTCTACACTCTTCTCTTCCTTTCTCAATTTCATTTCTTAGGTTACCTAAACCTTGATCTATCCTAGCTTCTAACTTCTCTGAATTTTGATCTACCTTTTCTGAATTTTGATCTACCTTAGCATTTAAATTACTCATTTCCTGCCTTAAATTTTGATCTGCCTTTTCTGAATTCTGTTTTATTTCCTGTCTTATTTCCTGTCTAAAACTATTTAAATTTTCTGAATTTTGATCTGAATTCTGTCTTATTTCCTGTCTTATTTCCTGTCTAAAACTATCCATTTTAGCATCAAAATTACTCATCATTTTCTCTAACCTGTCTATTATCATTTCATTACCTTTACTCTGCATAATTTCTGTTCTACTTGTTCCTGCATCATCACTACTCATTCCTTCCACTACTTCCCTGACTTCTTGTATTTCTGCTCTCTTATCACTAACTAGTCTTTCCACTCCTTCCCCAACATTTTTATTCTTATTGTCTGTTAATTTTTTACCTTTCATTTTAGGTAATATTTTTCCCTTTCTTAATAACATAAAAAAATGAAAATTATAATTTTGTCACTTTTTCTATTAATTATCTATTAAGATTTTCCGTACTCACTTTTCTTCTTTCTTCTTTCTTGATTCGAAGTTACCTGTCCATTACACTATTTATTCTCCTGTGGTGTAATCCTCCTTCTGCCTATTCGAGCCATACAGTTGGGCGCCATTTTGGAACTGGATTTATGTCGAATCGTATAGAAGGATGTCGAATTATGCCCCTCGTTGAGGTGATCATTTGGAACAGGGTTGGAATTGATGATTCTTGAAGTCCCAGCTTACCTCGGCGTGGCTTCAGTCGGTTGAGCTAGATATCTTCTTTTTACAGGGGTGGTACGGCGGAAGGAAATTTTACGTAAAATGAGTAATCATTTTCCTCTGTATTAAATAATGTAGAAACTTTTATTTCCTTACTTCAATTAACACCAGTTCGAACAAGATGTATGATACAACATTTATAACACTATTCTTACACAAGATTCACTTGATGTGACGCGTTTATCTGGATGCGTGCAAGAATCAAAAGTTTTATACGTTTTTTTACTACCGTGTATAATAATTAAATTGTGTGTCTTCTAGCGATGATATTTAATGTAAAGATTATCTAGTTATAATCGATGATGGTTACGAGAATAAACTTATACTCTTCCGCACACAACGGCGTTTAAGAAGAGAACCTTACATCCGTTCACGGCGACTGTTAGGAGAAGAATGACCGGTTCCGCTTCTTCTACACATTAGCATTTCGCTAATAGTTCAATCCCTCTAGAGGAATATTGAATATCCTCCATGGCAACGTAAAATCTTCTATATCTGATTGGTCCACGTTTTACGATATACGCGTCACACCAATCACAAATAAGTTTGTTATTCCACACTTTTGTGACGTCATTTCCACTTACATAGCTTCTCTGTGCATGACTCACTCTACATAACCTCACATAATACAATATTTGAAACTCTTTGGGGACAACATAAAATAACTGTTTCAGATGATGATGATGATATATATAAGGGCGCTCAACTACGGCGGTCATCAGTGCCCTTTAAAAAACTAGTCCTTGTAAGAGCCAGATATAAAACTTTCTAAAAACTATACAAGTGTAACAGCAATGCATTCTGCCCCTCCAACCTCTCCTCGCCCACTGCATGTGTTAAGGTCACCTCAGCCTTTTAATAACGTATCACTAGTCGTGAAGTAAGCTAGCTGTATTATCGACAGGCGAGCGCCAAGTGAGTGGCTCCATTACAAAATATAATTTGGAGAACTTTTGTAAATGAAAATTAAATGCTAGAACATAAAACATAATCATGTAAGTTATTCAAAAACAAGTAGGTGACTCGACCACCCCTGGCTCTATGTGAGGCCTGTGTGCCAAAAATTGGGTGCGGAGTATAGCTTGAAGCACCCAAAAATAAGTCCAGAATACATAGGAACATATAGGCAAAATAACACAGCATTGTACTGGAGGAATTGTTTACCCCTGATGGGCAGCGGTCTACCATGGCATATTTAAGGAGTGCTGTACTCTACAAGATGTACCCAATCTCCGCCTGGCTGGAGAGGAAGTACAATGGTCCTCGGAGGCTACATACCTTGGAGTAACTCTGGATTGGCGTCTGACGTGGAAACAGCACATCACCACTGTGGCTAACAAAGTGTCCAGAAGAATGGCCATGATATATCCCATGATAAATAGGAAATCTACAATGAGCCTGCACAACAAATTGCTCATTTATAAGCAAATACTCCGCCCTGCACTAACTTATGCTTGCACAGTCTGGGGAGTTGCAGCAAAATCGCATCTCTACAAGCTACAAGTCCTACAGAACCGCTACCTTCGGATAGCAACAACTTCCGACTGGTACATTCCAAACGACAATATCCATGCAGATCTCTCCTTCCCAAAAATCACAGAATACATCCTTAACCTATCTCAAAATTTTTATAACAAGCTCCCTTCAAGCTTCAACAGTCTAATCCACGGTCTGGGTGAATATGACCTAGACCCCAGTGAAACCTACAAGCGACCCAGACTAGTGCTTGCACCACTATAGGCCCATACAATCCCCCCCCCCCCCAGATATTCATTACATTTCAACTCCTACCAACAAACCAAACAACCCTTAAAACATATCCACCACCATTTACCCACCGTCATATCTTAAACAACCACCACCATGCCAGTAAGGGACGATGTCCCGATATGGCAAAACATCGAAGGCCCCTCCTCTGAGGAGGAGGTTCACCTTCAACGACACCACTGTGCTGCATCCCCTAACACCTGGTCCAAAGCTGACAAGGGATGTCCAGCAGCTACTTGCAAGTGGTCACATCTGGCACTTTCCAGGCTTTAGTTTTGGGCATTGTGGTTCTACTCTGCAGCAGATTTTTGGTGCACATGGTTTATAGGCAGCAGGCATTATACCATCAAATTTTCAGGTGCATAGCAGTGTGAGTACAGTGATAGTTCCCTTGTGAGTGAAAAATACTGAACATTTAACATATCTTAAAAATTAGAATAAAAATAATAGAAAGTGTACCTCATTTTCCTTAAGGTTGTTCTTCCTCTCAAACTCAGATTTGACAAGCTCAAGTTCCTCACGGTACCTCTTCTCCATCTCCAACAATGCCTCCGCCTTCGATTCCTCGAGCTGCTCCCATTGCAACTCTGTTTAAACAAGCATTCCAAAATGAGTAATCGTTTCTTCAATTAAGCTGCAGCATATTGCATTTCAACATAGAGCACTATTACTGAATGCATTAAAGAAATATAGCCATTAGCATTAAAACACGCCAAAAAGTTATGGAAGCTTTTTAAACATTTTGGGATATGTATCGTAAATAAATCTGAATATTTTCTTTCATTTAAACATTAAATTTAAACATTAAATATGCTCTTTTATTTATTTATCTCAGTGTCAAAGGTGATACTTCAATTCTTTAACATTAAAGTTCATGCTGGAAGTACGATACTAAATGTATCTGAAAATGCTGAAAAGTATTTTCTTTTCTTGTTTTTTTTTTTTTTTTAAATAATCTACGTCCTCCAACATTAAGTCATATCGGACGATGAATGAAATGGGTGAAATGCTGCTCAAATGAGTACAGGGTCCATAAAGCTTAGAGCTACCCGACATTCGTCTTTCAGGATAAGGGAAAACCCCAGAAAAACCTTATCCAGGTAACTCGCCCTGACCAAGATTCCAACTTGGGACCTCTTGAACATGAGGCAGACATGCTACCATCTTTAAAAAGTGGAATAATTAGAGTTGTTTGCATAAGAATCTGCATTAGCTCATGTGACTTACATTGCAGCTTGGAACTGTGCAAGATTCAACAGAATTAATAACAATTTTTATGTCTTAAAAAACTGAAGCTACTCACAGTGAAACAATACAAATATTACAATAAAATATATCATTTTAGTTAATTGATTGAAATTAATCATTTCTTCATACTAGCTGTATATAGGCTAAGGTTTTTGACTCTGTCAGAAACCTTAGCCTATATATGGCTAGTGTGAAGAAATGATTAATTTCCATCAATTAACTAAAACAATAAGAGTTAAATGATGAAGCCTGGGACTCAAGTACTTACCACAGTAAGTCGCCACAAACGGTGTATGTCGAATACGAGAGCCCCTAGTGATTTACTGAGGAAATATACCGAGTGAAATAGAGAATTTAATGTCATGTCAGCATGTTGGGCTTGGTAGCTCAGTGGGTAAGAGCGACTGGACGAAAACCAGGAGATCTGTGGTTCAAATCCCAGCCATGACACTGAATTTTTCATGTTGACTATCTATCAAAATATACTGTTTTGAGTTTGATTTATGCGTCACTATGTTTACACTCAAACTTCACTTACTTGTTGTATAACTGAAAAGTTTTCAAGATCATTCGATCTCATCCTCAGCTGTTTGGTGACTCACTGTATTTACTAGAAAATAATGTCCCCCTTTTTTAAATCAAATTATAGCCAAAATGTTCGGGAGGGTTTACAATTGCATATTTCGGGCTGTGAAAAGCTCAAGTTGATGTTTTGACGGCTTTAAGTTTATCACTCTGGTTTCACCAGTAATGAATCAGGTTTGGTTGTACTGAATACTCTCTACCCGCTGCTGGTACAATTTTTTTAGCAAATTACAAAAAAATCTAACTTAAAACCTACAGTGAAACATTTTTGTGAATTCATGTTTTTGATAACACCTACAAAACAAGAGAAACTCACTTTCAATAAAGCTGTTGCAGTTTTAACTCATGATTTTGTTTTACTAAAATGGTAAGAGTCCTGTGCCAGCTTAGTGGGCTAAGGCATCATGCTTTGCTTTCTCGCCATGGAATTCAGCCAGGAGGGTGCAGATTATAAGTCCTGCATATAGGACTGGTGCCCACTCAGCATCATGAGGAGCTACATTAGGTAGCATCCTTGGCTGCCTAAGCTAACTTTCCGGCTGCAGATGCCAAGATGCTGACCACATCTGCACCCCATATTGGTTGGATAATCGCCCGCCTTTACCTTGGATAAGTGGATCTGAGGCCAGCAGTCGGTTTGGCAGGTCTTGGACCACAAGGGCTGTTACATCACAGGTTGAGTTTTTCTTTTGTTTGTTGAGAATGGTAAGAAGCAGGGTCCCTTGGGTAATTTGGATCCTTGGCTGCCTAAGCTAACTTTCCGGCTGCGGATGCCAAGATGCTGACCACATCTGCACCCCATATTGGTTGGATAATCGCCCGCCTTTACCTTGGATAAGTGGGTCTGAGGCCAGCAGTCGGTTTGGCAGGTCTTGGACCACAAGGGCTGTTACACCACAGGTTGAGCTTTTCTTTTGTTTGTTGAGAATGGTAAGAAGCAGGGTCCCTTGGGTAATTTGGATCCTTGGCTGCCTAAGCTAACTTTCCGGCTGTGGATGCCAAGATGCTGACCACATCTGCACCCCATATTGGTTGGATAATCGCCCGCCTTTACCTTGGATAAGTGGGTCTGAGGCCAGCAGTCGGTTTGGCAGGTCTTGTACCACAAGTGCTGTTACAACAGGTTGAGTTTTTCTTTTGTTTGTTGAGAATGGTAAGAAGCAGGGTACCTTGGGTAATTTGGAAGATGCTGCTATTAGATATGTGAAAGTCAGTGTCTCAGCCGCTTCCCCCAGCTACCTGCTCCTTTCTTTGCAAAAAAATGAAGGGGCAAAACTTGTCCTTGACTAACCATCTACCAATAACTGTATGTACAGTATCAAAGAAATTTTAAAGGATGGATTTCCTTGAAATTATAGCCTATCTCAAAGTAATGGACCAGATCTAACATTTGCATACATATTTCTTTTTACAATAATTTGCTTGTGAAACTTGGAGGGTCTTATAATTGAGGGGTTTTATTTTGGAGCAAATACGGTAATAATTATGACAAATTTCACTTACCTACTTGAAAAATTATATAATTTTCAGGACTATTTTCACAAATACATCATTTGCATCTTCAGCTCAGGTATCTTCTACTTCTATTTTTAGTTAACGAATGGATTCTAGTTAAATGCTAGCAATAAATGGAGCATAGAGTACTAGTTCGACCCAAACTTATATTAATTTTGTGCTTCATTGTATCATAGTTCTTACTCATAGGAATACCATGAGTGTCATCAACATTTTTAAATTTAAAATTTAATTTAAGAATTTATTTATGTCATAAAAAGTCACATAGCTACACCAAGAATAAACAATTAATGAGAAACTTTCTTTTGTGTGACACGAGATTATTTTCTAAGTCCCAAGATGCAGGTATATGCATGCACAAGCAGACAACCTGCAGGTTTTCACGTTGCAGCCAACATGAGAAAGATATGTAACACTTGTATCCAACCTCTGTAAAAATGCTCCAGACATCTGCCCAACACAGGTGCAGAAAGACATGTGAATGCAATTAGCGCAGATCAGTTTTGGGAAATACTGAGCATGTTTTCCCTCAGGTTTTATACTTTCCTTCTGCTGTCCAGTAGAAGTACCTATTGTACTGTCTAACAGTGAAGGCTGTTTTTTCTGTGTGCTCTTCGAATACGAGTATTTAAGATTTGTTCAGTAGGTATGTTGTTGAAAATCGGGAAATGGAAATGGCTCGACAAATCAGTAAAATGGACTTGTCCTTTTATTTTAATAATGAGGAGGCCTGCCTTCAATTATTATATGAGGGTCTGCTGAGGACAGGGATGTTATGTTCTGAATGCAATGCCGCCCTTAGTGTAATTAGCTAGTTAGTGTAAATTAGGGACTATTGTGTGTGTTTAGTGTAATTATTTAGCTAGGTGCAATTTAGGTACTTTGTAGTTAAATTTAAAGGGAGTCGATTAATGACACCAAACAACACTTACTTTTAAATTCTTCCAGAACATGTTTCAGAGGCTTTGCCTCTATCCTCAGCCGGCCATCGACTGGTTCTCATTGGTGTAGTTGACGATATTTTGTCACAGGTCTCCTCTGGTGGCGGTTCAAGGAACTTGCTGAACAAATCTTGCTGGGGGATGTCGAAATTGAATACTTTGTTCCTATTTTTTGAAATGAAGATTTGTTCCCATGTGGATAGTTCTTGTTTTCCTGATGTATGTTTTAGTAGTTTTGGTTCTGGATTTATGTTGTTTTTTTTTCCAAAAATGTGTGGCAACTGCTGATTTTTCTAATTGTTTATATTTTATATTTCTAAAGTGTTCCTTTGCTCTTGTTTCTAAATTTCTTTTGGTTCCTTTCTTGGAAGTGTTGAAAACAGTGTTGTTAAATTTAAAGGGAGTCGATTAATGACACTAAAGAACACTTACTTTTAAATTTTTCCGAAACATGTTTCAGAGGCTTTGCCTCTATCATCAGCCGGCCATCGACTGGTTCTCATTGGTGTAGTTGATGATATTTTGTCACAGGTCTCCTCTGGTGGCGGTTCAAGGAACTTGCTGAACAAATCTTTCTGGGGGATGTCGAAATTGAATACTTTGTTCCTATTTTTTGAAATGAAGATTTGTTCCCATGTGGATAGTTCTTGTTTTCCTGATGTATGTTTTAGTAGTTTTGGTTCTGGATTTATGTTGTGGTTTTTTTCCCAAAAAAGTAGTTAGTTTGCTAGATAGTGTAATATACGGACAAATATGACTGTTGGCAGGAGAAACAAGGATAATTTGGCTGCACTGAATTCTTCAATATAGCTACATATGCAGTAAGTAAATAGATAAACAATTAAGTTATGACTTCAGTAATGTAAAAGAATGCCCTCCAGCACGGAATTGCACTAAAAGTAAAGAATTCATATTAAACATGTATATAAAAATATCACTGTTGTATAAAAAGTGCGAGGGACTTAGAAAAAATTGATGCACCACATATTAGAAAGAAAAGCCAAATTCCTTTCTTAAGTTATAAACTATAACAGGTAATGCTGCCATGCCCAAGAAATATAATATTTTTCTTCTATCAACTAATTTTAACAACACTACCCAGAAGATGGATTCCTTAAAGAAACAATTATCAATTTTATTCATACGAACTATATACAACGTGCTGTTCCTTAAATTCTAAAATATGCTTGCTGTTAGTTCATGATGACATTCGATTTAAATAAAGAGAATAGTTTGATACATAAGTGACAGCACATTAAGCAACTACAGAATTTAAATGCAGATATTAGTGACTGAGCAATAAGTAATTAGAAAACACATATATGTGTTTGGAGGAATTTAGTAACAGTGAAAACATTTGTAGCAGAACTCTTTTAGTTCATTATTATATAAAATTCTAGCTTTTCAGACCGTGCCAGGCCGAGCAGTTAAACCAAGACAGCTCACCAAGACAGCCTGGGTTCGATCCCAGGTGACCGCATGTGAGATTTATGGTGGACAACACGGTACTGAGGCAGGTTTTCTCTAGGATCTCTGGTTTTTCCCGCCATCTCATTCCAACGGTGCTCCATCTTCATTTCATGCATCATCACTGCCTGGTGCTGTACCTAGTAAAAGTGGGCGTTAAACACTACATATTTCTTTTCTAGCTTCTCTAATATTTGATTTTCCAACTGCATGTCCATCTTAAAATGCAAATAGTAAGATAAATTTATCTAAATCCTTTTTGTATCTTTGTTTTATTGCTTCTAAAAACTCTTAGTTCCGTGCAGCTAATGGATATCAAATTAGTTAAAAGCTATGCATACAATTTCCCTTGGTCTTAAAATGTAACACAGGCACAAACAGATAAAAGAATATATTTTTGGTAGATAGAACAGTTATGCTTACACCGAAAATGAAACTAGTTACCGTAGAGTAATAAATATTACACAAATAAAAATATTTGTTCATTAATGTCCGTGAAATTGATTTTTCTAAAAAGAAGAAAGAAGTATTAACATCAACTTCCTAAGATAAGTGGACATTAATTAACAAATATTTTTATTTGTGTAATAAGAACAGTTATGCATTGAAACTAAATCTCTGTATGTGCTAACCAAAAATGTGAAACACTATCTTATGAACGTAAATTGTAATTCATTGCAACATAGCAACAAAATATAATATTTGAAATATTAAATGAGTTGAAAACAGTCAGTTATATAACTGAAGCAGCTGTGAATCTTTCCCCATATTGAATTAATAGACTACTTGAGTGAAACCATATATCTTTGATAGAATCAACTTGAAAAATTCAATGCCATGGCTGGGATTTGAACCACGGATCTCCTGGTTTCCGTCCAGTTGCTCTTACCCACTGAGCTACTATGGCCAATGGACTTATGACATTAAATTCTCCATTTGACTCATATTTCCCTGGTAAACCACTAGAGGCTCTCGTATTCGGGATACACCGTTTGTGGTGACTTACTATTGTCAGTGCATGAGTCCCAGGCTTCATCATTTAACTCTTATTATTTTAGTTAATTGATGGAAATTAATCATTTCTTCACACTAGCTGTATATAGGCTAAGGTTTTGAATTGATAGTCAACTTGAAAAAATTCAAAAATTCAAAACCTTAGCCCATCTACAGCTAGTGTGAAGAAATGATTCATTACCACCAATTAACTTAATAATAAGAGTTTAATGGTGAAGCCTGGGATTTAAGATACACCACAAACGGTGTATCTCGGATACGAGAGCCCCTAGTAGTTTACCAGGAAAATATATGAGTCAGTTGGAGAATTTAATGTCATTAAGCCCATTGACCATGGTAGTTCAATGGGTAAGAGCAACTGGATGGAAACCAGGAGATCCATGGTTCAAATCCCGGACATGGCATTAAATTTTTCAAGTTGACTCTATCAATTCAAAACCTTAGCTTATACACAGCTAGTGCGAAAAAATGATTAATTTCCACCTATTAAATAAACCATAAACCTTTATTATGTTACTATACAGCTGGAGGTTAGAAAAGCTGCCAGTGCAATGAGTGGATAAGAAAGTTATTTCTGTGTACATCATGTGCTCCCTACCCACAGGTTTATCATGCTAAAGGAGTATCAGAATAAAATTATGTCAAACTTACAACTGTGTCACTGAAACAATTGACCACTCCAAACTTTATGACATATTTGTATGAAAGTTGAATGAAGACAATGCATATGGCTAGAATTTATTCTTAAAAAATAACATTTTTAGTATAAATAATAAAAATCTAATAAGTAAAGTTATCAGCATGATCACCACCATCATCATAGTCATCCTGGGCTGGATTGGACTATGCTTTGGAGGGGATTTGGCATGAAGATCCAAAACTTGGTCCATTGTACCTATGCCCCAAGGGGGCGCATCCCCGGGAGGAAGGATCAGGCGAGAGGAGACAGAGGGTGGACAGAGCCACAACAGTGCAGAGGGCAGGTCCCCTACAATTTAACAGTTGGAAACTCCCCGGCATTACACCCACTGTGGACCTGAAACAGCCGTCAGGCCCGCCCCGAGACCAGAGACCGTCCCACCAAAGGAGGAAGTGTTTACCAGGAGCATATCATCCTTTTAATCATCATTTTAATGTTTAAAAATGGTGAAACAGAAAAACCAGCAGTGGCTTTTCATTTTTTGAATACTAGACATGACATCAACTTGGAAACATCTTTAGTTAAATACATTAATCACCCCATATACCTTTCCGTATGGGAAAAAATCTTCACTAATAAAAATTGTCATAAGAGTCATGAATTTTGAAACTCCACCACCGGACATTTTGACAAGTACATCATGCCATCTATCGATGATACGGAAAAAGAGGAAACCACTACTATTTGCACTAGTCGAGTTCCAGCTGATGATAAGAGCAAAAGCTCTTGAAACATGTCCTGTGAAAAAACAGTGTGAGTGAAGAAGTGTGTCAATATCTTCTTGATTCACTTTTTTGCTAAGTTGTGCTTCACTATGTCTATGCTTCTTTCAATTTTATACTTTTCCATCTATTTCTTGCCAAAATATTTCATTAACTGGGAAACTAATTATTTGAGTATCATTCTTATTAACATGGAATTGCTAAAAAGTGTAGTGTTACACAGTGTTAGAGAAGTTAGGCTCATGCTTCACACAAACTATACATGTTTGCACCTAGCTGATTACGATGCTTTTGCTCTGCAGCTTCCAGTTTGTCCTGAGCATCTCGTTCCATCTGTTCCTTTACAAGTTCAAGTGTAGCTCGGGTAGAGCTCATTTGCAGCTGCCAATTTTGTTCCAGTTGTTGGATTTTTCTCTCAGACTCTTCATTCAGTCTCTCTGCAAAGAAAGAAAAACAACTGTGTTCAGCTGCTTCAAAAGAAAATTAAAATAAAGATATACTCAACTTAGCATCAAGATTAATGTGTAATGAAAGTATGACAACCAGTTTACAATATTAACATATATTTTAATAAAAAAAATGTCAAAACTTGTGTAAGGATAGAGTACTAACATTACATTTCATTATTAGAAAAAACAGATGAAAGAATGAAAACATATTAATTACGAACGTTAATCCGTTGATGGGCAAATAGATGAAACTTACACCTGAAATACGTAAAATATGAAGCTATTAACAGTGAAGCAAACAAATATATACAAATATAATAATTTCTTATAAAATAAATGAAGCTTTTTAAGTTACAAATAATTATATTTGTATATATTACACCTGAAAGTCATACCATTACAGTCATTCAGTATACTGATATAATACCAGCAATTTTCAAATATAACAAACCTAAGCTGAATTCTACTTATCTTGTATGTTTAATTTCTGCAGCATTAAAAACAAGAATGAAAAATTATATTTTTATATGGGCCACTCCCATTAACAAATAATTATCTAAAACGTTTTAATGTGCAGAACAGTAAAACAAAACATGTTTTTCAACCATTGTAGTTATCTAATTCTTTTTAATAATGACTGACTAGGCTGAGGATTTCATAAGCACTAATGAACGGAAATTAGTTTGCGCTGCAACTGGACTACAGGTAGTGTCAGAGGTTCCACCCTGTCCCCAATCCCTGTACAGTCTGTGCACCTTGTCCTGCTGTCTTTTTCTTCTTCTTTACCTTACCGCTAGTATACCACTTATTGCAGTGTTAGGCGATTCTTGTTCCTCTGTCCCTTAAGGTCTGGTCTCAGGAAACAAAGCTTTTGATCTATTAGAGAACCAGGATGGGTAATCAGCCCCACACTTGATATGAGGGTGAGAGAAGTGGATGATAGTATGAAGGTGAAATGGATAGGAAAACTGATGATGGAGCAATAATCGATGGAATGATGGCGGGGAAATCAGAGATACTGCAGACACCCCTCCAGCGCCGTGTTGACCTGCTGTCTTCAATGGTGGAATTGAAGTGAAATATTATCACTTTGCACTTATCACATCTAGCGATGTAGAACCGTTTTTTCATGATATACAGAATGTAAAAGATTCACCTTCAGAATAGAATATGTGGGCGTAGTATACATTGTTTGCACCGTATATAACACAAGGTAATAGGAAATATGTAAACATGAGGCAGCATATATTTCTTAGTCGATAGCATAGCAATGCTGTAGTTCTTTATTCACCCAACTGTATGCTTGCACTGGTCAGCTGATTGTGCCCTCTTCCTTATCTATGATTCATATCCATGACTGTTTACATTTTGTGCAACAGATCTAATGCTTTGTGTGTTGACAACCTGAAGCAAACTACTTGCAAAATCTGCAGCCTAATAATGACAAATATTCACAAGAATTGATTTCTGCATGTAAAATGATGGTAGTGAATATATTATCAGTTGAGAGAATAGCTGTTTCAAAAAGATGGTAGCATAATACAAGGAATGAAAGGATTACGTAGATACACCATCAAGGAAATTACCATAAAAATACTCAGAAATATAAAAGTTAATGGAAAAACTGAAGACACCTGTAAGTAAAATTAAAAATAATGAAACAATAACAAGATAAAGAGGTTATTCTTATGAATAAATATTTTCAGCATTTCTTATTTGGAGAGTTTAACTGTGAATAAAATATGTATATCTTTGAAGAGAACTTTTAATTGGTAATGAATGAAGCACAACTTTTGGAGAAACTTTCTTTTGTGTGATGTAAGAATATTTTTTAAGTCCCGAGGAGCAGGTTTACGCATGCGCAAGCAGACAACCTGCAGGTCCTCATGTTGGCGTAACACTTGTAGCCAACCTCTGCAAAAATACCCCAGACATCTGTGCAACACTGGTGGAGAAAGATATGTGGATGCATTTAGCACAGGTCAGTTTTGGAAAATACTGACCATGTCTCAGGTTTTATTGCTTTACAAAAGTAGGCTTGCTGTCTAGCAGAAGTACCTATTGTACTGTTAGAAGTGAAAGCTGTTCATTCTGTGCGTTCTTCGAATATTTAAGATTCATTCAGTAAAAATCGAGAAATGGCTCGACAAATCAGTAAAATGGACTTGTCTTTTTATTTTAGTAATGAGGAGGACTGCCTTCAATTATTATTCGACAAGGATTTGCAGAGGACACGGTTTTTTGTTCTGAATGTGATGCCGCTCTGCACCCCATCAAGGACGGGACTGCAGGTACCTCAAGTTTTGCTGCAGGTACGTAAATGGTGATACAAGGCACTACTGTTGCTACCATTGATACTAATAGACACCTTGTATTTGTTTTTAGTTAAGTTGCTAGGTAGTGTAATTTAGCGACAAATAAGACTGTTGGCAGCATTGTGTTCAGTGGAGAAACAAGGATAGTTTGGCTGCATGAATTCTTCAATATAGCTACGTACACAATAAGTAAATAAATGAAAAATTAAGTTGTGACTTCAGTAACATTAAAAGAATGCCCTTCAGCACAAAATTGCACTAAAAAGTAAAGAAATTATATTAAACATCATAGTTGTATATAAAAACTACTAAGTTGTATGAAAGTGCGAAGGACGTACAAAAATGTGCCGGCATCACATATTAGCGACTCTTGTTTGAGTCAACTGATTTCTTAAGTATTTAAATATTTAATTTTATTAATTTCATTTCCTCCTTAGAATATTCTATAGGAACTTACCAATCTCTTGCTCATGTTTGGCAACAAGTTTCTCTATTTGTTCTTGGTATTGAACATCTATCTTATCCAGTTTGCGGCGCAGGTCAAAGATATCTCTATCAGCATTTGTTTGTGCCTTTTCCAATTCGTTATGGTAATATGTGTCCTTTTCTGTTAAACGATCCTTCAGTGCAGAAATCTAGGGTGGAAAAGTAATCTGGTTAATGAAATGCTTATTAGATACATGTTATCCTTATATATGTTGGACTAGTCTAATTTGAACTAACCTTCTTTTGAAGTAGTAATACAGAAAGAAAATAAGTGTAGCAGAAATTAAGGAAGATAATAGAGAAAGGAAACAGAAATAAGATAAAAATCTGTGACATGCATGCTAGATATAATCTATAATTACAAAAGAAAACTGCAGTAATTTTCATTACTATTTTAGTACTTTAATTATGTATATATAGCTCTCTGTAACACCAAAAGCAACTAGTAATTTCTTGGTCTTTGCTTCCCTTTCAAAATAAAAAATTCTTTTAATTATAAAGCTACTCTTAAATAAAGTTCTAAGCATATATTTGTTGAATATCATTCAATTACAAGCAATTTTGAAACTACAATTTTAATGCATGCTTTTCTATAAATAAGACTGCTTAGAGTAGCTACAAAATAAGAATGAACATGGGTTGAGCCAATACGGTTATTGTACTGTCTTGGTGTTGCCAGTTCCACAGCTAGCGGGCGACAGACATGGGAGATATATCTGTCTTTGTCTCACCGAATACACCTAGCAAGTATCATACAGATGCTGAGATGCATAGTTATACAATGCTGACATAGAAGTTTGCTTAATATTTCAGCATGTGTTTGAGAACATATACAGTGATTATCACACAGTCTGAACCTTAAAACCTTGAACTGGAGAACAGTTCGCTTATGTAGCTATTGTTCATATGTACACAAAACAAAATGATTCAGATTAGATGTGTTCTACGAAGCAGGTGTTTGCTACAGTGAAACAAAATAGTGACATTTCAACAATTTGTGAATATAATTTCTATTTTAATTATGCCATATTTGTATATTGCCTGTAATGGACTTTAAACCAATTTTTGTTTCATTAAAATACTTAATAAATATGCAAGATATGAATGTGTATTTATTAAGCATTTTTACACCATGAATCACCTGTACTAATGTTGTGCATTGCGCGCAGAAATTTTAGTCTTGCAGCAACAATATCACTTCTTTCAAGCAGAAATTTGCAACCATCATCAGTTCTCCTATACTTGAACCCAAGAGATTTCAGAATATTATGCACAGAAGATACAGAATCCGTATATTCTATTCTCCCCCTCATTAAATTGGTCAGTCTTTTGGCAGTTGGATATTCACCCTTGCCATATAAATCATAAATTGTTCTATGTAAAACACACTTATGAAAATTTTCTAATTTGGTAGCACAATTTTTAGCTGCTCAATATTTCCCTGGAGGTCTCAATATGGAAACTTCTGCTAATTTGGTGAACTGTTTGCCTTCTTTAACAATGTTCGTCACAGAATGAGCACTCATGTGACAAGCTTGTAACATTAATTGTCAACTCTGAGTGAAATTTGTACTTTCAAAAATGTCTTTAACTGACAACTGTTAACAATAATATGTTTAGCCTGCTTATGTAAAATCTTACGAGTTGTTTCGCAGTTACTACTATACCTTGTTTCACGTAAGCTTGCCCGGTAATCTCTTAACGGTCACGTGACCTCATCTCCTCTCATTGGCTGCTGTTTGGTAGAGACTGTTTTGCGGTAAAAATTAGTTCGTTATTTAACATGGTGATATATCTTTATATGTTGAAAGAGAATTGTCAAATATTTACTTTCATAACTGTTTCAATTAAATATATTATGCAACAGAGTTAATTTATCTGAAATGCATGTTAATTCTTAAACAAAGTAAAGAGGAGGTTCCTTTGCATCTAGGCCTGCCTTTCTGATTACACAAGAGCACGTGCTTTAGCGGTAGTGAATTACATATATTTGTTTATATTTGTTTATATGAGTTTTATCACTGACCTTGTTCTGAACTGGATTAGTCATGTATTGTCATTAGAAGGTGTACTGTGCGCGTTCGAGAGATACGTTATTTTATCCATCGTTTATTGCGCATGTACTTATTATATGTATAATGGCAGAGTCTACCGCCAGTTTTTCGCTGAAGCATCATAAGGGTAAGCCATTACAAAGCGGTGAAAAAAGAATTGTGTTGCATGTGTTTAATGCACTCACAGAGAAGAATCCGTCTTTGTTAGTGAGGGAAGTCGAACAGTTGTGCTCCGAACTTACAGGTGTGAGTGTTAGGTCCATAGGAACATCGCGACGTGAAGTTGAGAAAACAGGAAAACTTACCACTCCAGGCAAATGCAGGAATAAAGAAAAGCGCGTGCTCGGAGAATGCGATGAGTTCGTTAAAACTGCTGTACGTCGTTATGTGCATAGTTTTTTCTTTAGAAACGAACTCCCTAACATAAATAAAATTTTGTCTGCTGTAAATGAAACAGCGAAACTGTTACTGCAGAATCAGAATCAGAATCCGAGATGGAGGGGATTACTCCATTACCAGATTCTCCATAACGCGTGAGTTCAGTTTCATTATAAACTTGTATTTTTGCATGCCTTCATATACTTATTTGCATGATTTTAGCTATCTCCTGGCATTTGACGTTTACTGCAGTTTTAAATGTGATGGGAAGGCACCGCCTATGGCCTATGGCGCGAAAGCATTAGCCAATTAGGGCGAGGGGGAGGGTTGTTGAACGCGGAGTGATACATTTCAGCCGGGCAAGGTTATATGAATCAGAGAATAGGTGAACCAGCACTAGGCTAGCTATATTTACTAATTTTGAAAAGCACGTATGCACTCTTAAAAGATTACCACTTAACTGAATGCAAGGTACAAAATGCAACTGCAGCATAGCACATGTGTGCTTTTCTTCACTGACAGTTAATAATTCTTTTCCTTCTAGTCAGGCATTTTATCTTTCCATATCTCCAACACCAGATGTGCTACGAACATGAGGTTTGGACAGTAATCTTCAGAAAAAAATAGATCTGTAACATGGGAAAAAACAAAATAATTCTGTAATTAGTATCTTTAGAGTGCGCAAAGAAATTAGCCGTATGTTTCAGCAAAGCGAGCCAGTATGCATGCTTAACTGTACAACGTTGCACGCACTGCATTGGCTAGTAGCGATAGACAGCCACACCTAACCCCCCTTATGTTCAGTCCTATCTTGTAGCTACCTTAATAGCGCATCTCTGTGAAGTGAGCTCTGCTTACATGCTAGAGGTCAAGTTCAAATCTCAGTTAGAGTGAATTACCTGCATAAGATTGCTTTTTCATGGGTTTCTCTTATCTTGAACATTCTATCGAGTTCAGGCTCATTTTATAATCATTTCATTCCAGTGGCAAAGCATGCGTGACTTTAGGGAAGTGGCTGCTGTATATAAGCAACTCATGGACTTAGGTTCAAAACTTGCCTGTATACAGTTAGTGCTTCCAAAAACATTCATACCACGCTTCGCCCCTGTTTCATTCACTCAACTAATATGACTTATCTAGTTAAAAGAATTAAAAAAGTTGCATCATAGCATCTTGATAACTTGCTGTGTAGAATCCACAATATTCCTATACTTGCTTTGCAAGGATATATAAAACGAGACAGAACAAAAAGTGCTGTATGCCAATATATTGAAGTGGTTTACTGTATCAAAATGCACATGTTATGCCAGCATTATAAGCAGTACTAACCTGCTTATTTGTACACCTCCAAAACAGTAAAAGCAGGCTGTAATATAGAATGATGTAGTGCATTAACATTAATTACACCATATTTAAAACAGGCCACTGATTTAATGGTCTACATTATATATACAAGATTTTTTCTGTTTAAATTAAAAGTGTGGAACATAATACAGTAGAACGTACCATACTAAAGGTAAGCAAAAGAATAGTTGCAGAACACTTTTTCAAGAATTAAAAATATTGCCTCTACCTTGCTTGTATATCCAAGAAATAGTAATCTTTGTTAAATTAAATATTCATTTATACTCCACTAATACACAAATACATAATCATGATACTCAAAGAAAAGAGCAAATAAGTATAATCCCACATAACACCAGTTTGTTTGGTAAAAGCTTTATATATACTGGACTTTGCATTTATAACGCCCTACCTGAACACCTAAAAAGCATATCTGTGTGAAAAAGTTCCTGTTAGAACATTGCTTTTATAGTATAGGTGAATTTTTTGAATATGTCAACTACAGATAAATTATTATTATATTGTACATAAAGTTTCTGAATTTTCATTTCTAAACTTGTGTTGTGTATATGTTTATTGTATAATTTTTAGTTATAAGTACTTGACATATCCTATATCATGTACTATGATCAAAAGGATGAATAAATACTACTACTTCAGTCATATTTTTTAAAAGAGAAATGAGGAAACAAACAACTGAATAGTCATTAGTTTTATTACTTGGATTATTTATTACTTGAACTAATAATAAATCAATAAAACAAATTCTACCCTGTTCTATTCTATAGGTATGACAGTTAAAATAATTATAATTTAAACTTAAAAAAAAAAAAAAAAATAGGTGTTAAGAGTACTGGTGATTTACACCAGATTAATATGTAGCATTTTTTCTGTGGTTCTTTGATTATTACATAAAAGCATTAACTAGTTGATTATATGCTCACTTCAAGAATTGCTGTCACCACTTAGGCTTTGGGATATTGTTCTGTAATTTCTACAGCTTGAATAGCTTCATGACATTGGCATTTTCATTATTTAGGCCTGCTTCTTCATCACAATCTTCATCACAGCCAGCTGAAGAAAAATGACCTTGTCCAACTGTATTGTTAACATATGTGCAGCAATAATGCATTCTGAAAATAGTGATGCCTTACCCAAAAGATGGTGGCTAAAAATTTAATGTACATCTGTGAAAAAAGTAAAGTGAGATTTAACTGCATTACCTCTTTTAAGTATTCCTGAACTCTTTTCTCCCAGCTTTGCTTTGCTGTACTTAGTTCTTGATCCTTTTGAACTTTTGTTGATTCAACAGCAAGCTGTTTCTCTTCGCTGTGAAGTTGGTCCAGTTCAGATTTCAGTCTTGAACATTCTCTTCTTAACCGATCTTCCCACTGCAACCAGAATGCCTTTGTGTTAATGATATATTAGCATATCAACACTATCAGACAAGCTTGCTTAGAATTTATACATACATTCCTCCTCAAACTATCTAAAAGCTCAATATGATGATAGATATTTACTTCTAAATAATCTCAACAGTTCAAAGTGCCTTGCAGGAAAACCTGAATAAGTCAGCATACATACAGTTATATAAAGCTATATTCAATAGTTTCTGGCAATGTATTTCTTACATATAACAGTAAAAATTAAAACCTTTTCAAGGGCATACCTGAGCAGTGATGTCATTTTTCTGTTGTTCCAAGCGATTCTGAAATCTCTTCTCATTATCGACCAGTTTCTTTTCATAAAGACTCTGTAAGATAAATTAACACAATAAAAACTATTTGTTTACATTCTTCAAAAGACAAGAAACACCTGATTTTGTTTAGGGATTCAAAATGCTGTATTTTAAAAAAATACTAGTATATCCTTTTCATAAATATTGAAATTCAAACTGTTAAAAGAACGGCAACTGGAGCACCCTCATCAACCAAAACACCGGGATTTTAAAGAACAAGTCAACGTAATAAACCTATCGCAACAAAAGTTTACAACCGAAGAAATTAGATTACTCCAGAAAGGTTTCAATACGTGTTAACGTCTCAAATAATAAAGACGATTTTATCGCCGACATAGAAATAGCCACACATAACCTAAAAAATGAAAACTTAACTAAAGCCAAAATGGAATGTCTGGATATAATAAAGCAGTTATCCCCAATATATAATAAAACTTACAACAAAACAGTAAGAAATTTAAATAGGAAGCCAGTGTATACCTAAAAGCCGACAAAGGTAATTCTCTAGTAATTATGGAGACAGAAGACTATATTAGACCTTATGTTAGACAGTCCAGAATATGAAATAATTCCAAAAAATCCATTAACCCCAAGTATCACTTCTGTCAATAAAGCTTTATCAATTACAAAAACATTAAGTACATCTGAAAAATATAACTTAAAAGCTTCCAACCCCACACTACCAAGGTTGTACTGTCTGCCAAAAATCCACAAACAAGACAATAGCATGAGACCCATCATTAATGGCATCAATTCACCTACGTACCACATTGCAAAGTGGTTAGTAAGAAAATTAAAATCATATGACAAATTTCAAAGTTTGGGAATAAAGAACTCCTTAGAATTGATAAATCACCTACAAAAGTACAACATTCCGGAAAATCACATACTAGTTTCTTTTGACGTTAAGGCACTTTTTACAAGCATTCCAGTAGAAAAAATACCTACACTCCTTAAAAAATGGCTAACCCAGACTACAACAGACCCCACAGAAATAGATGACATTATCAATCTTACAGATTTATGCATAAGGAATAATTACTTCATGTTTAACTAAAAATTCTAGACAATCAAAAGGATTAGCTATGGGGAGCCCACTTTTGCCTATTTTAGCAGACCTATACATGAGCAATTTTGAAACACACATAGTAAAGGCCTTCCCACAGATTTACAAATTTTGGCAGAGATATGTTGATGATGTTTTTGCTATCATTCCGGAAAAACTTAGAGAAGATTCTCTAAAATTACTAAACCTGCAAGATAATCACATCCAGTTTACAATGGAAGTAGAAAGAGACAACACCCTGCCCCTTTTTGGACCTCAAGATAACTAGAAATCGTCATAGTGTAGATTTTGCAATGTACAGGAAGCCCACACACATAGATAATTACATAAAGAAAAATGAATACAACCCAGTTTCACATCAACTAGCTGCCTTTAGAAGTCTAATTCACCGGCTATACAACATCCCACTGAGTAAGGAGGAATTTTTGAAAGAACAACAACACATAAAAGACATAGCGGTATTAAATGGATTCAACCCAGCCATCATAAGGAACATGATGAATACAAAGGAAAAACTGAAGATAATATCAAATAATACCACTCCCACATCACTTAAAAACACAAATTGGCAATATAGAAAATTCACCTACCATCCATGGGCTTTTAGAAAATTTGAACGAATCTTCAAAAAACTAAACTTAAAACTAGCACTCCAAAACAAATTCAATCTGAGGAACCTGCTAAATAAACCACTAAAAATTCAATCCCCAACAATTTGAAATCAGGAATTTATCAGATAAATTATGAAACCTGTGAAAAAAGCTACATAGGAAAAACTAAGAGAAACTTGTTAACCAGGCAAAAAGAACACCAGAGGAACATTAAGTTGAAACAAACAGAAAAATCTGCAATTTCACACCATTTTTGGACAGAAAACCACAACATTGGCCACAACATTAAACTGTTAAAATCTTTAAGTACACCCATAGAATTGGATATTTGGGGGAAAATATTCATAACCAAAAACCGTGATAAAGTAATAAATTTTGAAATCCCGGTGCCCCTAACACCAGATGGCAGAGTGATCGGAGTTCCGTAGTAGTGGAAGAAGAGGAATGTTCAGTTAGTCACCAAACAGCTGAGGATGAGATCGAATGATCTTGAAAACGTTTCAATTATACAACAAGTAAGTGAAGTTTGAGTGTAAACATAGTGACTCATAAATCAAACTCAAAAATATCCTTTTCATTTTTTAAATGTATTATAGAAGTTTACATCTTGAAAGTTTTCATGTATATACTCAATCTTTTGTTTCTTCTTTCTGCTATTTTTAACACAAACAAAAGAAAAACATTATTTCATATTAATTTTTAGATGAGTCGTATTTATTTCATATTTTTATACTGTGAAACAAGATAAAGAGGGCTGCTCTTTTTCACGGTTGGATCAGTTGTGAAATTAATACCACAGTGAAAATCAGATGAAAATTTGCGCAGATGTATTGCACAGTGTGTCTAGCATGACCGTTGATCACACCATGTTTTACATGTCAGTCATAAGTGTGCAGTTAATACAAAAACATGCCTAGAACAATAGTGTTGCCGCCAAATGTGTAGTGCATGCTATATTTCAATTTCTTCATGCAGAGGGGTGCAACACAGCTGAAATTCACCGCTGAATGAGTAATAATTACGTTGAAACAATCATGAGTGACAGCGGTAATGATGCAGGAACTTTGAAGTGGAGTGTACAGATGTTCATGATGCAGGCAGTCAGGGAAGGAAGCAAGTGTCAACCAATGAAGATCTCATTCAACTAGTGGATCAGGCAATTCACAAAGATCATGTTGCACAATTTCTGTGCTGCATGAGTTGTTTCCCTTAATTTCAAGTCCAGCTCTCTACACCATCATGCCTCAGACACTCCAGTATTGCAAATTGTGTGCAAGATGGTTCCCAAGATACTGTCCAACCATCACAAAACACAGTTAACGTGCATGAACGTTCCTCCAGCACTACCATGATCTAAGAGATCTTTTGAACATAATCAAGGGAAGATCTTTGTCACAGGGGACAAGATATGGGTCTTTTACAAAAATGAAGAAACAAAAGAGCAATCCACACATTCTTATTCCCCGTCAAAATCAAAAAAGTTCAAGCAAACATTCTCCAACAGAAAGTGTGTGGCTGCTACATTCTGGGACCGAAAATAAATTTTCTTGGTGGAATTCATGGAAAGTGGCACAACCATCACTTCAGCCTCATACAGCATGACTCTTCAGAATCTACAAAGGGCAATTCAGAATAAGCGAAGAGGAATGTTGTCACCAGGCATTGTTCTTCTTGACAATGAGGGTCCACATTGCAGCTGCAACAAAGAACCTCATACAACCTTTCTGATGGCAAGTGTGTTTGATCAGCCACCTTACAGCCCGAAATTGGTTCCTTCTGATTTTTATCTCTTTCCTCACATAGAAAAGGGGCTAGGAAGATAGCAATTTGGCACAGAAAATGAGATACGGACCAATAAACAGACTTGGTTGAAGCCACAGGCGGCTACTTTCTATGACAGGGGATTGAAAAGTTGATACCAGCTACGAAAAATGCATAAGTCAGGGCGGCTACTATGTGACTGTAGAGAAGTAGCTGGTAGGTGTAGCTAGATGTTGGAAATAAATATTTTTAGATTTCACTGTGTTTTTAATTCCACCACCTAACGGACCTTGAAAAAACAAAAAAGCATTCGTATGTCACTGCAAAATTTTTGTATGAAATTTTCATTCATTTGAAAATGTTTTGCAACGTTTAACATTCCTCATTACTTCTCTACTTTAATTTTTAAAGTGATCCATTACTTGCCTTTGTGCAGATCATACTACTCTTTTCTTTTTCCAAGAGTTCTTTAAGTCGATTGATTTCTTCTTTCAACATCCGTTCAGTGACTTGTAGTTGCTCTGCTTGCCTTGTAGTTACTCGTAGAGATCTCTGTTGCTCTAGTGAGAGACCCCTAAGTTGTACTACTTCGGCTTCATATGCTTTTAGTTGTGGCAGCTGCAACAGCATTATGAAAAGAACATAACATTTATTAAGATTGAATTAAGCTTTCACAGGAATAGTAATATAGGAACTATGTCAAAATAAATATTATGGGTATGGAAAGTCATGTGAATGTAACACATCAGAATTTTACTTTGTCTACTATGTACTTAGAGTAAATAGAGAAAGTATTGATTCTATTAAAAAATTTGATGTTGACATTTCTCCAGAAATGCATATTTTGAGACCCTTGGACCCAAAAAGTGCAATAATTTGCAGCAAATACATAAAATATAATTATTTGTAACAAAACTTCACTTATCTTTCATTTTCGAGTTTGGTAATACTGTAACGGTTGTTTTGGTTTAGGCCCCGAGAGTTGAAAAATATTTAAATATGTTTCAATATGTGATTTAAGAATCGATATGGACATGTTAGAATAAGTAACCAAAGAAATTGTTAAAATTCAGTGGGTCATGAGAGACGCAATATGTAAGTGATATGATATGAATGTTTTATGATTGGTAGTTTTAAAAATGAGATTATGTAATGTGTGACATGGACCACTAAAAATTAAGTTTGATTGGTAGTGACGTCAATGAGCGAAAGAAAAATCAATAATTTTGGTAAAACAGCTAGGAAAGAAGGCATCTTTCAACTGCGTAACGTCGAAGAAAACAGACATGCTTTGGATTTTCAGAAAATTGTATCGAAGAAATATCATTCTTATGTAAAGTGCTCTATAAAAAATTGGCATCAAGTATCACAATTAAATTACAAGTTTGGATTTTTATAAATTAAACCAAATTTACTGATTACGTAGAAAATGAAGCTAGTTACAGTGAAGCAACAAATACTACACAAATATAAATATTTGCTACTAAGGCTCCACTTATCTTAAGAAATTGATGTTAATACTTCTTTCTTCTTTCTAATGGAAATCGATTTCAAGATTTGCTTTTCAAATGTATTTCCGTTCGAAAGAAGAAAGAAGTATTAACATCAATTTCTTAACATAAGTGGAGCCTTAGTAGCAAATATTTATATTTGTGTAGTAAACAAAATTAACTTATTTCTGTGTTTATTTAACAAAATGATTCTTTCACTTGCGACCATGCCTGAGAAAAGGGTTCTCATATAACAATAGAAACAGTATAGGAGATTTTATATACATCAATACATCTGAGTGCCAGATTGGTCCATCTTCTTCCCAGAGGGTTGAAAATAAAAACAACAACCCCAGTCACAATGTGGTACAAGATCAGGTGAGAATAATCCTGTTCCACAAGATAGCCGTAGACTCACCATCATCACCACCTAAAATCCTGCTATAATTTATACAAAATATTGCAACATCTAGCAACCTTAAGGCTGACATCAAAGGAAGTGACTGAAGATACAAAGTTTGTGAAACTAAACTCCAATCAATTCTTTGAAATTTTCACATCAATTTCCTTAAAAGATAAGTGAAGTTTTCTTACAAATAATTATATTTTATGTAGTATTTGTTGCTTCACTGTTGTTAGCTGCTATTACATATTGTAGTACATGATTATAGTTTAGTGTAATATATGTATTGTTTCATTGTTATTAGCTTCTACTTTTACGTATTATGAAGTACCAGTTTTTCCAATTCAATGGAACTGACAATAGCTTATCCTTGTAGCTGTAAATGTCACGTTAAGAGATAATCGGTCATTGTTACTGTCTTCATTATCTGAGTCTTGCAAATTTACAATAATAGGCTCCAAAATCTCGTCTCCAAAAGTCATCTTCCTGTAGTTTTTCTGCATGTCTCACACAGTTTTCCAGTCTTGTGTTACCTGCCTACTTCTTCATGAACAAATTGTTCATCAACCATTTTAAAGCAATCCCTGAATTATAAACATACCTTGTGATGGCTCATGTTGTGCAATCTACAGCTTAACAGCTCTCTCTCTAATTTAACTAATGTCTTGGTTTGTCTAAAGTAATATTTTTAGCACACCATGTCAATAGGTCACATTTCAGTATGTGGTCACGCATACATACTAACCAATAATGATGGTCATTACTGTGCTTACTCATGATGTGTTATTATAATAGTGCTAATGAACTTACTGGTTGTGCGCCCTTCAACCCCACTTCCTTCCTTCCTTCATTATAATATATTGATATCATATTTATTTGTATTATGAAAACTATTTGAGCTAAAAATTTGGGGTTTTACAGGTCTGTCAGAAACGTTATTTCTTATTATTTGAAGAAAAAGGTTAGAAAGAGTGATGTATTTAACATCTGAAAATAATGACTCGGTATTCAAAAACAAGTGACATTTGTGTTTGAATACCGACTCATTACTTTCAAACATTACTTCTTTCTTGTGGATTACTTATTGCAAAATTCAAAATTTTGTCTTAGCGCAAACAGTATTTCTTAGAGATGGATACACCTGGTGCTTCATCACACTCTACTTAAGGGGATTGCAGTATGACAAAACCCAGGACTCCGAGTTTGCTGGTCCTGGTAACGTTCAAGGACAAAAATCATCCTATTTGATAGTCACAGTATTTTGGCATCTTCAAATAACTACTTATCTTATAAATTATTAATCAATGTATTACCTTTATGTGTTTAACCTATGTAAGTACTATTCTCTTTAGTTACATATTTCACCTTTGAATTCTTGAAAATATCATAACTGTTGTAGTCCCATGGTTGACAATCAAACCAAATCAAATTAAGCAGTTTGCTCTATTCCTCTTGTACCTACTACAACAGTGTAATGAAAGTTTTCTTCAAATATAATCTTGGCACCTACTAGTAAATATTCAGTTTTAAAATTGCTACATTCAAAAACAAAAAAATGAAATCCCATCAATTAAAAGATCCGGAATATACCAAATAAGTTGTAAGAATTGTGAAAAATGCTTCATAGGTTAAACTAAAAGAAATCTAAAAAGCAGAGTCAAAGAGCACTTTAGAAACATCAAAATGAAACAAGAAGAAAAGTCAGCAGTAGCATTTCATTTTTGGAATGAAAATCATGACATTGATCCAAATCCAAAATTACTAAAAGGAGTGATAAACAGAAATAAACTAACATGGGAGAACATATTCTTATATTTTCATGGGAAAATAAGGACTGCATAGTGAACATTTTAATCCTGCAAATAGATAGTTTGACAAAGAAGTTCATAGTTCCACCACCAGAGAGAGGAGAGCAGACAACAACAGACGCTAGAGAGAGGCTGAGGATGAAAGCAATGTCTTCTGAAACTAATCCCTTGATAATATAAAAATGTAAGTGATGAAGTGTCAATAAACCAACTACAAATAGTTTTTTCAATTTTCTACAAAAGTTTATCAGGCTTTTAGAAAAGTAAACTTTCATAAGAACGGTATGCAAAAGCTACAGTAATGTAAATGATAGAGAAAAAAGAATGTCATATTGTCATATGAGTGTAACAATTCAGGTGCCCCCCCCCCCCATTACAAATCCATTTGCATAGGCCTTGGTGATTTTTATCCTAAGTATGAACAAAAATTTAAAACTCTCAATTTTATTGTATCAGGCTTTTTTTCTGTTATGTTATGTAAAAACTAAGTAAACAAGAGTAAGGAATAAATAAATGGGAAAGAAAAATTAAAAATGCAAATACAGAACGTAATGTTTTTTATAGATAGCATCAACATGAAAAATTCAATGCCAACGCCGGGATTTGAACCACGGATCTCCTGGTTTCTGTCCAGTCGCTCTTACCCATTGAGCTACCATGGCCAACATGCCATTCTCCAATTGACTTATATATATATATATATATATATATATATATATTTATTTATTTCCCGGTAGACCACTAGGGGCTCTCACATCGAGATACATCGTTTGTGGCAACTTACTATCGTTAGTACTTAAATCTCAGGCTTAACCATTAAACTCTTTACTATTTAAGTTAATTGATGGAAATTAATCATTTCTTCACACTAGCTGTATATAGGCTAAGGTTTTTGATAGAGTCAACATGAAAAATTCAATGCCATGGCCGGGATTTGAACCACGGATCTCCTGGTTTCTGTCCAGTTGCTCTTACCATTGAGGTATATAACCTTAGACTATATATGGCTAGTGTGAAGAAATGATTAATTTCCATCAATTAACTTAAATAACAGAATGTTTATTTTTTAGAGTACCTAAATTAAAATGTATTAAAATAGTAGGAGAGTTAGGAGAGTAACAGAATGTAGCCTTTCCTAAGCTACAAATGTCTGTGCGAACAGCTATTTTATTCTAAGAATCTATTGGTATATTTGCTTATATACTCACATCTTTAAGTTGCTGCTCTGCGAGTTTAAGTTTTGCCTCTAGTTCTTTCTTTCCTTCTCGCACTCTTTCCTCTAGTGATTTCTCTTTTTCTTCTAATCGTTTCTTGCATGCCTGCTCAACTTCACGTAGTTTCCATTCAAAGTCATCCAACAGTTGCTGTTCTCTGTCTGTATTAACCGTGCGTAGCTTTTCAAAATCTTGTTCAAATCTAGCTTGAATTGCTACTTTTTCTTCTTGAGCCTCCTCAAGGGCCTAGAAAATAAATTTTAATGAAGTATCACTTATAAATGGAAGTCCTGTTACCCCACCCTAAAAATAAAATAAATAATAAAACAATAATTAAAACTAAGTTTAGCTAGGAAGTTCGTACCGCTCGCCATTCCCTATACAGATTGCGACCGACCCTCTCCCGGCATCCAAACAAGTCATAGATAAGAAACGCACCGCGGAGAGGTATTGAAACCGGTTGCCCAGAGAAAAATAAAGACTTTTGAGACATTCGTAAATGCACATCTATTTAGATCATTATGTACAACATACAAATTCTTATATAGTACATACGAGTTTGTCTCTGGCTGATCTCATTATTTAAATAGGCACATTTTGGCAACACTCAAGCAATGATAATGCAGGTTGTAACATTTCCTGATCGAATGTAAAATAATATCCAAATAATAAAATTAATTTCTTAAAGATCTGAAGACTCTTACTATACAAAATGCCAATGCAGGAATGTCACTACATATTTACGTATCTGTGACCGTATTACTAAAAACAATAATGTACCTCTGAAGCCTTTCAAATAAAAAACTCATTCTATATCCCGTCAAACAAGATTTAGTTGATTGATAATCTGTTGCAAATTCCTTAATGATTTCAGCTAATTTGGTTCCTTGATCTGGCTTCTCTTTTTTCCATGTTTGCTTAAGTATGTCACTGAAATGTAAATGTAAATAATGAAGTAAATAAGAACATGAATAAGTACACTTTTAACGGTTGTACAGCAAATTTAGTTGCTCTATCTTTGAAGCACGACAAAGATGTCATTCGAATGTCTTCCTTCCTACCAACATGCTCTGCTCATGCAGTTACACCTGTTTTGCAGTAATGATTTGTATTCTACGATGAACCTTGCACTTGCTAGTAGCGTTGCGTGGTATAGGCATGCCTGGCCGCTCTTACACTGCTCAAGGAAACTGGTACAACTTCCTTGCTCTGCTTATTACTTTTATCATTTGAAAAGGTAAATTGGAATTAATACTGTGAAGTAATGTAATAATAAAATTCTACTATGAATCGACTGAGACATTCTGTACTTCACATAGGTACCATAAATTTTCTTTCAATGCATTTCACTTCCACTTGAAGGCATTATCAAGAAATTGACTGAAACTGTAAAACTTTAGTGTTCCAGCCATCACAGATGTCTTGTGTCCCGAGAATCATGATAAGCTGGAAAACTAAAGTTCTAACTATACATTGTTTCACGTAAGCTTGCCCAGTATCTCTTAACGGTCACGTGACCTAATCACCTCTCATTGGTTGCTGTTGTGGTAATGACTGTCGTGCGGTAAAAATTAGATCGTTATTTAACATGGTGATATATCATATGTTGGAAGAGAATTGTCAAATTTAAATTTTCGTAAATGTTTTAATTAAATATATTACGCAACAGAGTTGATTTATCTGAAATGCATGTTAATTCTTAAACAAAGTAAAGAGGAGGTTCCTTTGCTCTCCAGCACATGGCACGATAGCACATGATTTAGCGGTAGTGGTGACATTTGTTTATATGACTTTTATCACTGACCTTGTTTTGAACTGGATTAGTCATGCATCGCCATTCGAGAGTGCTGGGAGCTAAATTATTTTATTGATCGTTTATTGCACATGTACTTATTATATGTATAATGGCAGAGTCTACCGCCAGTTTTTCGCTGAAGTATCGCAAGGATAATTATTTACAAACAGGCGAAAAAAGAATTGTGTTGCATGTGTTTAATGCACTCACAGAGAAGAATCCGTCTTTGTCAGTGAGAGAAGTCGAACAGCTGTGCTCTGAAGTTACAGGTGTGAGTGTTAGATCCGTAGGAACATCGCGACATGAAATTGAGAAAACAGGAAAACTTACCACTCCAGGCAAAAGCAGGAATAAACAAAAGTGCGTGCTCGGAGAAAATATGTGAAAAGTGTTGTGCGTCGTCATGTGTGTAGTTTTTCTTTAGAAACGAACTCTCTAACATAAGTAACATTTCGTCTGCTGTAAATGAGGATGCAGATTTACCAAATTTCAGCAGATTGCTTATACAGCTGGGATTTGTGAATGAAAAAAGAGGCAAGAAAAATGTGCTAAAAGACAGAGGCGATATTGCTGTGTGACGAAGACGCTATTTAAGGACAACCACACTGCACCGAGATACAAATTGCTAAATATACACGAAGAACACACGAAAAGTAAAGTATGGTGTGACACGACTTTTAAGACTGAAAGACAAGCATTTTTGAAAGGTATGTGTGCTGGTTTAAAAAACCCCAGTGGAAAAGGCCAAAGGCCTTTCATTATAAACTCTTTCAGTTTCATTGCTCAGTCATTCTGTTTCAATATGCTCAGTTCATTATAAACTTGTATTTTTGCATGCCTTCATATCCTTATTTGTATGATTTTTGTATGATTTTATTTATCTTCCCGGCAATTATTACGACATTATTATGGCATTTACTGCAGGTTTAAATGTGACGGGAAGGCACCGCCTATGACGCAAAAGCATTAGCCAATTAGGGCGAGGGGGAGGGTTGATGAACGCGGAGTGATACATTTCAGCGGGGCAAGGTTATATGAAACAGATTTTAGTCGACAATTTCTTGATAATGCCTTCAAGTGGAGGCAAAATATGTTGAAAGAAAATTTATGGTATGTGAAGTACAGAGTATCTCAATTGACTCATAGTATAATTTTAATTATTACTTTCATGTCTGGATTTGCAGCAGCAAAATGATTTATATTTTACCTCCTGGACTATTTTCATTTCTTCTTCACGCTCAGCTATCATCTCTGCTCGCTCTTGCTCCAGTTTGTCCCTTTCTGCTCGAATTTCATTTAACTGTTCCTCCAGTTGTTTCACCTTTTCAGTCATTGCTTCCAGTTTTCCCTCCAGTTCCAAAACTTTTTCATTTTCTTTGCCTTCTGTGGATTGCATCTCTTCTGCAAATATTACACATATGCTTATTAATACAACAGTAAGCACAAATCTTAATTCTGGCTATTATTATTTATTATTTATATAAATACAGTACCAATACAGGTAAAATCAAATTGTTTGCTGATGACATAAACACATTTTTTTTAAATTTTCGTCCTCTATCTTTAAGTCATACTGGACAATGAATGGAATGTGTGAAATGATGTTCAAATGAGTCCGGGATCCATGGAGCTTAGAGTTACTCGACATTCGTCTATCAGGATGAGGGAAAACCCCGGAAAAAACCTTATCCAGATAATCCACCCTGACCGAGATTCAAACTCGGGACCTCTTGAACGTGAGGCAGACACGCTACCTTCTACACTACCGAGGTGGACGCAAACACATTTATTATAGGAATATGAGTAAAACTGTTTCAAAAAAAACTCATGGGGATAGTGAGAAATCTTATGTTAAATTTAAATCTAAAATATAGAACTCTGAAACTCAAATCAAATTGTTAGGTCGTCTCTTAAACTGGAACAAGCAAATCAGAAACTTGCCAGTCAAACTGAGCAAAGAAAGTATTCTGCCTTAGGCAGTTAATTATTCAGACATGTACTTTTGCATTTTTTCATTGCAAAATGTCATATGGCATAAGCATGCCCTGATTTACAAATAAACCAACAGGACATTTTAACAGAATGTGAGTTACACAAATACAACTATTTGTAACAAATAGTTAGCTTAAAAGGTGTTATGAAATAAAGGTGGAAGTGATGAAAGAAAAGGTGTAATGGTGCAGTTGGTGGAATGAATGGCAGGGGAAATTGGAGAACTTGGAAAAACATGCCCTGACACCATTTTGAACTTGGCTGCCTTGGTGAGAAATCTAACCACTGGGTCATATTACTACTTAATATTACTCTACTCACTTTAGAGAATGGGAATGATTTGTACCTGATTTCTTTTGTAGTTCTTCTTGTAGTTCTGAGTTTTTTTGTTTAAATGTAGTCAAATCTTCCTCCAGTTGGCGCAGTCTACGTCGCACACATTCTGATTCCTTATGAGCTGCTGCCAGCTCAGCTTGTAATCCTGTAAACAAATTTTCAAATAAGTAAAACATGAAAACTATTTCCAGCATGTACTTTTCTAAAACACATACATTAAATACACTTAATATTTTCCATAAAACATTTAAGGTATTAGAAACAAAATAATATGTATACTTATTAAGAATAATTTAAGATGCATAAATATATTCACCAGCAGTGTACAAGGGCATTTGTACCCTGACCAACAGCCATTGAAGAATAATCATAGTACATCCCTTTATTCTCCAAACCTTAGTTACATCCGTAAGTCTACAAAACCCTGTGTAGGTACTGGGTTGTTAGGTATACTAGAAAATTATGGGGTTAGAGACATACCACTAAAATGGATAGAATCATATCTAACAGATCGAGAGCAAAGTGTAGAGATTGTACATAATGAAACAGGAAATTTAACAAAAGTTCAGTCTTCCTTCAGATGCATAACGCATGGAGTACCACAGGGCTCAAGGCTGGGATCATATTTGTTCATTCTGTACATAAATTCTTTATTTAAAAATATATACAAGAAAGGAGGAATTGCTATTGGATATGCGGATGATACAACAATTGTTATAACTGCTGATACAGTAACTAACTTACAGATCAAAGCTAACGCAATATTAGAAATGGTATACACTCATTTTGCAAAATTGGGGATGATGCTAAACGTGAATAAAACGAAATGAATGCAGATTAGCTTAAATAATAAAACACAATCCAATATTAGTCTGTCAGTACAGAACATGAAGGTCAAACAGGTAAAGCAAACTAACTTTCTAGGATTAATTATTGATCATAGTTTAAAATGGGACAAGCATATTGTAAAGATCATGAACATAAATAGTGGTATATACATATTAAAACAAGTGACGCAGATCATGGCAGAGGATAGTGTAATGCAAGTATATTATGCTTTTATACAATCTCATTTAAACTACGGGATTATTCTTTGGGGGTCTGCAACAATGAAGTATATAATAAAAATATTTAGACTACAAAAAAGAGCGATAAGGATCATAACAAAAATACAGAGTAAATTTCATGTAGAAATGCTTTTAAAAAATTAACCTTTCTAGCAGTACCTTATGAATGTCTAAAGTATGTAATAAGGATACACAAAGATGATAAAAACTTGAATGATAGAAACTATAACACTAGAAGTAGGCAAAATTGGTTCAGAAGCAGACTGAGAGGTTCTCTTGGTAAGAAATGCATAGACAGTAATGCAAAGGATTTATATAATTACCTACCTGTTGCAATTAAAGAAATAAAGGATGAAGCAAAAATGAAAGTAGAAATTAAGTCCTATCTTATAAAAAATGCCTTTTATTCAATATAAGAGAACAAAAGAGGATCAATTTATAAGGTTAGCTGTTACCCCTCCGGGAGGTGTGGGTTATGTGAGCCGAAATGTTATTGTGCATTAAATTTTGTAATTGTATATAAATTGCTTAAGTCTTCTACATGCTAATTGTATATCTATTGGACAAAATTTTAAAATTTGTAAGTATAAAATGTACTATGTTATCTTTTTTCTTGACAAACCTTGTAAAATGTTATTACAAAGGTGAATAAATCTGAATCTGAACCCACATTCTGTCTCTATAACAAGGGTAGGTCATGTCTGACACCTTGGGCTGCCTTCAACCTGCCAATGCTCTGTTCATTAGTTTAATGAAAAAGGTTTCAGTATTCACTTGGTAAGAATGCCAACTTAAAAAGTAATAAATTTGTTGTTCAATTTTGGTTTGTGATAGAATCTTACAAATGTGATTCATTACTGCAAGGTGTGTACTTTGCTCAGTCTATAAATGTTCATCAGTTTATAAAACAAGTTGTATATGCATTTACATGTACAACAAATATACAGTAAGTACTTAAAATTAAATTTTAGTAAATAAATTGCTATACAAAGCCTAGAGTGGAATATAGGGCAAGTTTCTATAAGTTATTGATGTATGTGCATTTTCCTAAGTGTTTAATGCTTGTTCGTTCTACATAGACATTATAGGCGGTGTGTACGTGAAATGAAATGATACTTAGGAAAGAAAATTTGGGAAAGAAATGTTCCAGGCCTAGGGAAATCCTGTCAGAGAAATCAGTACCAATGGGATTTGAACCAAGGACCCTTTCATTGATGTCTTAAGGGGGCAGGTACAGCTTAAGGAGTATAAAAATTAGTAATATTCAATAATTAATTCCTATGAATTAAACAGTCATACACAGTTGCTATTCATCCCATAAAACATAATGTTTTTTTCACACACAATGAACCTAATTACAATTTCAAAAAATTAATTTTGCATGTCTGATTAAGTCATTCAAAATGGCAGCTCATTGCTGTGCTGGAATTGTGATTTCCCTAATATATTGGCCATTTTTAAAGATATTTCAATTCTGCATTTTTATATTAAAGCTTAAGCTTTACTTTAAGGAAATGACCAGAACTGGACTTCTATCTGTATAAACAATATCAAAAATGTATCCTCAAACCTTTATAGCAAATGTTACAGATTATTTAGTAATAAATTATTCTTTTTCAGAAAAATGATTAAAAAGATGAGCATAAGTCTGGTCATTTCCCTAGATTAAGTATACAGTTACATGCACAAGAAGTTTTATTTAAAACCCTTTAGAAGTTTAAGAACTGTCAAGGAAAGTTCAGAAAAATGTACTTTTTGAGAAATTTGCTCTAAAACTTTGATATCAAATTTTGGGTACCTTTTTAAAATTTGAAAATGATCAAAACCCTCCAGGAGTATATGATGTTCCTTCCTTTGCACATTTCTTGGCTGCAGCATCTAATTTCAGTCTCTTCCTGCACTGTCTAGCTTCTTTAGTATTTGCTAGTGCCCTTTTCTCTGCCGACTTAATCCGACAAGTCTTCATTATTCCCAAAACTCTCACTGAATACTCCAGAAACAATCCCTATTTCCCTAAGCACTTTTGATCTGCCTTTCATGCCATCATTGAAGGTAATTACTGCATCATTTGTGGCAACTTTAACTACTGTCTTCCAACACATTCCTGTTCTAGGGCAAACTTTACAAATTTTGGAATTTAGTGACTCATTTGAATTTGCTAACCTGCTGGTTAGCTCTGTTGCAACAAGATTTTTGAATACTGGCTGGTATGTTATTTTTGTGCTTATTGGTGTTCGCTGTCCCATTACTGACTCGCTGATATGGACACCATGAATTCTCCCCTAATGGGGAAAGGATATGCATGGGTTTACCGTCAGATGAGCATTTAATGGTGACATATAGCCGATGCATCTCATAGAATACACTGCCCTTTTGTTTATGGAGTAGATATTGCTTTGGCTCTTCTTTAAAAGAACTCCCCCGACAAAATTCTGTGATTTTGTTAAGTCCAACGCGTCCAACGAGTTCAACATCGCAAGCCAACACGAGCGCCTACGGAACCTACCGAAGTGACATGCGCCGACGTCAATTGCAGAAAATTTTCAACACTGCCAACAGTGATCTAACAACTACACTACTTTTAAAAAGTTAACTTTCGATATTACTTAAATAATTTTTTCTTATCTATATTTAAAAAAGAATCGTCCAATATGACATAACTTTCCATATAACTTAATTTTGGAGGACGTAAATCACAAAAAATAATCTACATCTACATTCAAAAAAGGATAAATACAAAACGCTGTATGTAGTCAGTGAACATACACTGCACAACAGTTTGCTCGTAAGACAGCTTGCTGGCAAAACTGTATGTAATCAGGAACACTTGCTCAGGTGGCAATTTCATTTTTTCAAACCACGTACCTTTAGCGACAGACTCCGAAAATTGCTCATTATGTCCTCTCCTGCAGGAAAATATTTGGAATTTCCGCCCCCGTTTCGTTACGGGATGTAGGACGGCATCGTCCTCCCGGCACAACATTCTAGTTCTTAATAAACTTCCGTCATACAAAAACTGTATGCACTTTTCCTCATTTTCGCATAAAGGCGCAAGATCGATAAAACTCATAAATCTAGCCATTGGTTTCAGATAGAAGTTCCACCGAATAACTTTCTTTACTGAATGCCAGGGCCCCGGTGGAAAATTCATTTTCAGATTTCACAGTTAAGCTGCTACCTTGCTAACAGTAAAGTTTCGAAAATCTGCAAAACAGATGCTTGGATGATGGTGCAAAGGTTGGCAACAGAAGCTTACGCCAATAACCGTGTCAGGAGCACTACAACTGCGTGGCCACTTCGGCAGGTTCCGCCAGCCCTCGTACATGCATACGATGTTGGACATTTCTTACCGGACATGTTCTAAAGAAAATCCATTTCTTTTACTCCTAACGTAATATATATATATATATATATATCCTCCACACACAGCGAACACGCTTCACTAATGTATGGTACATAAAATCTAAGTTAATCATGATATTGCCTGTACATGTGCCAGTAGCACTTGGGGTTTCTGTTTTCAATTTAGGTGAGGTTATTTTTCTCTTTGAAGCCCTGCACTTCACATTTTTCTACTCATTTTCATTGTTAATGACCTTCGTATGCTAATTACCATGGAAACACTTCTTTCGTTGTTTGTACGCCTTTATTTTATGGCCCATTTTAACTTGTCTCTGATATTTATTTCACTACCTGCACTGAAATCACAAAAAATATACACGTGCTTTCTGCTTTCACCAGATAAACAGAAACAAAACAACCGCGAAAACAACATGGCAGAAGTATGAAAAATCTAACTTTCAAAGCATTGCGCAAAGCATGTACGAAATTTCGCTTCCAAACACACCAAATTTGAAAACAAATAAAGATATGTGAAACTACTACCTAATAATGGGCGTGGCATTCACTGACATGACTTACAAAATGACATAGCATATGTTCTTTTGAATCATTACACTTAAATAATGCAGATATCTGAATAAATCTTTCTGCAAAACACTCTTAAATGCACAGTTCTTCTCGGGAAGAACTTTTACATGTTTGCTGCAATCACACACATTTTCAAAATCTTTTTTTTTTTTTTTTTTTTTTTTTTTTTTTAATTTTTAGCTTTACCCACCCCATTAACCATACTCAGCCACCTGTCAGTATATAGTTGGTATGCTCTTTATTTATACACCTAAATATGTTTCATGCTTACTGTAATAAAATATACTAATGTTATAATGTCTACAACTGCCTATTTTTCATAGTGTGCACATTTTCATACCAAGAAATTTTATCAAGGCTTTGCATACTGTAATTTCATTATTTTGATTTAATATTATGTATTAATGTGGTACTGCAAATAATATTTTGCACTCTTGAGCCAATGAGCCACAGTTCAAAGCGAACCCAGAAAGTTTGTAGTACTAACATTTCTATTCTAAATGGTTCGTATAATGATAAAATAAAGACTACTTAGTACTCAATAAAGGTGAGGAAAATGGCAACTTAAAAACATCTGATCTACAATTGGGAATCAAACATTTTAACATTAATTCCTTGCTTTGTTCATTAATACAATAGCTTTATTGTTTCTATTTCCCATTAGGGTGAAAACACAACACTACCCTAAAAATAGTAGACTTGCTATTGCAGCCATAGCCTGTTTAACAATAAACGACTCAATAATAATTATTATTAAGCATGTGAGAGTGTAACATATATTCAAAAGAAAACAGGGTGTACCATAAAATTAGTGCAAATTTAAACAAATAAATTTTAGAGTTAATACATCATTAAGAGAAGTGGAATTCAGTAAATGTAATATAAGATAAAGACTATTTCATACTTCTACACTTTTGTGTCAAAACAAGTTTTAAGTGGCAACTGAATAAATTATTATGTTTACTTTAGTTTATTATCTGCTAATATCCCTATATAAGTGCCTATTTGTATGCTTATTTTATGCCTTCAGTACCAAGCTCTATAATGATGATTATGATGAAGATGATGATAATAACAACAATATCATCATTCAATAATAATGTAGATTGAATTATTAAATGAAACTGCATACAAAGTTGCTCTTAGATATCTTTCGAAAGAAACTGAATAACATTTCCTGCAATAAACAAGCACTAAAGTAAGCAAAAGCAATTGCCAAAAATTGCAAACTGCACATCAACTTACTCAAAACACATATAATAAAAAAAGCATGTCTAAATATACAGAATTAATGCACTATAACACTATAATTAAACCAAAGAGCCTCTTCGGAGCAGAAATATTAATTTTAAACAGAAAAGCAGATATCAAAAATATAGAAAAAGAAGAACATAAAATTATTAGATAAATTTTAGGTCCACAAATTGTGGGTGCAGAATACAGACTTAGAAGTAAAAAGTAAATAAAAAAATATATACAGCCATCCATATGATATTATGAAACAAAGGTTAAAATTTTATGGAGATATTAAACGATTTAACTGCAAACAGATTCACAAAACAAATTATGGAATTCTACGAAAGTAGAAGTAAAGTACAAGTAGACACTATGAAATGGATTGGTGAAGTAAAAAATGATTTAAAATTGGCAGGAATCTCTCCAGGACAGGGACGTCTTTAGAATGAAGGTGTGTAAGTGACAAGTTGATCAAGAGGACAAACAGAACAACATAGACAGACAAGAGAAAGAAAGCCCATAGCCAAAGAGTAACGGAACTTTGGATTCATAGAAGAGCTAAGAGATGTCTCCAAGTACTTTGCATTGTTCTGCATGGAATCATTCGAAAAAAAGGTAATAATCATAATGATAGTGATAATAATAGTAGTTAAAATAATGAAATTAAATACAGTTGACGGATATCGTAAATGCAATTTACAGGGAGAAACCATACAGCAGAAAACATCTGCTTGTCAAGCTGTAGCAGATAACTCATAAACATAACCAGGTAACAAAAATTCTCCACATACAAATAGCTCTCCAATACAAACTCATTCAAAATCCACCACCGTATTACAAATATACTCCAGAACCAATTCTCGAATCTGAAGAATCCTTGTTATATTGGGAGAGAGTGATAACAACAGATAAAACAATTGACTGTAACTGATCAGACCTGCTACTGATGAATAAAACGAGCTCTAAGGCAAATATAGTTGATGTCAGTATCCCATCCACTCATAACTTAAGGAAAAAGAAATGCATAAAGTCAGTAAATACCAGAACCTGACATTAGAAATCAAAAATATCTGGAAATTACAAACTGTTAACATTATACCAACAGTTATATCGGTGGAAGGTGTGGTCTCAACATTCTTAGCAGAGTACATTCAAGACATCGGAATTCAGCAATATACAACGGGCAACACTACTCCAAACATGTCATGTTGAGCTGCTGAATAAGATGAAACTCTTCTAAACAGCATCAATACCAACAAAAGTTGGTAAAAAAAAAAAAAAAGCTCTCTGAGAGCTCTCTCTCTCCCTCCCTCTCTCTCTCTCTCTCTCTCTCTCTAAACAAAAGGCTCTCTGAGACTTAGACCATGGAGGAATACATTTCTCCCTACTTACCTAGGCTGTCAAGTACAACATTAAAATTAAAAAGTCATTGCTCCAGTATCTTGAGTTTAAGCATTGAAATGCACAAATTGAAAGGGAATGAAATTCTCTCATTTTTGCAATTCTTCTCATTTCTAAATTTAATTATTGAAAATGTCCCTTTAACGCAATGAACAGAATCTTAACAGGCTATGACAAATATATTTACAGTTAAAACACCTTAAAATTTGTTCCAAAATGTATGCTTCACATTGGTATTATATATAATAAGCAATGCTTTCAGTCTTCTATAAAAGTATGATATGTACAAATGATTAGGCTAAAGTAAATATTGAGAAAACTGAAATTAGATAACATCTACCTATACCTTCCCATAGTAGGATGTATTGATATATAAACGACTTATCTTACCTATATGACAGCTTCGAAACGCACATGCCACTTACTTGGACTTCTAAAGCACAAATGACAGTGTTTAGGGCAGGGTTTCCGTTTACTTCACGGAACTGTGTGTACAGTATCGCGGTTTTGTGTTCACAACGTCGGAAAACACTCTTATCTTGAGGTTGGGTTATTTTCAACTACTTCGAGGTAAAAATGTAAACATGCGTTGGTCATTACATTATCTCCCCGTTTAAAGAAAAGGCTCGTGCTTCGTTTATTTAATTTAACCACGTGTAACTTATTCGCTACAAAAATAAATTCGCTGCGGACAGGATTCGAACCTGTGCTGGTAGAACCCATTGGATTTCAAGTCCAACTCCTTAACCACTCGGACACCGCAGTTGTTACAACAAAGGATATCTATCTCAAGTTTACTCATGTCTAGTCTGAGAGTTAATTTGATTACTACAAAAATACATTCACTACGGACAGGATTCGAACCTGTGCGGGTTGAACCCATTGGATTTCAAGTCCAACTCCTTAACCACTCGGACACCGCAGCTGTTACAACAAAGGATATCTATCTCAAGTTTACTCATGTCTAGTCTGAGAGTTAATTTGATTACTACAAAAGTACATTCGCTACGGACAGGATTCGAACCTGTGCGGGTAGAACCCATTGGATTTCAAGTCCAACTCCTTAACCACTCGGACACCGCAGCTGTTATAACAAAGGACATCTATCTCAAGTTTACACATGTCTAGTCTCTGAGTTAATTTGATTACTACAAAAATATATTCGCTGCGGACAGGATTCGAACCTGTGCGGGTAGAACCCATTGGATTTCAAGTCCAACTCCTTAACCACTCGGACACCGCAGCTGTTATAACAAAGGATATCTATCTCAAGTTTACACATGTCTAGTCTCAGAGTTAATTTGATTACTACAAAAATACATTCGCTGCAGACAGGATTCGAACCTGTGCGGGTTGAACCCATTGGATTTCAAGTCCAACTCCTTAACCACTCGGACACCGCAGCTATTACAACAAACGACATCTATCTCAAGTTTACACATGTCTAGTCTCAGAGTTAATTTGATTACTACAAAAGTACATTCGCTGCAGAAAGGATTCGAACCTGTGCGGGTAGAACCCATTGGATTTCAAGTCCAACTCCTTAACCACTCGGACACCGCAGCTGTTATAACAAAGTATATCTATCTCAAGTTTACACATGTCTAGTCTCAAAGTTAATTTGATTACTACAAAAGTACATTCGCTGCGGACAGGATTCGAACCTGTGCGGGTAGAACCCATTGGATTTCAAGTCCAACTCCTTAACCACTCGGACACCGCAGCTGTTGTAACAAAGTATATCTATCTCAAGTTTACACATGTCCAGTCTCAAAGTTAATTTGATTACTACAAAAGTACATTTGCTGCGGACAGGATTCGAACCTGTGCGGGTAGAACCCATTGGATTTCAAGTCCAGCTCCTTAACCACTCGGACACCGCAGCTGTTACAACAAAGGACATCTATCTCAAGTTTACACATGTCTAGTCTTAGAGCTAATTCGATTACTACAAAAGTACATTCGCTGCAGACAGGATTCGAACCTGTGCGGGTAGAACCCATTGGATTTCAAGTCCAGCTCCTTAACCACTCGGACACCGCAGCTGTTATAACACACGGTATCTATCTCAAGTTTACACATGTCTAGTCTCAGAGTTAATTTGATTACTACAAAAGTATATTCGCTGCAGACAGGATTCGAACCTGTGCGGGTAGAACCCATTGGATTTCAAGTCCAACTCCTTAACCACTCGGACACCGCAGCTGTTACAACAAATGACATCTATCTCAAGTTTACACATGTCTAGTCTTAGAGTTAATTCGATTACTACAAAAGTACATTCGCTGCGGACAGGATTCGAACCTGTGCGGGTAGAACCCATTGGATTTCAAGTCCAACTCCTTAACCACTCGGACACCGCAGCTGTTGTAACACACGGTATCTATCTCAAGTTTACACATGTCTAGTCTCAGAGTTAATTTGATTACTACAAAAGTATATTCGCTGCAGACAGGATTCGAACCTGTGCGGGTAGAACCCATTGGATTTCAAGTCCAACTCCTTAACCACTCGGACACCGCAGCTGTTACAACAAATGACATCTATCTCAAGTTTACACATGTCTAGTCTTAGAGTTAATTCGATTACTACAAAAGTACATTCGCTGCGGACAGGATTCGAACCTGTGCGGGTAGAACCCATTGGATTTCAAGTCCAACTCCTTAACCACTCGGACACCGCAGCTGTTACAACAAAGGATATCTATCTCAAGTTTACACATGTCTAGTCTTAGAGCTAATTCGATTACTACAAAAGTACATTCGCTGCAGACAGGATTCGAACCTGTGCGGGTAGAACCCATTGGATTTCAAGTCCAACTCCTTAACCACTCGGACACCGCAGCTGTTGTGTGATAAAATATTAGATCCGAGATACAAAGAATGTCCGTTGTGAGTCGTTTGGTTATAATAAATGCTGTTCAGTGCATAAGGTTTCGAATCAGTACGCTAGGATCTAAATAAGATTTGCAGAAACGGAATTTCTAGTCGATTTAGTAAACATCAAGGTTACTTCTTTATTTCACAGTTCCTACACTTAACTAACCGATAACTACATTGGCTTCTCAAACAAATACATCGATTACTGGATTTCCTTGAAACCAAAGAGACAACATTACTTCTTCTGAGAAAGAAGCGAAGGTATCAGAAATTTTTTCCAACTCTTAACACCCCTTATCCTTTTTTTTTTTTTTTTTTTTTTTTTTTGTCCTTCAAATTTCCAAACTGATTGTAAATATGGCAATATTATGTAAAGTGTGAAAAACTATAATGTTTTTGATGTTACCTATATTCAGGTATACAAAACCTGTTTTGGAGAAGCATTAATTCATGGCTAAAATAGCATCCACTTGGTAAAGCTGCTGCCTGCCAAGCAAGGGGTACTCGGTTCGAATCTCGGCGATGGGGTGGGAATTTATCTCCTGCCAAGATAATTCCTCATTTTTCTCAGAGTCTGACAGTATTATATGAATGAGAGTGTGAATGTGTACGTGATCTAAGAATTAAAAAAAAGAACGAATACGAGTTAACACTTTCGATTTGTTCTAAAGGAGAACGTTTGCGAATATGACCATTGCTGTTAAAGTGGAACTCTATACAAAAATTCACTTTTATTATAAACATATCTTATGCTGCTGGAGCTGTATATAACAGATACATTTACGTAATTTTTTTTCTACGATACCTGAAAATTTGGTGTTTTCAGGGGTATCCACAAGTGCAAGTTCTAAATCTTTAGTTTTTAGCTAAACGTCTCACTTTATCACATGCTACATTGCACCAAATTCGAAACGAGGCTGCCCATCAGTATAGTGTTTAACGCTTGCGTTTACTACATGTGGCACCGCAGGCGGTGACATTGATGATACACGAGATGAAGATGGAGCACTGGTGGAATGAGATGGCGGTGGAAACCGGAGATACCGGAGAAAACCCGCTCAGGCGGAGTCTTGTCCACCACGAATCTCATATCTGTGAGTACACAACTTCCCTTATTTACCAAGGAGAACATTGTGTGTTCAATTTCTTGCAGATATCTTTATTATTTTGGAGGGAAAAAAACATTACTCGTATTTTATTTTTATTATGTCAATTAATCCATTGTTGCAAGAATCACATCTTTGAGGAAAAGGTAAAAATAGTAGCAAATTGTTTAAATAAGACACAAAATTTACACTGAAATTATTTCACTCTTCTATTGTTTCAGAAGAAATACAAACTATCAAACTTTAAATACAATTTCTGTAACGATTTCCCCAGTAGTTCAGGTTATAATTCATATCTTTACCAATTTAAAACTATAGAAAATACCGTTCTCTGAGTTTCCACTGAAAATTTGAACAACACTGGTTATAAACTTATTCCTATTTAACAGCAAAAGTATAGGAAAATCAAAGTTGAAAATTGGAAATATAGTAGAACCTCGTTTACTTGGATCAACTGGGACCAGGCAATCCGAGTTAACGAAAATCTAGATTATCCGGAGAATGACAGAAAAATGATACAAAAACACATTCATCACCGAAATATTTGTAATGGAGTTTAGAAATTACTATCAACGCACCTTCACCTATAAACACACACACACTATATGTACACAATGTAGCTACAAACCAGTCGGTACTAAAAGTGCATTGAGATTTTCAGTTTAGTGTATCACATATGAGCAGCGCCATCTCGCATCCGCTTTAACATTAGAACTTCATTTGGCAACGTTGTGTCTTGAAACTTGAAATAAAGCATACATTTCTCTATGTTTGTTACTGCTTGTTTGTGTGTCATAACCACAGCCGTTTCAATACTACCTGAATCTGAATACTCTTTATTTTCATTTTCAGTAACACTGCAAGATGCAACAATGTCTTCCTCTGTAAGCGGTTTATAACCTCCGTCATTGTCAGTGTCTTCATCAACATCGGAACAGCCATCCATATTTTTAGAAATATCTATAAAATCTTCATCCACTCTTATTTTTTCTTCTTCAAAATTGTTTTCTGGCAAGTCAAACACTTTGTCAAAGTTTCTCTTCCAACCTGATCTCAAGCAGTTGTGGTGAGTGCAGTGAATTCTCCCGCTGGCAAGAGAATTTGAGTAATATATCCGCTGAGAATACTAATTTATCATCTGTAAAACAAATCTTCATTTACTACTGTACTTACAGTAGAACTTCTTTAACCCAGACGTCGGGATAACCCGGACCACTTCAAGCTCGTTTGAGGAAATAAAGAAACATCGAAACACTAAAACTATTGATAACAATTATTGCTTACTTACCCATTGTGGTGAAATAGTGAAGCCAGTGTCATTTGCTGCGATGAGAAGCATTTGTTCACTGAGGCTTTCTCGCACTGTTTCACCTTGTTGATGATCGTGTTTTACCGACCAACATTGACCCAAATAACAACAGGGGACATTTCTGCACGTACAACTCAGTGGTCACAGCTGCATCCAAATGAAAGTAATTCTCCGCCTGTAAAGGCATGATGTACGCGTCGAGAAAGTGACGCTCTGCGGTTTATTAGGCGCCAAATTTAGATACGCAGTCTAAATACAGTTAAAAGCGAATAAATAAAAACATAGAACTAAGAAAAATCACAATTAAAAATAGCAATCTTGTTACCCTAGATTTTCGTTCACTTTCAGATAGATGCATTTGTCTTAAAGAGTTAATGACGGCGGCCTCTAAATTTTAGTTCACTAATTACCAGTAACTCCGGAAAGTTGAGCGGCTTCTTCGAAATAGATGCATGCCACTATGATGGTTTATTAATGGTTCAGCGATCAAAAAGTAATATATAATAACCCATGGCGCGACAGCCCTTTAAGGGCCAAGACCTACCTACCCGACTGCCGGCCTCACGCACCCTTACGCACGGCAGAGGTAGACGATCATCCAACCGATACGGGGAAGAGATGTTGTCAGCATCTCGGCATCCTCCAGCCGGAATGTTGGTTTCCGTGACCAGGGCCACTTACCTAGCGTAAGCTCCTCACTTTCCTCACGATGCTGAGTGGGCACCGGTCCTATACCCGGGACTTAAAATCCGCACCACATGGGTGGGATCGAACCCGGGCCGCTTTGCGTGGCCAGGGGCCAAGACATGCTGTCTTAGCCCGCTACGCCACGGCGCAGGACATCAAAAAGTAATACCTTATCTTATTAATAAGAGGCGGATTCCTATGAAATGTCATATTTTTAATGAAGCCTATGATCTGAGTTTCAAGTAAGTAAAAACATATTGTCTTATACATGTATTCTAATGAAAATTATGCAATTTTTATTGAGATTTAAAAGTCATACTTCTCACTTTTTCAGATCTTTGGTCATATTTATGCTTATTTCCATGATAAAGTTATATTTTGGCCATATTTTGGAAATCGTTATAGTGTAGTCAGCAGTGTAGTCAGTGGCTTGACCCTGCCAAAGTCATTGTTAAAAAAAGTTAGTTTGGTCTCAAAGTAATGTTTTATGTCTGGTGGAATTTTGAAGGTGTGATTCACTGGGAGTTTGTTCCAAACGGACGGGCAATTGATTCGGAACTTTATTCTCAACAACCGGAACGAGTGCATGGAAATTTGAACTGGAGATATGCTGCATTAGTTAACCGAAATAAAGTTCTATTGCAACAGAACAATGCAACACACCATACTGCACGAACAACCATGGAAACATACAGGAATTGGGAGAAATCAAACTGTTACCACACCCAGCATACAGCCCTGATCTCGCACCATCAGATTATCATCTTATTCGATCCATGACAAATTTTCTACGTGGAAGAAATGTTGACAACATTGAAGTAGTGCAAGTGGGCGTCACTGAATTATTGGCATCACAAACCAGAGACTGGTACCTCGTGGGATAATAAGCCTCGCTGAACGATGGCTCAAAGACCATAGAATCTAATGGTCTATACCTTGAAGATTAATTAACTGCTTGTCAGAACACATTTCAAATAATCGTTTTTCTTAAATAAAAGACATTACTTATGAGACGGTATCTATAAATATGGCGATATTCCTTAATATTATGATGGGCGGGTTTTACGTGCCGCGTCCTGTATATGGATCTCGACAAAACACACACTTTCTTTATCTTTTTAAAAACATTGCGGTGCTTGCACTTTTCTCAAATGAGGAATCGTTATTCCTTTTAAAGATAATGATAATAATATTTCAATGCCATTACATAGTGACTAGTTTGCGATGGTTCAAATGTTGGAACTGGAAAGAGAGTGATGCCCTAAGGGCTGTTTATGTTGAGGCTTGACCTAGACAGGTAGAAAGGGTTGGTCAATAACCTCAAAAAGGGAGATAATTTGCAGTTAATTAGGAAAGCCGAAGACAGTTTAGTGGTCTTCGAGAGGACACTTCCGGTGAGGACACCAAGGAATACCTTGGTGGTTATCAAGGCGATGTGTACGCAGGTGCATGTAACAAACTTATGGTAGGCAAAGCTCCATTCCCGAATGTAAGGCAACAAAAAATGGAGAGGAAAACGAACCAGTCGTATTGTATAAAACAGCTATCTCGAAAATTGCTAACTCTACAAAAATAGATTTTAGTAAATTTTGTCCTTTAACAAGACTTGCGTTTTCTGTTTAGTAAGATTTTGTCTATCTCTTAAGGTTTACCAGAACGAAGACGACTTCTGAGGATATTCGCAGAAAATTCTAACTACACTTTTGTCGTTAGGATATCTGAAATATGCAGCATTTTAATCAAAATCACTAGAACCAATTTTTAGATATCCAAAAATGTACGAAAAACGTTTTATGTAAAGGATGGCCTGGGATGCGGGGAGGAATTTCTTGAAAATCTTTGGGTTGCATCTTTGAAAGATTCTGTACTTAAATACCCAATTTGATGTTTCAGTAACTTTCCATATTGTGTTCTGCATATTAAACCTTGTTTTTAAACGCTAATTTTTTATTTTATTTTAGTTTATTTATTTATTCAGGCTGTCTGAAAACATGTGATGAAATTTCAGCATGCAATTTTTGGGTAGAAATCGGTAGTTCTGCTTTACTATACGTAAAAAGAAGTTCAACTGGTATAATATGATCCACTTTGATTATTTTAAACAAACTTAGATATAAGAGAGTGAAATAATATTTTGTTACTGAATGAAAAAATTATCGATAAAGACTTGCCAATGTGATACTTCTCAGGAAATGTTAAGATATTTTGGATGATAAAATATGAGATTTAAAGACTATCAAAGTTATGACGTTTTCCGATACACAATTGTCATGTTTATTGTAATGTCTTCTTTGATTCAGTTTCACAAAGCCTTTCTGCTTGAGAAATGCTGCTAGTTACTTTTAGTAGATCTAGAAACTAAAATGCTTATTTATTCTCTCCATAGTGGTAGCATTGGAATTTCCTAGAAAGAGGATCTGAACAAAGAAGAAATATTGTTTGTGGGCAGAGTAAGAAGATGGGAAATGCCTCAGGCTGCCTGTCATCACGCGGAATAGGAAAAACCCTGACTGAATGTCTTTCTCTAATATATTGAAAGAGGATGACCCAGCTAGTGGTTACTAATCACATGTTGTAATAAGTTTATTGGCATGTGAGATAAAAGGTTGTTTGATATCTGCCTTAAATTGGTGACATAAGGTGTACAACTGTTTGTGTTATCACTGCAGGTAAAGGACATGTGAATACTTTTCTATGCATTCTCCTGAAGAGATATTTGTCCACAAGATAGGAACACAACACGCAGTAACAGTTTTAGGCCTTCGTCCAGTTTGGGTCTGTCAGAGGCGAACAATGAAACTGACTCCAAAAAACCAACGATTTGTACAGATACCATTTAGTGAAAGCTTCGCATCAATAATTGAGCGAGGTAGCGCAGGTTATCTTGCTCGAGGACAGTCACTAAAATTGATCCATTTGGAGCACTCTATGTATATAAAAATAGTTTCACGTTTGTTAGTCTCACAAAAACTCCAGAACGGCTGAACAGATTCGCCTAACTTTGGTTTCTAAATATTTGTACAAACACGTTCAACAGGTCCCGAGTTCGAATCTCGGTTAGGGTGGGTTACCTGGATAAGGTTTTTTCTGGGGTTTTCCTTATCCTGATAGACGAATGTCGGGTAACTCTAAGCTCCATGGACCCCGGATTCATTTGAGCATCATTTCACCCATTTCATTCATCATCCGATATGACTTAACGTTGGAGGACGTAAATTAAAAGAAGAAGAAGAAGAAGAAGAAGAAGAAGAAGAAGAAGAGAAGTAGAAGAAGAAGAAGAAGAAGAAGAAGAAGAAGAAGAGAAGAAGAAGAAGAGAAGAAGAAGAAGAGAAGAAGAAGAAGAAGAAGAAGAAGAAGAAGAAGAAGAAGAAGAAGAAGAAGAAGAGAAGAAGAAGAAGAAGAAGAAGAAGAAGAAGAAGAAGAAGAAGAAGAAGAAGAAGAAGAAGAAGAAGAAGAAGAAGAAGAAGAAGAAGAAGAAGAAAGAAGAAGAAGAAGAAGAAGAAGAAGAAGAAGAAGAAGAAGAAGAAGAAGAAGAAGAAGAAGAAGAAGAAGAAGAAGAAGAAGAAGAAGAAGAAGAAGAAGAAGAAGAAGAGGTCCAAGGAGGTTTAAAAGGCGCAAAAACCTGATGTGATAATGGACCGTGTTTATTAACTAATATAAAAATACACACGAGAACTTTTACGGAACACATACACCTTTTATTTTTGAAAAACTAAAGCATTACAAAGTAAAAAATATTGCACCCCTTGCTAAAGTCTTCAAATATATTTCACTTACTATATTTTACTAAACAACGTTATCAAGACTGAATTTTTTTGTACCGTGATATATCTTTCGAAAATTAGACACTTTCGAAAATTAGACACAAAATTAATTTCTAAACGCTCTATAACATTATAAATAATAATTGACCACAGGCAATTGTCAAATATTGGAAAATCCTTGGATACCTTATTTAAAATTTGTGTTTGTGAATTCGTGAACTGAATTGACAAAAATTAATTGAATTTCTTTGTGACTTTGTGAAGTTTGCGGAAACTGTTTTACTATGCCAAGGAGAAGATGGCTTGACTCAGGTCGTAGAAGTCAGTCATGTGCTGACCGCACTGATGAGTAGCGAGACGCATGTCACTAACTCAATCGACTTATCCAATGTCAAGCCACTTTCTTCAAGGCGGGTTATGGTATCCGTCAAAAATGCAAATTTTTATTTAATTAAAGCTAATTTACCTTGGATTTGAGTACCGGAAAACAGATCCTGTGCGCTCTCAATTGCCTTAGTATCTACCTTATCAAAGCTATTAATAGTAGGTAATGTCAGAATTGCGTTCTAGAATGTCTGTTTCTTCCGGGGGAGTTGTTTTCGTACAAATTAGTTGATACAGTTATAAACCAGGATAACGTAGTCAACTATCCCACAGAGTTTTAAAATTCATCAGAATTGCCTGGACTTCCACCTAACTATTTAAAATTAAAATTGTGATCATGCTTCTTAACATTAACCAACCACGACTGTGCAATGGAACGAGAGTAACTGTGAAAAAGCTAATGAATAACGACATCGAGGCAACAATCATCAAAGGAAAGTACAAAGGAGAGGATAACTTGTTCCCGCGTATTCCGATGATTCCAACGGATTTATCCTTTTATTTTAGGCGTGTACAATTTCCCGTGCATTTGACCTTTGCGATGACCATAAATAAATCACAAGGGCAGTCGTAGGAAGTTTGCGGAATCAACTTGGAGTTTCTCTGTTTCTCTCATAGACAATTATATGTCGCGTGTTCACGCGTCGGAAAACCACCATCTTTTTATATTTACGCACCACAAAAAAAAAATGTTTAACAGAAAGCTTTACACTGATTAACTTAATTGTAAGTGTGTTATATTTGAACTTCACCCCAATTGTCGAATAAATAACTAACTAGTCCGACACTTTTATTGGTGGTACGTAGGTCGCCGGGTGAGCTCCTATAAAATGGCAGCTTTGCTAATGAACCCCTAATTATTTAATGAATTGTTTCATTAAAAATGGAATAATCAGTTGCATATTATTCTTACAATTCACTGCAAAGGCTAAGTGTAAAAATAATCAAAACAGTACCAAAATTACGGAAATTTCCAATTTTAACAGCGCCTCTCCATAAGGCAAGAAAAGACTGAAATACACGCAATACACAAAGTAGTTTTGAAAATGTGGTCATGCGCTTCAAACTAGGAAAGAGATATAGAACCCCCTATTAGATTTAAGTTAATTAAAATAATTCTTTGGCAGTTAATTTTCTGTGAAATTTTTATTTTTAAATAAATATTTAGTGAAAGCTTGTAAGGAATTGAGGCAGCCTCCGCATATTCACGTGTAAAACGTGTTAATTCGTTTTTAAAATTGTAATAATTGGTGAAAATATAGCAATAGCATGATCTTCCCTGAAATAACAAAAATATTGGAGACTGGTACATACATAACATAAACCTGCTGAATGGGCTCGGCAATCAGCACTTACAAGTGGCTTATTTGACAAGTTTGTGACACCATTCCCTGTGAGCGGTTGATGGAAACAAAAGAACAGACACTTCCGCATGTACATGTGACTTGGCGGTGTTATAGGAAGTGAATTGGATTACTCAGCACCTGCCTAGGGTTATTAACATAGCGAAACGGGTGTGTCACACAATGGGAAAAAGGTCACACCTACTCGTAGCATTTCGGTCACATTCAATGTCACAGACACGAGATCTGTAGCCAAACATTTGTTCCGAGAAAAGAACACATGTCAATGCAATACTTACCGAATAAGTTACCAAGATAAGTTCTGGCGTATTTTACGAAAGTTTTGCATGTAAATAAAATGTTTTGGCAATTTTTTATGTTATTCGATAAAGAAATATGTGCTCTACGAAGCAGTCTGTTTCGTTGTTATATGCTTATATGCTGTTATTTTCAGGTCAATAAAATGTAGTGTCAAGTCGACAACAAGAGCAGCTTCCGTGCACATCGATTAAACTCAAAAAGTTGAAGATGTCGAAGGTTATGCCGAACAGATAGCGTGGATGGTTGTTAAAAGGAAAGAGCACTCTGCAATAACAATAGAGGGCTCAAGTTGTTCTCGGGAAGCGAGCCAGGTGAAAAGACGATTAGATATCGACGTTTCGGGAGTGTGCATCTCTCCCATCATCGGGATATTTATAAAATGTTGTAACCACATATGAAATACTGGATATAACACAAATATTAACAAAGACAAAACACTATCAAAAATCGCATTACTGAACAAAATATTGTTTTCAGTAAATTAAATGCCAGGTCAGGAGATGGCGTGAGTATAGAAAACTAATTGGGTCAAAGAAACGTAACTACTTAACTTGTTTATCAAGCTGTATTGATCTGTGCTACTTGATCTGTGCTTCTTAAGTCAACGGATTTCCATTTTAAGGCCGGTTTCCAAGAGGAGCTGAACTAAAATCCAGCATCACGATTAAGCGTGCTCCTTTCAGAGGAAATCGCCAAAGCCTCCTTAATTCTCCGCTCCCAGTAACTGTTGCATTTTGCCAAGATGGTCGTCTCCCGAAAATTGGCTCTATGGCCGTTATCAAAACAATGTTCTGCCAGCCCACACTTCTCAGGTTGCATTAAGCGAATGCTCCGTTCATGTTCGTTTATTCTGGTAGCGATGGTCCTTCCTGTTTGTCCTGTTTGTCCTATATATGGTGTCCCACATTCATGCGGTACACTCCCAAAATTTGGAAGTCCAGTTTGTCTTTCACTGGTCTCAACAGATGTTTAATCTTCGGAGGTGGCTTGTGAGTGGTCCTGATGTTGTATTTGGCGAGAATATTATTATTATTATTATTATTATTATTATTATTATTATTATTATTATTATTATTATTATTATTATTATTATTATTATTATTATTATTATTATTATTATTATTATTATTATTATTATTATTATTATTATTATTATTATTATTATTATTATTATTATTATTATTATTATTATTATTATTATTATTATTATTATTATTATTATTATTATTATTATTATTATTATTATTATTATTATTATTATTATTATTATTATTATTATTATTATTATTATTATTATTATTATTATTATTATTATTATTATTATTATTATTATTATTATTATTATTATTATTATTATTATTATTATTATTATTATTATTATTATTATTATTATTATTATTATTATTATTATTATTATTATTATTATTATTATTATTATTATTATTATTATTATTATTATTATTATTATTATTATTATTATTATTATTATTATTATTATTATTATTATTATTATTATTATTATTATTATTATTATTATTATTATTATTATTATTATTATTATTATTATTATTATTATTATTATTATTATTATTATTATTATTATTATTATTATTATTATTATTATTATTATTATTATTATTATTATTATTATTATTATTATTATTATTATTATTATTATTATTATTATTATTATTATTATTATTATTATTATTATTATTATTGTTGTTGTTGTTGTTGTTATTGTTATTATTATTATTGTTATTATTATTATTATTATTATTATTATTGTTGTTGTTGTTATTATTATTATTATTATTATTATTATTATTATTATTATTATTATTATTATTATTATTATTATTATTATTATTATTATTATTATTATTATTATTATTATTATTATTATTATTATTATTATTATTATTATTATTATTATTATTATTATTATTATTATTATTATTATTATTATTATTATTATTATTATTATTATTATTATTATTATTATTATTATTATTATTATTATTATTATTATTATTATTATTATTATTATTATTATTATTATTACAGAATATGTTTTATATCTTGGAATATTTTCCACGCTTTTACCAATTATGTTACGTAGGTTTATATTCTCTGCACATTATTTTGTATTTACATTTTCAACTTAGTTATTCATACGGTATGCGCCAAAATATATAGTACTCATTTTGGCACATTGCACATGTGCACGCCTGAGCGTCTGCGTGTTGTTACATCGCCATGGTGTATAGTTATTTGTGTAAAGAACGTTGTGCTCTGTGACTGGAAAAGATATTGGGGGCTCGCGACGGAGGAAAAAGTGTTTATAGTAGAATATATTTTCGCTCGTACGGAAACGGTTATCAAGGCGGGCCGAGTTTAAAGTTAGTGGCGGAGCAATATCGTGATCACTTCAATAAGCCAGCACCTAGCAACACAGTTATGCTATCTGTTGTTAAAAAATTTTGTCGTACGGGTAGTGTATTGTGTCAAAGCAAGGGAAGGTCTGGTAGGCCAGTAAATGTCTCCACAAATGAAAATCATTGACGTGTCCTCAATCAGGTGCTGCCGTCTCCAAAGCGAAATCTTCGGCGGACATCCCTGAAATTAAACGTCAGCAATACGTCCCTTCGACGTAATGCAGATTGGGCAACGACTGACGGAGCATAATGGGCATGTCAGGGTATAATATTGTGCACGATTCTTTGTCATAGTGTACGAGGATCCAGATTTCTTGTTCAACGTCTTGTTAAACTCCGACGAAAGTCACGTTCACTTGGGCGGTTTTATCAATCGCCAAACAACTCACTCTGTTTCGAGAGACCAGACACTATAGTCCAGAAACTGTTACATAGTGTGCATATGACGATTTGGCGTGCAGTGTCAGGAAATTGTATATTTCATAGAGAATGTTGATGGTGCACCTCTTTCTGTTAACCAGGAACGCTATAGCAAAATGGTGATCGGGCCATTTATTCAGGAACTAAGTTTTTGTCGTGCCAGGAGCATGTTCGAGATGCGTTCAAGTTATAACCCGTCCTGTTTTTTTTTTTTTTTCCTCACAAAGTAATCACAAAAAATGTGAAACTAGTGTCACTTCTCAACGTAATCTCCCTCTAGCCATACACATTTTTCACAACGTCGACGCTATGATTCTATTGTCACTGCGAACGCTTCTTTAGGAGTGTGTTTTGACAACTGGAAAATGCTGAGGCAATAGCGGCACGACTAGACCACGGTGTGTCTTTCATCGTGGTTAACAGCCAAAAGTCACTAGGAGCAAGGTCAGATGAGTAGGGAGCATGAGCAATCACTTCAAAGTTGTGCATTCGTGGCATCCACCTGGAGGACACTTTTCGCATTTTCAGATCTTCATGGTCTGAATCTTCATGCTCATATTCAGATTGTGTGCACAGATCCCACGGAAATGCCAATTTTGGAGGCGATGTCTGCAACGCTCAATCGGCAACCCTCCAAAACAACGTTCTCCACTCGCTGGATCATGTCGTCAGACCGGCTGGTGCGAGGCCGGACTGTCTTGGTTCGTTGTCACGCGAAAACATTGAACTGTCGCACCCAGGAACGCACATTAGATACATCCATGGTACCATCACCACATGCCTCACTCAACTGGCGATGAATTTCAATAGGTGTCACACCACGAAAATGGAGAAAATGAATGATTACACGCTGTTCTTGCAATGAAAACGTCGCCATTTTAAGTATCAAAAACAGTCCTTAGTCTCTTCACTGCCACTAGAGCTCTATGCACTTTTCAGTGCTGCCATCTCTGTCACGCATTCACAAAAAGTCCATGTGTATTTTTTAAAAAGGCCAGAAGTTCCTATCTGATTCCAGTCCTAAAAAATAGGTGTTATAACTTGAATGCACCTCGTAGATGAATAATAGAGAGTGGTTCCAACAAGACGGGGCGACCTGCCACACCGCTCGACAGTCTATGGCTATGCTGCAAGAAATCTTTCCAGATCGAGTTATTTCCCACGGAGCTGAGTTCCCCTACCCACGACATTTCCTCAATCTCACACCACCTGATGCGTACGTGTGGGGAATGTTAAAGGAGAAAGTTTTCAATTGTCCAGATCCATCCAAAACTGTGTCTGCGTTACGTCAGAAGATCGTCTCGTTCTTCGGGACGCTGCAGCAACCTGCGTTCAGGAATATGTTGGGAAATCTGCGTTATCATTATGAACACTGCCTACAGTGCAACGGAGCACATTTTGAACATTTACACTATCTCGACACTAAGGTAATGACAATAAGAGTAACATAATTTCCAGTACTGTATATTTTGGCGAATGCTCTATAACTAATTACGTTGGAAATTTAACTACCAAATTACTCATTTAAGCACGCAGGAAATGCAAGTGTATGTATAATTGACAGGCAAATATGCGTTGCTGGCAAATCTGGTAACGTCAATCACAATTTGGCATATTTCCCGAGTAGTAACATATGTTTCCATTTTCGATAATTAGTTGCAACGTACGAATATAACGCTCGGTTTTTATCTGTCAAATGCAATGACAGACTCCAGGTCTCACACCTGCACATTCTCAAGTCTTTGAAACACATTTGTACACATTTAGTGCTCTTGAGATGTTGGAGAAGAAAACACAATGATCCTTGAAGAGCTGTGCCAAAACACACACCTCATCCAAGACCTTCTAATGTCTCTACATGCTGTATATAATTCATACCTACAACTAAACGTATTTATAGCTTGAACACTATCCGTATGGCTGTAAGTGACTTGCTTTACTAACTTGGAGAACATCCAATTGGAACATCTTTAAGGATGAATATACCTAGCAGTAATTTGTGAGGCGAGCATTCCGGAGAACTGGAGTTTGATTCCCATCGGAGCTACTATTCTATGAGAATTGTTGCGTATATGGGCTGAGCAAGATTTGTAAATTACGATAATCATTGTTACTTAAAATTCATTGCCTGTAACTTGAGTTTAGGCAAAGCTGTTTGTCCATGGTTAAGCTTAAATTCTGCTGACTGGCAAAACATTTACTTTGGACTGGGAATCACACATCCTGCTGATCAACGGAAATAATGCACAGGTGGCCAGTAACAGGTCTCAACATGTTCTCAATGATGTAAACAATGATTGCACAAGATGGGGCAATATTTGGGAGGAAAATAATAGCTAGTGTGGGAACTGCTGATTAGCTTTTGGGCAGGACCCCTATTTAAGCTTGGTTGAGTTAGCACTCAGGGAGACTTTCTGATGGACTCTAGATTGGGCTCTATGCTGGATGAACTCAAGAGATTGCTCCGTAAACATTAACAAGAGTTTATTTTAAAAGTGCTGTTAAAAGTTAGATCGCCAGAGGGGTGCACCGGTCAAGATATCTCTTGCCAGTTGCACAAGGTTCAGCCATGTAACCAACGCGCCCCTGATCTCATCAAGATCCAGGGAGTACCCTGTAGAAGTGCTATGCACTTTGGAATACATTTATTAGTTTGGGTTTGAATTTAGATGTTGCTTCTACTCTACCTTCCCATGTTTCCTAGGCCCCATAGTTACTATATAGGGTTGTGATTAAAAGCCCCTACCTTTAGCCACTACAACCCTAATGTAACAGTATTTTTTCGTGGGTCAGTAATGAAAGTTGGAATGTTTCTTTTTTGTCATCAATTCCCTGTTCATATTTGTTACACCTCATTGTTCAGAGCTATAGGATCCGGAGAATTAGGACTATGAAAAATATCTCCCTGGCATTTATCTCCCTTCCTGGAAGCTCCCTCGATTATCACAGGATCCGCGGATAGTGATTTGTGTCATGTTTGGAATTATTATGTACCCCGTCTTTGTTTACGCACATCGTTATCCGGATCTGGTCGCCATTTTAATGTTTCCTTCATCTTCTCCTTCAACGATCGCATTGGTTGTGGTCCGGTTCGCTGACAACTAACTCTTAACCATTCATGTTGGAGGACTTTATTATAAAACCCACATCTAGTTAAGGCTTTCTAAAATGACAAATATTTCTTAGTTCCAGTGTACAGTTCCAATAAAGATTTGGAACAAGTGATTTTACAAAAATAGATTTCTATGTCTCACATCGTAATTGACTGTTGAAAAAAATTAAAGCAATGAGTGTATCATAGTTACATCTGTGGTGTATGTGTTAAGTGAATGAAGTAAACAATGACAGTGCTAAGGCCACGAAAGTACGCCTTTACTGGAGCGCAGCAACTGCACAAGACTCTTAGGAGTTGAGACCCTAGTGAGCTTCCCAAATGCTACTCCCGCGCAGCGGAAGGCTTTTTGCCCTCAAGGAATTTACAGGCTTTTCGTTCACTCATTAATATGCGGCATATTTGAGCACTATGAACGAAAACCCGGATAAATACCAAAGTTAGTAATTAATTGTCGTATCTTCAGAATATGACACGGAGATTTCCAAGAAAATATCCCGCTCCAAATTATCTTTAAAATGAATTTTTCTAATTTTTTTACTTTCTTAAAATTGCTCTGAGGAGATTTATTAAAATACCACATTTAAGACCTTACATGACAATCTGCATTTCTCCAACTTTCTGGAAATGGTCTAGAAAGTCCTCTTCATTCACAAGAAATTTTGTATAATTTTGAATAACTGCTAAATGTTTATAGAGAAGGCACTGTATGCAAACTGTACATATCATTAAAATAGATTTTGTTGCTGTTGCAGTTTCAGCCATTTTTAAATATTTGTTGTTTATTGGCTTTCATTTTAAATTTACGTCCTCCAACGTTAAGCTATAGGTATCAGACGAGGAATGAAATGGGTGACATGATGCTCAAATGAGTCCAAGGCCCATAGACCTTAGAGTTGCATTGGATGGGATTACGGTACGGAGGGGATTTGGCACTTCGACCAGTGTCTATGCCCTAAGTGGGGCATCCTCGAGAGGAAGGTTAAGATGAGAGGAGACAGAGGCCAGCTGACAGGAGTCACGACAATGCAGAGGGCAGATTCCCTACTAGTTGTAAGTTGAACATTCTCCCGGCAGGCCAGCACAATCGGCATCCCATCCGTCTTGGTCTGGAAACGGCTCACCAGGTCGGCTCCGAGACGGAAACCGTCCTACCGAAGAGGAAGTGTTTAGTGGGAGCATACAACTGCCATACAGCGCCGAGACACCCGCCGACACTTCTACCCTGAAAGAGACCACCAGATGAAAGATGATATAAAATGTTAATGGAGGGACAGGAAATTCGGGGATGTAATTAACCTACCCAGCATTCGCCTAGCGACCAGGGAAAACCCGGTAAAACGCATGGATCAGGTAGGCCGGCCACAGGAATCGAACCCGAACCTCCCGAATGTGGACCGCAGACAAAACCGTCGGAGCCATTCCACTCGGTGAGCTTATAGTTTACTCGACATTCATCTTTCAGGATACGGAAAAAAAAACTTATCCAAATAACTCTCCCTAACAGGGATTCAAACTGGAGACCGCTTGAACGTGAGACACGCTGTCAGCTGTGCTACACAGGTGGGTAGATTTTTCAGTGTTTTGGTATTTTAGTATTGCTGTTATTCAGTTGTCTTTTTGCGATATAATGAAAATAATATGGGATTTCAAAGCCAGCAAGTCCATCGGGTCGGTTTCGTCTAGTTCCCTTGTACATACAAGGAAGTGTAATGAAATCAATGGCTTGCCTATTTCGATTAACCTGAAGGAAATAGTAAACGTTAGTGACAATAGTTTGTAGAATCTATATAAAAATAAACGATTTGAGTAGCGAATACAACAGTTGAGATTTCTACTCAAATAAAAAGTAATGGCTGCTCTGTTATTTCAATAAGTTACACCTGGTGCAAGAATCAGTGGAAGATTTAATGGACAGTTGTTGGGAATTTTTCGATGCCTGATTTATAAATTCTCCAAGTAAGAGCCTTTCTTCCTTTCGTCGTTATGATTATACTGCTTGCAGCGGAAGAATAGAGCAGATGTAAACAAAACCACGTGACCGTTGATCGTAACGCGCCTTCTTCACAATTTCTATGATGCCTCCGCCGGGAAAATAGTCCCTTGAAAAAGTACTGCTACTAAGATGTGGAGTCTGAGTTCGTTTTGCTAAAGCACACAACAAGCATATTTCAACTATAAAAACATATATTAGTAGATAGTTAAGTTAGTTTGTAATTAAAGTAAATCATGCTGCGCGCGCATATTGAAGCTGAGAGGCGTATCCAGTTGTGAATCATGGCGGAACTGGCGAGTACTGATAAACATGCGTGAGGAAAGCCTTTGCGAAGTGGTGGAAAGATAATGATATTGAATGTATTTAACAAGTTCTGTGGAAAATTTCCAAACTTGCTATCGATGAAGTGGTGAAGTTGACATTTGAGTTTACCGGTGTGTCGGTTTCCAACATTTATAGTGCACGCAAGCAAAAAGCCACATTTGGTGAAGTTTCAACTCTCGGCAAGAAGAGACCACGTGCCAGATCAGTGTTGGATGTTGTCTTTGTTCGGTTTGTCAGGCCAGCAATCCGCCGAAAAGTTCATCAATTCCCCAAATTACAACCGAACGGCGTTGTTGTGATCGACAATGCCCCCTACCACAGTGAGGTTAGAACGCATACCAAACAAGTGACATCATAACATGGCTACACAGTAAAAATATAATTTTCCACGAGGGTCATGTTAAGGCGAAATTGCTACCAATGGTCAAGTCGCGTGCTACAGAATACGAAAAATATGTAAGTAGCAGTTAATTTCCATGGATATTAATAGTGTGCAATGTGATACTTAGCTCGAAAAATGTGCCTTTAGTGTCGAAAATGTATATTAATATTATACTTAACGAAGCGATTAAGTGACAGGCTTGAATAAATACGTCTTTTTTGTGTTGAAAATGTATATTCATGTTATTAATACATATTAATATTATACCTAACGAAGCAGTTAACAGTACTGTCATACCGAAAGCATGTGTACGCGGAGTGATACGGTACTACTCTATTCTCTCGTTGGACATAGTATAGCTTCGAAGCGACTAAAGACAATTTTGTCACAACGGTACTATATTCCAACGCACGATGCAGTGTAGGCGCATCCAGAAATAACGCACTTACCTGGCCATCAGCCCACACTTGCAGACTTCCGCGGGGGCAAAGAACTGCACTCTCAACTGGCACCAGTCCGATTTTTCTTCCAGGTTTTAATTCAAGGTTTCATTAATGATCCGGAGAAATATGCTTTCCAAATTGCAACCAATTTAAAATGCTCAAACTCATTTGCTATCTAAAATACCAAATATCTGCACGGAGGCCGCTACGGCACGGTGACTTGAGCTGTTCAGAATAAAATCCCCATATCAACGGCAATGCCTGTTGTCATATTCGGGAGATCGTCGGTTCGATTCCCTTGGCCAACCCTCCTGATCAATGCTTTTTAAGGACCTATCTCGGGTCACTAAGCAAGTTATGGGATGGCTAATTACATCTCCCGAATGTCCTCTCTCTTACTGCATTTCATTCATCTAATTGGTTCTTTCACAGTTACAACGTATCGACGTGTGTCTCGGCTCTGTGTAGCAAGAACAAGTGACGCTCTGGTACAAACCTTTGAGCAGTCTCCGGTTTCCAAGCCCTCAAGTGAGCTGTGCAAGCCTCCAGAATAGAAAGGGGAACCGGATGCACTAGATGCTGGCAGGGAGCTCCAATTTGGAACTGTTAAGGATCTTTCCCTTTGCTGTCATAATCCTGGATCGGCAGTCGTTGCCTTTCACCTCATCCTCGCTTTGCTCTTCTAGCGCTTCTTGTGGGGTACAGGAAGAAAAGGACGCATGTAGTTTCCCTTCGCTGTCAATAAACCCTGGCGCGACAGCCCTAAGAGGGCCCAGGCCTACCGACCCGACCGCCGGCGTCACGACCACTTACGCACGGCAGAGGTAGGCGATACGGGCAGGAGATGTGGTCAGCATCTCGGCATCCCCCAGCTGGAACATTGGTTTTCGTGACCAGGGCCGCCTACCTAGCGTAAGCTCCTCACTTTGAGTGGGCACCGGTCCTATATCCGGGACTTAAAATCCGCAACCCATGGGTGGGATCGAACCCGGGTCACCTTCCCTGGGTAGGAGCCAAGGCATGCTGCCTTAGTGCACTATGCCACGGCGCAGGACCTCCGCTGTCCTTACTTTAATTTATATATTCAATTTATCCATCGGAACTGTCCTAAAATGGAACCTTCACAATAGGGCTAAAAGCAGGTACGCACCTCTTTGTTTAAAGGTCTTTTTTTTTCATTTACGTCCACCCCAACGTTAAGTTATATCGGACGGTGAATGAATTGGGTGAAATGATGCTCAAATGAGTCCAGGGTCCATTGAGCTTAGAGTTACCCGACATTCGTCTTGAAGGATAAGGGAAAACCTCGGAAAAAACCTTATCCAGGTAACTCACCCTGACCGAGATTCGAACTCGGGACCTCTTGAACGTGAGGCAGACATGCTACCATCTACGCTACCGAGGCGGGCTGTTTAAAGGTCTGTATGACATAGTTGAGCAAATGTTCTGGCTAACGAGTTCGAATTTTCATCTATATACCTGACCAATTTGGCTTGTACAGAAGTTTGTACAAGACGAGAGTGGGCTCCCAATAGTAGTGAAAAATATGTAAGCCCTTGTACAGTCAGCAACATGACGGAGAACTAAAAAAGGAGAATCATGAATTACTGGAAGAGTTCACTAAACTTCGGCATTTTTTCTGACGTATCTAATCCAACGAATACCGTGGTAAGACGAATTGCCTTACTTGGGTTTACTTTCTAAACTATACATTCACGCAAGCAATTTACATTCATACTTCTAGACTCTAGAGAGAACGATGAATAAACCTGACTAAACAAAAATCTTGGAGTCGACGCCGGTTGGGGTTCCGAATTTGGAAGCTAGCATGCTAACCATCAAACTACAGAGGCAGTCTCTATAGATATTGTTAAAGAAAGCAATTGATTGTTAATCCTTTGGGTTTTTAATATTCCAAATAGTAAACTGTGCTTATGTGTAAGTGAGCTTTAGACTGAAGGATCCTTCTATTAGCTATAATAACTTACATATACTCCAAGTGCAGCTTTTGTAAAACGTCATCCACTCTTGAAGCAAAGATGCACAACAACACTGCCCAATCTACTTTCATGATAAGAGAAGTGGAGGGCAGTGTTCCACTTACTGTTGGTGGGGTAAGTACAATGTGACTACCGGCGAGTTCTGATAACACTTCTAGTGTCTTGCTCACCCCACTACTACACATTTGACAAGCTATACCTTAAGTTTGTTGGTAATATTTTTATTCATATGGTAATGAAAATGTAAATTTGACAGTTCTCTTTGAATCTAAATGGTTGTACTATGGGAAAGAGGTACATAGAACGAGGTTTAGATAAATTGGTATTTTTACTACTTGATAAGTAGATTTCACAAGCTACTCTAAATATGGTATAGACAAGAAAATTCAACATGTAAGAGCTTGTTTAACGGAGTCACTTTTTATACGAGAAGAATACCAAAGTTGTTGAAAATTTCGTATTCAGCACATAATCTCCTTGAAGGTTTATCCATATTAGACTGTAACTAAAGTCACTGACCCGGTTATTGTATGCGATCTGTATTAAATGGGAAGAGACTCGACTCCCGCCTTGGGCACCACCGCTTTAAAACGCTGCTCTTGTAGCAGCTGTCAAGTGCATCCAAGAGATAATAACTCTACATACACACTGACCATGATGGTAAAGGAAAATGCATAACTAAACACGCAGCGTAACCTTGTGATTAAGGCAGATGAGGGTGATTACCTTCTGTGAACCGGTACTCGCCTATATCAGTGAGTCAGCTACCCTTATTCACGAGTATTATGCAATACGCATTTTATACTCCAACATGAAAACATCGACCCAATTACTAGGTTCTACCCGCGAATTTAACATGGATGTTAAACACTCGATGAAATTAGTACTAATATAAATATTATCGCATCACCTGTAATATCTATTAATAACAGCTGACGTTTGCACGTCTTCAAATGTTCACTGGAACCAGCTAAAACGGAATGTTTATGTGACACGTTACTAAACAGATCAGTTAGAACAAGCGCGAAACTAAGATGCCATATGTCTGCTATAAAGGTGGCTCGGTACCCCACATAGGCATACTGAATTTTTTTGCCACGTGATACTCAAAATTTACAATTATATTTCTGAAAATGTTATTATTTTTATTTTAATTATTTATGTTTTATGGCATTGTTTGATGTTTCTTTATTGTGAGTAAGTAGGTAGATTACGTAGAAAATGAAGTTAGCTACAGTGAAGCAATAAATATCACACAAAAAATAATTTAATCGGATAATCGAGTCGATTACAATTAATCGATTACAATACATATTAATCAAAATTCTTTTAGCTAAATTTGGTCCTCTTTGTTTTGCTATATTGATTCCAACCTAAACAGCCTTTCCAACGCATCAAGCTTTCACTAGACAAGTAATGTTATTTGAACTTTGAGATAATATAACTCCTGATAGCTAAAAGATATCACTTCCTTACAGCTTGCGTGTTACACCATATCGTATACAACTGATTGTTTATCGCTTGCTAGCATAAACTGAGCTGTACAACCTTGAACCGAACATTTCGATTACTCAGGTGATCCCTCTTCTCAGGGCTGGTGGTGGTGTAACTTTGCTGTTAACTGCGTAAGCTAGTAACGTTTCTGAGTTCGTGAGAGTGAGTAAAAGTTTTGTGTTAAAAAGTTTAAATAAGGAAAAACGTTATAAAAGCAAGTTCATGTCAGTCTCACAAATCTTAGTAGATATTGATATAATACGTTACTAATTAATTAATTACAAAAATATTGTAGATCTAATTCAATACATATATAAAGCATGTGCATTTGATACAAACACAAATTTTGAATCTAAATATTTAAAAGTTTCATAAATAATGAAATTTACAAAGTTTCAAAGTAATTTATATCGTTGTTACACATAAATTTTAACCGAGAATATCTCAGTTAATTGATAGATTAATCGATTAAAGTAACATGGTTAATCGATTAAAATTTTTAATGTACAGCACTAATTTATACACATTTGAACCCAGAAAACATGGACATTACAGCATCAGAGTTTAACACGGAAGTTAAACACAATTTTGCAGATATAGAATTATTGTGTTATTAAAATATCGTTTCAAGTTGGTATGTCTTGTGGCGCTGGAATGGCCGTTTTTCTATTCCTGGAACACGACTCTTCTAACGAAGCAAGTGCTCGAACTGATGGCCTTCTTGGGTAATGCACGCCCTCAGGGACTTTATAATTAAATTATTGTGAATCTGGTTTCCAAGTTTTGATGAACATACAAAAATAATTACTATGCTGACACTCGAACCTGTGTCAATGAAGTTCTAGGGTACGAGAGGTCAGTGTGTAGAGTTACAAGGAGATTATGTTGAAAAATAAAAAATTCTGAAAAATGTCTTGTACCTTTATTAGATCGGAAACTTTTCAGACCACCCCCGTACATTGCTTCCAAGGGGTACATATCTTTGATAACAATGACGTCTATAAGGTAACGTTAAAACTGATTTTAGTTTACTCGTGGGATTGCTACACCTTACTTTCAGCCTCGTTTTCCAAAATAAAACTCCACTTTTAACACTTGTGTCATAAATATGTTTTCATTATTTTTCCCCTGTGGTTCTCTGTAACTATTTCTTTTTATTTAATTGGGTTTCTCATCGCCTTAGCAAAGATTTTTCCTTGTTCTAATTTCGTCCAATAATTTCTGTTTAGTCTCTCTGTAGACGCTTCTTTTTACCAACATTTCTTTTTGCAACCTTGTTGCTCGCTGGTGTATTTTTCTTTTAGCTCTCTATTTCTTCTCAGATCATTACATTTCCTGCCAGCCTGCAATAACGTGCAAATAAACAGATCTGGTAAAGCAGCCTTTCGAGTTGAATAATTTAAGCAAACATTCGCCCACAGAGCTCGTGCAGATTTGCTGAATGCTGTCAGTAAAACGTCTGTTTGGGTTAGAACCAGATCACTATTGCGTCAAAGGATTTTTAAAAGCCTTTGGAATGTTGACTCGTTTACTGAAGGCGATAGAACGTAATGTAATGGCTCCGCCATGTACCTAACAGATACAGAAATATTAAATATAGGTATTTATTATTGACAGATTGGACAAGCACTTAGCCTATCCCCAGGAAGAACGGATGAAGTGAAGAATCACAGAGGCTACGGGTCGCAGGCAGGTCAAAAGGTCGCTTATACGATAGTTCCTGCCACGAAGACCATATGCAATGTTGGACTGCTTACAGAGTGGGTAAACGATCCCTCGACCTTGTATACACGGCGAGTACTCTTTCCTTTGAACAGGTATCTGAAGCAGCACCGCCGTACACCATCAAACTTTAGAGTTCCTTGAAAGATGAGAGGGAAACGGAGTGGAAGGGAAATGAAAGAAAGGAAATTTAACACATGAGAAACCACCTTGGCATTCACCTACCTACCAAGGAAATCCAAGAAAAATATAAGATTCAGTGGGCAGTCAACGAGAATTGAACTCGGTACCTCCCGAATAGCTGGACCTCGCAGCCGTGGTCGCTAGAGCGTATGTCTCTAGCGTCCTGCCGCGTAGAGGGGTGCGGGTTCGAGTCACGCCTCGGACATGGGTGTTTACGTGTAAAAAGTAAAGAAAACAAAGAGTACCTAGTCAAACGGAAACAATAAACAAATGCGAACTGCACACGTTACCACGGGGCCATCTCACATTAAAAAAAATCGATGTCACTGTAAATGCGTGTTTTGAAGCTGCTGATTACAACTTACCAAAAAAAAAAAAAAAATATTATATATCAGTCTACAGAAAAATATAACGCAAAAATGAAACTGTCATTAATAATTTACAGCATTTCTGGGAATAGCTTATGAAAAGCTCTTCGTTCGGAAGGAATTTTGTATAATTATGCATAAGCGGTATATAACAAATGAAAAAAAAACCACACATACATGTAGGTACTTCTGAAAAAATATATCTTTAAGGGATACAATTTACTTAAAGTAACAGTTTTTGTGGCATTATTTATTTATTTATAGTTTGAATTCTTCAACACTTAGTTATATGATTTTTTGAGACACTCGCAGTCTTAAGCTGTTTCTCGCGATATCACGAATTCAAGGTCACGACAAGAACACCCGCTCATAAATATTTCATTATCGCTATCTCCTTTGTAACTGTAACGAAATGTGTAATCAAATTATTTATTTCGATTACCTTGAAAGTGATAGAAGAATAAGCCTTTTGTAGAAGTTATATAAAATATTTTACAATATGCATGTGTTACTATGTGTGTTTCATTATGTCTCTAACTGGGAGATAGTGTGCTTGGTTAGGCGTTCAACTTTTCAACCAAGACAGTTGCAGACCTCGCCTCCAAAATTGGCATTTCCTTGGGATCTGTACACACAACCCTGCATGAAGATATGAAAAACCTCAATCGGTGGTCCTCCAAAACAACGTTCTCCACTCGCTGGATCATGTCGTCAGACCGGCTGGTGCGAGGCCGTGACTGTCTTGCTTTGTTGTCATACAATGTTCTGCCTTCATTGAACCGTCGCACACAGGAACGTACATTAGATACATCCATGGTACCATCACCACATGCCTTACTCTACTGGCGATAAATTTCAATAGGTGTCACACCACGAAAATGGAGAAAACGAATGATTACACGCTGTTCTTGCAATGAAAATGTCACCATTTTAAGTATCAAAAGCAGTCCTTACTCTCGTCACTGCCACTAGAGTTCTATGCACTGTACAGTGTTGCCATCTCTGTTACGCATTCACAAGGAGTCCTATCTGGTCCCAGTGCTGAAACAAATAGGTGTTATAACTTGAACGCACCTCGTACAGACAGTAAATTGTTGTTCTCGATAGGTACATTACTCAAATTCTCTGGCCAACGGGCGAATTCTTTGCACTCATCCCACTTACTTGGGACTGGATTGGAAGTGAAACTTTGATAAAGTAATGGAAAAAGTTGTGGCCTGCTGTATGCAACTTGCTAGAAAACAAAATTGAAGAAGAAAAAGAAGAACAAATAAGCGTGGAAGAAAATTTTATAACCATTTTTAAAAAATATGGATGGCTGTTCCGATGCTTATGAAGAATATATTGACAATAACGGAGGTTATAGACGAAGACATTATTGCATCATGCAGTGTTACTGAAAATGAAGAGTATTCGGATTCAGGCAGTGTTGATCAGAAAGCTGTGGTTATGACCCATGCACAAGCAGTAGCAAACATAGAGAAGTTCATGCTTTATTTCGAGAGTCAAGTCGAAACATTGGCAAAATGAATATCTAATTTTAAAGCGGACGTGAGATCGATCTGCTCGTAAGCAATACACTGAACTGAGACTGCAGAAGCTCACTCACTGACTTTTCTACTACCGACTACTTTGTAGCTATATTGTGTGTGTGTGTTTTTTTTTTTTTTTCTTTTTGTAATTAACGTCCTCCAACATTTAGTCATCGGACGATGAATGAAATGGGTGAAATAATGCTCAATGCGTCCGGGGTCCATTGAGCTCAGAGTTACCGACATTCGTCTGTCAGGATAGGGGAAAACCCCGGAAAACCCTTATCCAGGTAACTCACCCTGACCGAGATTCGAGCTTGGGACCTCTTGAACGTGAGGCAGAGATGCTACCACCTACGCTACCGAGGCAGGCCTATATTCTGTACAATGCAAATACTGCTACATAATCTGTTGTAGTACATAGAGTGTATTTGTTTATAGGTGAATGTTGCCGATAGTAATAAACCACATTAAATATATTTCTGTGTATATTTTTTTATCGTTTTCCTGTCATTTTCTGGAAGACCAGGATTTCCGTTAACTCTGATCGACCTGGTCCTAGTTGATCAGGGTAAACGATTCTACTATACTTGAATCAGATGAGAAGGTTTACCGTAGTTGAAGGGCTTGGAGATCTTTGGTGGTACATTGGTTCCCCTCCCCCAAATCTGTTTCAGCTTCTCTTCTCCTGTGTAAATATAGTGCGATCCATATAAACCTGAACTATTTCAATAGGCCATAACTTCTGAACCAATAATAGGACACATGTACAACTTAGGGAGAATATAATACACAAATGGGAGATTACATTACACTATTTACATCTCAGAGAAAATGTTGGAAGTGTCCTCCACCAGCATGTTTGTACTCGTCTCACCATATTCTCTCAAGTTTTACGGAGAGTATCCCGCCAATGTTACTTAGTTCGGTTCCAATGGATTCCATGAGAACATCGATTGTCCGTGGCCGATTCTTGTACACTCTATTTTTTAGACACCCCCACAAGAAAAGATCCGGTGAGGTTAAGTCAGGGGATCTGGGGAGGCCACAGACCTTTTGAGATTATTCGACTATCAAAGAAACTGGTTACAAGTTCCATGGTGTCATTAGATGTATGGCACGTAGCTCCATCTTGCTGGAAATAAACTTCACTCAATTCCATATCATCCAGCTGCTCTACAAATGTCTTGAAGATACCCATATAAACTTCAGTGTCTACAGACGTATCTTGTATAGAAGCTGGTGGAGCACACTTCCAACATTTCCTCTGAGATGTAAATAGTGTAATGTAATCTCCCAATTGTGTATTATATTCTCCCAAAGTTTCACGTGTCTCCTATTATTGGTTAAAAGGTTGTGTCCTATTGAAATGGTCAGGTTTATATGGATCGCAACATATTATTGAGAATTTGCCCGAAGCTGACATATGGCCAACGCAGACTTGGCTGAAAACCTCTCGACGTGAGGTGTTATGCAGCTCATTAGATGCTTATCTTAATGATGTTGGAAACTTAATGACCCTTATATGGGGACACGTGCTATACCTCAGCTCTTTAAGCGAAATTGTGATGCTACGTGGCTTTGAAGCGTCTTTAATTAACACTTTTAATGATCTTTTTAGGGGCAGGGCACTGCAAAAATGAGTTAACGACTCCGGAAGTTAAATTACCTCTTCCTCATCTCTTTTTTGTTCCTTTAACACCCTCTTTACTTTCTCTACTGCATACTTGTCCTGGCGTAGTGGGCTAGGGCGCTGTGCTTTGGTTCCCGGCCAAGGAATGCACCCGTGTTCGATATAACTCCTGGGGTGTGCGGATTTTAAGTCCCGGGTATAGGACGGTTACCCACTCAGCATCGTGAGGAAATTGAGGAGCTATGCTAGGTAGAGAACCCTGGTCTAGAAAGCCAACTTTCCGACTGGTGTGCCGAGATGCTACCTCTGCCTTGCGTACGTGGGCGCAAGGCCGGCAGTCGGGTTGGCGGGCTCTGGCCCACTTTGGGCTGTTGCCACGGGTTACGTTTACTACATACTTAATAGGTTTTTAAAGCATTGCAATATCCACAAAATGCTATATCCCCTGAAATAGAATAAAATTTAGAAAAGTGTTTGGAACTTTAACAACAAAAATCTTATAAATACTAAATTTGGTGTTTAAGTTCCGTGTCTATCGAATATAAGACAAGAAGATTCTCAAGGAAAGTTCCATACACAGAATCCAACTCATCTTTGATTTGCGTAGGCATATTGTCTTTCAAAAACAAACAGCTTGGTACTCGATTTTGTCTTCTTTCTCTAACTCCTTTGTGCTGTTAAGCGTTGAGTACAAGCCTCTTCTACCCATTTCCTCCACGTTTCTCGGTCCATTATCATTCTCTTCATTTCTGTCATGGTTTTCCGAGGCTCTTTGTATCTCTCTGAATCCGCTTCTTACTTCAGGTGGGGGATTAGCCCAACGCTGAAGGCTCGTTACCTTGGACAACTGGACTCCCAATACTTATATCCCCTCGGGAGCACGGGTGGCCCAGTTATACCCCCGGACACTGAGTTGGAATGGTAGGATTATAGGTAAGGATGGCGGTCGATTTTGTCCATTTTCATAAAAACACTCACATCAACTCACTCAAACGACTGTTACATAACAACTGAGCGTCCAAAATGGCTAAAACTTTGGTGAGTAACTGTCAACAGATGAACAACTAAATTCATTAGCTTTTATTTACGAGTGCTGTCATCTTCATGTTGAGGTCGGAAACTTTTCAGACCACCCTCGTATAAGTAAGGCTACAAAAATGTAATTTGAGACAAATTATGTCCTTTAAGGGGATCTATATTTTTATATTGTAAAATTTTGTCTTACGGTTTACTAACTACACAAAATACATTCAACGTTGATAGACCGGTTGACTCTCACCAAGGCTCTCTGGATTCGATCCCAGGCGACCGCAATGTGAAATTTATGGTGGACAACACGGCGCTGGGGTGGGTTTTCTTCGGGATCTTCTGTTTCCCCCGTTATCTTATTCCACCGGTTCTCCATCTTCATCTCGTGTATAACCAGTGTCACCACCTGCGGTGCCGCATGTAGTAAAAGTGGGCGTTAAATACTTACATAAAATACATTCAGAATGAAGAAGATTTCACGAGATATTTCCATAAAATTCAAGATATACATTTTATTGGCCATGAGTTTCAAACAAAATTGTTGGACTATTTTTTTAAGGCAACGCTACACTGAAATTTCACCGAAAATGTTGAATCCTGGAATTTTCTTTTTTTGGCATTTGTGGTAGCTTAGGGTTTGTAGTAATAAACGGCATGCTATTTTTATAATTTGCACCATTTTAGGCCATCACGTGACAATTTAAAGAGACCTTTAACAATCGTTAAAAGTAATAATCATTACTTTAAAGTTAATTTTCTGAGAAAGTTTTTTCCAAACACTTTTCAGTATACAGAATGCCTCGGGTGTCAAAGTTTTTCATTAAACTTGGTGAAACTTGCAGGATAGGTCCATAATATGTAAATAAGAAACTTCACATCGCCCCCTTTTTTGTTAATGCTTATGTTTTGACAATTATATGGTGTTAAGGAATAAAAAAAGTTAATAGTTTCAAAATTTTGAGAGCTTACACATGGAAAATAGTTTAGAACAAATGCTACAAGAATATTCCAAAAAATAAGAATGTGGGTCTTTTAAAATTGCTCTCTACTAGCCGAAAACAAAAATTCAACTTAAAAACTCAAATTTTTTGACGCGTAGAACATTTATAATTTTCACAATATTTTCACAACAAATAATTAATAATTAAAGAAATATGTGATGTAGCAACATGAAAATTTGCATGCAAGTTTAAAATGATACTCTAATTATGTGGCTAAATTTTCATGATGACAGGTTCATTATTATAGAACTTCAATTTTCAGTATAGCCTTGGAGCGGACTTTTCTGGAGAGTTTGTGTCGTATCTTTCAAAGATACTGAAGATATATGTTTAATATTTACCAGACTCTCCCTCCCCCCCCCCCTCTCTCTCTCTCTCTCTCTCTCAGACTTTTCTCTAATTTTTCAGGAGTTCTTAGTACAGTACTTTTTGGTGAAATTTTGGTATCCTATTTATGGTTGGAATACAATATTTCTTTTACTACTGCGAAAGTAGACAAAATAAAATGTACGCAATTTTTTCCTGTCACTTTGGGTGTTTAAATTAATATTTTATTGCATGGTTATTTAAACACACACAAAATTGTTAAATATTAAAAATCTTTAAGAACATTAAAGTATTCTATATTTATTAAGCCAAAATACATGGATGTAGTGCAATCGTGTAAGAAAACTAACAACATATATAACTAGTGAGGTGCAACAGGTGATGATGCTATAAGCAACTTGCTTTTTGCGACACCCAAGCTATAAAAAGGGTTTTCAACAGACTTCAGGTAAACATTCTCTTCTATTATACTCTCTAACCGAAGACAAGATTCTCCCGAAATAGCTCCAGACTGAAGGTCAAGGCGCAGGTAAAAAGCCGATATTTTAAATTTAAGAGGAAGTGTGCCACGGGCCATGCCGTCAAACAGGTAATTTTATTAGCTCTTCGGTCTCAAACACTCAAAGACCTATTGTTCTCAAGACAATTCGTCTAGTCATTGCTCATATGTATAAATATTGCGTCATCAATTATTTTAATATTTAAATAATTGTATGAAATACGAGGGCTGTTCAATAAAGAATGATCAATTTTTTGTTTGTTTGTTTGACAACGTACCTTTACTCATCCTCGTAATTTGAATGGTCCTTCTCAAAATAGTCTCCCCTAAATGCGATGCACTTGTCCCAGGGTTTCTGCCAGCCTTCAAAGACATGCTGGAAACCATTTTTGAGAGATCCTTCAAAATTGCCTCCGCAGCCTTAACCACTGCTTCTGATGGTGGATAATGCCTCCCACGAGGGCGTTTCTTCAAGTTAGGGAATAGAAAAAAAGTCACATATGCCCAAATCCGGACAATAGGATTGGCAATATGCGGCCGGAAATTATCGTGGTGCAGCATCCAGTCTGCTTCACGGAAATGTGGTCTTTTGCGCCTGATCTGGACTTGCAATGTTTTCAGGACATTCGCGTAGTCCAGTTACTGATGTGTGTGCAGGTACAACATTCTGATAAACCATTCCATGAATATCAAAGAATGAGATGACCATAACTTTCCCAGCAGAAGCAACCACTTTTGCTTTCTTGGGGGTTGGTGATGAAGGAGATTTTCACACTGAGCTTTGCTGTTTGTTCTCAGGGTCAAAATGATGTAGCCAAGTTTCATCAGCAGAGATTACGTTTGAAAGAAACACCGGATCTTCCAATAACATCAATTTTAACTGCATGCAGACCTGCATGCGAATGTCCTTTTGTTCGGGAACCAACAGTCTTGCAACCCATCGCGTACAAACACGTCTCATGTGTAATGTGTCTGTCACCAACGTGTGGGTGGCAAACAATGAAATGTTCAGTATTTCAGAAAGTGATTCTAAGGTAATTTGTCGATCCTTTTTCACAATGTTGATGTTTCCTTCCGTAACAGCAGTAAGTGGAGCACAGGGTCCACCTTCCTTTGAAATTGATTGTCTCCCCTCTTTAAACATTTTAAACCACCTTCGAGCTGTGCTATAGGGAAGAACCGACTCTCCATAGGCCTCCTGTAACATTGTATAGGCCTCAACTGAAGATTTGTTGAGACGAAAGCAGAATTTCAAAGCCGCATATTGTTCCTCGCATGTTACCTCCATTGCAGCGGTAGGCGATACTGAACAGGTCTGAACTTGCCTGGTTTTCACAAGCGCGAACCAGGAGTACCAACAATGAAACTACTACGGCGTATTTGTTTCACATTAGCTAACAGAATATAATAAGATTGAATTTTAGTGCGAAAAATTATGACCGTAAAAAATTATGATCATTCTTTATTGAATAGATCTCGTAATATGGAGTTAGGCACATATAATAAAACTAATCTTTAGAAATTATGGATATACTATAGTAATTATCAGGATAAATAAATATTTAATGTAGATATTTAAATTAAATAAGTAACCTTGAATAGGAGCAACAAAATAGTGAGCATTACTAAACTTTACATGGGCACCTGAGCCTTGAGGAAATTTGAATATTTTGGAACACAATAAGAATGAATCATCTCCTCTTGTCTCATACCCTGTCTCTCCAAATTGGTACTGTTAACGCTACGGCCACTACATCTGCCCACACATGCCATGGTACAAGAGTGGCTTTCAGTCAACTCATCATAGACGGTTCCTACTTCAGACCTAGTAGTTGCTACTTTTTCTTCAAATAGTTTCTCATTTATTGCCAAGGTATTCACGTGGTTGAGTTTAGCTCGACTGGAGAATCGAACACTGTTTACAGGCAGTAACTCTATGGGAATAGTACTTAGGCCGTATTCATAGTCAGACTTAGTCCGGACCAACTTGCTACTTCCGGTGGACTAACGGTGGACCATCGATTTGCTTATTCATAGCCCTGGATTAGCGATAGTCCGGGGACCAAACACGTTGGTCCGGCTTAAATTTTGGTCGGCCTCCGAAGGGTGGATTAAAGTCGGACTATCTCTGCAACATGGACGACAATGAAGTGATGAATGTAGCTGTGGTGCGTAGAATTCGTGAAATAAGACGGAGGAAAACTTATCTATCAAGAACAGAAATTATTGCGAAGTACGACGACCTAAACTTCAAAAGCAGATACAGGTGTAGTAAAGCGAACGCCAGAAAGCTGATAGAAATGATTCGTCCTAACCTGTACGTCAGGGACGATAACCGAGGCCTGAATATCTCAATTGACACTTAAATCCTAACAGCACTTCGGTATTATACAAGAGGAGGATATCAAGACAACACTGCTTAGTCAGGCATCAGCAAGCCGTATTATCAGCAAACTCGTTATAAATTTCCCTCAATGCCTCTTCCTTTCTCATATTTGTATTCGTCGACACGGATTTTTCTATAATATCCATTCTTTTTTGGACTAGAGAAATCATTGGTCTTCCTCTGACCAATTGATACCACGCTTCTTCATATTATCCATATTCACAGCACACCAAACTTTGTTACCCAACCTCAAACAGCAGCAGCATGATTAAGATTGAATCAGAATGATTAAGAAACAGCTGTGAAACTACCACAGAGATTTATAAACTTGCAAGTACACTGTGGTTTGTTTAACACTCTATGGGACTCGGGCATGCGCAGAAGAACCTTTCTAGGTCTGTAACATTGGATCCGTTCTGGTCCACGGCTTTACTTGGTCCGAGGCCTTTTTTCGTCTATGAATACCAAAAAGTTAGCCCGCCTTTGGCCCGGACCAAGTTAGTCGGAAGATAGTCTAGACCAAAGTGATAACTATGAATACGGCCCTTTATGTTATATATTTTAACCGGTACAAAAACACAATGTCCTGATTTTTAACTATATGTTTCGAAGTCTGTTAAATGCGTTTACTGGGAGGGATATAAAATGGCCCTGATCGAGCAGGTGGCACCGCAGTAACGAGTGCGACTTGCATTCGGGCGGGCGCGAGTTCAACTTTCATCAACCTACCACTGTGATTTGGATTCTTTCACGGTTTCCTCTTGTCGGGGAGTGGGGTGGATGCTCTAATCCACGGATTCCTTTCCCTTCTCATTTAGTCCTTTGTCATCTTTCAGGTTTGGTCATCAGCGCGGTAATTCTAGAAGATACCGACAGATTGTGCGCTTTGCAAACCTTCTTCCTTGTACCCCTTGAAGTATAAAAGACCACGCCACTAAAGACACGCCCTCTCTCTGAGTAGGTGTGTTGTGGTGGTAGGGGACATTAAGGCGCACTACTCCTAGTGAAGTTTCGGTGGTGCGCCGGTTAATAACCCATCGATTGCACGCTTCTGCGATTCCGCTGTTTCTGCCTTCTGCCAGCCTTGGTTTTCTTTCGCGCCATCGCTTCTCCCGGCGGTAGTGGTACCCCGCAATAGATCCCCGTCGGTTCGTGTTGGAGATCCCCCTTGCTGTTCCTTAAATCAATTACATCACAAGATGGTTTTAACTAAGAGGTGATCACACGTAGTTGACTGAATAAAACGTTATAGTGTCTCTCTCTCTCTCTCTCTCTCTCTCTCTCTCTCTCTCTCTCTCTCTCTCTGTTTAAAGGAAACCGAATGATTTTACGTAAGCATATTTAAAAAAAAAATCATTTTGTTTAATACAATTTAAGATTCCGCACAATTATAACTTCCTTGGAGTGCTTTGTCAGTCAATGCCAAACAGATATAGTCCCTTCGGTCTCAGGTCACACAGTTTTGACCCAGTCCAAATAAGTCAAAGGTAACTAGCCAAAGTAGCTGATAAAGGAGTTGAGTTTGAGTAATTTGATTGCGACAGATTGTAAAGATTTGTTGTGTAACTAAATCTAACGGTTGGGACGCTACCGTCGGTAGCTCCGCTGCAACGGGTGAGTGTCGCATTTGAAAGACCCAGGGTTCGATTCTACAACTATTTGTCAATAGGTGCTGGTACCCCTTCTCCCACACATGTCCTATCTATCGTTCCCTTTCACCTGTTTCACTTATTTCAGAATAACATTTGAACAGTGCTTAATGCTCGTTATTCCTACATGAACTCTACAGGCGATGCACACTGCTGCATACAATTACAATTAAGAAAGGAAAATTTGGGGATGAAACATTTCAGGTTTAAGTTTAGGGTACCTCTCCGGAATTTGTCTGTTAAGAGGGTTGAGGAAACCTGGGATAAAATACTCAGCCAGGGAGAACGAACCCGCCGAGAATTGAACGCCAGAGCTCCCGTTCACGAGTCGGTGTGTTAATGAACAATGCTACCCGTGACGGTAAGCTAGGTAAACTTACACAACGTTAAGGCCCACGATTACAGACACATAGATACATAATAGGCCAGTAGGCCCTTTACGCTACAACTGCCACCACTAAGAGGGAAGGAAATTCGGAGAGAGACTATATCTTGATGACGACGGGGTCCCTAACGGTTTTAGTACAAGGTTCTCACTCCCACCAAAGGCGGGAGATGATCGTACAGGCAGTAACCACATCAGGGAGGACATTTTTACAGAACACGAGTCATTGCCAACTGCAGCCCACGGCATCGCCTGGTCCTACAACGCTAAAATGTACACGAGAGGAATGAGAGGACAGGAAAAGCAACATTCGACCCAAAACGTGGCTGGTGGGGTCGAACTCACGACGTTTCATGTGCGCAACCGCCCGCGTCGTCTCGCTCGATTGCAATGGGTGGAGAAATTTATGGGGAAGTCAATTACAAATAGTATTTTTAATAACTAATGCTTATGTTTCTATTGAGGAATGCCAGTAGAAACCTATTAATGCAGTCAAGTGCCATACATTACATTCAAATTACATGGCGCCTCTCTCAAGTGTGAGCGAGCAACCATTTGGAAAGCAGATAAGGGGCTATTTATAACAAGTATCTAGTTTGGAACTAACTGCCCAAGGGCCACTCGACAAGCACAGAAATACACTCAGCACTTAATGTTGTGACATCAGCATGCATGTACTTCACAAGTTTTACATGATACCAGCGTTCCAATCTATGTCAAGAAAAACTTCTTGCTAGAAGGTCCTTTGCTCATTTACATGTAACAAGGACACTAATTAATTCAATCAAACTATAATAGGATTTCCTGAAAAACCACAAATTCATAATTACTGGACCTTGAGGACTACTCCATTTTATGATATTTCACAGAAAAACAAAGCATTTTGAGAGAAAATAATCTTATGTGCGTACTCACATGACCTTCTCTATCACACTTTATAAACTATTTCTAAAAACACTTATTCTTCTATCTACTTCATGTCAATCAAGCTAAATGTTTATAGAATCGTCTTAAGCGATTGTCAACTCTTTTAAGGATGAGTCGCTATATGATGACTGACTTTCAGTTCTCTTTGCGTGGTAATGACATAAAAAGAGAGAGAACGTTTGAAACCAATAACCACGCATATATTCAAAATGGATACTTCAAAAAGCGAGGGGAGGGAATTGCAGAAGAGCTTTAACAAGCTGTTATTGTTGTATTTTAAGATTTCGTTTATCTCTTCGATTTATTATTTATGCAAAAGTCATCTTGAAAGATGAGGATCTCAGAAACTGTTACCAAAAAATTCAAGATATCATTTGTCATGAAAATTGTTTAAATATATGTTACTTTGCAAGAGTCGGCTGATAACCCCGGGTCTCACAATAAAAAAAGCATTTAATTTGTTTCTTTATCTTTCAACCTAATCACCAGAAAGGCTAATACATTTGTCATATCGGTGTTCTAATTTAATTAAACCATCTCTATAACGCGATTTGAAATGGTTTCGATCCCAGGCGACCGCAAAGTGAGATTTGTGGTGGACAACACGGCGCTGGGGCGGGTTTTCTCCGGAATCTCCGGTTTCCCCCGCCATCTCATTCCACCGGTGCTCCATCTTCATCTCATGTATCATCAGTGTCATCACCTGCGGTGCCGTATGTAGTAAAAGCGGGCGTTAAACACTACATTTCATTTCTTTCCTCAAAGTAGTTGTTTACCACATCAGTGACCTCCTCGTTGCTGTGAAATGTTCATCCTCCAAGACATTTTTGAGGTTAGGGAACAGATGCTAATCACTGAGTGCTAGATCTGGCGAATAGGGTGAATGTTCAAGCAATTCTAACTTTAATTTCCCCATTGCAATGACTGAACAAGGGCCAGAGCATTGTCAGAAGAAATAAAATTCTTTTCTTTGCCAAATGAGGCCTTTTTCTCTTCGTCTCATCACTCGAACGTTGCAGTGAGCTTGCGTAGTCAACAGTGATACTTTTACCCTTTTCCATGCAATCAATAAAAAATAATTCTTGTGCAACCCAGAAAACACTCGCGATAACCTTGTTAGCGGACAAAATTGACTTTGCCTTTTTTGGAATTGGTTCAACTGGCGCAATCCACTGTTTTGTCTGTGATTTACTTTTTGGAATATTCTAAAAAAAGTAATTCATAATGACAATCCATTGGTTGGCTAAGCAGGAAAATAAAAAAGACAAAAAACAAGAATAAAAATATTTACAAGGGAACTATCACAATGCTCACACCTGTACGCGCTTCAGAGTTTGATGGTATTATCTCTGCTCAATGTGGAGCCTATGTGACAAAAGTCGGGTGTGGAGTATAGCTGGAAGTACCCGAATATGAGTCTAGAATACGCAGGAGCATATAGGCATAATAACACAGCATTCTTTATCCCTGAAGGGTAGCGGCCTACACATGACGTAGGTAAGGAGCACAAAGCGCTGACGAGGGATGTGCAGCAGCTACTGGCAAGTAATCGCATGCAGCACTTTACAGGCTTCAGTTTTGGATGTTGCGGTTCTACTCCGCAGTAGATCTTTGGTGTACATGGTTTATATGCAGCAGGCATTATACCATCCAATTCTCAGGTGCGTACAGTGATAATTCTCTTGTTAGCAAATATGGTGTAAATGCTTCTTTAATTTTTCCAAACTGTGAATGCATTTTTAATTCAATATGCATTTAAATTACTTCTTTCTCCCCTCCCTTTCTTAGTGTGTGATATGGATTACTGTTTCGTCAATTGGTTGGCCAATCTCATGTGTATTATTATTTGCCAGTGAGCTTTTTTTATTGCTGTTTCCTCAGCTTAGCTACAATGGGCCAGTAGTTGACTATTTGTTCCCAAGTCATGGTTTCGGATCGATGATTTACGTTATGATTAATTAAAATAATACAACTTTAATTTAAAATATTTCAAATTCATGCAATAAACTTTTAACACCATCTTAAGCACATTAGTCTCCTGATACAAGCTGTCCACTGTCTTTTAAGCTTGTTTCGAAAGTCCCCTATAATCTCCATGGTGCCATAACTTTTCACTAAGAATGGGTCCCTGATATTTGTGATACTGACGATACTTGCATGGTATCGAACGATACTTGAGAAAATTCGTTCAGTATCTTTTCGATACTATGGTGGTGATTCTGCAATTCTTATTTTATTTTAAAATCACAAAATATTATTGTAAGTAGAACTTGCAAAGTCCGAGAAATTGTCAGGAATGTGGTATTTTACAGTAACATTACGTAAGAAAATAATCGTGTGTCAGATTCACTGTCAGTTACCATTTCCCAACAAGAAATCACTGTATATCTCAACAACGATTTGACGCTTCTTTCTAGTGTATTGGATTACTGGAAAAGAAATCCAAAATGTCCAAACCTAAAAACATAGCTGCTAAATATTTTATTCCAACTGCAACAGTTTTCTCTGGATGACTATTTAGCACAGCAGGACCCATATGTGACAGAAAAAGAAAGACTTGACTCCGAAAGAGTGAAAATGATAGTATTTTTGAACAAAAACTTATAAAAGTGGACTGTTTTTCTTTTAAATGTCTAATGTAGAAATTAAAAATAAGAACACTTGTGATTTTAAGTTTTTTTCTCATTAAATATGTGCACTTATTGAATTTTATTGGCATTACACTGTTTTCCCAACATTCTATTTTGTAGAAATGACGGTATAGAGTATCGAAATATTGGGTATTAAAGAAAATATCGTTTAGAAAAACTGGTATCGACCCATCCCTACTTTTTACGATCGTCCTATTATGTTGTCCTTAGTAACTCTTACAATATTTTTCGTTTTCTTCTAATTTTATAAATAACATAAAACTTCCACAATAAGAACAAATAAACACCATTAAACATACAAATCCTCCATAATTAAGATTCCGTCTTTAAGTAGTGAAACTACACAATATTTTGAACTTACGTTTTGAACGATATTTTCGTCTCTTTTTAAACGATATAACATGCATATAACCACACATGCTCCGATCAGTTAGTAACAGAACGCTGTCACTTGAGCCCTTCTTACATTTCCATGTAGCAACGTTTTATCTTCCAGCTAAAGATGTACGTGTTCAGGAGTTGGCAAGGATTAACCATTCGTTGAGTGCTTCATCTGCAACACCCACAACCTGTGAATGATCCCCTCCAAAATAGGAACGACGTGCGGTGACGTCAGGATCTTAAGCCTTGAGCTTCCTTCGCCGGAAGTACGAATAAATGTCCTCGATGAGAGAAAATACTTAAATCTACTGACCACTATTTCACATTTCATAAAAGTTTATGGTGACAGATGATGGTATTAAATTAGCATTGTTTGTGTATAATGCTTTTTGGAAATATGCACGTGTCTACGATGATTTCCATTAATAATGTATAACAATGAATTAGAATGGCGTTTATATTACAATACTCTTGCATTTTATCCGATAAAAGTTAGCTAACAGCATCAGTGTGCATGATTAATAGACTCCGTCATCGAACTGTGCCATTAATCATTGCTTATTCAAATAGCGTGAATTTACAAGTAAATTGTTTTTGAAATAATGTAACCTATTTGCGTTTTAACTTATCTTAATTTTGAGGTCAACTATTTTCCAATTTCCACTGTTGGCAGCTCTGTAGTTTGATTTGTAGAACACTTTTTTAAACTTTTAAGTGCTGCCAACATCGGCGTGTATTACGATGTCTTGGAGAGTGCTGATTTCAAGACCAGCATAAAACGACCCGTTTTTGTACACACGACAACCCCTTCGCTTCCTGTATCCAGCTTTTACCATCAAGAAAATAGCGAATGGAACTATTTTAACTAGCCTTTACCTCGACTAATATGAAATAAACAGAAAGCCAAACTTTGGTAAGAACAGTTACTATAGAAATTAGCGATGGTGTAACGCTTCTGTAGCGTACGTGGTAGTGTATCTGCCTCATATTCAAAAGTTCCAATTTCGAATCTCGTTGAAGGTGAGTTATCTAGATAAGGGTTTTCCCATAGTTTTCCCTAATCCTGAAAGATGAATATCGAGTGGAATAACATTCACATATGATTAAACTAGCACAATTTAAGTAGCATATGAACCAACAATAGCTTACGCACTAAGAGAGAGAGAGAGAGAGAGAGAGAGAGAGAGAGAGAGAGAGAGAGAGAGAGAGAGAGAGAGAGAGAGAGAGCGAGAGAGAAGCATGAATTCTGTTCTAGGTTGAATAGCGGGCGCTAAGCTAATGCAAGTGATTTTTATTAGTTCTAACAGCCTAGGCGAAATGCTGAGGTATTTTAACTGCAAAGCTTGCATCATGACGTTAGAATACAAACGATACAAATAAATACATACACCACATGTTAGTGCATTCAAGGTGCGCATCGTGTTGCTTTAATGCATTTCAGTAATTTTGCTACTGAATATTCTGAAAGTGATGTAGTATTATAAGGCTATTTAATAAGCCTTTTCAGTCACATTCATGCAGTGGCAGGTTAGAGGTAGTTAAAAAAAGAAGGCCTACTGCCAACATGAAAAAATTAAAAAGGACAACGAAATAAAAGACTTCGTGGATTTAACTTTGGACTTTATAGAAAGATAGTTTGGTTATACCACTCTGAAACTTCCTATAAAGCTTTACTATTGACCCTGTTTGTTGCTCAGGAGGGATACATTTCCTTGGAAAAGTAATATATACTTTTGCCGTTTTATTGTTTCCGTTTGTTTACTGTATTTTTACACATATACACTATACATATAAACACTCTTGCTCAAGACTTGACTCGAATCTGCGACCCTCTACGCGGCGGATGCTAGAGATGTACACACCACCGATCATGGTTACGAGGGCCAGCTGTCCTTGGTTGCTTTCATGTAATTTAGGCTTTACTGTTGTATTTTCCTTGGATGCATTGCAGCATATAATATACTATAAAATAAATGTTTAGAAACGCCTTTTTATTCCAAGTGGGGCATCCCCGGGAGGGAGGATGAGGCGAGAGAAGACAGAGGGCGGCCGACTCAAGGAGTCACGCACCGCGAGACTACCGCCGACACTTCTACCCTGAAATAGACCACCAAATGAGAGATGATGTGAAATGATAATGGAGATAAAATGGAGGGAGAGGAAATTCGTGGAATGTAATTAACCTACCCAGCATTCGTTTGGCGGCCGGGAAAATCCCCGAAAAGAGCCCAGGGTCAGGTAGGTGGACCACGGCAATCGAACCTGGGTCTCCCAAATGACTACAGACGAAACTGCTGAGCTATCCCGCTCGGTTTCCAACGATTAATCTAGTCATGAATTCTAAAATAAGGACACACATGTGAAATGTTCCAATGGCAGTTTTTCACATGTGTAGATAAATATTACGCAAAATACGCTTTATGCGGGAAGAAATAGCTATGTACGTATATTATTGCATCTAAAGTATCTACGTGAGTAATAGTAAAATCGAAATGCTGTGTTTTTCTATTTTGAATTATTTATCTTAAAGCTGCCACTGCGGTCGAGTGGTCAGGGCTCGAATTTTTTAACCTAGAGGTCCCGGACTCTATTGCTGGCCGGGACGAGACGTTTTTGTTTAACCGGAATGGCTTTCCCCAAAAGAGTCTGGGAGTATGAAAACACTGAGAATACCAAAGTTAAGAAATTCTTATTATGTAAATATATGATTATATATAATATATATGAGTTACATTAACAAGACCTTCTCTACTCTCTACCCTCAAACACCTAGAAGTTAAACACTGTGAATGTGGGACACCGTATATAGGACAGACCGAAGGACCATCGTTACTAGAATAATCGAACATGAACGGAGCATTCGTTTAATGCAACCTGAGAAGTCTGGGCTGGCAGAGCATAGAGCCAACTTTCGGGAGACGACTATCTTGGCAAAATGCAACAGTTACTTGGAGCGGAGAATTAAGGAGACTTTGGCCATTTCCTCCGAGAGGAACGCGCTTAATCGTGATGCTGGATTTCAGTTCAGCTCCTCTTGGAAACAGCCTTAAAATGGAAATCCGTCGATTTAAGAAGCACAGATCAATACAGATTGATAATCAAGTTAAGTAGTTACGTTTCTTTGACACAATTCTCAATACTCACGCCATCTCCTGACCTGACATTTAATTTAGTGAAAACAGTCTTTTGTTCAGTAATGTGAATTTTGATAGTGTTTTGTTTTTGTTTATAGTTGTGTTATATGCAGTGTTTCATTTGTGGTTATAACATTTTATAAATATCCTGATGATGGAAGAGATGTACACTCCCGAAACGTCGATAGCTAATCATCTTTTCACCTGACTTGCTGCCCGAGAAGAAAGTGAGCGTATTCGTCACCAAGAAAGCTTCAGGTCTTATCCAAGAGGTTAGTTTGTTTATAGTTATAAAAGCATTTGTTACGAAAACCTATTTTACTTTTTACTACAAAGGTATTTTTACTCAGGTGACCTTAAAATGTGTATTTCCTGACATCTCACTAGCAAATACTTGGGTGAAATATAATATGTACTGTGCACGTGGTAAAGAAAGTATAAATGAACAAGGTTTTAAAGATGTTAAACATGTATATTCTTCACGCAACAAGTAGATAAAAAAGAAAGGGAAAGAAAACAGTTGACAGATGATTAGTTATTAATTCCTAATGCAGCAGTGGAACTTAAGTGTTCCGTAATTATTGGTATTGTCGTTTAACTGTTGTAAATTTGCCTCATGTGGCGTTGCCGAAGTGATGAGCATCTTGATCGCCTAGGTTCGACGAACGAAGCTATTTTTGGGTACACAATATGTTTTGTGTCAGGGTTCTAATTAAAGAATGATCACAGGAAGACCATATAATAAGACCATCAGTGTATCCAAACTGATGCCAGCTGGCTGGAAAAGAACAATCTTGTGCCGTGACGTGCTACTGTTAATAGTGCTCGAGCAATGCACTCAGCGCCAACTGCACTTATACCAACGTTTACGGAAACTGATAAATATAAGGAAAAAAACTTCGAAATGCTTAGGCTATAAGGAAACGGATACACGAATGGTGTTTTTTAAAGCTGTGTTTAACTTGTTAAAACTGCGTAAGAAAACAATTTCATTACCAGTTTTCAAAGCATCACATGAAAATGAATCCAGGGAAAAAGCCAGGTAAGTCACTTTTTTCATCAGTTTCACATGTCATTGGATACTCCAAACGAAGTACCATCTTTTAAAGGTATGAAACGGGGGAAAAATTGGTTGGTCATGGGTTTTTTTTGTTTAAATTTTGGCGTACAGGAAAAGAACCAGGTAAGTTATTTTTCCCGAAAGAACCAGGCAAGTCATCCTTCAGCCAACAGAGACAGTGCGATAGCGACGTATCCCGCCATTAACTCTTGGTTGTGCTTCAGAGACAGCCATCCCTACATGGAATGTGATAAAAATGTTTGTCTTTGTAATTTGAAACAAATAATGGAAACCCCCAGAGGAGTTCATAAGCATGATTACAAATTGAAGAATGAAACCTTCATCTTTTATTGTTGTGAATGTCTGTCAGGAAATGGTGTATGGCTAGAAGAAATTTTTTAGATAAGAACTATTTGACGAAATGTCCATTTAAGGCCCAGCCCGTCAAAGAAATTTGTGCCTCATCCGACCACCCACGTTTGTTGAACTGAAGAGCTACGTTTCATGGAGGCATGGTATTCAGTATTATAAGAAAGATATTTCAACACTGAGGCCAGAAGAATTTGAGCTGCCTTCTTTGGCTTATTCAGGTAATTATAGGAAAAACATTACCCTACCCTTATACTTTTCTGATAACACTGCTTATATTATGCAATATACTGTGACTTTGTGGGTTCGTAGAATTAAAAGTCCAATTTTCAGAAATTCACAATGTCCTTTACTTCCGTAGAAATACACTTTGGTTAACCTTTACAGTAGCAGAATTACGTCACATACACAATTACAATTTTCCAGTTCGTTTGCCACACCCACAAACAAAGAGTTCACTTTCAAAATACAGCTGCACGATTATCAAGTTCCATTTCGACTCTTATTACGACTGTCCTCCAACTAACCACTGCTTTCTTTTTATACGACCATTCATGATTCCAGACGGTTGTGGAATGTTCTTTATCAATAAAGATGTCCCTAGAACTATCTAGTCATCTATCTTTATCTGTTTCGGCAGGTCCGTTTATCTCCGCACTGCGTTATCTGTCCCTGATCTCCGCGTCACACTACCTGCCTTTTTTGTGCGTCAGCCACGCTTATCTAGACAATGAGCTCGCGACAATACCTAACACATTTCTGCATTTTCCACAGGCCCTCTACACATATCGAAAGCTAAGTACCAGGATATAATGAGCCTCATGAAGTCCTGTGGTGAACTAGCAGTGATCTTTCTCCAGGAATTGGAACATGTCCAAATAATCTCTGAGATAAGTGTAATAATAATAATAATAATAATAATAATAATAATAATAATAATAATAATAATAATAATAATAATAATAATAATAATAATAATAATAATAATAATAATAATAATAATAATAATAATAATAATAATAATAATAATAATAATAATAATAATAATAATAATAATAATAATAATAATAATAATAATAATAATAATAATAATAATAATAATAATAATAATAATAATAATAATAATGTAACAATTTTGTAACAATATTACAAAAATGACAGTAATATAATTATTGTAATTGCAAACAGAATCTCTGGTGGCTGACTTACCTGGTTTTTTCCCTGGAAAAATGCTATTGGAATGAACTTTTTTGTTTGGTGCTATGTTACTGACTTAACGGACAGGAAGTACCACTTTACTTGATTCATTACATGTGACGCATTCATATTTCACTATGTTTGAAAGAAGTGTTTTGTTTCAGAATCCCCATTGTGTTTTAAAATTAAATATTCGTTTTCTGGGTTTCTTACCAAAAGTGACCTATCTGGTTCTTTCCCTGGACCCTTCAAATGTAAGTTGCAAAGATAGGAGATGTAAGGGAAGGGAGTTGTAGCCAGTAAGCCTCCGAAGATTGAAGTTATATTGGCTATCCTGAGCTTATCTTTTATTTTTCTCTATGTTCTTTCTTTTTAAGATTTGATTAGTGACAAATTTATTTTTCAACACATCAAGAATAACCCAAATAACCATAAGTGGTGACCCATATTTCTGTGTTAAAGTCTGTCTAGTCAACGCGAGTGCAGTTCGGCCCCCTCTTTTGACGAACCCTTATAATCGTTTTACAACACAGATCCTCCTTCTCCCAGTCCTTTCTGCAAGGTCCTTTCTCGATACGTCATGGGTATCGTACGAGGATTCGTCTAAATAATCTTATGTCCATTACTGCGAAACTTCCTTAGTTTTGAGAAATACATTTCTACTGGATTCCATAATAACCCTTAAATTATTCAAAGTGCGGTATTTGAAACCCAGATGCTGTAGAAGGCCGCGCAAAGTGAAGTGCCCATAAGGAAAATCACAAAGTTCTTGCAAATATGCAACCAATTCACCTAAGGTGGGCGTTCTCCCTTTTGCATAGAATTTTAAATTTCTCAGCGAATTAAATCGCATGTGAAATTATCGAAATGTTAGAGAAAAGTTTCCTTTTGCTTTCACACTTGATCGGCGTCTTTGGTACTCCTTTCGTCACAATTTTTCTTACTGCATTTCTGTGAATACCCAGAATTTATCAGGTTCATTGCATGACCCCTTACCAAGATTATTTTTCACCACATATTTATATTTGTTCAAAACAAGCGCTTGAATTTACTTAGAAAGAGTTCCCATTTTAACTGTTTTTTGAGGCTTCTCCAGTAACATAACTCGGCCCAGCAACACTTTCCAATTCATTCACACTATTGTCTTCACTTTGATTATTTTCACTTGACTGAAAGTTATCTACTACTTCATTTGCATTTACCACTGCATTTCTCTCCCACGGTCTCCACATCGTGACACACAACGAATTTCTGCACGTAATAAAACAGATCAGCTGGAAGTTGGAACTTTGGCAACTGTGACTCCACGTGGAGTAAATATGCGACTGTCATTTAAGGGTTGCTATTGGTCCTCAACGACAGCGTTCCATTTCTGAAGTGTGGAAATAAATTTATGACGGTCATTAGTGGGCGGCAGGGTCCGTTTTCTTTGAGACACAACCGCACTCGCGTTGACTAGACAGACTTTACCACCTACACACAAGGAAAAGTTCAGGATAGCCAACATAACTCCAATCTTCAGAGGCTTACTAGTCACAGAGTAAAAAAGAGGGATATGTGGAATAGGAAATGAACTAAAGTGGAGATGCAAAGAGAGAACGAAGGAGAAAAATAGCTGAAACAGGAGGAAAAGCAAGAGAGATAGAGGGAGAGAATTTTACTTCCCGTCAATGCATCCAGGTGTAAAATTAAATTTCCTGCATTCAGTACTGGTAACCTAACGTGTGTAGATGTATGTTTACTTAACTGCACGTATACGCATTAACTCTCTAACTTTGATATATTTATTATTCCAGACATGGGAATTTAATCGTATTTGAGAGTTGAATTTTCCTTTTAACCCTTATCTGGGCTTTTACTTCCTTTTCATTTGTATGAACTACAATATATTAATTTTATCAGGTTCTGAAACTGTTGATGTTTGCATTGGTGACCTCGCTATTAGAACCACCATGTGCAACATTTTAATAATTTAGTTTATTTTCGTGTAAATAGATATTACTTCTATTATTCGTCCGGTCGAAAAACACGCTTGTGTTCGACTCTCGGAAGTAAACTTTAATCGATTTTATCTCTTTATTTTGAACCTCTTTTTCGTTCTGCAGTGATACACTTGCACATTCGTATAGCAGTAAGTATATTATTGTCATAGTTGGCAATCCACAACAAAATGCTAACACTACTTCTAGAAGTATACTAAATTTCCAAAAGTCAATGAATGGCAAATTAAATACGTAAATGGGACACGTGGTTTTGAGGTTACTGTTAACTTAACAAGACGTGATATCCTTTTTTCTTTTTTCTTCTTTTGCAGTAGATTTTTTATTAGTCATTACATCTCCTTATAGTTATGCTTTCCCTTGTGGTTAAAGACTGGTCAACTTAATTCTCGCTTTCTATCGTGTTAATTCTATTTGCGGTGCTTCGTTCGTGGTCAAGGGCTTTCTAACCCTAGTTTATTACGTATTTATGTATTTTTTCTACTTTTTGTTACCTTCCTGGTAGTTTCATTGTATTTACTCTCAAATATACACAGATATTTACAAACAGTATACCCATGCCAGAAGCGGGATTACGAACCCAAGATCCTCTGAACCACGAAACAACAAAGTGGTCATAGAGATCGGCAAGTTGAAACTAGTCAGCGCATGTGTGCCGGCAATAACAAGTGAATAGTGAAGAAGCTGTTGGTGATAGACGCATATAAATTGTTTCCATGTGTCTATTCATGGCATTGACAGATACAAGGGCACTACGAGAACATATGTTCCATAAAATTAAATTCTGAAAATAATATTGTGGGCCAGTCCTGGTGAGGTCAATCATTCGGGTTATCAAACAATTTTAAATTAAAGGAATCTAAAATCGAGGCGTTGCCGAGTGTTAGATCGCTCGCCTCTCACCAAGGCGGCACTGCATGAGCTGGAGCGTCTGGGTAGGGTTTCTCCGGGTATTCCCGTTTTCCCCGCCATTCATTATGCCAGGTACTCCATCATCCATTGCACCGCCATTTCATATCCACTTCTTAACTCTCACACCAGGTACCTGACCGATCCCCCATCCTGATACTCTCTTCATCCTCAGTTCCTTTGCTCCTCGACAGGCATCTGACTCCAGGTACCCATTTTTAAGTACTGGAGGGCGTAAGGAAATCAAAATGAAAATGGAATATAATATCGAAAGACATGTAGAAATGATGCTGAGCTGCCTTTACTGCCTCCTAATGAATAATGATTATTGATTTTACTGCTTATATTGATACTTCCAACTTTGGATAAACTATATTCTATGAGTCAAACACTTTTAACCATACGTAACATCTTCAGGGAGTTCTAAATCTGAATAAAATGGGAAGAAAACTCTTATGACACTGTTGTTCGCTAATGGAATCAATTCGGGTCAAGTCAGTTATATATTTATGAGGATATTGACATCGAGCGTATGACAAGGTTCGTAGAAGCGATTAGAATCTGGTCCTATAGAAGATCTTATGCCCCTAACGGGGACTTCGCGGGAGTGAAGTGATAGAATACTAAGGGTGACCGGGCCAGAGGAGAGACGATAGCTGAGGGAAGGTTATCTAAAAGCTACGGACGGAAACTCCTCGGTTGTGGTTCCTAAAATCAGACCCCCTCCCCCATTTATCCTTAGAAATCCGGGAACCTTCCGTGATCCGGCGGACAAGGATTTACAGAGATTAAGTTCCTTGCCAATTTGCCATACACGCGGAAATCCCCAGCGACACTTAGAGCACTGAAGCAGCCGAACAGGAGAAATGAGATAAAATAGATAAGACAGAAAATTCCGGAGATGTAATTATCCTTCGCCCAGCGACTCGAGAAAATCCCGAAAAAAAAGGAAGAAAATTAGGCTACAGGAATCGAACGCACGAGCTTCTGAATGCGGGTCACAGATACTACTGCTCGGTATAAATTCACTTACGTAGTGTATTTACATATTTGATTGGATACCTACACTTCAATTGTTACGATATGTCTTAAAACGATACCTAACACTATACCGCTCTCAAAAGTTAGTCATATGAACGCTGGCCAATGCTCAAGCAGAGCGCTGTTGCCAAGCGTGGTGTGTGTACCGGCAGAGGTTTTGTACATAGCACGTTTTACACGCCAGCAAAGTTTCCACTTATTTTTTCCATAATTAAACAGCACATTAAATATTCCTAAAACATGAAGATCTTACCTTGACACACGTCAGAGCAGTGGAACAGCAAGCACGGTTTCCAATCCAGTAAATCGCTTTCCAACTTCATGGGTCTTTCCCGGAGATTGAAATGCAGGCATGCTCCTTTTTCTATGGATGAAGCTGCTTTACTACGAATTGGTGACACTGTGTGCACACTACCTACACCACAAGCTTACAGAGTAAATTGCTGGGATTTTGAAAAATCTACAGTTGCCCTATATTCTGGATTGGAGAGCTTTCGTAAAAAGGTGTTCTCATTAAATATAATTGTGCTGCCCTGAGAATGAATACTTCACGTTTGTTGATAAAAAAAATCACTTGCCCCAGCTTCGAGGGACATATTCACCACACACTCGGATCACAAACACTGGATAAAAGATTTGGGTATAGTAATAATTTAATGTAATATTAACGATATTTCAGCTCGAGTTTGACAGACGACTTAACGATGCCATTCACTTTAACAAAATAACAAACTACTCTGAAAACGAACTGAACATTAACTCGGTGTATTTCAAACTGCGTGCACATAGTACTTCATGGCAAAGCGAGAAAGTGTATTGGGAAAAATTCGCAACACAGAGATGTTTACCTCAGCTTATCGCACATACACGGTGAGGCCAGTATATGTATAGTCTGTTCAGATATAATCATGTCTTCTGGACAGCAATGTGTCATACATCAACAGGCGCGACAAATTATATCATACAGACACACGCAGCTTCCAATCGCTCTATTTGTGTTTCGTAACTTACTGTACATCAACTTACTAATATTTCACTCTTCTAATCGACCAGATAAGACCCGATAAGAGACGATCACAGCGTTGTTCACCTGAAGATCAATATGCCTCAACGTTCTGTCGAGTAATAGTAGGTGGACTGTTTATTTATGCTTGAGATAAGTGTTGTGAGGAAGGAATGTTGTTGTTTTTTGTTGAATGGATGGATGTTGGGTAACCATAACCTGTGAAGATAAAACATGCATCCCTCTTGTTCTAAGTATCGTCGAGATAGAATTTTTGTACGGTCATGATCAGAAAATAAAATTCTGTCATTTTCAAATATTTATCCGAGAGTAATTAAGTAAGATAATGTTCTCAGTTCAAGCGCATAAGATGTATCACATTCGGCAGCGCTGCTAGGAGGAGCAAGCTTAGAATTGGCTGGAGTCTGCAGTACGGCCCGCCTCCATATGCCTTTAACTTTTGTGAAGATTATAGTATTTCCTTCGATAATGTAAGAATTTTGGATGATTTAATTATAAATCGTGCAGGCAACGCAAAATTATCTTCCTATCGTACCTATGCCATTCTTCAGATTCAACACTAAAAATAAAATCACAATTACATTGAACATGTTTGAAGGTCGCTTTATGGTTCGGGGAGTTTCGACTTTAACAGAAGTATTTAAACTCCAAAATAGACATAATTACACCTCTGGTAAGCAACCAGTTTTAGATTGCAAGATAAGACAAATTAAGTAGGAACATCACAACTATTTTTGCTTGTTTTTCCCAGAATGAAATAATTGGCTACAGGCCTGGGAAGAACGGATGTTAACAGAATATTTTGACTAGAGCATCAGTTCGTATTAAAAAGATACCGTTTTGTAAAGCTTTATACGATGGAATCAGATGTTTGCGATAAGGGTATAGATAAGGTTATCTATGTAGATTAGCAGTGTAACAACACAAATCACTAGACGAATATATTGGTTTTCTCCGAGAATACAAATGGTAGAAAATCTCCCCTTCGTCACACCAAAGAAAAAAACCAACCACTGCTACAACTATTTCGCATTTTGGTTCAGGTTTATTGGGGATTTAGTTCTGATGTATACTTTTTTTTTTTTTTTTTTTTTTTTTTTTTTTTTTTTTTTTTGTGAATCAGTCCATGTAGGACTACCCAAAGTATTTAGAGACAGCTCTTCTCTGAATCCATAGTTCTCTCATTCTTTGGCTGTGAGCTTTCTTTCTCTCGTTTGTCCACGTTGTTCCAGTCTTTTTCTTCGGTTTGTCCTCTTGGTCAACTTGCTACTTATGCACCTTCATTCTAAAGACGTCCCTGTCTAGGATATTCTCTCGAGTGATTCCTGCCAATTTTAAATCCTTTTTTACTTCACCAATCCATTTCATAGTGTTTACTTGTACTTTACTTACAACTTGTGCACCTAAATTTTTTCTAATAACCTCACGTCCTTCTTTTTCGTATCTGCTTTTCAATTCAAAATTAATGTTTCTGCTCTACAGAGCACTATGGTTTAATTAAAGTATTTTCGTGAACCCATTGTTGCGACGATGCGCGGCCGGCGCGCACAAAGGGACAGATAGTGCAGCGCGGAGGTAAAAGGCTAGCCGAAACACATAAAGATACATAACTGGAAGGTTCTAGTGCCGTCTTGTTTGTTACAGAAAATGCCGGTAATTTCTCGAACAGTGAGCGGGTATATAAAAGAAGCCGTGGCTAGTTTATCCAGACAGTCATAATCGGAACTGATTCGTGTGCCTGCAGCTGTGTTTTGAAAGTGAACTCTTTTGTTTGTTCACGTGTGCAGAAGTGACGAAGACTGTTTTTGTGTATGTTACGTAATTCTGCTACTGTAAGGGTTGACTAAAGTGTATTTCTACGAAAATAAAGAACATTTGGAATTTCTGCAAATTAGACTTTTAATCCTACGAACCCACAAAGTCACAGTGTATATATTTATTATTATTACTGTTATTATTATACCTTTGTTATATTGTTTCATATAGAAATATCTTTTAAGAATCATAAAACCTGCCATTAATTAGTACCTAAGCAAAACATAAAGTTATTTCTCCTTCATTGAAATTTAGCATTATCAGTATATGCTTATTTGCTATTAAACGTAAGCTTCTATGCTATGTTAAAGTACACAGTTTTTAAGTAAAATCGATGTGTTACGTTCACATAACTTTTTCTATCTGCTATCGTTTATTTTTATATAGTCTCTAGTCTTACCGAAGCTTATTTTTCTGTCTGTCAGTTGATCGACATAAGCCTTTGCAGAAACAACTTGTTTACATGTGTCGTTGTAGGTATACGGAGGATAGAAAGAAATATTGGTGTATTTTGTTAAGGACACTGTCAATTGCCAGGATCATATTAGCGCCGCTGTGTACCGGAATTTTCTCCCGCAGGAGTTCGTGTAAAAGAACTCAGTAAATGTACTGACATGGGGCTGTCACTTTTAAGTACACTTAAAACCAGCAGTCTGAGAAGGGCTTAAACCTGCGACCTTAAAAGCAGTAGACCAGCGTCTAACTACTGAGCCACCAAGAGCAACACAGAGAATAGAGGAAACCTAATGAATAGAAGTTTAAAAGTGTCCATACACGGGCCTTGAAATACCAGTCTGTTTAATGTCTACCCACCACAAGAAGGCAAGCGGGGCCTGAAGAGTTAGAGGGACTTCAAATATTTGTCTGCTCTGGTAGTAGATCTGTCTGTATGAGAGTACATATAAGTCACCAATGCTCTCAGATCTAATACTCGTTTCAGTTATTGCAGTGATAGGTATTACTCATAGGTGAGTTATGTGAGTACACTGTGTATCTTACATGACCCTAGCATCCTCATCATGCCCGTCTCGGTAGCGTGGTGATAGCGTGTCTGCCTCATGTTCAAGAGGTCCCGAGTTTGAATCTCGGTCAGGGTGTGTTACCTGGATAAGGTTTTTCCGGGGATTTCCCTTATCCTGAAAGAAGAATGTCGGGTAGCCCTAAGCTCCATGGACTCTGGACTCATCTGAGCATCATTTCACCCATTTGATTCATCGTCCGATAAGAGTTAACTTTGGAGGACGTAAGTTACAACAAAAAATCCTTATCATATTCGGACGACGAGCATAAACATCATGCGGTCAGCAAAAGTTATTACGTTACACATTCCTCTGCCTAGCCTTCTTGTGTTGAGTGGACAGTAGATACCGCGAAAAACAACTGAATAGCGAGAGCACTTTAACAAAATGACAATAGATATCTCGTGAATGGCTAATGTGGTGATGCCACAAAAAAGGTTGTTGGAAATAAATTGAGTTTTAAAGAGATTTGTAGTTTAGCCGTTGTATAAAATTATACAACACTATTTACGAAAGAAGAGGATTTTACAAGTTATTTCCAGAAAATTCAGGATATAATTTTTTACAAGTAAATATCTTAAATATACGTAGTTTAATTCAAATATTTAAGAGTTGTTTTTGAGATCAAGAAAACTTCGAAAAAATGTCCACATAATGCGTGGTTTGGTCGGAAGCATTTTGTTAAAAAATTTCTGTGCCATTTCTGGAAAACAACCCAATTTGGTATTTAATTAACTCTTCGTTTCGGAGATGTGTGCGCGGACCTTTTAACCCTCCCCCCCCCCCCCCCCAAAAAAAAATCTTCAAGGCATCTTCAACCGTATTTTAGATAAAACATCTATATTGAATTCTTGTATGGAATAGAATAGTTCCCCTACTTACTATAGGTATGCACTGTAAACGTTTAAAAGTATGGTTAGCAATTAAAAATAGTTTTCATACTGAAGGCTTGTGTATGTGTTGTCACCCATAGACCATTTGTATTTGGCAACTCTTTTACAACAGCTCCATATGTAGCTATCAATACAACAAAGAAATTTGTCACATTCGGATAGTACGCTTCGAAAACTGGAGTTGTAAAGAATTCCGAGGAGACCAAAGGACGTAAAAGAGCACATCTCTGTTAGTGCTTTGTATGTTGCAGTTTATCCTAAGGAATGAAGTAAAGAGGGAAGACATGACTGGAGCATGCGGTTGGTTGGAGCCAGGATGTGACCAGAGACGGAGAGACTTAGGGATGAAGCCAAGACCAATTAAAATGAACGATTGTCGTCAAAGAGGCCAAGGTCGAGCTTCAAGGACTCCGTCGTCACGGAAGAGGGGGAGTCAGTGTAAACAAAAGAAAAAATTTGTCGGGATCTGATCAGAAAGTAAAACCAATTGACAAAGTTACTGAATCTCTATTTCCCTTAATTCTATGTCAATTTGTTTCCAGAATATCATTCTAAAGGGTATCTCTAGAAGTGTAGAGTACCAAATTAATGGAAAAAAGACAGATATTTCCTAAATATTAACAATCAAGCGTAATATTCTCACTGAAGACAGGTACTTGCCTATCCAGTATCCTCTATCTTTTCTTTGTCTCCGCGTTGATCCATTTATACGACCTTTTCTCATTTAAAAGTATTTCTCTCTAGGAGATTACGCCCGTACAAGACGCCGTTTCAGGTACCCCACATGGCTTTCGGGCACCTGACTTAACACTGGAATTAATCTGAACAGCAGCAAAACTGAGCTACATATAAATCTACCAAGAGCTATTTGGTTTCAAAATTAACCCCAACAATTTTAAACGTTATAAACACTATGGTGTGAAAAAAAAAATGGCTTTGCATCGTGTTCAAAATTCAGGGGAGTGTTAAGCTACATGATCTTTCACTCGAAATTCCCATACCATGCAGCAAATACCTAACGAACCTCAACCAGCGCTAAAACCCAAAAAGTGGGTAGGCACGCAGCAAAGTCCTTCGGGCTGTGAGCTGCCTGCCAGTGCCGTGTGTGTATATGTGTATGTGTGTGTACAAGTATAGTGCGATCCATATAAACCTGAACCATTTCCATAGGCCATAACTTTTGAACCAATAACAGGACACACGTATAACTTTGGGAGAATATAATACACAATTGGTAGATTACATTACACTATGTACATCTCAGAGAAAATGTTGAAAGTGTCCTCCATCAGCATCTATACATGTTTGTACTCGTATCACCATATTCTCTGAAGGTTTACGGAGAGTATCCTCGCCAATGTTACTTATTTCGGTTCGAATGGATTCTTTGAGAACATCAATTGTACATGGCAAATTCATCTACACTCTAATTTTTAGATACCCCCACAAGAAAAAATCCGGTGAGGTTAGATCAGGGAATCTGGGGGGGGGGGGTCACAGACCTTTTGAGATTATTCGATAATCAAAGAAACCGGTTACAAGTTCCATGGTGTCATTAGATGTATGACACGTTGCTCCATCTTGCTGGAAATAACCTCTCAATTCCGTATCAGCTCCGTAAACCTTCAGAGAATATAGTGAGACGAGTACAAACATGTATAGATGCTGCTGGAGTACAACATTTTCTCTGAGATGTAAATAGTGTAATCTAATCTACCAATTGTGTATTATATTCTGCCAAAGTTGCACATGTATCCTATTATCGGTTCAAAAATTATTACCAACATTCCAGGCAATTACTAATAATACTTATTTTAACCATCCATTTCACTCCTTCATATATCGTACTTCTCCAAATCCATTTTCCAACCTTTAATACTTGGAGCCCCTGATATAGCATTTCCCCGAATAAACAATATAAGATTTTGATTACTTCCCCCTTCAATTTTATTATTAATTAGCAGAACAGTTGAAAGAGAAGGCGGAACAGGATGAACTGTTTATCCATTTTTCTCATTTTCTTGTCGCAAAGTAATTGCCTCTGCACCATAAGAGTTGCTTTTCTTATTTAATTTCGCTAGGCGAATGCTGGTAAAGAAGGCGGCCTGGGTTCGACCCCTGGTGACCACATGCGAGATTTGTGGTGTACAACACGGTGCTGGAGAGGGTTTTCTCCGGGGTCTCCGGTTTCCTACGCCATCATTCCACCAATTACTCCATTATCGTCTTTCCTTACATCCACTTCACCCTCATATCGTTCATCTACTTCTCTCACTCTTATTCCAGACATTGGGCTGATCACCCATCCCTACCAGATCCAGATATGGGGTTCCTCTACGCGATGCCTAAAGGCATAAGGGGTAGAGGACCAAGAATCACCTAACACCACGATGGTGGTATAACTAAGTAAATTAAACAAGAAGAATGTAGGAAAGTTCTTTCATCCCCTGAATTTCCTTCTCCCATTATTATATTGTTGTTTCATGGCTGCAATATGTCAACAGCTGTCTCGGTGCTGCATGGTAGGATGTTCATAGTAACTCTGTTCCCGAAACGAGGCGATTACCAACCCACCTGTTAGAGGCCCTCGTTCAAGCCGGGGAGCTTGAATGTGGAATTGGTAGCGGTTCCTGTATCGGCCATGCTCTATATCCTTTCACCTCATTCATCCCGCCTTGTGCAAGGAGCACAAGTGCAAATGTCTATTTTTTTATTCAATGATGGATCAGCATTACATGCTTTACAGATCCTTGTTAACTAATTGAATGTTTATGAAATATGTATATAAGGACATGTAAGGAAAACCAAGTTGTCTCCTATTATCTACAAAACACTGAGAAACAGGCATGACACACAAGAGAAAAAAAACTGATAAAAACAAGCAATCAAAGAGATAAGAACAATATTCATTGTGAAACAATATTCATAGTTTTTCAGTCAGAGTCATTAAGGAGGAGATCCTGTGGGTGTGGGCTGGCAGGTGCGTACGCCGATGTCATACATCGCAGCTTATGGAACATCTGGCAGGTTTGAGAAGAAGCGAGTGGCGATCTGACGTGTGTACTGGTGAAGAGGAAGGAGACCAAGTTCTTTGTGTAGTTGTTGACTTCTTACGTACCAAGGGGCATCCGTGGCGATGCGCAGAAATCGATTTTGCCTACGGAGATGAGTGTTGCTAGCAGTACCCCATACCTGGGAAGCATATGTGATAAGTGGCCGGACAAGAGATTGGTAGAGAAGCAGGGAGCATTCAATCCCATGTCTATGAAGTAGCGGACCGAGTTTTGAAAGTCGTCCTGATGCCAACGAGATAAGTCCATCAATATGGGCTCGCCAAGTAAGTTTGGTGCCCAGCATTACTCCAAGGTATTTGACGGAGGTGGTGGGAGATAGCCAGGGAATTGATTCTGTCTTAATATGTAATTCGGGAGAATTTGAGATGCGACGTAGCCTAAAAATCGTAGCTGCGGTCTTTTGAGTGTTAAGACGTATGCGCCAAGTATCGAACCATTCAACAAGCAGTCAAGAGAGGTTTGTGGCGTGTGAATAGTTGCAGGGAGATCTGTGCCTGAATGATATAAAACAGTATTATCAGCGTATAAGGCTATGAAGGTAGGGGCCAAGTGAGGAAGATCATAGGTATAGATACTAAATAAAATTGGGGCCAATATGGATCCCTGAAGAACTTCTGCTGTAACACGGTGCTGAGAGGACTCCGTACCACCAATGTGAACAGTTAAATGTGCGATCATATAGAAAACTACAAGTGGTAGTGAGGAAATACTGTGGAAGGCCAATGTTATAGAGTTTGAAGATTAACCCGTCACAGAGGTCTATGAAGACCGAAATACCAATCGCTCACCTACTACCTAAGTGATAAAATAATAATAATAATAATAATAATAATAATAATAATAATAATAATAATAATAATAATAATAATAATAATAATAATAATAATAATAATAATAATAATAATAATAATAATAATAATAATAATAATAATAATAATAATAATAATAATAATAATAATAATAATAATAATAATAATAATAATAATAATAATAATAATAATAATAATAATAATAATAATAATAATAATAATAATAATAATAATAATTGATCATAGCAATAGAAACTTTAAATGTAACATAAAAAGCTATATACTCCTGTAGCATTATCAATAAGTGTATAGAATGGTTGAAACGTTGTTATTGTTTGGAGGTCTAAAGCGAACTGCAGTCCGTAGTAACACTAAGTGGAAGATTCCAGCTGTTTGTACCACACGCTACAGGTGCACGTGTGAATAATGGGAGCTTAAATTCGTCACGCGTGTCCTATCAGACACATGTTTAGTAGGTGCTTACTGACTGACGATACTCCATGACGCAATACGCTCGGCACTATAGCAAGGATGTCCACCGTCTCTTCAAAACACACGAGAAATGCACTAACATTACCATAATTGGAAGGTTTTTTTTTTTTTTTTTTTTTTTTTTAGCTTTATAGATATTATTGCTATTATTGTTGTTTTAAAAATTGCTCTATATAATATTTCTTTTAGAAAGTTAATATTTGATAACTAAATTATTCAATAGTTTATAAATAAGTTGTAGAGATGCATTTTAAACTTTCTACTCGTTTGGGAGAAAATAAATGTGTAATATGACAATTCCTTAATGCCACAACAAGCAGGCTAACAGCAAATCTCCTCACATTTTTATCCTTTTATGAACAGTGAAGAAGAAAATACCAGTGATTTAAACAGAACAGTTACATGGTATGAAACTATTTGAAAATGAGAATGTCCCGACAAATGAAAACTTGAGAAAAGAGATGTTCAAGATCTTCTCGGGAAACAAGTCAGGTGAAAGGACGATTATAAATCGACGTTTCGGGAGAGTAACTCTCTCCCCACATCAGGATATTTTTCCTCCCTTTCTCGTCAATGCTGACCTTAGGAGGCACTTGGGTTCTCTCAGCGAGGAAGCAGAAGTATCTGACCTGAGATGAAATAGGGTTGAGGGGTCGGCCCAACGCCTGTGATGAATGATTGATGGAGCAATTGGTGGAATGTGGTGGAGGAAACCGGAGGACCCGGATGAGGATATTTATAAGAAATATTATAACCACTAAATAGATATAACACAAAAATCAACAAAGACAAAACACTACCAATACTCTCATCACTGAACAAAAGACCGTTTGTAGTAAATTAAGCACCGGGTCAGGAGATGGCGTGAGTGTAGAAAACTAATTAGGTCAGAAAAACCTAACTATTTAATTTGATGATCAAGCTGTATAGATCTGTGCTTCTTAAGTCGATTAATTTCCATTATTTCAGGATATTAGTTAATGGAGCGGAGAGTTAAGGAGGCTTTAGCCATTTTCTCCGAGAGGAGCACGCTTTATCGTGATACTGGATGTCAGTTCAGCTCCTCTTGAAAACCGACCTTAAAAATGGAAATCTATCGGCTTAAGAAGCACAGATCTATACAGCTTGATCATCAAGTTAAATAGTAACGTTTCTTTGACTTAATTAGTTTCCTACACTCACGCCATCACCTGACCTGGCACTTAATTTACTACAGTCTTTTGTTCAGAGATGCGAGTATTGGTAGTGTTTCCTCTTTGTTGATTTTTGAGTTATATCTATTTAGTGTTTATGACATTTACGACATTACGACATTTCTTATAAATATCCTGATGTACGCTCCCAAAAATGTCGATTTCTAATCGTCTTTTCACCTGGCTTGTTTCTCTAGAAGATCTTTTACATACTCGTCGCCAGGAAAGCTTCAGGTCTTATTTTCTGAGAAAAGACAGTTATAAAAATTATATCACTAAAGTAACACTGGTTCTGTCTTTATGTTTAAAAAACCTTGGCGGCGATTCCAGTCTTCACATGTACAAACCTGTATGCGCGAAAGTCTGTACTGTTGGTTGCAGACAAGTAAAGTACTGTACGGGACCAAGCTCTGTATGGTTGCGGAGTGTGGAGAAGTCAGTTAAGAGGGATAAGCTGGTGACGTGTAGCAATGCTTGCATAAACGGAAATTATAACGTGAGTTTGTTATTGTTCCTTACACGAGGGAAGCAGACGATTTGGATGACGTCACAGAGCTTCCCCAATCCCCTTAGAGTAGTGCATCAATGCCACACCTCCTACCACTCCCACTGAGTTGGATGGGACTAGCTTTTAAGTTTAGCTTCTTTAAATGCAGGGACTTTATGGAAGTACGGCTACTTTACATAAGTATACAATTTTTTCCTTTCCTTTTTCTGCTCCTGTGCAATTATGAAGATTCCTACGGGTTCTCTTGAATGGTTGTAATTAAGTCCAGCATTTTCCAGGATATAACACGTAGATTTTCAAAAAATTCTATTCTTCCCCTCAGACAAGCCTTTACATGAAAATGTTTTTACGTTTTGTTTTTATTAAAATGCCATACCTTTAATGTATTTTCGTGACAAATGAAATGTTTATCTTGAACTTTCTGGGAGTATCTCTGAAGGCCTCCAGTCTGGATTAGTTTTGAATAACTGGTAAATCGTCAGAAACAACCAAATTTTTACTACCTTATACGAGGGTCGGTTAATAAGTCCCGGGCCTCACATAGAGATAGCAACACTGGGCCAGTTTGACGGATAGCATCATATAGTTTAACTCTAGACTGACTCGAATCCATAGTTACAGGTGAATAGCTTGTTTAGTTTATGGATGACAGCATTTTAAACAAGGCAAGTGTAGAGGTTTCACGAAAACGGAGAATTTGGAAAAAGGAGCTGTGATTAAATACTTCCATTTGAAAGGCTTAACGCCTAAAGAAATCAAAGAGGAAGTGGACAGTAAGACTCTGCCCCTTTATATACAATGATTAAAAGGTGGTTTGTAGAGTTTAAAATGGGACGTACAAGTACTAGTGATGAGCATCGCTCTGGACGTCCTGTGGAGGTCACAACTCCAGAGATCATTGAAAACATTCATCGGTTATTACTGGAAGACCGTTGATTAAAGAGGTTTGAGGCTGTAAACATATCAAAAGAACGTGCAAGTAATATTTTAAGCAATGTTTTGGGCTTTCACAAGGTCTGTGCAAGTTGGGTGCTGCATTTGTTGACACCTGATCAAAAATTGCAAAGAAAAACTGTTTCTGTTAAGAATTTGGAGCTGTACCGTAAAAATCCCAGTGAATTTTTGAGATGGCTTACTACCATGGATGAAACTTAGATATATCCCTACACTCCAGAAAGTAAATCACAGTCAAATCAATGGATTGCACCAGGTGAACAAACTCTGAAAAAGGCAGTCAATTTTGTCAGCTATCAAGGTTATGGCGAGTGTTTTCTGGCTTACACAGGGATTTACTTTTATTGATTACTTGGAAAAGAGTAAAAGTATTACTGCAACGTTACTGCAAGCTTACTGCAAAGTTTGATTGATGAGGTGAAAAGAAGAAGACCTCATCTGGTAAAAAGAAAAAAATATTGTTTCTTTACGAAAATGCTGTGATCCATCGTTCAGTCATTGCAATGGGAAAAATGTGCGAATTAAAGTTCGAATTGCTTGAACAACCACTCTATTTGCAGATGTAGCACACAGTGACTGTCATCTGCTCCCGAACCTCAAACATTTCTTGTAGGATAAAAATTTCACTGCAACGAGATCACTGTTGCGGTAAACAGCTATTTTGAGGACCAAGCTAAATCGCACTACGGAGATGGTTTAATTAAATTGGAGCGCCGATATGACAAATGAATTAGCCTTTCAGGAGATTATGTAGAGAAATAACGAAAACAAATAAATACTTTTTATTTTTATTTTTTATTGACAGGCCCGGGACTTATTTTTTTTTTTAATTTACGTCTTCCAACATTAAGTCATATCGGACGATCAATAAAATGGGTGAAATGATGCTCAAATGAGTCCGGGGTCAATGGAGCTTAGAGTTACCTGACATTCGTCTATCAGGATAAGGGAAAACCCGGGAAAAAACTTATCCAGATAATTCACCTGACCGAGATTCTAACTCGGGACCTCTTGAACGTGAAGCAGACACGCTACCATCTATGCTACCGAGGCGGGCCCGGGACTTAACAGCCGACCCTCTTAAATGGAGGTCACGGTAAACCATGCAGTTATATAAAATACATTCATTTTATGGAGTTAACCATTTCCGATATAAACTTTGTTACTAGTCTGCGTTTTCCAATATTTATAGTTTTCACTCTTGGGAAGTTATTCGTTATTATCTTTCGGTCATGCAAAGAGAACGGAATGTCAAAGTCTTCATCACATATAAGACTTCGCTTATGACCAAATTATTATTCTCACTGTACCTACAGGGAAACATTTCTACATAGGTTTATGACGATTAACACGATGTTGTTAGAGGGATCAGTTTTGTAAAAAAAAGTTTGCTAAAGAATAGATATAGAAAGTAACACATCAACTGTGCTTATTCTTTTACGTTTAAAGTATTAGCGGTCATTTGGTTATTTTTCATGGTGTTATGGACAGCCCTGTTCTTTGTCACGTGCGGTCATCATCTGGCTCGCTTGCTTAAGCATGTGTAACACGAGAGCGAGAAAAATAAATAAATTGTTTCTTGTAGTGAGACAGGTCCAGGGTAAGAATTCTTGTCACGTGGACTGCATAACAACCATTACCTAGTCATCCAGTTTTTCTTATGCACCAGACTTACACATTATAAACCCTTCATCAATCCCCAGTCCAGGACATAAAGCTGCATTTACGAGCAAGCTAGCTCAGCGATAACGCGTGTGGTTTGGATTCGGGAGGTCATGGATTCGATCCCTGGTAGTTGCCTACTCTGACCATGGTATTTTCGTGGGTTTCCCTTATCGGTAAGTCGAGTGTTGGACTGACGAGTCTTCTAACAGAGCTCCCCTCTCACCCATTTCCTCTCCTTTCGTCCCCCTCTTGTTAAAGGTTGACACCGGGGCTATGTGGAGGTCGATAGGGGGCAGATGGCGCAGAGTCTGGCGATTTGAATTGGATTGTACGGAGGCGATTAGGCACCTCGACCAGACTGGTCTTTTGTGCCTATGTCCCCTATGCACCTTCGGGAGAATGGATGAGGTGAGAGCAGACAGAGGTTGGCCGACCCCAAGGAGTCACTACAGTATAGAGGGCAAGGTTCCTATACTTTACTAGATAGAAACCCCGGTGGTCCAGGGCAATCGTCAACGTACCTACCGTGGCCCCGAAACAGTCACGAGGTCGCTTCGGAGACCGGAGGCCACTCCCCCTAGAGCAAGCAAGACTCCAGGCAGGCTTGCACAACCACCATCCCGCCAGCCGTGTTCCTGAGTCGACTCACTAGGACGGCTCAGAGAACAGGGTCCGTCCCGCCGAAGGATAAAGTTTTTACTTCAAACATATCATCATGCCATGCACCGCCAAGACTCACGCTGACATTTCTGCCTGAAAGAGACCACCAGATGAGAGGTATATGAAATGATAATGGAGCTGAAATTGAGGAACACTTGTACAACGAGGTCTACCCGAAAGTCAGAAGACCCAGCCTCTATCAACCCGGGAGTGATGGAAAACTCCGGGTGTCTTTCCATGGAGCAATACTTTGAGCCGAAAAAGCCCCCCCCCCCATCTCAAGACATGTGGAAGTGGATACGCCACTTACACGCGTCATCCCCGCAGGGAAGACTACCGAATACCTCGGTTGGGCCTTCTGGTGATCTAGCACACCTACTAGCTCTGAATGCTAGTACGCGGGACTTCATAGGCAACCCTCTGCCCCCTCCGGGCGGCCGAGGCCTGGCCGGAGGTACCCGATCTCCCGCAGGTATCGGGAACATACTGCCCCTCGAGTCCAACCCAGTCCGAAAAAACTCCCCGACGAGAGGGGCTTGGCAGTTCGGCTCGAGGTTCCTCTGGTAATGTCAGAGGTACCACGAGTGTTAAGGGTCCGCAGCACCCGCACCACGGTAGCTGGAGGGGACGGATCCCCTTCCCTACGGGAGAAATGGAGGGACAGGAAATTCGAGAATGTAACCTACCCAGCATTCACCTAACGACCCGGGAAAACCCCGAAAAAACCATGGGGCAGGTAGGTCGGCCACGATAATCGAACCCGCGCCTCCCGAATGAGGCTCACAGACGAAACCGCCTGAGGCATCCCGCTCGGTCGATCATTTGGAAGTACTTCTCGATTCCGTCAGAAGGTGCCGTTGGGACCTGCTGGAGAGGTGCCTCTGAGCCACCCTCCGGCGGCTTGGACAGGTAACCATCGGATAGTCGTCAGTAAACGTTAGAAAACTGTGCACGTCTCTGCCGCTAACGTCGTTCGTTTATGCACCCATACACCTGCGGTTCCTGCATCTCATCCGTTCCTCTCGGGCTGAACGCCCACAAATCCAATTGCGAGTCAGGTGCCCAAGTGCCCCTAGTGTAGCTTGCATATAACTTTTGTGTAGTTCTTTTGAATATTTGATGGAAATTTGGCCAAAATTACACCACACAAATCAAGAATTTGTCTTCTTAAATATTTAACGATAACTGATTATAAAACTAGGAATACATACATTTTAAAAAACCTAGAGATTGTTAAAATTTCAGCTTTCTACTGCCTCATTAGTGTACGTGAATGGGAAGTGGTATGTTGTAGAAATAAGCAGCGTGACTTTTAAGTAAAATATATGCTGGAGCTTGAAATTTGCATTTACTGTTGAAACGGAATTTAAATTACAGCTCACACTCAATACAAATTCAACGGGAAGAAATGTTCTCATCCTTTCCCACGAGAATCGTTTACAGTGTTCAACTTTCCAATGCTTTGAATACTCGATTTCTAAATGATTATACCCATAAATTACAATTGACTGCCCATGTGGTACAGAGATAAGCTATCTAGCATCTCACTCACAGAATTCTTGAATTCGCTTGTCAGCTGGGGTGGATTATTTGTCTTTAACCAGAATGATTCCTTATCCTCCACAGAATCAGATTACATAAATCAGGAGCGGTTCTTCCTTGGTGCGTTTGAATCGCCAAATCGCCTACTTGTTTTTGAATAACTTACTTGTTTATGAATGAGTAGAGCCAGGTAGCGTAGATGGTAGTGTCTGCCTCACGTTCAAGAGGTCCCGAGTTCGAATCTTGGTCAGTGTGAGTTACCTAGATAAGGTTTTGTCCGGGGTTTTTCCTTATCCTGATAGACGAATGTTGGGTAACTCTAAGCTCCAACGACCCCGGACTCATTTGAGCATCATTTCACCCATTTCATTCATCGTCCGATATGACTTAACGTTGGAGGAAGTAAAAAAAAAAATCAATGTCATAGCCGGGATTTGAACCACGGACTTCCCGCTCTCCTCGCGGTTGCTCTAACCAAATGAGCTACTATGGCCAACATGCCGACATGACATTAAATTCTCCAACTGACTCGTATGTTTCCCGGTAGACCACTAGGAGTTCTCATATGATATGAGACACGCACCTTTTGTGGCGACTTACTATGCCGTACGCACTTAAGTCCCAAGCTTCACAGTTAAACCACTATGTTATTCAGGTAAATTGATGGAAATAATTTGTTCCACACTAGCTGTGTGTAGGCTAAGATTTGGATGAGTAGAGCCAGACTGAAAAATTCAATGTCATAGCCGGGATTTGAACAGCGGATCTCCCGCTCTCCAACCGGTTGCTCTAAACCACTGAGCTACTATGGCCAACTTGCCGACATGACATTAAATTGTCCAACTGATTCGTACGTTTCCCGGTAGACCACTAGGGGCTCTCGTATGCTATGAGACACGCACCTTTTGTGGCGACTTACTATGCTGTAAGTACTAAAGTCCCAGGCTTCATAGTTAAACCGCTATGTTATTCCGGGAAATTGATGGAAATAATCATTTCTTCCACACTATCCGTGTGTAAGCTAAGGTTTGAATGAAATCAAATCCCGGCTATGGCATTGAATTTTTCAATCTGACTCTACTCTTCAAACATTAGCCTACACACGGCTAGTGTGGAAGAAATGATTATTTACATGGTTATGTTTTATCTTCTAGCATTTAATTTTCATTTATAAAAGTTCTCCAACTTATATTTTGTAATGGAGCCGCTCTCTTGGCACCCACGCGTCGATAATGCAGCTAGCTTATTTCCCGACTAGTGATTCGTTATTAAAAGGCCAAGATGACAGTAACACATGTGGTGGGTGAGGAGAGGTTGGAGGGGCAGAATGCATTGCTCTTTACCTTGATAGAAGCCGTATATTCCGCACCAACTCGTGTTGCCAACACAATACAGGACTTTCTTCCTACTTTTTCGTTTATTTGAAAAGAACTTGGTAGAAGTGGTAATCCACTTGAAGCGAGCCCCGTGTGTCATATGCTACTGTTTATTATCAGTTTCCATCCTGTGTAAAAACGTAATTTTTATGTGATCAGTGGTTATTGTCTGATATGTAAAGTATTTAATGTTTCATATTTAAGGGATTTACAATGAATCCAACACACGACTTGGTGTGTCTCCAAACACCCTTTTCTTTAAGGAAAAATGATGACAAACGCGACGTGGTAAATGTCGGTAGACCAACACCAGTGCTATGTTTAGAAAAACTTTGTGGAGGAGCAATTTCAAAATACACCAGGACTAAGACTCGTTGATATGAGGAACATAACTGTAGCGAAATGAAGGAGCTGGGAAAAAAACACTAACAAAATTACAGACGCTCTTCGGGAAAACTAACGTCTATATATTGTAAAATACAATGAGAACGTTAAGCTTAACAGACTTTTGATGCAATATCTCATTAGGGAAGTAGACAAGAAATGATATTTCGTAGACGTAATGAAAGCGAAGACTATTTAAATAAATTTAATTTTAAGGAACTTTTTATTCATGTACAGAGGGACGCCCCATTAAAATTATAAAAACATTATTGCAGTATAAAATCCGTTTTTGCGATGCTGATTTTGCGAATTTATGTTAGGCAATTTTCCGAGTCACCCAATCAATTCGTCCAGAGCCGCACCCAATATAAATGAAAGTGTGTTTAAAAAGTATCTATGAAAAACTACGAGAACAGAACCTAAGTTTCAACGCCTACTTGGACAATCCGTTCTTTCTCAAGTGAAAACTCGATATAATCACAAAAGCAAGACGCTAAACTCATCAGTTGAAGCAAGCAATACCATAACCGGGATTGGAACCATAGATCTTCGTCTTTCCATGTCATTGCTACTACCAGTTTGGTTCAAATCCCGGCTTGACATTGTATTTCTCAGCGTCTGCCTTTCTAAACCTAACCTAAAACCGGCTTGCATGAAAAACCAATTAATTAAAATTGAATCACTTTATAAAGCAGTAAATAATTTAGAGCTGTTTTGGGATGCAGTTCACGAACTGTGAACTTAAATTCTAGACCGAAACAAGCTTAACATAAGGTCAAATGCGAGGTTTTATCGTTATGGAACTGAATGGGGTCAAGCATAGAGGTCTTTCTTCTCGGCCCATGCTCCCACGCTCATCATGGATGTGCAAACAAACATCTAACCTTGTTTACCAAGCTTCTTTCAATCGAAATGGCTTTTAATTATCTTGGGTTTTTCGATAGTGTACATTTTCATTAATTACATTGCTCTACTCAGATGTAGAAACATATTTTTTCAACGATAGTGTTTTTTTCATCCACTTCACATTCATGCTGTCAAATGAAAGTTGAATTTCCTACATTTAGTGCCGGTACTCTCACCTATATGTGTGTTGTTGTCAACTTAATTACACGTATGTGCATGAACTATATTAAATTCTCTAAATTTTGACGCATTTGCTTTTGTAAACATATTTAATAGTTGAGTTATAGCATTTAAACCGTATCGTGTTATAACTTCTTTTTCACGCGTTTGTTAATATAAGCGTGGTCTAAACATTTTCCGACCTAAGATACAAGACATTTTTTCAGAATTTTTATATTTCAACATAGTTCCCTTGTAACTCTACACACTTCTCCCAGCGATTTTTCCATCTCTGTAACCCGTCCAAATAGTACTCGGCGTTTTTCTCTGCAAAATTGTTCACGAAGGTGATTGCCTCTTCATTTGACGAAAATCTCTGTCCTCCGAGCGAAATTTTCAGATGAGGGAACAAAAAGAAGTCGCTTGGGGCTAGATCTGGTGAGTCAAGCAGTTCAAACCGTAGTTCGTGGATTTTTGCCATTACAAGCGCTGAGGTGTGACACGGTGCGTTGTCTTGGTGAAATAGGATTTTCTTTTCCTGCAAATGTAGCCGTTTTTCCGCAAGTTCTGCCTTCAGCTTGTCAAGTAATGATGCGTAGTGTGCTCCTGTAATGGTTTTTTCTCTTTGAAGATAACCGATTAAAATAACTCCATGACTATCCCAAAAACCAGTCGTCATCGCTTTCCCAGAAGAAAAAAAAAAAACAGGTGTTTTTTTTAGCCAATTTCCCCTTTGCAGTCCACTGTTTGGACTGTATTTTTGTTTCGAACGTATAATGGTGTATCCAAGTTTCATCTACAGTAATTAATCGGCACCAGAACTCGGATTTATTTCGTCTAAACTGCGCCAACAGAGCGTTGGAAATGTTCATTCGAACACGTTTTTGGTCAAACGTGAGTAAACGCGACACCCAACGCGCGGCAGCTTTCTCATGCCTTAATGTTGATTTACTATGTGACAAACACATTCTTTTGGCATGTTCATAGCCTCTGTTATCTCTCTCACTTTAATTCGGCGGTCGTCTAGCATCATTTGGTGAACTTTGGCGATGTTTTCATCGGTAGTTGCAGTTTTTAGACGTCCCGAGCGTTCATCGTCTCCCAAGCTCTTATGGCCACGTTTAAATTCAGCTGCCCAGAATTTCCCTGTAGTAAATGATGGTGCAGAGTCCTCATCACAGAATCCAACTCATCTTTGATATGCGTAGGCGTATTGCCTTTCAAAACAAATATTTAATAACAGCTCGAAAATCGATTTTGTCCATTTTCATAACAACACTTACATCAACTCTCTCAAACAACTTTTACATAACAAATGAGCGTCCAAAATGGCTGAAACTTTGGGGAGTAGCTGCCAACAGATGAACAACGAAATTTACTAGCTTTTATTTACGAATACTGCCATCTTCATGTTGAGGTTGGAAACTTTTCAGACCACCCTCGTATTTACTTAATATTTAATTCATGCAACAGAAAGTATGAGGTGCAAGTTTTTGATTCTTTTAAGCTCTACAATCAGGCGTGGATAATCGTTCGTCACTTTGCCACCGAGCTTAATATTGGTGACTCTCCAACTAGAACCACCATGTTCAACACGTATTAGTACTCGTAATTAATTTTATTTTCGCATTAAATGCATTTTTCGGAAGTAGGAAATACGAGATGGAGTCCATTTTGGCACCCGCAGCATACTTCAGCTTTAATTAAACTCTTAGGCATTTGTATAAAATATATCATAAGAATATGTTACCTCTAAAATTTAGACTATTAGCATTGGGGCTCTTTCCTGCGTGGATTACTACCCTGTTGTATAGCTATTGCCAAATAAATTGGCATCTGGAGTTTTCCAGTAATCTAAGAAGCGAGTCAGTGTTTTGTAATGCTTCCAACCCACCTCACACCCTGGCACTTGGTTCCGTTGCAGCAGTGGGTAGGTAGGTAAACTCAGTGTGTGTACAGAAAGTTGATCCCCTGACACAGCTATACAACAGGTTTTATCACCATCAGTTATATATCACTGCAGTGTTCTAAAGGCTCTATACTCGACATTTCACCATCACTAATTACCAACAATAAACAAGCATTCGTAAAAAAGTCGCTCGTCACTTCTAAATGAAAACTACAGTAAAACAAATACGTGCTGGTTTTGCTATTTGTAATAAGTAACTGAGTATCCTCGCTGACAGGGCAGGTTAACTAATGGCATGTTTCCAATGCTTAATGGTGGGTGAGAGGCCTGTGATTCAAGGCAATATTTAAAACCCTTATTGATATAGGCTCGTCCACTGATTCCAAAGAATTTTTCACATGCCAAAATTGTTTCGCGATAATTATATATTCACGAGTGTTTCGCGGCTCAACTTAAGGATGAGTACAGAGTAGATCACAATGCCACGCCACTTCTACACATTTTCCGCTTCTGCTGAACAAAAAAAGTGTTCGAGAAAAAAAAAAAATAAAGAAAATATTTGCCAGAAATTTTTTGATATGAAGGCCCATGCAGCGGATTTATTCTTATTTAATGTCCCGGGTTGCGACTGCGGTCGTGGGTTGTATTCAGCCCTCCTGGATGACGATGACAAAGCCGAAAGTTGCTAACTGTTTTTGGCACTCCGATGTATCGATGAATCTAAAATATCTCCGGATCTGATTCAATCTGAGCTATGAGAACTCTTTAATTTTCAGTCGTGGTCTCGAGTGAAAGGATAAATTTTCTAAATAAACTTCGATACCAATAAATTCTTTTTACTTTAAAAACATTAAGATGTTCAATTTAATTTATATTATTTATACAATTTTCCGTATAAAACTTGACAATAGTATTGTATACTTTGATTACAATTAACAGAAAACTGATATTAACTCTTTTAAAAGGTTTCGTCGCGGCACTGAACTTATGTCTCTTCACCTTTAGGATCTTCCATCAAAAGACGCCTTCTTTCCTAGCTGTTCTCCCAAAATTATTAATGTTTCCTTCTCTCGTTGCCATCACTACCAATCAACTTTAATTTTATACTAGTCCACGTCACATATTACATAATCCCATTTTTAAAACTACCAATAATAAAACATCATATCACTTACATGTTATATTATTTCATGACCCACTGAATTTTAACACTCTCCTTTCTTAAAAAGTTAACACTTTTAACTTGTCTATATCGATTCTTAAATCATTATACATATTTAAGCAATTTTACAATTCTTTTGTCCTAAATCAAAATAACCATTATACCCATTATGTAACTGGGGTTGAAGTTGAACAACTCGGGTTGAAGTTGAACAACCTGTCAATACAGGCTATTTGGTATTCTGTAATGCAAATCCATAACAACATATTGTTGAAAGGAGGGGAAGTATGATGAACGATTACAAGAGCCCCGTCCGTGCTGTTAGACTATTACCTACTGGCTGAAAAATGGATGTACTTAGTAATTCTTGATCTAGAAGCTCAAAGGAATGAAGAACACCGCAGGAGGTAGGTACCTAGCCTAAAACGAATAATCTGATACTACGTTCTAAAGTGAGACCATAAATATGCTATGTGTGAAAATAAGGACACTGTAACGGTCTGGTATTAGCTTAATGCCCGATTTCACCAACAGATGTTAAAATCGACGTTAACAAATGTAACGTAACAATTGTCACAGCGCTAAAATTAATGTTAAATTTCTTGCATTTCACCAACCTGTTTTCTTAAAATGTTAACAAACCTGTGTTAACGCCAAGAAACTTGTAAATAACACAGCTATAGAAGGCTATGGATGATTTTCTGAACGTACTCCGACGCGCTTTTGTTTTCATTTTCGTCTGCATAAATGGCGGATGAACAAAATCATAAATAAAGCCGTGAGACAAATTTCTCATCGACGGAGAAAGAATTAATTGAAATTGTGACGAAGTGTAATGATATCGTGGAAAATAAGAGGACGGATGCAGTGAATGTAAAAGAGAAAGATGTCGCGGGGAAAATATTGGAAACGAATTTAATTCAAATGCAAGCACCAAACAACTTGTCAGTATTACGTAAATTTAAAACGAGGTGCGAAGAACAAGAGCCTTAAACGTTTCAAGACGGGAGGTGAACAATATATTATCCACATAATTCAGTGAATTATAAAATCGCAAGCTTGAAGCTTGAAGCTAAGGCGAGATAGTCATATTCCTTTCGATGCATGTTCTAACTCAGTATTACGTAAATTTAAAACGAGGAGCGAAGAAGGGCAAGTGACTTGAACGTTTCAAGACGGGAGGTGGACAATGTATTATCCACATAATTCAGTGAATTATAAAATCACAAGGTTATTGATACTTGTAGCAAAGGCGAGATCGGCATATTCCTTTCGATGCATGTTCTAACCTCTCTTGTACTTCCGCAGTAAGCTTCATAGTAACATGTTTCGACAGTCTATACCTCCGTAAAACAATTTTCTTCGGATAGTTCCTCAAAATCATTTCTCCTCATAGGCCGTACTCTATAACAAATGCCATTTAGACGGTCTTAAATATAGCAAATCGACATCAACAGCTGAGTTCATGCTTACCATCTTGACTATTTACAATTGTTAAGGACTTAACATTAGAAATTTGGCTTGTTAGTTTAACATGAGATTTAACACGAGTGTTATGCTAACACTTGTTGGTGAAGTGCAATTTTTGTTTTAACTATTGCCAAACTCGTGTTAAGTCTTAACATCTGTTGGTGAAATCGGGCATAAATGTCTTCGCTCAATACTCTCGTACTCTCGTCGCTTCCACTTCTATCAGCAATATGCATTAACTTCGACGTATGATATACCAAACATGTTCTCCAACAACTGAGTTTTATAAACAAGAAGTTGCGTGATAATCCCATATCCGAATATACAATACTATCTTCTGTTTAACAATTGAGATTGTACTTACGATCCACGCCTGAGCTCTTGATGAGCACATCACGTTGGAGGTCCTCCATCTGGAAGCGAAGTTTGTTGGACTCGATATCTCGTTTCTCTATTTGTGCGGTCAGTTCGGCGAGCTGTTCCTGGAACCTGGCCTCTTGATTCACTAGGTTCCTCCTGCAAGATCAAAACAAGCTCGTTAACTTCAACAAGTCAATCTATTTTGAACACTTTATAATCTAATGTAAAAGCGACAAGTGATGCTGGTGTCTGAGTGCACTTGAGGATAAATGTTTGTCGCGAAACAACAAAAACTAATGTTCATTATAAACAGACTTTTAAATGTCTTGATCAAATATACTGGCGAAACTGGTGCACATGGGGCTTTCTTTTATTTTGGGGATTATATCATTCAGTGGGCAAGCGGATATAGCATTCAGGTCTTATTCACTCAAAGTTGCAGAAGTATCATAGACACCGATCAACTTATTGGCGAGAAATTACGTTGTAATTGATATTTATGCTGCCGTGACTGAGTAGGATGTATTAATATTTAGTTGCTGTTCGTCTGCAGCGGTGACACCAATAACCATTAAACATAAAAGAGAATTGAATATTAACACTTAGAATGGTTAAATTCTTAAGGAAGCATTGTGCATAACACTGCGCTAACTGAAATACTAGCAAACATAGAATCAGATCAGCAAATGTATGTAAGAACGCGAGTAAATTTCTACTGAACCCGTAGCTACTGCAACGCCGATACTTCTGACGGTATCATTCTTATACCTGACTGGACAGGTAATTTCTCACCGACTGTACACAACGAACTCAGAAAAGTAATTCCAAGTTTATCAAAGTATTACTAAGTTGCGTTCATGCTCAAAAGTACCCCAGAGTGCATTTTCTGAGTCTAGGTGATGACCAATTGTAGAGATTTGAAATGGACATTTTAAAATATGTCCGTATGACCATTTCTTTAATGGGGTGATACAGTAAAATGTGATCTTCTAAAGTTTTCAGCCAATTCAACTAATATTTTATTTTCAGGGCTGTCTTATATGAACATTGGATGATTTTAAATTGCACTGTAATGCACCTTTTACTTTCAGAGTTATTAATCTTAAAGTTACATTTTGATTTCAGAAACATGAGTCTTTTAAAATTCATTGTCATTTACGTGTATATATACCTATTCATTATATGTGTTTATAATTTTATTTTACCACAATAGTTCTAAAGACAATTTTTATATTTTGTAACTTGAAACCTGTAGTTCCATTATTAAATTTTATATAGTTTAACTCTAAAAATTAATAACTCAACAATTTTTCAAAAGAAAAAAAATATGTCAGGTTTAATTACGTGTGTTTTTGGGAATCCACATGATATATTTGTTAAGAATTGCATAAAAACTGCATCATGTAATTTTTTATTTAAAGGGAATGTGTTGAATAAAATAATTTGCCTTATTACATATTTACTTGTATGACAATGGAAGTATAAGAATGCTGTAGGGTTTATTGATAGTAATTCAGACAAATAACAAGGACTTTCTAGTAAAGGGTAGACACACACACACACACACACACACACACACACACATACATACATACATACATACATACATACATACATACATACATACATACATACATACATACATACATACATACATACATACATACATACATACATACATACATACATACATACATACATACATACATACATACATACATACATACATACATACATACATACATACATACATACATACATACATACATACATACATACATACATACATACATACATACATACATACATACATACATACATACATACATACATACATACATACATACATACATACATACATACATACATACATACATACATACATACATACATACATACATACATACATACATACATACATACATACATACATACATACATACATACATACATACATACATACATACATACATACATACATACATACATACATACATACATACATACATACATACATACATACATACATACATACATACATACATACATACATACATACATACATACATACACACACGCACGCACGCACGCACACACACACACACACACCCACACACACACATTGTGTTTTACTGAGAAATGCGTTTTTAGCAACACTACCAGTAATCCAAAATCCAGAATGGAAAGGATTTCAGAGAACATTCCCAGAAAATTCATGAAAATATCTTTAAAATTTCGTATTTAAATTAAAATCATTAGGTCCATTTATGAGCAAGCCAAAATTTTCGAAAAATGCTCCATATAAAGGGCATTAGGGGTGTGGTATCTTGTTGAAAGTCTTCGCTTCAAATCCTTGATAGATGCCGAACTTATAAGGCAAGTTTGGTATCAAACCGAGTTTTGATTTTTCAGTTATGCTTTCACACACTCTTTTTCCTAATGTTTTGTACATTCAGGAGTTTCAGTAAAAATTTTAAAACAATAACCTATATATTACATTAGAACACTTTTAATCTCGGTATTTAAGAGTTTACTGAGACGTATTTTACAGATTTTTAAGTACGAACTTGTGCCTTTTAGAGCAGAGAGAAGTTACATTACATATTTGTCCTTCATCTATTCACTCAACATCATCAGTCACTGTTATATCTCGATATATTCTCCATGTTGCTTTAATCTGCACCTCAATATGTGATGAACTGGCGTCTTATAAATATTTAAGTACCTAATTTATATTGAAATGACTGCGCAGTATCCCTAGTAGCGCTATGTACCTACCTTAAACGTCCGAAACACAAGGGAGCTGTGACGCAAGTGTAGAAGTTGTGAACAGAAAATACTCAAAAATACTATTCAATAGCAGTAGTTAAGTATCCAGGAAAGGTGCAAGTAGCATAAAGTGAAAATTAGTGCCACGTGCATATCACTGGCACGTAAACTGTACAACAGCTTTCTTATCTGCTCGGTCCTCCGTGAAATATATTCCCCGCTAGTCATTTGTCACTCAGCGTAGGAAGCGTGTGACGTAGGGCCATATGTTTTTAAGGAAAATACCTACATGACTCACAAAAATGCAGCTACCAACGTCCGGCATGCGCTTCCTTATATAAAAATGTTCATTGCATCTGTTCTATTTATGGAACTATAACTCAGTTTATTACGAACGTTCTTGGGCTTCATTTTAGTCATCTTATAGCGGAAACTCTTTGCTCGATAATAGCGTGGGTATATCATATCATAATAATAACCATCATCATTACAATCATCTCCCGCCATGGCCGTCCTGACTAAGAATTTATCCAGGTTTTCTCCTGACTTTATAATTGATAAATGCCGAGGAGGTACCCTAAACGTGGAGTGTCTTGTCCGCCTTGGTAGCGTGGTGGTAGCGTGTCTGCCTCACGTTCAAGAGGTCCCGAGTTCGAATCTCGGTCAGGGTGAGTTGGGCTTAATGGTTTTTTCGGGATTTTCCCTTATCTGAAAGACGAATGTCGGATAACTACAAGCTCTATGGACCCTGGGCTCATTTGAGCATCATTTCACCCATTCCATTCATCGTCCGATATGACTTAACGTTGGAGGGCGTAAATTACAAACAAAAACGAAATGGAGTGTTTCTTTCCACTGGTTATTGTTTCATATATCATCAATACCCTCCGCTTAACACATATTTATTTTAAAATTTAATACATTATATCAGTTAATTGTATATGAAATCCTCTTATAATATTAGTGAACCATTTTGTACCTTATTTAAAAAGAAAAACAGAAAAACAAAGATGCTTTCAGAAAGCTTGTATTATGAAACCATCAAAATATTTAACGCTTTTCTAAAGATTTTAAAGGAAAATTTCATAATTCCAATGCTTTGAAAATTGCTACTTTAGAGTACCTAATCGGGTTTTAGAATAGGGCGATCTACTAGTGATAATGTTTTTAGTATAAAGAGAATTTTAGAAAAAAGACTTAGAAACTCACATAGCATTTGTAGACTTCGAAAAAGCATTTTATTCTATAAATAGAAGTAGATTATGGAACATAATGGACAAAAGGCATACCCTCTCATATAGCAGAAATACGTCCAGAAAGTAAGTTCTGTTTGCTAATAAAATTAAATTGTGTACAGATACAGAAAAATTATTTATTGCACAAAATTCTACAACTCTTAAAACTACTTTTCCACAAAACTGCCGAATTTTTGCAGGCATTTGTCATAGTGAGGCACAAGTTTTTGTATACCTTCTTCATAGAAGTTTGCCACCTGTGTCTTCAACCAGTTGGAAACATTTTCTTTCAGCTCTCGTCATTGTTGAAGTGTTCACTGCCAAGGAAAGATTTGAAATGCAAAAAACAGATGAAAGTCGCTAGGAGCGAGATCAGGGCTGTACGGGCGGTGGTAAAACACGTCCAACCTGTAGGAGTTTTTCGTAGCATTTGCAGCGTGTGCTCGTGCGTTGTCGTGAAGAAACACAACATCTTTCGACAGCATTCCTCGGCACTTATTCTGTATTGCGCGACGCAATTTCTTAAGTGTCTCGCAATAAACATCTGCTTTCATTGTTTGACCACGTGGTAAGAAATCAATGAGTAAGATGCCTTTCCTGCCCCAGGACACCCACGGGGAATTGGGTACCTCCGGCCAGGCTACGGCCACCCGAAGGGGGGTAGAGGGTTGCCTCAGAAGTCCCGGGTACTAGCCTGCAGAGCTAGTAGAAGGTGTGCTAGATCACCAGGCGGTCCCACCGAGGTTTTCGGTAGTCTTCCCTGCGGGGTTGACGCGCGTAAGTGGCGTCTCCACTTCCACCCGTCTTGACGTAGTCGATGGGGTGGGGGGGGGGGTTTCTAGACTCAAGGTATTGCCCCATGGAAAGACCCCCGTAGTTTTCCATCGCTCCCGGCTAGAAGGAGGCCCGAATCCTAGGTCCTACGGGTCCAGGACTAATGGGAGTAGAACCTCTGCATCTAAATAAATGTCCCAGAACATTGTGCACGTCATTTTTCGAGGTGTCAAGATTTGTTTCGGCTTAACCTTTGCTGAGGATGAGGTGTGCCTCCATTCCATTGATTGACGCTTACTTTCAGGGATGTCGTAAGAAACCCAAGTTTCATCTCCTGTGACTATCTGTGTCAGAAATTCTTTGCCGCTTCATCATAACGGGTCAAAAACTGAAGTCCACTCCCCATCCGTTTTCTTTTGAGCTGCTCAGTAAGAATCTTTGGCACCCAACGTGAGCAAAGTTTACGAAATTGCACTTTTGCGGTAACAATTTCATGAACTAGTGATCGTGAGATTGGGGGAAATTCCATAGCGAGAGCACTAATTGTAAACTTGCAGTTTTCCTGGATCTTGTCAATCGCGTGAACCAGTTCTTCTGTAACCAAAGATTGACGCCCACTTCGTTCTTCATCGTGCACTTCACTACGTCCTTCATTGAACTGTCGGACCCATCCTCTCACCATTGTATCACTCATCGCATTTTGTCCGTAAATATCACAAGTTTGCCGATAAATTTCAATTGGTTTCACTTTCCTAGCATTCAGAAAACGAATCACAGATCTGATTTCACAAGCGGCGGGATTTTCAATCAACACCGACATTGTAACCAAGCACAACAAAGCGTACGTGGCTGACAGCGATCTCACAATGGCGCACGTTTCTTCTCCTTGATACGAGTGTCTCCCGCGCTTGTGCGGAACTGCGATCGCAGCGCTGCAGCGGAGATAAATTGAAACAGAACGTACTTTCTGGAGGACCCAGGTAATTAAACTCTTATATAGACACAAAAATTAACATAAATAGAGACACGATAAAAACAGAAGAAATAACAGTAAATCAAGGAGTAAGACAGGGATGTAGCCTTTCTCACACACTATTTAATATATACCTGGACGATTTGTAAAAAACTTAAAAAAACAAGTGGATGAAGGAATATTATTTAATATAAATAAATACTTAAATGTAATACTCTATGCTGATGATGTAGAAATAATACAAGAAAATGAAGAAAGCTATGTATAAAATACATTTACTGCGAAAAGAATACAATCTAAATATATCCACAAAGAAAACCAAAATAATGGCACATCGAGGAAAATATCCTGTAAGATAAAAAATAAGCATTGAAAATAAATGACTGGAACAGTTTTCGAATTTCGGCTATTTGGGTTGTGATGTGAGCTTTGACTTAGACAAAGATATAGAACACAAAATAAATTTCAGCAGATATGTGGAACTATAGAAAGAACATTGTAAAACAAAGCAACGAAAGAAACAAAGTTAAAATGTTATAAAACGATGGCAGTTCCAGTGTTCGTGTATGGAAGTGAGTCTTGGATATTAAAAGAAAGAGATAAAAGTAGATACAGGCAGCAGAAATGAGGTTCTTAAGAAGAATTAAACAATGTACCAGACGAGATTTAATAAGAAATGAAACTATTCGAGAGGAACTAGGCATACACAAATTACAGGACAAAATAGAAGAAACTATACAGAACTGGAAAGAAGAAGAAGAGTGCCTAAGCTAAAAATAATTTTTTTCTGCACAAGATTATCCCAAAGACAAATTATCCTGATAACGTTTATATAGTTCCATGAATAGAATCTAACTGTTCTAATGAGAAAACATTGCCTGTTCAAGAGTTATTTTAATGTATGTGTATTGAAGAACTGTATACAAATGAAAAACCAATATAACATATTGAGACGTACTGGTAAAAGCCAAGTGTAAGTAAATAAATAATAAAAGAATTTATTTGTACATAGATATTTGCCATTTTGCAGGGTAGTGTTTGATTTTGTATCATAAATAGCTATCTCTGACTTTTTCATATTGCCTGTGTCTTATGTTCAAAATCCAAGTATATGTGCTGTTAAACTCCACACTACTTTGACATGATTAGAGCGCGGATTTGTAAGCACCATCAAATGGTGAAATAAGCAAGCATATAGGCACGAAAAATGAAGCAAATGCAAAATACAAATATAATCATAAACATATTGTTTCGTAGAATTCTCAACTTGCGTAAGTTTATTATTTTGAAGGTTATTTTGACATTGTCCTTGTGTGAAGTTCCTGCGCCTGTTACTGTATAATTTTATACAGTGAACAGGATCTCTCAACGTCGAATGAGATTACTGGAACATGTAAAAGGCGCCAACAAGTTGTCCTGAGGAATTCCTCTTCGATATACGCATCAGAAAACTTTTTAGAAATATTACACAGTGTTTCGTAACCAGGGTTGTTTGTTAATGCCTTACTGAATTTCTCAAAGGTAGTTTTAACACCGCGAGTCTCTGAAGACAAGGTTATTAAAATTTCATCTATCAAAGAAAGTGAATGTTCCAAGGTATTATTTGGAGCTTCCAACTGTATTACAATATCAGGTATTTTGGAGAAGTGGTTATGGAGGTATTACTCGACGAGGGTTGAGACGTATTGACCTACAGATGACCAGCGCTGTGATCGTCTCTTATCGGGTCTTATCTGGTCGATTAGAAGAGTGCAATATTAGTAAGTTGACGTACAGTAAGTTACGAAACACAAATAGAGCGATTGGAAGGTGCGTGTGTCTATATGATATGTTTTCTCGCGCCTGCTGATGTATGACACATTGCTGTCCAGAAGACATGATTACATCTGAACAGACTACACATACACTGGACTCGCCATGTATGTGCGATAAGCTCAGGTAAACATCTCTGTGTTGCGAATTTTTGTCGATACGCTTTCTCGCTTTGTCATGTAGTACTCCATCTTATCTTGGATGCCAATATTAGCAAAACATTTCTGTGCAGTGGCAATGTCGCTTACATCTTCTGCATCCATTAAAAATAGGATTACAACTCTCTTTACTTCATTGAAATGTTAAAAGTAGTAAGATACAGCATTTAACCAAGAACACCATCGAATTAAAACTAGATGAGGAAGATGTAAAGAAAAATTTGGAAAGACTTTATGAAATTTTTTAACTCTCATCGACGACAGTACAAACATTTCAGATCCACGTCCTTATATTGGCTCCTGACTGTTTCAGCGAGACGATATAAACCATCTGAATAATAAAATGATGGCTAGGAGTGAAAATTTACTTTTAAAGTTACATGATTTGCATAAAATAAGTAAGCAAACTCCGTATTTCAGCAAAAAAAAAGTATTTATAAGCATGTGGCTTAGAACTCCGAGCTCTAGACACGATCAATGTTCACAGACCTTGGTGGCTGCTAGTGAACCCATTGTGTCTAGTCTAATCCAATCTGTGATATCCCTAAAAATAGCATTATACGCCACTAAAACAATCTATTCTGACGTTCACATGAGTTTCTCTACTTGATTATGTTACTTTATATACTATTTATAGTAAGTACGGTTAGTATTGTATTCCACCCAAAATTAAACACCAAGACAACCAAACTACATGTTTTGAGACACCTGAATAAAAAAAAATTGAAATAGGTCCGTATGTGTGTCTGTCTGCGTATGTGAACAGAATAACTCAAAAACCAAAAGTCAGTAAATACCAAACTTGATATTTAATTGCAATATCTTTAAAGCATGTAGCACCAAGATGTTTCAAGAAACGCAATCCTCACCAGAGTGCTCTTTGTATGGAACACTTTTTGAAAATGTTTATTTTCTTAAATATGATTAACGATCTTTTTTAAAATGTCATGTATTTAAGATACTTTCATGGCAAATAGAATGTATATTTTTAATTTTATGGGAATGTCCTCCACTTTATTCTGGATAATTTTTGCATAATGGTAAATCGTAAGATATAGTCAAAATCTTGCTACACATAAAATGCAGATCCCATTTATGCAAAATACACATTTTTCAATGGAACATTTTTGAGATATCCCTTATTTGTTTGAGTTTTCTAACTTATACTTTCCAGAAATGGGAAATCAATGTCCTGACTATGCCGAGAGAACAGAATTTCACAAATCGACTAGATCTTCAGATTCGACTATCGCTTAAAGTCTACTGTATTCTCACATTGCTCTTGCACCTACGAGAAAATCACCAATAAGATAATTTCTACAAATGTTAAACTTGATTAATATGAAATAGGCGTTTGCACGAATAGTTTGTATAAGAATGGGAAATGCCATTCATCGGATTTTTTTTTTTTTTTTTCAGAAAGTGTGCGTTACCAATGACCAAACGTGTAGGATTGGCACTGGCGCCGTTTTTAACGAGCGAAAGTCTAGCCTCTTCTTACTTTATCATTATACCCCAGAAAGACTATATCTGTGTTTGAATAATGATATAAGGCACTTGTGAGCATACATGTTAAAAAACAAATAAAATTCCCAAGTAGAAGAGCAACAGGCTTCTGAAAGTATTCCATGTACAAAAACACTGACAACAGCTGTTTTTGTCATTAAGGCGGATGTCTGGTTTACTTGATGCAGACTGGAGGATCTAAAACACGCAATCTCATTGCTCGGTTTGACATTTCACTTGTCATCCTGGCTTGTTTCATGTCGATAAAGTCGATGTTTCGCGTGACGTTGCATGCCTTTTACGGAACACGCATTATACGACCCTGAAAACGGCGCTCTGTAACAGCGAAAGCTCCGGAGAAACTATCCCAATAAAACAGCATGATAGCGTCATTTACAACAAAAGGCATATTACTGAGGTGAAAGCCAAACGCATAATGGAGACTTTTTCTGGTCACAGGTACTGAGAAACATTTTGGAGAGATCTTCGGTTCTACTTCCTCGATTATCAAAGCCCAAAAGGTCAGCAATTCAGTAGTCTAGGATGGTTAAGAGCAACATATTGCGTGAGAAAATATATTTTAAACTGGTATGTAGAATTTGACTTTTAGGGTAAACAATCGATGGATCCAAATAACAACAATATGGGATCCAGGAATATGACCAAGATCGATAGGGAGACCGAAGATACGGTGGGCAGACGACTTAAGGAGGAGTGCAGGAACACTATGGACGAGAAAAGCTAAGGACAGACAAACGTGGAGAAAACAGATCAGTTAGCCACCTACAAATACACATCCTTGTAGTTTGTAATAGAAGTGTCTGTGTTAGTGTTAGTGTCAGTGCTAAGTTGATTGGGATTGGGATTTCATTACGGAGGGGATTCAGTACGTAGGACACCACGCTGGGCCCATTGTCCCTATACCCCCGGGAGGAAGGATGAGGCGAAGGAGACAGAAGACGGTCGACCCAAGGAGCCACGACAGTAGAGAGGGCAGGGTCCCTATAGTTTACTTGGATAGAGGCCTCCCGCGACAGGCTAGGACAACGAACTCGCTCCTCTACAGCGGGGCGGCAACGAACCCAGCAGCCGAGCCCTAATGGTCCCAAGGCAGGCGACCCGAGCCCCAAAGGTCCATGGCTGGCTGTCACGAAATGGCCCCAGAAGAGGAGCGGAGACCGGCAACCGACCTACCGGAGGAGGTAGTCTACCTCAGAGAATATCATCCTGCCATGCACCGCCGAGACAGCCGCCGACACTTCTACCCTGAAAGAGACCATCAGATGAGAGATGATGTGAAATGATAATGGAGATGAAATGGAAGGACAGGAAATTCGGGGGATGTAATTAACCTACCCAGCATTCACCTAGCGACACGGAAAACCCCCGGAAAAATCCATGGGTCAGGTAGGTCGGCCATGGGAATCGAACCCGTGCCTCCGAATGCGGGCCACCGACGATACCGCCTGAGCCATCCCGCTCGGTAGTGCTAAGTTGAAGTGCAGTTCAAGGACAAGTAGAATCAATGTAAACTACAAAAAAGCAAGTTGCAGAAGAGGGAATTTAAGATGATGGATCACCAAATTTAGGAGAGTTCAAATTATAGAAATATCATAGATCTATCAACTTAAGCTCAGCGTAAGATAGGTAATAGAACATAGAATATAAAACAATCTAACATAGATCTAAGTACACGGTGTATAGAATATAGAACATTAATAGTCAACATAGTAGATAGGTAGGTACTGATAAGCAAGCATAGGCTCTTAGGAGTTGCTACGCTAATGAGCTCATAGCAGCAATTCCCTGCACTAGTAGGTGGTGTTTGCCCTTTAGAGATAGATTGGCTATTTATTTAAGTAGTGCAGTGGAGAATATGGAAGTGTTTGAAGATACGAGAGCATTGAGCAACTTAATGAGATCTGTGGTTGTCTATATGACTATGACAATGTTCGGAGAGACGACTTAGCACTTCCAAATATGATATTTTTGTGCTTGCTCCCCCTGAAAGGGATGCCCCTGGGGGTAGGAATGTCAGATGAAAGGATATTAAGGATAGCCGGATCTGATGAAGGACCGCAGCAGAGGGCAAGGTACTTATAGTATACCACAGAAAAGAAAGTCTCCGGGGGGATGAGACGCAGGAGGGTTTTAGAAGGTTCCCACACCCTCCATCGGTAGTTTACGACACCCTATGTCAGTACAGTTACAAACCATTCAAAAACATTATGAAGGCTTCTACTTTTGTGAATGAATCTTCTCGGTTTTAGTGTACAGAGTGAATAGGACGCATGTTTTGTTAACAGTTCTGCTCCTTGTGTAGCATACATTCCCTGTCACACACATTAGCTGTCCTTGTTCCACTGTGTAAGTGGGCGCATTCCTTTCAGGGACTTACTTTGCGTTGGTGGACAGTACATTCCATGGAAGGATCAGGACTGAGAGACCTCCCTCGATCCTAAGGACAAGGATTTTCAGAGAGCAAATTTCCTGCCATGCAACGCTGAAACTCCAGTCAACACTTAAAATTCTGAAATAGCCAACCGGGATGAAATTTGAAGTAAGTTGAAATGGAAGGAAAGCATTTGAATGTAATTATACTTCCCAGCAATCCCTAGCGACCTTAGGAAACTTTCGAAAAATCGCATGGTACAGGAAGGTCAGTGATGGGAAACTCCCGAATGCGTGTCACTGACGGTTCCTACTGAGCCAAGCCATTTGGTGCATTGTCCTAAGGCACCGAGCGGAATGACTCAGAACGACATCTAGGAGTTGCTCACGAGGCGCGGGGTAAGCTGGTCGAGGGTTTGTTAGGGCTATCACCGGTCAGTCCAGTGAATGTCGGCTAGGAACTCCCACAAAGTTCCACTTTCCTAACCTTTCTATCGTTCATCCTTTCTATAGTATTACCGATGTATTAACGAATGTTTGGTGAGAAGCAGATGAAGATGGCTATGACTAGAGCCTAGATTTCTAAACGAAATGCTGATAAATACTTTTTTGTTGAAAAACAGAGTTTGCTTACTTATTTTATGATTTTTAATTAAAATATCTTATTTTATCCAAATCATGTAAATTTATAGGTAAATTTTCACTCCTAGCCATCATTTTATCACTCAGGAATTCGTACTTTAATAGCGTAAAAGGAGGAAGTCATAGGATGATGTGAAATAACGCTGAAGATGCAAGTAGAATTGCCGCAGCACAAGAATGGTGTGCTAATATTGGCATGCAAGATAAGATAGAGTATTGTCGCGAGCTTTGTTGGGGCTGGGCACACAAGTGGTTCGGCGTGGAGGGATAAAGGACAGACAGTGCAGCGTGGAGATAAAGAGCTTGCCGAAACTAATAAAGATAGATAACTAGAACGTTCTAGTGACATCTTGATCGATAGAGAACATTCCACAACCGTCTGGAATCATGAATGGTCGTATATCAAAGAAGCCGTGGCTAGTTTATCGAAAGTCGAGAGAGTCGAAATGGAACTTGATAATCATGCAGCTGTATTTTGAAAGTGAACTCTTTGTTTGTGGGTATGGCAGGCAAACTGGAAGATTGTAATTGTGTATGTGACGTAATTCTGCTACTGTAAGGGTTGACCAAAGTGTATTTCTACGGAAATAAAGAACATTTTGAATTTTTGCAAATTGGACTTTAAATTCTATGAACCCACAGTCACACTATAGTCGCGCTGCTCGAACGATTATCATGGATTTATCTTTGGTAATGCATACCTCTCAGATAACGCACTGATTTCTCCACGTGGAGTGAACATACTGTCGCGGCAACGGGCATTAAAGTTTTGGCGCAAATAGATAAGAGACGAATAGTGTTTCACGGTAGTAAAGAGTTTGCATAAGCAGTTAAAGATCGCGCGAGATAAAGGTCTGCCGAAACAAACAAACTGAGATAAATGGAAATTTCTGGTGACGTCTGGGATTTAGAGATTATTCGGTTTCTTTATTGTTCCGGAAATATCTAGAATTTATCAGTGAGGTATTAAAGAAGACTGACTCGCCAAGAGTCAGTCGCGAACAGTCGTGAACAAATGTAACAGGAGAGTTGTAAACAGATGTAATCAGGACGCTGTTTGTTATTGTCATCGCCTTGGTGTTGTAGATTGTGATATGTGATGTAATTCTGCTGCTACGAAGTGTGTTTCTACGCAAATAAAGAACATTTCGAATTTCGGCAAACTGGACTTTTAATTCTACGAACCCACAAAGTCACAATATATATCTGTCATTTGTGATTCCTGCGAATTCCATTGGCTGAAGTGATGCGTCCAATGGTGCTTAGCACAGGGTCGGGAGGCGCGTCAGTATAATACCCCTCTCACTCTTGCAAGAATAATTGCGTTATCTAAGAGGTTTTTGTTAACAAAGATAAATCCATGGTAACGGTTTGAGCAGCACTACTATACATCCATTACCGTTTCTCCAAAATACCTGCTATTATAACACAGTTAGAAGCTCGAAATAATACCTTGGAGCATTCACTTTCTTTGATAGATGACATTTCAGTAAAGCTGTCTTCAGAGACTCACGATATTGTTAAAACTGCCTTTGAGAAACTCAGTAAGGTATTAACGAAAAACCCTGGTTACGAAATACTGTGTAAAATTTCTAAAAAGCTTTCTGTTACAGAAACGTATTCGTTTCTGAATTCGCTCAAGAAGATCTGTGATGCCTTTCACATGTCCCAGTAACGACATGCGACGTTCAGATATCCTTTTCACTGTATAAAAATTCCTCACTAACAAACGCAGGAGCATCGCACGAGAAAATCTCGCGATGACCTTTTTAATGACCCTTAACAAGCTTACGTAATAATATATTATTAAATTTTCATTTTTAATTCTCATTTTTGGTGTTTATTTGTTTCGTTTTTCGTGTCTATATGCCTGCTTACTTTAGTATTTGATTCTGCTTACAAATCAGGGCTGTAGCTATGACAGTTGTAAAGATTTTACCTAAATTTACCTCAATACTGCGTGTGCAGGTCTTAACAGATGAGGTCCTTGACCAGTACAGTCTCCCTCCTGAAGATAAAGTTCCTACGGAGTATAGAATGTGGAGGGGAGGAAATCTTTCCTCAAAATAATCACTTTTACTTCTACCAATATATCTACGTGAAATTTTACTTAATTAACCACTCATCATTTCACTACAAGTTCTTGAATGCATCAATAACATTACTTACTAGAAAGACAGAACTTGCCATGTTGGAGTGGAAAGGACAAGTTTTTAGAGATCATGCTAACAGCATTGCATGATTTGCAAACGTAAAACTGATATCCGGTAGCAACGGCAGATGAAATATGCAACGAGTTCCACGCCCTGCAAAACAGGAAACTCAATGCGACAGCTTCCCGCGTCATGTGTCGGTGATTTGTTCTCCAAGTAATGTCAATACTTCTGTGACGAATGTTCTTTTACTGTCGAAAATTTCATGAGCACATAGCACGAGTTGTATTTGTTAAGTTTATTTCCATAATTAAATTAGTAATAGACAATATTAATGAAATAATGCAGTTATTTAATCATCTAAATTTATAACACACCAAGATCCAAACTTATTATGTTCTATAAGAAACTTATATGGCTCAAATATGTCACTAAACATTGAGATCATATCGACAGCTTGCATTTCTAACAATTGCCAACCAAAAATATTGTTCAATCGCTGACTTGAGTTAATCATTTGGTTTGTATGTAAGTATTGCTTTAAAAACATAAAAGCACACTCATTCCAACACCCAGACACCAGGAAGCAGTTTAAGCTCTTCTTTGTTTCTTTGGCTTATAAGTAGGAAACAATTGCGAATCATCTCTAAGTTACAAACAATTACAAATCAGATTGTGACAGTCTCATTTGGACAAGCCTTCAATTATACACGAGCGGTTTTTCTTACGATGGCTTACTCATATCAGAATAGAGATTTATCTATAAATTAAATTATTATGCTCAAAAAGTTACTGATCCTACATTTATTTCTTATTGCTATAGTCTCCATTTCGATTACTCTGAAGTATTTTTCGGTTCAACATCGGTTGTTGGTACGAAGTACAAAAAATACAAGATTTGATGATGTAGCTATTCAAATATGAAATATGGTACAAGATTTATGCCCGATTTCGCCAAAAGATGTTAAGACTTAACACGAGCTTAGCAATAGTTATAACAAAAATTGCATTCCAACAAAAAGTGTTAGCTTAACACTCGTGTTAAATCTCTTGTTAAACAAATAAGCCATATTTCTATCCTTAACAATTGTGAATAGTCAAGATGGCGGGCGTGAACGCAGCTGTTGATGTCGATTTACTATATTTAAGATCGTCTAAATGGCATTCGTAATAGAGTACAGCCTATGAGGAGAAATTATTCTGAGGAGTTATCAGAAGAAAATTTTCTACAGAGGTACTTCGAAAGTACAAGAGAGGTTAGAACATACATCGAAAGGAATATGCCGATCTTGCTTTCGCTTCAAATATTAGTAACTTCGCGATTTTATAATTCGCTTGATTATGTGGATAATACACTGTCCACCTCCGGTCTTGAAACGTTCAAGTCATTCGTCGTCACTTGTCCGTCTTCGTAATACTGAGTTAGAACATGCATCGAAAGGAATTTGCCGATGTCACCTTTGTTTCAAGTATTAATAACTTTGTGATTTTATAATTCACTGAATTATGTGGATAATACATTGTCCACCTCCCGTCTTGAAACGTTTAAGTCACTCGTCACTTGTCCTTCGCACCTCGTTTTAATTTACATAATACTGACGAAGTTGTTTCGTATTTCTAGTAATGACACACACATTTGAATTAAATTCGTTTCCAATGTTTTCCCACGTGACATCTTTCTGTCTTATATTTACCGCATACATACTCTTATTTTCCACGATATCCTTATACTTCGACACCAATTAACAATTCCTTCTCCATCGATGAGAAATTTGTCCAACGGAATCTCTTACGATTTTGTTTACCCGCCATTTTTTTCAGCTGTGTGCATACGAAAATGAAAATAAAAGCGCATCGCAATACATTTAGAAAATAGTACTACTCATCCATAGCCTTCTATAGCTGTGATATTTACAAGTCGCTTGGCATTAACAAGTGTTTGTTAACATTTTCAGAAAACAGGTTGGTGATATGCAAGAAATTTAACAGCTTTGTTAGCGCTGTGACAATTGTTACGTTACATTTAACATCTATTTTAATATATGCTGGTGAAATCGGGCATTGAAATTTGTAGTGTTTAACGCCCGCTTTTACTACATACGGCACCGCAGGCGATGACACTGATGATGCATGAGAGGAAGAAGGAGCACCGGTGGAATGAGATGGCAGGGGAAACCGGAGATCCCGGAGAAAACCCGTCCCAGCGCCGTGTTGTCCAGCACAAATCTCACTTTGCGGTCGCCTGGGATCGAACCCGGGCCGCCTTGGTGAGAGCCAAACGGTCTAACCACTGAGCCACGGCGCGGCCAATCGGGCATTAACGTCATAAAATACAAAAGGAAACCAAAAAGTGGTATGGGAACAGTTATGCGCCAAACACTAAAAGTATAAAACAAGCAAAACAATTTTTTTGTTTTGTATAGTCATTATCGTATTGTCTTATCTATCAAATACCTGGTCCTAGAAGTAAACTTACTTTAATAGTCGATAATCTAAACCATACAATGAATTTTTGTATAGACGTGTTATCAAGAGCCATTCACAATGAAAAAGTGAAGCAAATGTAATATATATATATATATATATATATATATATATATATATACACGAAGCCTTATAATCAGATTGTCTAAACTGCCACTCTTGCTCGTACATTCCGTACTTATAAAGAATGGATACTAATTCTGCATAAAGAAAAACTATTATCCTCTAACCGGTAACTGAATCTGGGACCTCTAGATTTACAGAGTACATGCCAACTGTCAGAACACAGGCAAGGCAACAGTGTTCACTATCAGTAGAGCCTAAATATTTATTCAAACAATAAATTCTGCTTGCTATAGCAAGGAGGTGTTAAATGCCACAATTTGTTTACTTTGATAACGTCATTTGTTTTCAGCTGTTCTTATCGGTATGACAACATAACAAATGCCAACTGTATCTTCACAGCTGCCACCTCTGACCACAGAACTGTCGTGAAGCAAGATGTGCGTAACGGTAATCATCCCGCAGTTCAATTTGATGGTGCATTAGCACTTTCCTTTCACTTTCGTGAAATTATTGTGGTGCCAGCATTAATGCGAATCAGCTTTCTATGATATTGAAAAAATCGTTAACGTGCATATGTATGCGTGCATCCATTAACTTTCGCTAAACTCGTTCACTTCCTACTTGCCAAAGGGTAATTATGGGTTTCTTGCGAAGAAGGAAATATCCATGAGGTCTCATTAAATGACAAAACTTTTATTTGTATGTAGGTATGTAATTATTTAAGAGCTTATAATTATAGCTACATGGTGAGAAACCGAACTTTCCAGTCTTCTACAATTACTGGATTTATGACAACGCACATGTTCTGTAAATATAGATGCTGGTATTCAGTTAGATGATTGTTTTCAAAATGTTATGCTGCCCTTATTGCAATTTTTGTTTTCTTCTTAGCTTATCCTTAGTCTAACACAACCTTCGCAGTATAATGGATACCTGGATATCGAAATAAGGTTGCCCAAAGAAGGGCAGATGAACATCGTCGGTTCTCGGTACCCATGTACATGGAATAAAGACCAATAAGAATAAACAGCCTATGTGTAATATTTACTCCGGGAAATATGAAAATTAATACACTATACATACTAGCTACACTAAAGTTAGATTGCAAAACATTATTAAAACGTTCTGTTGCGATTAGAGTATCTGCTAGGCAGCTTAGGTTCGACTACTAGCTGAAGGTGCAATTGTTTTCTAGTCACGATTAAACCCTTTAGTATGATTCAGGACGATGAAATATATCTTTACAAGTGACAGGTAGCAGCAATGTAGAAATTTGATCCAAAATTAATAATTGAATTCGCAGATTCAAAATAAGGCATAAGTAATAATGAACGCTTATTTCACAATGAACGTCTGTTTTTCTGTTATAGTAGACATATATGCATATTTAAACCTGTCACATAAAATAGAAATATTTCAATTTGATCTTAATTCTTTTCTATCCCCCACAGTTTCCTCACAATGTAACTTCATTACAAACCAGAAGATTAGCATAAGTTGTAGGAATGAAAAATAAATTAGTGTAACAATATGTACAAAGCTTTTGTACAAGTCTAAACAAGAAAATATCTCTAGTACATAGTCTTATGTGTCCATTTTCTTATATTTCCTTTCTCTCTTCCCCTTAAACACTGTCTGTATTGCGAGAAGGTATGCTTGAGGCCTTTCAGTTATAACATTATTTATTGCTTCTAGATTGGAACCAGTTACTTCATAGCGTCCAGTGTTTCTCTTTTTCCGAGTAACAGATCCTGTATCTTGGAAATGTTTGATGCACCTATTGGTTTTAAAAGACATAAGGATACCAACATTAATATACATTTTAATTAAACGTGAGAATGGCAAAAAATGTATATCGTATACTGATATAACCTAATACGTTTATGTTACAAACAAAAGTATGTCAATTTGACGGTACTTGGACACTTTTGACAACATTACGCTCCGAGGGACTTGTCTCAATGCTGGATAGTGTTGTATAAACTCCTCTGTGCAGCGGTTTAAATTATATTTATGTCGACCAATTTTAATGTCAGTTCGAAAGTAGCATTCGACCATGAAGACGCGATGCTCTGTGTTCATACCCAGGGGAAGCTAGTTGTATTAGTTACTAGCACAACCACACTCAGGGCGCTGTAATTTCCTTACTGTTCAGCAAATATTACCGCTTCTTCTCCGTAGGGGCACTATGATTTCAAGATACTCATCGGTCAACTATAACGTCATTCTTGCTCTATCAGAGGGCGAGAAATAACGAATAAAAATTAACACCGTGTAGAATTCTTAATGTAGTCCTATGTGCAATGTTGTAGGCATTACACAACTACGGCCCCTATTCATTTAAAAAAAAAAATAGAATTTTAAAATAGATGTATTTTATGACATCGTCATTTGTTATGTATGTCGCTATTTAGGCTAGACGGTGACATCACAAAGCTGATTGTGGTAAAGAAGGAATTCATTTAGACAATTCCAAAACATACACGTCTAATCCGAGTAACTCGTTTCAAGATCTTAATTTTACTATGAGTTGATGTTTTAAGTAACTCGTTTTGAAAATTTCGAACTCGCCTGTCATTTGAAAGGCAAATTATGATTTCTAAAACTATTACCATAATTGTGGTGACAGTATTTTGTCAACAAAAGCAAGCTTCCTGATAACAGCTATTTTTATGATCCGGATCTACTACTTCTGTAAGTTTTTATGGATATAGAGGAGCTTGTTGATGTCACTTTGCCACAAAGAGGAATGTCTTAGCACATGGAGCCAAAATCCGGATAACGTCATAACTTGTTTTTGTCTCGACAGTCAACACGTGGGAACAGACCTTTCCTCGTAAATGTTTTATCTCATTTTTTACTGTGGAATAACATAATAATGAATTCATGAAAAGCTATGACTTTCAGATTCAAATTTAGAATGAAGAAGGCCGTTGAACAGTTCAATGATTTATAAAATTGATGCCAGAGCTTCCTCCCACGTTGTGGTCAATAGCACGGAGTTTATCATTACGTTTTATCTATCAGACAGGATGTTGTTCGGTTTGCTTATCTTTTATTTCCTCTGAAATGTCCAGATGTACTGCCTTTATTAAAAAATCTACTAATATTACTTATTTTTGAAGCAACGACGATCATTTCCAGTATACGTATCTTGAACCTAGCCGTTTGCACTGCGAAGTCGTTAAAACACGGACTTGCAAGGTCAGTGGTACAAATCCCGCCAGGAGTCTCCCCTGTTTAAGGTTTCTTTTTCTCTCCAGGGTTTATTCAGACTTCGTAACAGGTTAATGGCGGGGAGGAATACTAAACTTAGGCCTGGAACGTTTCCCTCCAAAATACCTTTCACAGGTATCATTCATTACCTTTTATAGAGGTTGTTTCAAAAGACACCGAACGGTGTAGTTTATAACTTAACTAGTCCGAATTTCGGTGTCGCAGCTTCGAAGTTCTGTTAGGTATAATTTTATGAAGCATTAAATATTACTTGATTTTGTGATTAGTCAGCGCAGGAACCAATGGTGTGTGAACCACAGAAGTCGTTATTGGGACGTACCGTACACGAAAACAAAAACATTATTCCTTGCTCTTTATCAGTGACCCTAGCCTACCTTTCAGGTAATGAGGCAAAGGGCAGTTATTTGTGCAAAAGTCGACTAATAGCTCGGACAGTTGCAAGGTTGCTCTTCAGTGTAAAACTATACATTCCGTCCTAACAGGGAGGATTTTGCGCGTACTTAGATAGCAAATCCAAGCAATATGGAGCGCTATACGAACGTCGAAATGACGGATATGGTTTTGATGTATGGAAGAGCTGAACAGCTAGGCGCTTATGTGTAGTAGTGTTTAACGCCCGCTTTTACTACGTACGGCACCGCAGGCGACGACACTGACGATACATGAGATGAAGATGGAGCACCGGTGGAATGAGATGGTGGGGGAAACAGGAGGTCCCGGAGAAAACTCGCCCCAGCGCCGTGTTGTCCACCAGAAATCTCACTTTGCGGTCACCTGGGATCTAACCCGGGCCGCCTTGGTGAGAGCCAAGCGGTCTAACCACTGAGCCACGGCGCGGCCAAGCCGCGGCCTAGGCACTTATGTCGGAGTGAGTGAAATACTTAAAAGCGGATATACGTAGACACTTTTATTGTTGTAAAAAGTATGACATTTAAAGTAATGATTGAAAATAACTATAACTTTAAGTGAATAAAGATTCCATACCAATTTTTAAAATTAACTATTTTATCATAAAAGTACACGTTATTCTTAAAATCAAGTCATTCACTGCATTTTGACAAGCAATTAATCGAGTTTTTAGCATTTAAACGATTTTATCTATTTATTCTTTTGCAAACTGTTCTCACAAAAGCTTATTCTTTTATCTACTAATGTCAAACTTTCATTAAACAGGACTACAAGAAAAGAGCGACCAGCGACTTACTATTTGAAAATTCAAACCGAAAACAAAGAAAATCTGAAAATTGGTTAGCACCACAGAAATTGTATTTGATAAGCATGCCCTTTCAAAGAATCCATATTTGTTGTGTAGTAAGATTACGTCTGTCGTTTACGGTTTACCAATACGAAAGTCATTCATTCACAATGAAGAAGTTCTGAGACTTTTCTGAGAAAATTCAACATAAAACTTGCATTAATTGTCGTGTAACTTGTAAACTGTAAGAGGTAAACAAAAACTTGGTACAAAATACAGCTCTTTAAAATACACATTTTATGTATTTTTTGCATTAAGTATTTTAGAGATATTGGAAATAATGATTTCTTCCACACTAGCCGTGTGTAGGCTAAGGTTTGAATAAGTAGAGCCAGACTGAAAAAATTCAATGCTATAGCCGGGATTTGAACCACGATCTCTCACTCTGCGTGCGGTTGCTCTAAACCAGTGAGCTACTATGGCCAACATGTCGACATGACATTTAAAAAAAACATAGTGGTTTAACTATGAAGCTTGGGACTACAGTACTTACAGCATAATAAGTCGCCACAAAAGGTGCGTGTCTCATAGCATATGAGAACCCCTAGTGGTCTACAGGGAAACATACGAGTCAGTTGGAGAATTTAATGTCATGTCGGCATGTTGGCCATAGTAGCTTAGTGGGTTAGAGAACCGCACGGAGAGCGGGAGATCCGTGGTTCAAATCCCGGCTATGGCATTGAAGTTTTCAGTCTGGCTCTACTCATTCAAACCTTATCTACACACGGCTAGTATGAAAGAAATTATTATCTCCATAAATTTACCTGAATAACATAGTGGTTTAACTATGAAGCCTGGGACTTAAGTACTTACAGCATAGTAAGTCGCCACAAAAGGTGCGTGTCTCATTGTATATGAGAACCCCTAGTGGTGTGACGGGAAACATACGAGTCAGTTGGAGAATTTAATGTCATGTCGGCATGTTAGCCATAGTAGCTCAGTGGTTTAGAGCAACCGCACGGAGAGCGAGAGATCGTGGTTAAAATCCTGGCTATGGCATTGCATTTTTCAGTCTGGCTCTTCTCATTGAGAGATATTATTTATGCCTGGTTTGAATTTTCAACTAAGTCGTTATTCATTTCTTTAATTTCCGCTCGTGACCAAGCAGGGAAAACGCAATATCAAAGCAATTACATAGCAAATGGCTTGTAAGACCTGAGTGTCGCTTATGAAGCTCACTGTATTTCCCACGTGCCTCAAAGAAATGCGTAATTAAACCATTTATGTAAATGTTTATCTCGAAGCAGATAGATCTTGTAAGAATGATTTGTAGAAGTGAGGATAAAATATTAATGTAACACATACAATTTGCTTATTAAAATCATAATCCCGGTGGGTACCTGCTATAAAAACAGTTTGTGGCTATAAATTCAAGAATCGCTCATAAGAGAGAAAGGGGATAGGTATAAGTACTCAAGGCCTTAGTCAAGTCATAGTCCAGAGCACTGAAATTGTTAGTTTACAAATAACAATAACATATAATTTTATATAATTCTCTTCTCTCAATGTGACACCACTTTCACATTTTCCATTTTTTTTTTATTTTTTTTTTTTACGATTTATATCGAACGTCGTGAGGGGTCAAGCACTTACATGAACTATCCAAGTGATTACCAAAAATTTCCAAATTCACCAAAATTGTCTACAGATTAAGAATCATGCATTTTCAAAGTATACCTCAACTGAGTGTTCGACTGTTACCCAATTAACAAAATTATAAATAAAAAAATGAGTATTTTTATTTGAAATGCTGCAAATCGTTGAGTAACGTTTAGTAAACTATAAAATGTGGTGGTAGTGCTTCAAAATTGTGAATATGTACCTTTTTTACTCACAATAATATTTTGCAGTGATTAATAAATAGTGCTATAAAGAAAATCTATTAGAAGTTCATGGAGTAAGAGGCCAGTGCTTCGTCCGCCCCGGTAGCGTAGATGGTAGCATGTCTGTCTCACGTTCAAGAGGTCCCGAGTTCGAATTTCGGTCAGGGTGAGTTACCTGGATAAGGTTCTTTCCGCGGTTTTCCCTTATCCTTCAAGACGAATGTCGGGTAACTATAAGCCCTTATGACCCTGGACTCATTTGAGCACCATTTCACCCAATTCATTCACCGTCCGATATGACTTAACTTCGGAGGACGTAAATTAAATTAAAAAAATAAAGGTCCAGTGCTTCAATTTGTACATTATAATTTATATAAGGAAAAAAAACACTGTGTATATTTACTACGAATGGGTCGATATCAGTTTTTCTCGATACCGATATATAATATTTTCCACGATAACCATAATTTCCATTTCAAGTTTCAATACAAAACAGAATTTAGGGAGAACTGTGTAACGACAGTAAAATTCAATATGTGCATATATTTAATGAGATAAAACATAAACCAACAGTGTTCTTATTTTTAAATTCTACATTAGAGATTTAAAAGCAAAATAGTCCACTTTTATAAGTTATTGTTAAAAAATACTAGCATTTTCTCTCTTTCGGAGTCAAGTCTATTTCTATCACATATGAGTCCTGCTGTGTTAAAGTCTTTCTGATAAAGCTGTTGCAGGTGGAATAACATTTTTTCTGGAAAATTTGAATTTGTTTTCCAGTAATGCAGTGTACTAGTAAGAGGAGGTGACAAATCGTCGTTGAGATATTCAGTGATTCTTTTTGGGAACTGTTAACTGACAGTGAATCTGACACACGATCAGTTTCTTGCCTAGTGTTACTGTGCAGGTACCAAATTCCTGGCAATTTCTCGGGTTTGCAATGTTCTACTTGCAGCAATAACATTTTGTCTTTTAAAATGAAATAAAAATTGCAGAATCACCACCGAAATATCGAAAAATATCGAGGACTCATCCCTAATATTTACATTGTTTGGAGTTTATTGGGAATAAATAGAATAACAATATATGTATATTATCCAAACTGCATTTATAGATCTTACTGAAGTGAAAATGAAAGGCCCATTTCTAGCAATTTAATCCATTGTCATACAAGAACTTTTTGTTTTCTTTGAGAGAAGGAACCGTCTTTATTTTGCTCAAAAACGGAACATTCAAACGTTCTATGTGAACGATTAATTCTAACTTGTGGGAGCTCTTGTGATATATTGTAAATTAATATCGTACTACGTTTTAAAATTCGTTTTATTTTCTATAAATGTGAAAGTCATTGCGTTTCACGATAAAGTTAATATTTGTACAAGACAAATTGACCAAAGGTATCCAATACTGAAAGAATGAGCAGGGGTTGACTAGACTTTTGTTAGAGACAAACTAACATTGGCTTTTTATGCACTAATATAGTTCACCATCTCGATAGCGTAGATGGTAGCGTGTCTGCCTCACGTTCAAGAGGTCCCGAGTTCGAATCTCGGTCCGAGTAAATTATTCAGATAAGGTTCTCTTTCGGAGTTTTAAGTTATCCTGAAACATGAATGTCGGATAACAAGATCTGCGGACCCTACGCTAATATTAATATTCATTCATTTCATTCATGATATGACGACGTTGCAGGGCGTAAATTAAAAACAACAACAACAACACGTAATAAACAGACCACAGGTGGAATCAACCCTACGCTAATACGAATATTCATGCATTTCATTCATGATATGACGACGTTGCAGGGCGTAAATTACAAAAAAAAAAAAAAAAAAAAAAGACACGTAATAAACAGACCAAAAAAAAAAAGACACGTAATAAACAGACCACTGGTGGAATCAGTTAAAGGTACTGTACTGTGTACAGTGTACTGTAACTTAAAGCATTTAATAACGTATAATGCCATGATTATATGCCAAATTCTAATAACCCGTGAAAAATAAGTTATTCATATAAATATAATTATTAAGGTTATTTGGCAGCTGTTACTCATATTATATGAATGCATACAAATTTAGTGTAATTTATATTTGTAGTTTAAGTTTCCTACATTTAAATTTTTGTGCAATGTCCCATATATCATTAAAAGAATATGGTAGCCCAATGGATAAAACAAGCTGGCTTGAAAATCTACACAGTTTCGTCACGCGTTATATCCTAGAGGGTAAGTTCGTATTCAACCCTACGGATATAACCGCAAGCTACCAACTGGGTCATTACCGCCACACCAGCCTGTGGAATTCCGGTTATGTTCTCACAACAATGAACTTCTCTAAAACCAGTCAGAACAAGTTGTTTGTTTACGAGCACTGAGTAACCTGCCATGAGTCACTAACTACTACTTCATTCCGATCATTCACGTCTTCAAAGACCTAGCTAATCTCAAGGATATTTGTAATTGCACCTACTTTTCATGCTCCAGCTCCTCGACTTGTTGCTCTAAGACCTCGACCTTCTGAATCGCTTCCGAAGCGGGGACATCGTTGAGCTCAGAAGTCTTGAGTTCGTCCTTCATGCTGCACTGGGTCTCTTGTTCTATCTGGGTCTTAATGACATCTGTGATAACGGCGGGAGACATGAGAAAGTTTCTCCTGTTGACCACTGCCCACGACTCATCCCCTCCCTTCACCTCCCTCTCCCCCTCCTCCTTCTCCTGGACGCCTGTGCCAGAAAAGGCGTTTGGCTTCTGGTCGACGCTACCGACGTTACCCATGGTTTCGGTAACGACGGCTGCCGCTGCTGGGGTCACGACATCCTTCTTCCTGGTTCCTGTGTTACTTGTTGGTTCTGGGGACCTCTTGGTGCTGAGGTCCCGCTCCTTGCTGTTACTTTTGACTTTCCTTGCAGGGGTTATTGGCGACGACCCTCCCCTTTCACTCCTGCCCTCGCTGTCAGTATCGGATGCTGTTGATGGTTTCAATCTCCTAAAGAAGCTAAACATATTTGGTGCATGAGGAACTGGTACATCAGTCGTGTTGTAGGAATGTGTGTTTGTGTCACTACTTCATCTCCGCGACGTTGTCATGACTCCATCGCACCTTCACGCTGCTCTTACTTCCATGACGACGTTACCACGTGCACCCGGCCACCTACAAGCGATGCATCGACACCCGCGTGTGTTCTGAAACTGGTCTCACACCGTGACCGTCGCTTGTTCTTGCCGCCTGCTGCGCGCGCCGCACCGGCCGGCACTTGGCACTCGCCTACTGCGCAGTACTATCCTCAATACAAACATTTACTCTTAAATTAGATACTTTACGGCCAGGGATTTTCAGCTCTTGACGCACATGGAACACTTGCGTTCTAGGCGTTTCAAAAAGTGCATTCTCTGCCCACTCTTCTGACCAAGGTACGACGCACAGTACGTTCAACCTCCGCAGAAGCTGCTTCTTAGGGTCTTATGAGGCTGCATGCCTTCTTATTCTTTCAGAATATGTTCAGCTTTGGACCTTTCATGATAAATAAGTTCAACAATAATCTAACTTGTAGTTTCTAAACATTTATAAATGTTGGAAGAACAAATGAGGAACCCTTGTATGTAAGAACAATTTATCATTTATAAACGTATGTGATGTTTTTAACCCATCATTTATATTATATATGTGCTAAAAAGCTTTCAATATATTCAAAGAAAACATCAAAAGTTTGAAATTGTTATATCACTTTCTGTGCATAGCGGAGGAGAAAATATTGACTTTGTTCAAATGTTTAAAATCGAGGTTTCGCTAGAGTTTTGTGGTCTCGAAATAAAAAATCAAAACGAAAAAGAAATTGGGACTGAACTGCACGCGAAAGGCATGAATAAAAATGATTTGTGGGTGACGGATTTCTACTTAAGTTAATAATCTTTCTCTAGCTCCAACATTTGTTCTTATATATTTTGTTCTTAAAAAAAAACTGGTTGTAATCATTTTATTTAAAATATCTGAATAAATTGCCCATTTCCAAAACTAACTAGCTCACTCAGAATTTAAATGGAGTTGAAGTGCCATCTAGAAGACTTCGTACGCCCGCCTCTGTGGTATGTGAGAGTCAATTATATGGAAAAGATGTTTGCCAGTGTTTTCCCTTTTCCTGAAAATATGAATGTCGGGTAACTTTAAAGCTCTACAAATCCCGAGGTTATGTGTACGTCATTTGATCTATTTTGTTTGATATGAACTACTTGGTTCAAGGTCACTAAAAGAACATTACATATTACTTGTACAGTGCGATCCTTATAAACCTGAACCATTTCAATAGGCCATAACTTTTGAACCAATAATAGGACACACGTTTTGGGAGAATATAACACACAATTAAGAGATTACATTACACTATTTACATCTCAGAGAAAATGTTGGAAGTGTCCTCCACCAGCATCTATACATGTTTGTACTCGTCTCACCATATTCTCTGAAGTTTTACGGAGAGTATCCTCGCCAATGTTACTAATTTCGGTTCGGATGGATTCCTTGAGAACATCAATTGTCCGTGGCCTATACTTGTACACTCTATTTTTTAGATACCGTCACAAGAAAAATCCAGTGGTTAGGTGAGGGGATCTGGAACCACAGACATTTTGAGATTATTTGATTATCAAATAATCTGGTTACAAGTTCCATGATGTCATTAGATGTATGACACGTTGCTCCATCTTGCTGGAAATAACCTTCTCTCAATTCGATATCATCCAGTCTCTGCACAAATGTATTGAAGATACTGATATAAACCTCACTGTCTAGAAATAAAATGGACATCTAAGACTGTCAACTATCAACTGTCAACAATTGTCAGTGTTGTTAGTTTTCCCGGAGCCATTGAGATCATTAAAACAAATTTCTACATTCTACGGGCTTTCAAAGGGAAATTATGGCCTATTGGAATGGTTCAGGTTTATATGGATCGCACTATAAAATACAGTAGGCTTCAAGTGACAGTGTAATCTTTAAAGTGCTGGTTGCTACGTAATGGCTTTGAAATTCCATTTTCTTTGTATACCCAAGAGATAAAAAAAACGAATGAAGACCTCCTATTTGAGAAAAGTATAAGTATTTTAAAATTAAAACCAATAACGAAGTATGTCGAAAAGGGTTACCCTCACAATAGAAAATATTTTGAATATATAGCATTTTAATTAATTAGAGCCAAACTGAAAAATTCAATGCCACATCCGGGATTTGAACCACGGATCTCCTGGTTTCCGTCCAGTCGCTCTAACCCCTTGAGCTACCATGGCCAACATGCCAACGTGACATTAAACTCTCCAATTGACTCATTATATTTTCCCGGTAAACCACTTAGAGTCTTCATATTCGAGATACACATTGCATTTTAGTTAAAATGGTTAGAGCGATTTTTTTCATGTAAACGATTGTTTAGAGTCAAATGATTATTTCAAAATCTTTATTTTGGTGCTTTGTGTTTGAGCTATGGTGTTCACACACATGAATGTACCATTTTCTAAAAAGTATTTTTTTTTCGGATTCAGGGGACCTCAAAACTTGAATTTATACCAAAATCTCTGTACTGAATAGCACTATGTAGGTAGTAGAGGATAACATGAAATACACAATAAGATAAAGCAGTTCTAAACTGGAAGATTTAAACATGTCACAAAAAGTGGAACTCTCCATTCCTGTTTTGTAAGAAGTTGTACTGTAAATACGTGGTCATTAAATACTGTCATTGTTTTTATTACTTGAAATTTGAGAAATTAGGTGAAACTATTTTCTCAAACTAATTGTTAGAAAACAACTGAAGGTAAGCGATTAATACACGTAATTGCATTGCCCTTATAACAAGTTTGAGCTACGAATTGCTTCTTTTGTCTTTGCTTGCTTGGCATTCTGTTGTTTCCTTTTTGTCTTGTTGATTAGTCATTCTCTTGACCATTTGCTGGACAGTTTACTTGCTTACTCATGCATTTGCTTTCTTATTTTTTGTGCAGTTTACTTTGGTAATAACGGAAACTCAGCTTTCCTTTTCCTTACCACACCGGAAGTACAATATCAAAGAGTCTGTAACTTATTATCGAAAGAAAATTATAAAAATCCAGCGATATCTTTTATTCCTGACTTTCAAACATGCACGGCCAAGACATCCTGTAATACACACCTGAAAGGATGCGATTTTATTGAATAAAACACCTGCTCATTACAGGATCGTAATTAACACAATGCTGGGCTATCTGACTTGTAACAATCAATTCCCAAGAAATTGTGAATTAATGCTAGTCCAATACTTACTTCGATCAATTCATCATTTAAATTTTAAATTCTTTTTATCACGGAACATTAAAATAGTTTCAATTTTAAATTAATAATGTTCTTGAAGAAATAGCATATGTTTATTCTGCTCTAATATTAGTTTGAAGTTAATTATTTTCTAATTTATACTATTGTTTAATATTCCAGAACATATTAAATTATTCACTTATTTAGCATACTATAATCTGACATTTTCACAATGCTGGTACTTTCACTTTACTGGTACCTATTACTTCTTTTAAGTTAATTGATGGAAATTAATCATTTCTTTACATTAGCCGTATATAAGCCAATATTTTGGATAGAGTCAACTTGAAGAATCCAATGCCATGGCCGGGATTTGAACCACGGATCTCCTGGTTTCCGTCCAGTCGCTCTTACCCCTTGAGCTACCATGGCCAACTTGTCGTCATGACGTCTTGGCCGCGGCATTGAATTTTTCAAGTTGATTCTATCTAACCTATTACCTATTTATATAATGTGCTGCATTTTATTGGGTAATGTTTTGGCATCTTCCTTCTAATTAATTTGGTTTAAAAAAACAGCGTAATTGCAGGAAATAAAATGCATATAATAGCAGCATTAAGAAGAGGTATGAATAATTAGAAGCTTGTGGAAAGCAGTAAATTATACCAACCTCTAGGTAGAGGAAAAATACAAACGGTGGGGGGGAGGGGGCGAAAGGCCCCACAAAAGCCTACAGTCAGACTACTGTGTGCCAGACTTCGCGAGGGAGAGGGTGGATTTGGAAGGGCAAGGATTAGGAGTTCATTACGGGGGCATTCACAACGTACGCCACCATGCTGGGCCCGTTGTTCCTATGCCCCAAGTGGGGGCACCCCCAGGAGGAAGGATGAGGCGAAGGAGACAGAGGGCGGCCGACCCAAGGAGCTACGACAGTACAGAGGGCAGGGTCCCTACAGTTTACTTGAATAGAGACTTCCCCCGACAGGTCAGGACAACGGACTCACTTCCCCACAGCGGGAAGGCAACGAGCCCAGCAGCCGAGCCCCAAGGGTCCCTGGCTGGCGGTCACAAAATTATCCCAGCAGAGGAGCTGAGACCGGCAACCGACCTACCGGAGGAGGAAGTAGTTAACCTCAGAGCATATCATCCCGCCCTTGGAGTGCTTTTGGACTCTCGACTGACCTGGCGTGCTCACATCGATCGTCTTATATCACTGGCCTCCGGGCGGCTTTCAAAACTCTCACCTCTATTACATCGCCGTTCCAACCTCGGCCTACAGTCTTCATTGTTACTCTACAAATCACTCGTTCGTCCGCTTATTACTTATGCCTGTCACGTGTGGGGGGCCGCACACACATGTCATCTGCATCGTCTTCAAGTTACTCAGAATCGTTTCATGCGCATCGCAACCTACGCTCCATGTTCATCCGTAATCAGCAGCTCCATCACGAACTAGGACTCCTACCTCTTCACGACTACATTCGCAGGATCGCCCATCCTTTCTTTTCCACGCCCGCCTCGGTAGCGTAGATGGTAGAGTGTCTGCTTCACGTTCAAGAAGTCCCGAAGTCCCGAGTTCGAATCTCGGTCAGGGTGGGTTACATGGATAAGGTTTATTCCGAGGTTTTCCCTTATCCTGAAAGACGAATGTCGGGTAGCTCTAAGCTCCATGGACCCCGGACGCATTGAGCATCATTTTCACCCATTTCATTCATCGTTCGATATGACTCAATGTTGGAGGACGCAAATTAAAAAAAAAAAAAAAAAAAAAAAAAGGCTCCAAGCTGCAAGAAGTTCCAGGAGCTGTGCATTATAACATCGGCGTCCGCACACGCCAATCCTCACGCTTAAAGAGGAAACTACCACAGGACCTGCTTCTGAGTGATACATCTGATTCCAGTGATTCTAGTGCTTGATGTGTGTCTTACATCTCCAATATTGACTTCATTCCTCAGAGAGTATTATTGGAGTTCTAACTTAATGTAGTTAGGGGGCGGCCTGTTAGCCTACCCCTGAGTGTTATTGTTCTTTAATTTATTGTTCTGTTACCTTCTTTTCACTCTGATCTGTAAAGTATTGTACTGCTGATCGATCAATAAATAATTATAAAAAGGTATATCACCCGCCGACACTTCTACCCTGAAAGAGACCACCAGATGCGAGATGATATGAAATAGAGGGAAATAAAATTTGGGGGATGTAATTAACCTACCCAGTATTCGTCTAGTGACTCGGGAATCCCCCCGAAAAGCCCATGGATCAGGTAGGTCAGCCACGGGAATCGAACCTGGGTCTCCCAAATGCGGGCCACAGACGAAACCGCCTGAGCCATCCCGCTCGGTTGGAATGACAAGCTCCTTGCCATGAGTCGAACCTCTGAGGATCTCGACGGAGACATGGGCGAAACGGGTTCACGGGCTAGAAGTACGGAAATATCTTTCTATTAGATCAAAGCAGCCTCAAACGCCTAAGATTTTATTTATAAACTGGAATTTAATTTTTAATACGATATGGCAGCCACACTAGCTACATTTTAATCATATTCTTAAAAATCGTACTGCATCCGCTATTTTATACTGTAAATTTTGCACCATCTCACAGAAAAAGTTTATAACTCCTAAACACTCCGGAGTAGAGGAAAACATTGTCTCAAGCTCTGTCCCAACTTTAGGCAGTTTTACTTTAAAAATTGACACTGCTGTTAAGTATGACAGCTTTGTGTGCTAAAATCATGTACTTTCTGTCTTTGCAAATCTATGCACTTTGTTATCACCGCTTCTGCGTTGAACAATTTTATCTATGACAATTTTTTGTAAAAAGAAATCAGTTTCTCATAATGACTGCATCTAGTTAAATTATATTTCCAGATTATATTAAACAAACTCTTAGTGGTGTTGTGAATATACTTTGGTGTGAATAACATGATTTATAATTGTTTAAAAAGTAATTTATGATAAAATTTAATCAATATATAGTGCATTCTATATTCCTTAATTAACAATTTTATCATATAAAACAGCAAGGTTTACTTTTATTATCATCACCTCCAGTATTTGCTGGAGAGGTTACAATATTTTGGACTGATCTTTGATCCACCAGAGGGAGTTGATCCAGCAGCTTAACACTAAATCTGATTTTTTGGTCACTCTGAAATGTATGTTCTAAATCTAATCAGTTAACTTAAAAGGCATACAATAGCAAACAATTCACGGAGAACTACACTAAAAGTGTAATTTTCTCAAGTTTTCAGCAACCCAGCAATATTTTGTATACAAATAATAGATGGCTTTAAATTTCTTTAAATCTATTCTACGTTCAGAGTTATCACATTCTAAAGTTGAATTTTACTATCCTAGGCAAATGTTCCACAACATGTAATTTTAAAAGCAACTTCTTAGAGAATCCTTTATCATTTCCCTCGTTAAATGTCAAAATCTGTTACATAGTACAGTTTTACTTGCTTTAGTTCAAAGGCAATAATTTTTAGTCTCTCTCTCTTTTCTTTCTTTAAAGTTTTATATACCTTTAAAAATGAATAGTTCAAAAATCGTTCACGCATAAAAAAGCTGTGACATATTTATTGCTTGTGATTTGGGAATCTGCATGACACATTTTAGGAGAATTGCATGAGAAGAACATCGTGTAGAGTATCTTTAAAAAGTGGATGTGCTAAAAAAATAATTTCTGAAGCTCTCAATTTTCAAAACGGAAAAAGAAAATCATTCTATACCTGTAACTGACATTAAAGACATACACACATTGTCATAGCGGCAGCGAATACCTACCGCAGGGCAATATTATTACCGTCTGCCCACTACGAGGTGCGTTCAAGTTATGACACCTATTTTTTAGGACTGCGATCAGATAGGAATTTCTGTTTTTCTTTAATACACCTGGACTCTTTATAAATGCGTGACAGAGATGACAGCACTGTTCAGTGCTAGAACTCTACTGGCAGCAACGAGAGTTATGATTGTTTTTTAAATTTAAAATGGCGATGTTTTCATTGCAAGAACAGCATGTAATTATTCGTTTTTTCCATTTTCGTGGTGTGACTAATACCTATTGAAATTCATCGCCAGTTGAGTGAGGCATGTGGTGATGGTACCATGGATGTGTCTAATGTGCGTTCCTGGGTGCGACAGTTCAATGAAGGCAGAATATCGTATGACAACAAACCAAGACAATCACGGCCTCGCACCAGCCGGTCTGACGACATGATCCAGCGAGTGGAGAACGTTGTTTTGGAGGATCACCGATTGAGTGTTGCAGACATCGCCTTCAAAATTGGCATTTTCGTGAGATCTATGCACACAATCCTGCATGAAGATCAGAAAATGCGAAAAGTGTCTGTGTCTTCCAGGTAGGTTCCACGAATGCTGGCGGGTGTTTACAAGGCTGTGTGGGTGGCAAATTTCTGTCAGGATATGTCGAAGCGTGATGACGGCATGAATGGAACATCGATTACACGCTTTTCTTGCAATGAAAACGTCGCCATTTTAAGTATCAAAGAAGTCCTAACTCTCATCACTGCCACTAGAGTTCTTTGCACAGTGCTGCTATCTCTGTCGTGCATTCACAAAGAGTCCACGTGACTTAAAAAATCAGAATTTCCTATCTGACCCCAGTCCTGAAAACAAATTAGGTGTTATAGCTTCAACGCACCTCGTACAAGAAGGCAAGAGAGGAATGAAGAGGAGAAGGGTTTGAACTGTTTATCTGCTCTGTTAGTGGATCTGTTAACTAGCAAATGAGTGTATGAGACTGCATATGAGTCACCCATGTTGCCAGATGTAATGCTTGTTGCAGTAAATGCAGTGATAGGTATTATGTATGGATGAGTTATGTAACACTTGTGTATTTTGAATGAACCTTCCATCCTTGTCATACTCGGAAGGCGAGTATATACACCGTGCGGACAGCAAAAGTGATTACGTTATACATTCCTCTACCTTGCTTTCTTGTCTGGGCAGACTGTAAGTGTGTTTCACCCCATTTAACCGATTATGTTGTTTGCAGCCGAGAGTAGAAAATGTGGAACAATCAAGAACAGCCACGGGCGATAGTACAAGCGGAAATAAGTGCCTCTTTGTTGTAACGCGCTGTTGTTCCACGCCGTTCGATATAGCAAAGTCTAGAAGAATCGACCTTCAGAATGTTCTATCCAAATGTTCGAGAGACTTCGGTTTCCAGAACATTTGTTTCGCGACCCACTGACATAGAGGAAGTGCAAAAGCAGCTAAGCAACTCAATATAGTTCAATTCAGTTGTGATTTTACCAGAGAGTCAGATGTCATAGATGGCAAGCAGTTGAAGTGTTATAATAAATGTTAAATTCTGCGAGCAGTGAGCGTCGAGAACTTTGGAGAAGCGCAAGTTGCTATGTGCAACAGAGCCATTAAGAAACATTAGCACTGACGTGTTTGTTATGAGATTTGTAGAAATGAAAAATGGTATAAGTTATAGCTGTGCTGTTTTCTATCAAATAAAGTGAGTTTAATATAATTTTGTGTTGCGTTTTAGTTACAATACTATATGTAAGTATTTATGATATAAAAATATATTTTAAATCTTTGGTTTCTATGTAGTTTTAGGGTCACTGAATAAAACTGTTAATTTTTAAAAGATGTATATATCTCTTTAAACAGCTTCTAAGATAATTGCTGATGAATTTAGTAGATTCAGGTAGTTTTCACTAGAAGGAGAGTGTCTTTTGTTTGAAAACATAGTCATGCGTGAACGTTATTTAGGTTATGCCCCAGAACAACAGGTTGGAACCACTTCTGGCGAAAGAAATGTGTGCTCCTCCCCAGAGTTAGTGAATAATCTTCAATTATCTGGCTCTTTCATCACTCGTGCCTTTGGACAGCATCCCGTGCCTCTATTTGCGTGTTTGTTCGATTTTCGTTTAAATCAGGTCGCAGTGCAGCCCCATCGAATCTCTTGGAAGCCCTCCAATGACCTCGACACCTTCTGCACTTCTGTTTATATAGGACACCTTAAAGTGTCCGCTTATTTTCAGGTATCACAGTTCCTCTTACGACTGTTGCACAACCACAAATAAACGTGTCAAAAGGATTTTATTTTGTTCCAACTATCTATTTTTTTCTGTCGTCTTTCTACTGTGTAAACAATTATAATTTAAAACCATAGAACCATTATATATGAATAACAAGAATTAAATACATATATCAGAAATTAGGTCAAATAAATTCAAAGTTAGTTATTTATACCCTCAGCTTTCCTAAAAAATGGAATATAATGTATAATAGTGACATGAGCTTCTTATCAATAATCTCTCAATTATCTATGTACCCTCTTATCCACTTTTCGTTAAACACCATACATGTCTGTATAAAGAAATGTGCTTTCTTGGATATTGTCTTGCAGGTACAAAGGGAACAGAGGAATATAGAAGGCTTTAAACGTCAGCCAACTGTTTTAAGAGTTGGTTGTTATGTTTTAGCTTTGGTATTCCATTCTCTTTGCATGGCTAGGGCACAAAAACAAAACAAAGAGTGACTTCCAATTTGAGAAACCCATTCAAGCAAATAACAAGGAATATTTCGAAAACGACTATCTTACAAAAATTATATTTGAAATAAATTGTGTTCTTTAACGAGATCTACATTTTTATAGTAATGTCCAGACATCGGATCGCATACACCTTAGCAATCAATGTGCGCACACAGGCACTATACAAGGCCAAGCGAGACATCAACAAACGTCTGTGCCAAGAAGTATACCGATGCGTTGTGTGTACATTTCAGTACAGATACAAAATGTAACCTACGTTACAATATGCCATTCTCCTCATTGCTTTCTATGTGTGAATTACAGTGAACAACCACGTACGTTCGTAAATTGTCGAATGTAAGTTTTCTGTGCCTCTCACTGAAACAATATAAAATATTGGAAGACAGTTCGTTCAACGTCACATGACGTTATAGGTACACATGAGTAGTACAAATCATCTTCATATGTTTGTCCGAGACTTAGTTTATTTCTTATATTACGCAGCACTGAAAATCCAGTATTTTTTGTGTAGAATACTGAAGTTTCTTTTTTGATTGTTTGGTAGGTGGTGCATTCTCTATATTGTTAATTTTTGCAGACAACTCCTCGACTGCCTTTAGACAGATCGAAAGTACATTCTTCAAGCTGTTTAGTGGTTGTTGATAATACCCAAAACATTTGATTTATAAAATGGAGATTGTGTAATAATTGTTGTGAAAGTAATGCTATTAACACAATATGTCAAACACCTTGTACTCCCTGGAAGGCAGATCTACCTGCTTGCAGAGCAGTAGTTGCAATGAAACTAAAGCTACGCGTTGCGAACCGGACTATCCCTGCATGTTATCCTCGGGACTGACGTCAGCAGCTATAAACTGCGAGACTCGCAAACTTCATATCACTTTAAGGGTGTACGGACTCCGATGCCTGGTAATATCTTGTTTACCTCTTATGATGTACGAGTTATACAAAAGGTATCGAGAATGGAGAAGACCTCACAAGCTATTTCTTAAACATTTTCTAGAAGTAGAATTTATTCGCCACAAAAACATCTTAAGCTGCACTATTTTATGTAAATCTTTGTGGATATTCCTGAGAAAATCAGTATTTTCGAATCTTTTGCATGTAAAGAGCATTTTTGTGATGGAGCGTTTCCTCGAAATAACAAATTTGGCTATTTGGCATCTTTTTTTCTTTTTGAGATATGTTTAGACACACACATACGGATAAACCGGCGCGCGAGATTGGATCAAATTTTTTAGCTTTTATTTTTTAGAAGCAGGGACCTCAAGACGCGCATTTTCATTGAAATATTGGTATAGAATTTTTGAGTTAAATGGAAAAGACACTACTTTTAAAAACGTATGCTCTTTTATTACAAGTAATGTGGTAAGACGTCTCACTTAAGCTATAAATTCTGGAATTCCTTTGGATTATAAAATATATTTATTTAGTTGATTACCTACTACTTTCTAAGAATCGCATTGCCATTCTGATTTTGATATTTTGTCTTCAGGAGTATTTGCACCTTTTACTTTTGAACATAACATATTTCCACGTACATCTTGAGCAAATAGTTTTATTGCTAAAAGTGATCACTAGAACTCCAATTACCGTATCGTTAACACGGAAGTTAGCTAATGATTTTTTTTATACGGAAATATAACTTTTTCTTCTTCCATTATGCACGATTTTAACACTTGAAAATTATTTCTTGCAATTATGTATCTATATCCATATCATGTTTTTATAAATTCCTTATTCTTAGCTGTCAATTTCGGTATAAAATAGTACTGCTAGTTTAAGAATTCATTTAATTAATAAGACCAATCCTTTGGATAATTCGAAGCTCTTGGTGGAGACAATTAGATCTCTTTCAGTACATGTTAAACACTTTAATTTTACAAAATACTATACATAACATTTAAACTTAAGTTGTACACCAAGAGATTGCTAAATTACTTCTTGTACTCCTCCAACTTTCGTTGACAGCACAGGAATTCGCTTGAGAGAAACAATTGTCTCAGAGATGCAGTTCTCTCTTGGGCATGTCGATAAGTCCCTCCATCGTGGGTAGTAAAGTTGAAACTAACATCTAAACTTAAACACATTAACTTTCTAAGACTTTGCCCCATTCATATTCCACCATCTCCAAAATAACACTCAGCAACTACCGTTTCAGCCACCACTCCTGAAGACGAAACTAAATGTCACAATCTGCCAAACAAGTATGTTTTTAATTTTGTGGGCAGTCTTACAACTGGAACCTCCTCTTTATTTATTTTTTGTGTTTTGCCGTTATAATCACTATACTTATATTTTAAATATATTTTTAAAACCAATATTGCATCTAGCATTTGGTACCTACCATAAATTCTGCGTCATTTCATTCATAGAATAAAACTCAATGCTTTGGAGGTGACTGGTAAACTTAGGCCATCTTTTAAGCGAAGTTTTAAGTAGCGAGTAGGCATTGTGGTAACATGTGTGACTTACCTTCAGAAGATCGTGGGGTCGGACTGATCGGCCCAAATTCCTGACCCGTTGGTTTTTTCAACGATTTTACTAAGTGAACGCTGATAGAGTAAGTACATCTCCGGAATTTCACTTCACTGCCTGGGATCTGTAAATTTGCAGCGAGGAGGAAATGCGGCTATAGGAGCTGTAACAGAGGAATTTAGAGAAACCGTAGACACCCTGCCAATCTTCAATCGTGTCTCTAAGACCTCCCTCAGTCTTCCTTCCGGGGGGCGTTCCTTCAGGTGTGTAAGCACAAAAGGTCTGCTGTAGGTCGACTTGCGAAGTCTCATCTCCGAACCTGGTTAAATCATTTCGTTTGTTAAGAAAGCTGTCAATTTTTGCCAATCAACACCGCCGCTGTGCCAAAATTTCGCAATGCCGGTAAATCTACTGACATCGGACTGTCGCTTTTAAGCGCACTTACAAGCTATCGGTCTGGGCAAGGAGGTTGCTCATACCTCAAGAGAAATTTGTCCTACGAATTAGCATACAGTGTCTGTGTTCTCATGCATTATAATTTATTTATGTATAAATACAAGTGGACTTCTTTTTCCTATTTTTACTTTGAATAGCTGGGAACAGCATTCACCTATCGACGATAGCCACGAAAACCCCAAGGTCAATGGGGGTGGTGGACGGCAATTTAGTGTATAGAGTGATTGATTAGTGGTGTTTTAGGGCCCGTCGACAACGAGGTCATTTGGGCCCGCAGTGTATAGATAATATATGGTAAGCAGTTTAATAGCAGTTCCCAAGAATTCAAAAATAACGACGTTGTATTAAACTGAAATACTGCCATAGTTTCATGATAGTAAATTATGTTTTACGATATTTAGCGCATAGGAGTATTTTAATGCAGAAATCTTTCAGGTGTTTACGTGCCCCTATGCTCCTACACAGTAAGTAGTTGCTCACTGAAAAAAAAAAAAAAAAAACGCCTCGTAAACAAGTTTGTCAATAGAGCTGTTTTGAAGAACTCTTTTGGATATGCGCAGAATATGGTGCGTATTTACTCCGAAACTGTGTTGTATTGCAACCGATTGCAATTAAAATTGCAATTAAAAAATGAAACACTTATATAAACACTTAATGCCGAATAAATGACCACATGGATCACGTGGAACAGATTGGCGTATACGCAAACAAGGATAATTCACTTTAAATTCAAAGTTTAGCATACCTGCAAGATAATGCCTATGGCACAAACCCAACCAACTATCGCCCATATCTTTACTGTGACGGACATTTTAGGAAGAGTTGCTGGTACTGATACTAACTAAAGAGCTGGTATATCCCCAAACATTAACCATAAGGCAACTATAACGCTCAATAACTTGAGTTTCCTATAACATTAGTCCCTTATTTAGCTAACAGACACCTAACTTTTAGTAAATTTAAAGAATTTTCAAACACAGTTACCTTCAGCAAGGTTCGCAGTTAATTGGACAGATTTATTGAGCTTCGGCTTCGTAGGTTGTGCTTGCTTCCGTTTTGTTCTTGGCGAAGTTGAACTTCCATCCAAATTACTTGTTGGCTGATCAGCTGTGTGTTCAGTCGTGCAATTCACAAACATCTCCGAATAACGAGTTGGCAAGGACTGGTTAGTTGGACAGTTACACGGTTCTGCAAGTCTGTTAATTTATTCTACATCCTACTGTATTGTCAGCTATCAGTGCGATGTTAGGGTGCTTCTTTGATCAAGATGGCAGTGCTGATACTGATTAAAACAACAATAATAGTATTACCAATTAGGAATACATTGAAATTCATAATCTTGCAATTATTTACGTTCATTTGCACATGAGTTGCTTGTACTCCTGTGTGTTGTTGCTGCGATTTAAAACATTAAATTTTACTTACAATCTGAAATAAGTTGTGCATTTCAGTTCTTATGTCCCCTAGAGTAGCTAGAATCCTTTCGGGTGGGACACCGAAGCACCGATGTGCACTATATCTATCTTTGCATTGATTAATTGTCCTGCACTAGATTCACGCCCACTCACCTATTAACCCCCTCCCTCCTATTATCGCCCAGGATGCTACACAAACACCGGCATGTCTCCCAGGCCACACTAGCATACACTGCATACCAGCTGGGTAATTAACTTTTACTAATAGGGATGCTCGAGCGCAACCCGACCAGTAACTGCATAGTATACGTCTCACTAACACAGCACTACGTCTCATTTTGTCTTGCTTGCTTAGTCCTATTTAACAGGAAAAAATGACATTCTCTACCTATTTGTCAGTGTAGTATCTCTACAAAACCTTATACTTCTATGTCCGAGAACTGTTCAATAAAGAATGATCATACTTTTATTTTGACAACGTACCTTTATTCATCCTCATAATTTTGATGGTCCTTCTCAAAATAGTCACCGCTGAATGCGATACACTTGTCCCATCGTTTGTGCCAGTCTTCAAAGATATGTTGGAAATCAATTTTTGAGAGATCCTTCAAAAACGCCTCCGGAGCCTTCACCACTGCTACTGACGATGGATTATAACCCCCCACGAAGGCGTTTCTTCAAGTCAGGGAATAAAAAGTTCACATGGGGCTAAGTCCGGACTATAGGGAGGGTGAGGGATACACTTCACGTTGATTTTCGCAAGATATTCAGCCACAACATTGGCAATATGCGGCCGCGCATTATCGTGGTGCAGCATCCAGCCTACTTCACGGAAATGTGGTCTTTTGCGCCTGATATGAACTTGCAATATTTTCAGGACATCTCTGTAGTACTGTCCAGTTACTGGTGTGTGTGCAGGTACAACATGCTGATAAAACATTCCATGAATATCAAAGAATGAGATGACCATAACTTTCCCAGAAGAAGCAACCACTTTTGCTTTTTGTGATGAAGGAGATTTCCACACTGAGATTTGCTGTTTACTCTCAGGATCAAAATGATGTAGCTAAGTTTCATCAGCAGAGATTACGTTTGAAAGAAACTCACAATCTTCCTCTAACATCAACTTTAACTGTATGCAGACCTCCATGCGAATGTCCTTTTGATCCGGAATCAACAGTCTTGGAACCCGTCGTACACAAACACGTCTCATGTGTAATGTTACTGTCACCAACGTGTGGGTGGCACCCAATGAAATGTTTAGTATTTCAGAAAGTGATCTTAAGGTAATTCGTCGATCCTCTCTCACAATGGCAGTAGCAGTGTCGATGCTTTCTTCCGTAAGAGCAGTAACCGGAGCACCGGGCCCGCCTTTCTTTGAAATCGATCGTCTCCCCTCTTTAAACATTTTAAACCACCTTCGAGCTGTGCTGTAGGGAAGAACAGACTCTTCATAGGCCTCCTGTAACATTGTATAGGCCTCAACTGAAGATTTGTTGAGACGAAAGCAGAATTTCAGAGCCACATATTGTTCCTCGCGTGTTACCTCCACTGCAGCGGTAGACGATACTGAACATGTCTGAACTTTCCTGGTTCTCACAGGCGGGAACCAGGAGTACCAACAATGAAACTACTACGGCGTGTGTGTTTCACATTAAGCTAACAGAAAGTAATAAGATTGAATTTTAGTGCGAAAATTATGACTGTAAAAAATTATGATCATTCTTTATTGAACAGCCCTCGTACTTCATGTTAATCGAGATAAACATTTGTAGAAATGGTTTTATTACATATTTACTTAGAGATATGAGGGGAATAGACTTAAGTGATAGTCAAATCTCTTATCTTTGCATGAATATTTGTATAGTTATTTGTAAAGTTTCCATTAAATTTTCACTACAACGACTTTAACATCGTACATGCACTTATGATACATCCTGTACAAATACATGAAATTGCTGACCATAAGATTTACTCGCTGACTCAGGTCCCCTGGTCATAAGCCTTTGGTTTTCCTGAGCAGCTTGGTGTCATTTCTTCTTGAACTTCACTTCATTTACCCTACTCCACTTTTCTCTTAATTTACCTAGGTATATAAGAATTCTCCTATAGATCTATTTTTCTTTTCACCCATCCCCGTTAACATGCGTAATACAACTACCTCTTTGCTCACACTGTCCCATTTCTTATCCCATATTTTTCTCCTGCAATTTGTTAACTCCTTACATTCTATCAGGTAATGAACAGTGCTCTCTTCATCTCCACAAAATGCACATACTTCTCAGCCCTTTTAGACATATCATTCCTACTCTCAGCCATGCTATGCCCTCTTCCAGTTTTGTCACATTGATCTATATATTTTTCCTACCTCAGTCTCTCTTTAATTGCTTATAAAATTTCAAAGGTTTATTTTATTCTATACTTTCCCATATCTCCTGCCTATCTATGTCTTGTACTCTGGTTCTCACTTCCTTCCAAAAACCGCTATGATTTGACTCCTCTGCTCTCCATAAATCTCCCATGCCTATCAATTCCCCTTTCCGCCCTTTAATACACTTATACCAGAATTTCAATATTCTCTCTATTATTATTCCCCTCCTTTTTGTATTATCCAACTCTAGTAAAGCCACTTCTCTTGGTGCCGATTTTGGCAGCCCTAGTAAATCTTTGTAAAACAATCCATACATCTGGTCTAATTGTGTTCCTATCTCTGATGTGCCCCATACCTCCACTGCATACATTGTTCTGGCTTCACCGACCGCGTCATACAGTCTTTCTAACCATCTAACTGACATCTCCAGTTTCTGTTTATAAGTCCATTGTTTTTAGTAGAACTAAGGGCAAAATTATTGTTAACTATCACATGGGAGGGGTGCAAATTCCACAGGTGGACAGCTGCAAATACTTGGGAGTGTACCTGGCAAGTAATGCTGGATGGGACGAACAAGTAAATTCCACATCTAGGAATGCGTGGAAGGCATTACATTTCGTAATGAGAATATTGAAAAAGGGGAGCGCTAGGTCCAGGGAAATTGCCTACAAGGCCTGAGTGCGGCCGGTTATGGAATATGCAGTAGCATGCTGGGACCCGTATAGAGCTAACCAAATCGATCCATTAGAAAAAATACAGAAGAGGGCAATAAAATTCATAAAAAGAGGCAAGTATTTTGGGCCTATAAAAGGAGATGAGACTAAATGGGAGGAATTAAGAATTAGGCGTAAAAAACATAGGTTGGTAGCATTATTCAAAGCTAATGCTGGTGTAAAGGCATGCGTGGACGTTAGTGTAAGGTTAGATAATCCGGATTATTATGGAAGAAACGATCATAGGTATAAAATTAAGGGTAGAAGATACAGAACCGACGTAGGAAAATTTTCTTTTGTTAATAGAACCATTGAAGAATGGAATGAATTGCCTGTAGCAGTCTTTCAGGGCTGTCCCCTGTCGATGAAGAAATTTAAAAAAAATCTAGATAGTTTATAGTTCAACTTTTAAATTATAATGGTATATAATATGTAAATAGAGAATTAAATAGATATGTTTTAAGCGACTAAAGTAAAATAATATCATGTTTGTATTGTTTATTGTGTTATTGTTGTAAATCTAGTATTTGTAATTTGATCTGTATTCTTAACTCTGCCACCGGGTAGTACCCAATTGCAGTGAATACATACATACATACATACATACATACATACATACATACATACATACATACATACATACATACATACATACATACATACATACATACATACATACATACATACATACATACATACATACATACATACATACATACATACATACATACATACATACATACATACATACATACATACATACATACATACATACATACATACATACATACATACATACATACATACATACATACATACATACATACATACATACATACATACATACATACATACATACATACATACATACATACATACATACATACATACATACATACATACATACATACATACATACATACATACATACATACATACATACATACATACATACATACATACATACATACATACATACATACATACATACATACATACATACATACATACATACATACATACATACATACATACATACATACATACATACATACATACATACATACATACATACATACATACATACATACATACATACATACATACATACATACATACATACATACATACATACATACATACATACATACATACATACATACATACATACATACATACATACATACATACATACATACATACATACATACATACATACATACATACATACATACATACATACATACATACATACATACATACATACATACATACATACATACATACATACATACATACATACATACATACATACATACATACATACATACATACATACATACATACATACATACATACATACATACATACATACATACATACATACATACATCTATTTTTCAAAATATTCACGCAGCGCACACAATTCCCTTGCTTGTCCGCGTAGTGCAGATCTCTGTCACGCTTTTGAATATTTTTTCTTAGGGGGTGAGTTCTAGGTCTATCTCAATTTTGAATGGTGCTGATAGTTTGGGACATTTACGCTAATAATAACCCTAAAACACTGATGACTTAAGAAATATTAATACGTTAATAAAATTACTATTATGTGTTTCAATGGAAAGAGTTCTCGCCTGTAGCGAATCAGACGCGTTAGAGCTTTCACCGTAGCCACCTCGCTATCTCCACTCTTTTTATATTTCCTTATCTCTCGCACACTTGCGAGTGTTCTTGGCGCTAACGCAAACTGAATTTTCCTAAGTTGTAACATACAGCAACGCTTAGACAGAAGGGTGAAGGGGAATGGCCCGCCTAATTGGTAGAAGTCATGTGGTGTAGTCTAAAAGAGACGTTATCATTGCGTTGCCATAGAAACTCTGCCTCCCTTAACCATCGAAGGAAATGTCGGGATCCTAAAGTAATTTAAATTCGACCGTAAGCTTATATCTATCTCATATGGTTTACCAATCATGCATAAGTTATCCAGAATGAAGAGGTCTTCTGACAGGGAAACTATCACTCTATTTTTTATTATTATTTTAAAATATATATCTATATATAGATATATATTTTTCTCTTATTCAACCATTTTTTCATTATATCCGTTAATTTTCTTATCTGTTTTCCTAGTTTCACAAATGTTCACTATACACATAAACACCCATGCCCAAGGCGGGACTCGAACCCGCGACCCTCTACGTGGCGGAACGCTAGAGATATACGCTTTAGCTACCATGGCTACGAGGGCCGGCACTCAGACCTCTACGCTCCTGAACACTTGATGATATAATGCGTGTTGCATGTACACCATGCACACCAAATATCTGCTGCGAAGTAAAACCGCAACGCGCGAAACTGAAGCCTGTAAAGTGCCGCATGCCACCACTTGCAAGTAGCTGCTGGACATCCCTCGTCAGCTCTGTGAGTTTGGAGCTGGCGCTCGTTACATATGCCTTGTGTAGGCCGCTATCCGTACAACTCTGTGCTATTATGCCTATGTGTCTCTACGTATTTTGGACTCATTTCGGGTACTTCCAACTAAACTCTTCACCTGAATTTTGCCACACAGCCCCACATAGAACAGAAATGATGTCATCAAACTCTCAAGCGAATACAAGTATGAGCATAGTGATAATTCCCTTGAGGATATTCCTAGTAAATTCAAGATATTCACTTTTTCTCATAAACAGGTAAAGAAACGTGGTCACCGACTTCAGGTTAACCGTGTTGGTAGTGTTATTTACAATGTAAAGTGCCTCCCTCCTCGTTGTAGTTCTACAAATACCGTGGATATGCCAAACTGTGTGCAATCAAGGGTATGTTGATGAGAAACCTCCGTTTGAGAATAACAAAGTTCCTGAATTGCACAAGTGTTTATGCGTTGTGTCTATCACATGTGACTTGGAGCCTCTACGAACAGAGTTTTGGTGACAGTTGAAGGATATTTACTTCTGAGATCCAGAAAATATGTTGCAGTGTATTGTAAGGTTAATTTTGCTACCATAAAAGTATATGATGAAGAATTGATCCACTAAAACGTAAGACAATGAACATTTGTTATTCTCTCACGAATATATAGATATAAATGAGTTGTAACTTAGTCATACAAAACGGAAGTAATGCATATACAGTTTTAATATTTAAGATTAATCAATTAGTTGTACTTATGAAATTATTTGTGTGAAGGACAGTAATATCCAATTAATATAAGTGCCCCGTGAAAATCACGACTTTATTTTTGAAATATTTCAAAGCACGAACAGTTGAATAGTGCGAGTATGCATCGCATTCACATTGACTTGTTTTGATTTTCCGTTCGCTCTCTTCCTGATCCTAACCACACCTAAACTGTTACACCTAAACTGTTTCAAAATTCGAATACAAAAATAGAACTGAGCATAAGCACATCTTAAACATTTGGTATTTTTATAAAAATCCGTAGAGCCATTTTTGAGAAAATATAATTTTTTAAAACTTCTCCATGTAAAAAGTGGGATAGGAGGATTTTCTTGAAAAAATTATATTGTATCCTTGGAAAATGCTGACAGGTTTGGTATTTAACCATTTGTTCGTTTTGAAGTTACACTGCTCTCTCTCACTGTCTCTCTCTCTCTCTCTCTCTCTCTCTCTCTCTCTCTCTCTCTCTCTCTCTCTCTCTCTCTCTCTCTCTCTCTCTCTCTCTCTCTCTCTCTCTCTCTCTCTCAAACACACACACACATTTGTCTAAAAATGTTTTTCTTTATTTAGAACATCTGAAAACGCGCATTTCCATTGAAAAGCAGAATCAAACTTTCGGGTGGAATGCAATACCTCTTCGTCTTACTATGTTAGAAAAAATAAAATTGTCTCTTTGCATTAAATCCATTACTTTTTTCAAAGAATTGCACTTAGCTGCACAGTGACATGTTTCGCTAAGAACAAGAAAATATTATTGAGTTAATAATAATAATAATAATAATAATAATAATAATAATAATAATAATAATAATAATAATAATAATAATAATAATAATAATAATAATAATAATAATAATAATAATAATAATAATAATAATAATAATAATAATAATAATAATAATAATAATAATAATAATAATAATAATAATAATAATAATAATAATAATAATAATAATAATAATAATAATAATAATAATAATAATAATAATAATAATAATAATAATAATAATAATAATAATAATAATAATAATAATAATAATAATAATAATAATAATAATAATAATAATAATAATAATAATAATAATAATAATAATAATAATAATAATAATAATAATAATAATAATAATAATAATAATAATAATAATAATAATAATAATAATAATAATAATAATAATAATAATAATAATAATAATAATAATAATAATAATAATAATAATAATAATAATAATAATAATAATAATAATAATAATAATAATAATAATAATAATAATAATAATAATAATAATAATAATAATAATAATAATAATAATAATAATAATAATAATAATAATAATAATAATAATAATAATAATAATAATAATAATAATAATAATAATAATAATAATAATAATAATAATAATAATAATAATAATAATAATAATAATAATAATAATAATAATAATAATAATAATAATAATAATAATAATAATAATAATAATAATAATAATAATAATAATAATAATAATAATAATAATAATAATAATAATAATAATAATAATAATAATAATAATAATAATAATAATAATAATAATAATAATAATAATAATAATAATAATAATAATAATAATAATAATAATAATAATAATAATAATAATAATAATAATAATAATAATAATAATAATAATAAAAATAAATGCATGGCTAAATATACAAAATTAAGATACCATAACACTGTAATTAAACCAAGGTGACTCTATGGAGCAGAAACATTAATTTTGAACAGAAAAGCAGATATCGAAAATATAGAAAAAGAAGAGGGTAAAATTATTAGACAAATTTTAGGGTCCACAAGTCATAAGTGAAGAATATAGACTTAGAAGTAAAAAGGAAATAAAAAGAAATATACAAACATCCATAATGATATTAGGAAACGAATGCTAATATCTTATGGACAGATTAAACGATTAACTTCAAATTGGCTCACAGAACAAATAATGCGATTTTACCAAAATTAAAGTAAAGTACAAGTAGACACTATGAAATGGATCGTTGAAGTAAAAAATGATTTAAAATTGGCAGGAATCACTCCTAGACAGGGACGTCTTTAGAATGAAGGTGCATAAGTGACAAGTTGACCAAGAGGACAAACCGAACAACGTGGACAGACGAGAGAAGAAAACCCTCAGCCAAAGAATAAGAGAATTTTGGATTCATAGATTTTTTTTTTAATTTACGTCCTCCAACATTTAGTCATATCGGACGATGAATGAAATGGGTGAAATGATGCTCAATGCGTCCGGAGTCCATGGATCTTAGAGTTACCCGACATTCGTCTTTCAGGATAAGGAAACCCCCCGGAAAAACCTTACAATCCATATTCCCTGATTCGCAGTAGCCCTAGTTAGGGATTACCTCTCCGGTCGGCGCTTTCGCACCACGGTAGAATACGCAGTATCCAGCGTTAAGCCAATCAAAGCAGGCGTACCTCAAGGAAGTCTGCTGGGACCGACACTATTCAACTTATACATAAATGACATGTCCGAACTAGTAAGAACGAACAAATATATATATATACATACATTTACTTTAATTCTCCACTTGGAGAATTAAAGTAAATGCACGAAAAACGCAAGCCATAATCTTCACGAAAAGACTCTTGCTTAGGAAAAACAAGCGTACTCTTCGGCCACTAATATATCAAGGCGAAGGAATCGACTGGAAGGACCAAGTGACCTATTTAGGCCTTGTAATGGACCAGGGACTCACCTGGGGCAAACACATTACTACGATCAGAGCCAAGGTTAATGGCCAGCTAAATAAATTATTTCCAATATTTAATATAAACAGTCAACTTAAAGTACATATGGGCCTCACCCTATATAAGACACTGCTAAGGCCTATTATCACGTATGCAGCCCTCGTGTGGGGATATGCTTCAAAAACTCACACAAATTACAAACTCTACAAAACAGAATAATCAGAATAATTGCAAAGCAACCGCCGGTAGCACAGTCCAATCTGTTGCACAACGAATTAAAACTACACTCAATTGAGGAATTTATCAAAAGACTCAGCTTCAACGTATATAAGCGCAAAGATAAAAACACTACCGCACTAATACAGCAACTAGGCGCTTACGAAACCGAATACAATAAACATAAAAGACCAATGTCCATATTTGATAGGACCATAGGAGCGGGAGACCCAGAAATAGTCATCCAAGAGTATCTAAACACTCTCGTAAGACTTCCATAGAAGAAGTAAGCTTACCCATGACTATACACCACACCTTGACATTTGGCAGTCCACAAAGTCCTTGCTCTTAGTCAAGGCGGCTCTGGCGGGGAGGCAACCCCCTCCCCCCACTCTTACACGACACATCGCTACAAATAATGGTTATGATCAATCTTATGCGAACAAATTCAACTTAGAATTAACCTCATACTAGACGCAGCTTAAGTGCAGTACTAACAATCATACATATGTACACACTAATTTTACTTGTAAGGATAATGCATGACTAACGCTATCCTAGCGCTCACCACTAGAATTAATGACATGTTTTACCCGCTTAAGGGTGGACAGACCATTAACTAAGAACTAAAAGTACTATAACTTACACATGACTACCTCCTCTATCATTGAGGATGCAACCACTACGTTAGGACGGCGTTTCCTGTTGGAAACGTCACTACACCCCACCACATCCCTCATCATGAATCCGCGAGGGCATATTCAGGGCTTCGGCCATGCTTATCTCCTAGCACCCAACCTCACCTCAGTTAGGCCATACGGCCAACCTGTACACGCTCTCCAAGAACCCGCAGGTGCTTATAGCGGTACTGCTGGATTTCATCTCCTGACTACTCTCCGGTGGAGGTTTTTTAGTGGGTAGTAAGTACCTTCGGGTGAAGCTCACACTCCTGGCTGCACCATCCCAATACAGTCAGGGTTAGTCCATAAATGGATTTTTCCTCCACTTGAAAAAAAAAATCCAGGTAACTCACCCTGACCGAGATTCGAACTCGGGACCTCTTGAACGTGAAGCAGACATGCTACCATCTACGCTACCGAGGCGGGCTCTTTGGATTCACAGCTGAGCTAAGAAACATCTCTAAGTAATTTGTGTAGCCCTTTCATGGGTAGGAATCCCAAACGTCCCGGATCTTAGCCTTTTTTGTTCAATTGTCCCGGTGTCCCGAAAAGATTTACCCGGGATGCTAAATGTTCCGGTTTTTTAAAGGTTTATTAGTACTGAATATGTTTGCATGTTAAATACATGAAATAGATCCAATTTTATTGCACTTGCATTCCTTGGCATGGAGAAATATGTTTTTTCACATAATCAGGTAAATATCAAAAGGGAAATATTTCGCTATTTGTTATGTTGGTACCGAAGCATATGATTGCTATTGGCGGAAGTTGCGTTCCAGACGACGCGGATTGGCTTCTATCTCATTCTATGTGCGTGCTTCTAAGGTGAAAACATGGATACTAAGGTTATTATTAGGTCTAGTTTGTTTCTACTGTAACTGTGAAGTACATTAAGATGCCTCAACGACAGTGTATATTTAACGATTCTCTTAAAGAGCAATTTCCATTTTTGAAGGAGAATAGTATTGGTATACTCCTATCTCAGGCTAGTTTAATCCTGCTGTAAACAACAAGGCGGAGTTGACTCAACTCGTAACGTGCTAGACGCTACATGCACGCACGTAAGTTGCATGACACTAGCAGTATATATAGCAGCGCTAACTTCTAAACAATAGAGTTGGGTTACACATTAACTTATTAAATCTATGAGTTGGTTCATTTCTGAAAACATAATTACGAACTTTACTGCGCATAGCACTTTTCGTAATATCGTCGTATTTCTCCACGCGCTGTCTGCATTTACGCGATTTTCCCGGTGTTCTTAGAGTTCCGGATGCTTGCTGTTCCATTCTAACACTATGTACACTACTTGCGGAAACACCAAGGGGGCCACCAGTTTCTTTCTCAATGTTTTATAGACGATTCCGGGTTTCTTTCTTTAAGCACAGCGAAACAATGTGCGATCATTCGCCTCTCGCCACTTTTTAAAGCTTTGCCTCGATTGTGTTTCATTTCGGCTAAAGCACCGGCCTGATCCATGATGAAAAGCTTATTTATTTTAAATTGCATAGACATAAGTGTTCTTGGGCTTGTGAGGTATAGTCGCGCTGCTCTAACCGTTACCATGGCTTTATCTTTGTTAATAGAAACCTCTCAGATAAGGCACTGATTATTCTTGTAAGAGTGAGAGGGGAACTGCCGCCGCTTCCCGGTCCTGTGCTAAGCACCAATGAACGCATCACTTCAGCCAATGGAATTCGCAGGAATCACAAATGACAGATGTATGTTCACTCCACGTGGAGTAATCAGTGCGTTATCTGAGAGGTATCTATTACCGAAGATAAATCCATGGTAACGGTTCGAGCAGCGCGACAATACGCGAGATGTACAGAAAATAGAGTGTTAAATATCAGAAGTAACTCCACACTATAAACAATAACATCTTAATCAGCATTCAACTCGATACAGGCCTCGTTGTGAGAGAGCTACCTGGTATATAAATGCAAAATATTATATAATAGCAGTGTCCTTTAGTAATTGTTAAATACAATGCAGCTTAATTTAACACAATAAGTTAATAGAGTGTATAATTTTACCTGTCTTCTGTCTAATCTGTATATAGTATACAGAACACATCTATGTAATTTGTGAAGCAGAAAGTTAAAATGTGGGGCTATTAGGTTTATAACAATCGAAACATTTGCATATTTTTCTCTCTCCGAAATTAGCTCGCACAAAGCAGTGTTCAGAAAACTACTTACAGTACTGTACTTAAAAGAGGGGTTTATCATACGTATGCAAATAAAAGAAAACGCCCATTACCTTCGCTAAACCAATCAACAGCTTAACCGTTTTCTGTCCCAATATCTCTGTCTCTGTCTCTCTTCCCACCCAGATGTTTACAGCAGGATTAAACTAGGTTGAGACAGATTATAGTACTGGATGTTGATCTGAAGTGGAGTGTAATTTCTGCCACAGTGTGTTTAGCGTTAACCAAGGAGGGAAATCTGATTTCATGAATTATGTTCAATACAATAAAGTTCAGCTAATGACACTGTGCTAGTATTTGTATTAATTCGGTATTTACCTATTTGTATATGTAACTCGGTTTTCCGATAACATAATATCAAGGTGCCCCCCTTTTTTTCATTTTACTCCCTATACATGGACCCCTTTGGGGAAAAATAATCTTAAAGTGAACTTTGACACCTACATCAACTTTTTCGTTATGTTCCCTTGGATGTCCCCATGGACGAAACATTGTGGAGATATTGTCTTTTCTTAACGTTGCTGAACAGGCCACCATTTGACAATAGAAATACCAGTCTGTTTGCTTGGTAGCAGGTGAGGGAAGAATATCAAAACAGACAGATGCACTTAATTATCTGTAACAGAAGGTTGTGATTGTGCTTTGTCTTTTGGAATGAGGCTGTGTTTAAACTTACCAACTCTTGAAGGGTAATTAAGCGACTGTTTGTCGTTCCATTGCCAAGGTAATTAGTAACCTGTTCACGTTCAAGGTCATCATGTACAAGAGTTACAAGCACATTTTGACATTGCATCGCTCATAAACCCAGTTTAATATTAAAAGTTGCTAATTAATTTTAGAAAGAGTCGATAATGAACGTTCTGACAGTTTATATTACAAAATAAAACATGTCACATGATTGGTTGGGTTTGTCATGAAAAAAGTAGCTTAGCCTTGGCAGCTGTCATTAGTGCACAAGCTGCCGTAATTTCCAGAAAGGTCACAATGTATAGTATATTATGTCCAAATGACAAGACTAAGTCATGCAGAACTCACTTTGTTATTAGAATCGTTAGCCCAATACTAACTTACTATCACTTTCTACAAGCACGTCAGTCCAATATTTTTCTATAACTTCGTTGCATGAAAAAACTGCACTGCCCGAAACTTCGACGTGCAGTGCTCGCAGACTAATACTCACTTTTATACTGCTCTACTTTCCGGCTCTGGAAAGTTTCAACAAACTTTGATGTTCCATCGTTCTGGTGTACGACTAATAACTACACAACTGTTTCACAGCATCTCCGATACTCACTGGTCAACTCATAACTAGTAACTGCTCAAGGCTGACTTTTGCAACCCCTGCTGGTCGCGGAAGAAATGTTCTAGAAGCCGAAATCCCTCGAATAGAAGGAATGAATCATTGTCGAAGTTGAACCTTCTAGATCTGCCGAAAGCGAACGTTCTGGGAAACATCACGGGATACAACAATGAGGCACACACTTCCGCCTCGTGACGTTGCCAGTGGCTGTCCTTGAATGTTCACTTTTTTCTCCTCTCGCAGCAAATAACAAAAGACGATGGAATGGGTCGACCACACTTAAACGTTTATGGTAGATATTGGCTGCCACCATGACAATATGTTATACAACATGGGACACCTTGAACCTCACTATATAGGTCTATTGTGACTAACATCCTCTGGAGGACGGGATAAAATGAAGGGACCCCGAGTAGCTATAGGCCACAAACCGAGAGGCTACGGAGACGTATGGAAGTCCCTAACAGACTCAGACTTGAAGTTCTACCCCAATGCTGGAGCTGCCTAGAGGAGACGACGAATGACCCGTTGACTAAACAGCCCTCTATGCATCTACTGGAAGTAATATTTCCCTTGGACAAATATCTGCGCCATTTGCACAGAACCACCATACGCCACGAGATGAGAAGTATAGGGAATGAGAGAAAAATAATGGAAAAATATTTTGGTAGATGAAAAACTATCCCACAATTCACCTACTTATCGGATAAAAAGGTCAAGATCAACAGAATTTAACCTGTTATCGTGAAGCCATTGCATTTCGGTGGGGTCATTATGTAAGTATTTTGATTTTGTCCGGTTCTTACTGTCACTTCACTTGCTCGATCGAGTTTATTTTCATTGTCACTTAACACTCATAATGTAACGGTGAGTCCACTTCAGTCACTGGGGAGTCGAACACAAAATCTTTCTAATCCCTCACAATGGCAACAATTACTGTAAACCACGTAGACAGCATTTTTGGTGCATTAGAAACGCGATCTCACTCTTCTATGTGTATATAGCTGCTAGAATTTCCCAGAGTGTTCTATAACGTTCGAGAGGCGAGGAGAGAAACGGTTTTGTAACAATTCATATTTCTGGAGAGCATCTGTGGTAAGAGCACGTTCAATTTCATCTGGTCAGTCGGTCAGCATCTATTATATGATAATCAGACCTATTGTTGCGTCATATAAGTCAACCATTTTCCTTGAAGGTGCTGAAAAAAGCATTACAAAGGAAGAGATTACACAATGTAGCCATATCTAAATGATAATGGATGCATTTTTATGAAAGTGTCATAACAAAGGCAATAGAGTAATAGAAAGCAGAGGTAACAGGAGTTGCAATAACTTCCTTTCTATGACGAAATCTACTAGCGCAGTAGTCATCCAGGGTAATGGTAATGCTACTTCGATGTGTGTTACAGCCCCATATAGGTAAATCAAATATTGTGGGACAAAATTCCGATACACTGGTGTCAAATATATTACTCTGGTATTGAAAATAATTTTATACTTACAAAACTATTTACTTAGGGCTCGTCTACAATGAATTGTAAGTATTGTAAGTGGAATATCTTTCTTCTTTGTAATGCCTTTGTTTTTTTAAATTAAAAAAAAAGGGTGTAAGGATTTCATAAAATTTTGCGTGTGTATTTTTATATTTCGTTTATAATCCGGTCCATTATCACTTTAGTTTTTTCTCACCTTTTAAAGCTTCTTTGGACATTTAAAAGTATTTCGAAACTAAATTAAGCAAATCTGTTCAGCCATTCTCGAGTTTTTGCGAGACTAACAAACGTTTGCATCACACACACACACACACACACACACACACACATATATATATATATATATATATATAGAGAGAGAGAGAGAGAGAGAGAGAGAGAGAGAGAGAGAGAGAGAGAGAGAGAGAGAGAGAGAGAGAGAGAGTTTTATTTTATAATTTACGTCCTCCAACGTTAAGTCATATCGGACGGTGAATGAATTGGGTGAAATGATGCTCAAATGAGTCCGGGGTTCATGGAGCTTAGAGTTACCCGATATTCGTCTTGAAGGATAAGGGAAAACCCCGGAAAGAACCTTATCCAGGTAAATCACCCTGCCCGAGATTCGAACTCGGGACCTCTTGAACGTGAGGCAGACACGCTACCATCTACGCTACCGAGGCGGGTGGAGAGATGATAAAGATTATAATTATACATTCACTAGTGGTAATGACAGCATTAGTATTAGTAGTAAGTAGTAGTAACATTTTTATTATCTGAGTAAAAATTGTCACCGTAATACACAAAACTTTATTTAACAATTTCGAGCAAATAACACAAACTAAGTCATTTTCCCCGTGGCCTGTTGATTGATCTCCTGGTCTCTTTTAGATCTGGTGATCTAAAACCTTGTAAAAACCTTTCGTCAGATTGCTCAGTCACGTGAGTTCGAATTCGAGACTCCCGAATGTGATAGCGCCTCGGTTTGTATACACTAATTTCATCTTGTATAGTCTAGATTTCTACTATATTTTAAAGACTAGAAGTTGAACGAACTCACGTTGCATGTTTTGCTATTGAATGTTATCAGTTGTTTACCTTCAATGGCTGTGAGGGGAGACCACTAAACAAAGGAGTCGCGGTTCGCTGGACTCTGTCGGATGCCATGACCTCTAATTTAACATGTTCCTAATTTACCTGAAGCTACCGTTTTCATGAGTTGTCATTAATAGAAACATTGTTGTACTTCTTAGCATAGATTAGGCTTCCGTTCTATTCTATCTACAAGCTAACATGACTGTTGTACTCATTCTTATGCATTATGTCTTTTTTATAATTAATGGCTTTCTACAACGCTGTAGGTTAGCTCAACCAAACCAATAGCCAACTAGAAAATTGTGTCACAATATAAAATTTACGGAGCAACTCTTTTCCTCCATTTCTCCCTATCTAATGTATCTACATCAAGTAGTCGTTTCTGTCTCATACACTTTTTCATTTTATCCATCCACTGATCATTAGGTCTTTCCTTCCTATTTCTTCCTTCTGACGTCCATCTGAGTACTTCCTTTGGTAATCTGCCATCATCCATCCTTAATATGTGTCCATATCGTTGTAGTCGTTTCTCATTTAAGACTTCTATAACATCTCTTGCACATTCCACAACACTCTTATTATTTCATTCCTTATCCTATCCCTTCTTGACTTTCTGGCAGCCTTCTCCAGGAGTCCATTTCCGTTGCTCTTAATTTATCCTCTTGTATTCTGCTGATTGTCCAAGTTTCTGCTCCATAGAGCATCTCACTTTCCACCAATGCTTTATACATTAATTTTTTTTGGCCAAAATATTACTTATCCATAAGATTGAATTTAGCATCCCAATAGCTCTTTTTCCTAAACACATTCTTCTGTCTATTTCTAATTTTGATGATCCTTCTTGTTGTAATATCAATCCCAAATACTTGAAACTTTTGACTTTTAAAACAAAGATTCTTTATGCACTTCACCTAAATGGAAATAGATGTTTGTAGAAATGATCTATGTTTCCTTATACAACTGAAATTTGAGAATACAATTAAGCGATAGTGAGATTTTTGCGGGTTGGTCGCTATGTTATGTCTTTGACATGGCTAGAGGATAAAAAGTACCAATGACTCCCATTTGAGAAAAATATAAGCACAGAAAAATGCAAAAAATAAAGAGGAATATTTCGAAAATAGTTCTGTGTACGAAAAAATGAATTTGAGAAATTGTGAGTTTTATTATTATTATTATTATTATTATTATTATTATTATTATTATTATTATTATTATTATTATTATTATTATTATTATTATTATTATTATTATTATTATTATTATTATTATTATTATTATTATTATTATTATTATTATTATTATTATTATTATTATTATTATTATTATTATTATTATTATTATTATTATTATTATTATTATTATTATTATTATTATTATTATTATTATTATTATTATTATTATTATTATTATTATTATTATTATTATTATTATTATTATTATTATTATTATTATTATTATTATTATTAATTATTGTATAGTAAGATTTTACGGTTGATCTTCAAGATGATCATTAAGAACGAAGAGTAATTCTAAAGGCATTCCTAAAATATTCAAAGTACATCTTTCATTTTTTATGAAAATATTGTAAACATTTGCTATATTAATGAAAATAGTTAAAACCGGTCCTGAGAAGATAATAAATTTCGGAACATTTTCCATGCCTACTGTAGTCTGAGGTGGTGGAACTTTCTTAAACACCCCCATGTCGTATTCTTAGAAAGTGCTGAACCAGAACACTAACAGGATTAAGGGTAATCCTGAATTCCATATACGGGCTACCTGAAGGGTACGCCTGAATTCCGCGCAGCTACCCGCTACCTGTCTGTTTTCCTTTGCAGGATATTGGTTTACACAAGAGTGACCTACAGTTTACCACAGCAAAGAAAGTCTCCGGGGCATGAGACGCAGGGGGGTTGGAAAAGGTTCCCCCACCCTCCCTGGATAGATTTATGACACACCATATCAGTTCAGTTACAGACCATTCAAAAACATTCTGACTGCTTCTACTTTTGTGAACGAATCTTCTCGGCTTTGGTATACAGCGTGAAAAGGGTAAACGTGTTTTAACCGTTCTGCTCCTTCTGTAGCAGGCTTTCTCTGCCACACACATTCGCTGTCCTTGTCCCACTGTGTAAGGGGGTGCATTTCTTTCAGAGACTTACTTTGCGTCGGTGGACAGTAACTAAGAGGAGAGGAGCTTCTCATTAATTATATTTATATTTTTTAATTTCATTCATTTTATTATTATAAGTATTATTTATTTTATGTATCTTTTTTGTTTAATGCTTAATATTAAAATGTTTATAGTAACTGAAGCAGCTTTAAACCATGTCACGGCGCTAGTTCAGCAAATTGTTTGTGTTTTGTGAGCTTGGCATTTTTTTATTTCTTTTATTTAAGATCGCTTTACAACAACTAAGGTTATAAGCGACCACAGTAGAATTAATACATTATTGAGATAACAATGAAATATAAAACAAATAGCACAAACAAGTTACAACAATAAACAAAACAACTAAGTTCGTACATTACAGTGAACAATAGCGATGTAAGTAGAAATACAGATATATTATACAATAAACATGGTTGAACTTAATAATAGTAAAATACAAAAGGTGTGTATTAAAACAAACTGTAATAACATCTAACTCAACATATATAGTGAGATCCATATAAACCTGAACCATTTCAAGAGATCATAACTTTTGAACCTATAATAGCACACGCGTGCAACTTTGGGAGAATATAATACACAATTGCGAGATTACATTACACTATTTAAATCTCAGAGAAAATGTTGGAAGTGTCCTCCAGCAACATCTATACATATTTGTACTCGTCTTACCTATTCTCTGAAGTTTAATGGAGATGATATCGAATTGAGAGAAGGTTATTTCCAGCAAGATGGAGCAACGTGCCATACATCTAATGACACCATGGAACTTGTAACCAGTTTCTTTGATAATCGAATAATCTCAAAAGTGCTGTGCTCCCCCCCCCCCCAGATCCCCTGACCTAACGTCACCGGAGTTTCTGTTGTGGGGGTATCTAAAAATACAGTGTGCAAGAATAGGCCACGGACAATTTATGTTCTCAAGGAATCCATTCAAATCGTAAAAAGTAACATTGGCGAGAATACTCTTCGTAAAACTTCAGAGAATGTGAGGAGACGAGTACAAACATGTATAGATACTGGTGGAGGACACTTCCAACAGTTTCTCTGAGATGTAAATAGTGTGATGTTATCTCCCATTGTGTATTATGTTCTCCCAAAGTTGTACGTGTGTCCTATTGTTGGTTCAAAAATTATGGCCTATTGAAGTGGTTCAGGTTTATGTGGATCGCACTGTAGTTGAATAAATTTTATATAATAGATGACAGTTTTGATGAATCCATTAATTTTATAATTTTTATACATTCCTCAACTGCATTAAAAATGGCATATAAATCACTATTGAGGTTCAAGTTACTTCTGGCTTTCAGCGAAGATAGGCACTGAAGGATGAGTTGGGATGTTGATATCTCTTGAGTTCCACATGGCATTAGTATTTACAGTTTTCACAGAAACTTAAATGACACTGATTTTATTAAATCAATCCTCGATTTATTACAATTTTGATAATGCTCTGTTGTCTCGAACGTTTCGCAATGTGTTATTCCGGAAACGCTATTTCCGGTTTTGTTAACATTGACCGATTAAGGTTATCGAACTAGCTCTCGCAAAAAGCTTTGAACGTTTTCTTTTAAAAATATCCAGCATCTGCACGGATTCGAAAGAAGTCAAGAGCAAATTATTTACAAACGCGGGTTTTCCCGCACATTTGGCAGCCTCTCAGTATTATCAACTTATAAACTGCTGACGCGGCGTGTCTACAACCTACCCGTTGATCCTACGCATAGCTATTTCATAGCTTTCTGTATCAAATTATAGACAATCTTGTGGCGCCTTCCAAAATTATAATACACTGTGGTTTTGTTTACACTTCATTCCATACTATTCCTTCCCTTTAAACCCGTGCGACTATAGCTTCTGTAATTTCTTTATATTCAAACACAACACTTTGTAAGACGGAAACCTGTGTAAATGGGAAATAAATGCCGGGACGATCGCGTTACGTATTAGAGAGGTTTTATTTTATAAGTGTGCTCCGAGGCAGTTATATCCAATCAACTTGTGAGCTTGTCTACTCTTCCCGAAATAAGAAACACACTTGAGGTAAACAAAGACTAGAGGCAACACCTATCACATGTCCACAATGTAAGCTGTCATTGGCCCCTGTCCGCAACACTCAGCCCAGGAGAACATAAATCCCATCATATTACTTTTAAAATGCGGTAAAGGATACGTTTAATTCTTTCATTGCAATATACCACACTTCGTTGTTATTTGCAAACAAAATCCAATCATTTTAGTTAATTGATGTAAATTAATCATTTCTTCACACTAGCCGTATATAGGTTAAGGTTTCTGATAGAGTCAACATGAAAAATTCAATGCCATGGCCGCGATTTGAACCACGGATCTCCTGGTTTCCGTCCAGTCGCTCTAACCCATTGAGCTACCATGGCCAACGTGCTGTCATGATATTAAATTCTCCATTTGACTCGTATATTCCCCGGTAAACCACTAGGGGCTCTCGCATTCGAGATACACCGTTTTTTTTTTTTTTTTTTTTTTTTTTTTTTTTTTTTTTTTTGCGACTTACTATCGTAAGTACATTGAATTTTTCATGTTGACTCTATCTATCAAAAACCTTAGCCTATATACGACTAGTGTGAAGAAATGATTAATTTCTATCAATTAACTTAAATAATAAGTGTTAAATGATGAAGCCTGGGACTCAAGTACTTACGATAGTAAGTCAGCACAAACGGTGTTTCTAGGATGCGAGAGCCCCTAGTGCTTTACCGGGGAAATATATGAGTAAAATGCAGAATTTAATGTCATAACGGCACGTTGGCCATGGTAGCTCAATGGCTTAGAGCGACTGTGCCGAAACCAAGAGATCCGTGTATCAAATCCCGGCCATGGCATTGAATCTTTCATGTTGACTCTATATATCAAAATCCAATCAGTTTACTGAAACGAGATGTTATCGCATAGCAAATGCGTATGTCGACAGGCTAAGCACAGAGTTAATGCAAGAGTGTGTTTCTTACAGCGGATTCAGTGTAGTCTGGGATAAACTGGAATAAACTGCTCTTTTAATAGTAACTTACTTCATAGCATATTGGCAGCGCTGACTGCATTGTCTGAAATATGGTCTTGGAACTTGAGTTATATTCCATGGCGTACAGAACTGAAAGTTAGAGGGGTTATTTACTATTTAACTTGAATAAAGAGCTAAAATGTAGGGAAAAGTTTATTAAAATATTCTTTATTAATCAAATTGAGAAAGTGGTAAAATGTAGGGAAAAGTTTTAAATTTATTTTGTATATTTATTGGTTTAGGTCAGTGGTGTCATTGAGAGGAAACAGGGTGGTTACCTTTTCCCCCTACTAGTTAACCTTCACAGGTGACGTAATAGGTACTGGAGTAAGGAAAAGCATGCGGAAGATTCAGTGGTGGGTTGTTAAACTACTTATTCATATTTTTATGTGCATAATGTGTATTGCAAATTATACTTTTACAGCTACATGTTAATAATTATTAGTTCATAATTTAAGTGGAGTTCTTGTTCTTCTTAGCTATTAATTTGTCGATGTTGGACTCTGTAACGGGACATGTTGATTGTCCGCTGCTTACTTGCATTTGTTTTAAGGCACAAAGGAGTGTAGACATGCAGCAATAGCCAATGACAGTCAGCTGTTACCCTGCACCCCGGCGCCACTAAGTGTAAAACCGAAGGGGAAAAGTAGGGGAGTCACCATCAGTGACACTCGATGGCACCTGTTTTGGATAATAGTGTTTCAATTTATTTTGAACAAGAAGTTGCATAATGTTGATATTACCTTTTTATTAAATCTAATTACTTGTGAAATATCTTTATAATTAATATGTTGGAAAATTAATAACATTTTTTATATTTCGAAGTTATAAAGATTTAAATTTATATTTGGTAATTATAATTAGTAAATGATAAATGTAAATATTTTAAGTATTAATATATGATTTTAAATTTAAAACTACTTTATAAAAGTGACAATGTTGTAAAAGTGTTATTATTACATTATATTAAACTATTAAGTTTTTAAATTTTAAATAAGTTTAATATTTCAATATTTATATATTTAATTTTTAAATTTGTTTTACTTTAAAATGTGTTGTTTCAAAATTTGAAAATTTTAATTGGAAGTTGAAATTAATTTTGTGTATTAAAAATCTGTTGCTTTAAATTTTAATAAATTGTGAGGATTTTTTTTTTTTTTTTTTTTTTTTTGTAATTTACGTCCTCCAACGTTAAGTCATACCGGAAGATAGATGAAATTTGTGAAATGATGCTCAAATGATTCCGGGGTCCATGGAGCTTAGAGTTACCCGACATTCGTCTATCAGATAAGGGAAAACCCCGGCAAAAACCTTATCCAGGTAACTCACCCTGACCGAGATTCTAACTCGGGACCTCTTGAATGTGAGGCAGACATGCTACCATCACGCTACCGAGGCGGGCAAACTGTGAGATGAATTTTATAAATAATATCTTAGAAAGTTAAAGTGATGTGTATTTTTTAAGTTATAAAGGTTTTAATTTATGATTGTTAATAATTTTGAAATGTTATATGATTTTGTTAATTTTATTTTTGTTTTTAAATTATAATTAATTGTAAGAATATTTTATAAAATTTTGAAAATTAGGTAGCTTAATAATTTTTTATTTTTTAAATTTATGTTAGGTAATGAATTAATCTGTAATTGATGGCTTTGTTAGTTGTGCTGGATATCAGTACTAAAAGTGGCTGCCGGCTACCGGCGGCAAAAGTTTTTATGGGGAATTTTAAAATATAGTTAACATCTAGAATACCAGTTATGTGTCACTGGAACCGGTAACAGAATATTTTTGTTTAAGATATTTTTAAGTTTGTTTGAAACTTTTGTAAATTTTTAAATTAAATTTTATTAAAATTTAAAAGGGGTGGATTGTTTATTTATATTTTTGAAATTTAAGTTATTCTTATGTTTGTTTATTTTTAGAAATGTGGTGTGGATTTTTATGTTTGATGAGAGAAAATTTTAAAAAGTTTGTGAAAGTTTTATTTTTTTATTTTTATTATTTTATTTATAATCTGTAAACTGTGTATGTTTTTGATGTTTTAATAAATAAATAAAAAGAGTCTGACCCCGGATTAAGAAATTAGGTGCTGAGGTACAGTATGCAGATTTTTATTTTATATGTTCTTTTTTATTTAACTTATTGTAGTTCCTATCTGTGCTGACTAATCAGTGTATAAGTGTGTTATGTTAATATTCTGGAGTGTATTATGTACCTTTGGATTTCTCTTTTGGGTTTGTTTAAGAACAAATAACACTCCTCTGTAATATCTTATATATGAAATGTAACAACTGCTGAGATTGTCCTTACTGATTGAATGTAATGCAAAAACTCTAACGAAAGGCGACTAGAAGTACATTAGCAGCTTGTCGTTGCCACTGAGTGCACATATTGCTGTTTTTTGTGCCAAAAATAAAACGCTGACCGATTGCCAATTTGCTGGCAGCGATCAACACGTGGCCCTTGTGCGTAGGCGAGGTCTGCTCTCTTTGACGTCATCTGCAGTGAATGAATCTAACTTGTAGGTATATTTAACCCACGCTCCATGAAACGTTCGCTTCAAATTGCACGTATCTTGGGGATTTCATACAAATGTGCAATACTTATATTTACATCATCTGTATAAACAGATAGTAACGTTTTGATAAAAATGTTACCCAAGATTTGATGTTATGTTTCTGCTATCTCTTAACCCTTAAATCCAAAAGCAGACATGCAACATTAGGCTGTAGTGAGCTTCAAAAATATTTTAGTACACTTCTTTTGTTATCATAATATTGTACTGGCATTTGTGAATTATACACACAAAATTTTGCGTCTTTTTAATTGTAAATATATTATTTTTACAATTACGTTGTAGTGTTTTTTCTATAAAGAGGCAAAATTCAAGCAACTTCAGTCAAATGATACCCCGTCAGCATACAAGCGTGTCATCACACCGATTATTTTACTTGGGCCCTCCCCGTCTTTACCTCAGGCATATTTGACTGCAGTTGCCGAGATTCGAACTTACGACGTTTGGCTTTGAATGGATGGCCAGTCCATTACTGTCGCTTTAAGGACTACGGCTATTTGAAGTGATTGCGTTGAGGCACTGCAGAAAGCGGTATGAAATGAAATGTGTACTGTTTAACGCCCGCTTTTACTACATATGGCACCGCTGGCGATGATATTGATGATACATGAGATGAAGATGGAGCACCGGTGGAATGAGATGGCGGTTGAAACCGGAGATCCCGGAGAAAACCCGCCCCAGCGCCGTGTTGTCCATCACGGAAAGCGGTATGAGAACCGGTTTAGAAAGGACAGCAAGAGCGGCATATGTACCAAAATAATTCATGCATTTAAGGGTTGAGTAGTGCATGTAATAAACCAGTAAACAACTATCTGTAGAAAATAAGGAAGCATGGCACTGCACCCAAAAGTTCATAAAAACTTTTCATTATATCATTTAGAAAAAAATATCTGTGTTTATTATTATTATTATTATTATTATTATTATTATTATTATTATTATTATTATTATTATTATTATTATTATTATTATTATTATTATTATTATTATTATTATTATTATTATTATTATTATTATTATTATTATTATTATTATTATTATTATTATTATTATTATTATTATTATTATTATTATTATTATTATTATTATTATTATTATTATTATTATTATTATTATTATTATTATTATTATTATTATTATTATTATTATTATTATTATTATTATTATTATTATTATTATTATTATTATTATTATTATTATTATTATTATTATTATTATTATTATTATTATTATTATTATTATTATTATTATTATTATTATTATTATTATTATTATTATTATTATTATTATTATTATTATTATTATCATTATCATTATCATTATCATTATCATTATCATTATCATTATCATTATCATTATCATTATCATTATCATTATCATTATCATTATCATTGTCATTGTCATTGTCATTGTCATTGCCATTGCCATTGTCATTGTCATTTTCACTATCACTATCATTATCATTATCATTATCATTATTATTATCATTATTATTATTATTATTATTATTATTATTATTATTATTATTATTATTATTATTATTATTATTATTATTATTATTATTATTATTATTATTATTATTATTATTATTATTATTATTATTATTATTATTATTATTATTATTATTATTATTATTATTATTATTATTATTATTATTATTATTATTATTATTATTATTATTATTATTATTATTATTATTATTATTATTATTATTATTATTATTATTATTATTATTATTATTATTATTATTATTATTATTATTATTATTATTATTATTATTTCTTATTACTACTACTATTTGATGTATAACCTCCCTTTTAGTAGATAAACTAAATCAGTTGCATGACTTTTGCCCATTAATATGATTTTTTGGGTGGAATGCAATGTTATTACGCTAATGGTAGGAAAGAAAAACTGAACTCAGTGCCTTTTCAATACTGTGACTCTGGCAGACTGAAATTTCCACAGAATTTTTTCACAAAAAGAGACAAAGGCTTTGTTAAATAATATATATATATATATATATATATATATATTGTTACCTACAAACAAATTCCCAGGCAGCATATAAAAAAATTAATATGTAACGTAAAAATTCCAGTTTTAAATTGTAACTACACCTTTAAATTAATGATTGTTTTATTTGTTGGTTGCAGATTATGACTGTAATGTACGAGGATGGTCTGAAAAGTTTCTGACCTGAACATGAAGATGGCAGCACTCGTGAATAAAAGCTAGTGAATTGCGTTGTTCATCTGTTCACAGTTACTCGCCAAAGTTTCAGGCATTTTGGACGCTCAGTTATGTAACAGTCGTTTGAGTGAGTAGATGTGAGTGTTTTTATGAAAATGGACAAAATCAAGTATCGAACTGTCATTAAATATTTGTTTTTGAAAGGCAATACGGCTACGCAAATCAAAGATGAGTTAGATTCTGTGTATGGGGACTCTGCACCATCATTTACCACAGTGAAATTTTGGGCAGCTGAGTTTAAACGTGGCCGTAAGAGCTAGGGAGACGATGAACGCTCGGGACGTCCAAAAACTGCCAACTACCGACGAAAGCATCACCAAAGTTCACCACATGGTGCTAGACGACCGCCGAATTAAAGTGGGAGAGATAGCAGAGGCTATGAACATATCAAGAGAATGTGTTTGTCACATATTAAATTAACATTTAGACATGAGACAGCTGTACACACGTTGGGTGCCGCGTTTGCTCACGTTAGACCAAAAGCGTGATCGAATGAACATTTCCAACGCTGTGTTGGCGCAGTTTAGGCGCCATAGATCCAGTTTTGCCGGCGATTAATTACTGTAGATGAAACTTGGATATACCATTATTAGCCTCAAGCGACTTCTTTTTATTCCCTGAACTGAAAATTGCGCTTGGACATAGGTTTTCGTCAAATGAAGAGGCAATCACCTTCGTGAGCTACTATTTTGTAGAGAAAAACGCCGAGTACTATTTGGACGGGTGCAAAGTTGGGAGCATCGCTGGGAGAAGTTTGTAGTTACAAGGAGACTATATTGAAAAATAAAAATTAAAATTAAAATAAAATCTGAAAAAAATCTTGTATTATTATTAGGTCGGAAATTTTTCAGACCACCTTCGCACTACAAGTAAATGAACTTATACGCATTCTAAAACTAAATTTGGAATATCTAATATGAATTAGCATTCACTAGAGAAACAAGAATACCTTAGGTAATAATTATGCTATAAATGGGATTTACTTACATTGAAATTCTGTTAACCTGATTTATAAAACTCTGCTGGGGTCCATAGGCTCAAGTCATGTGGTTGCCCAGCTTTTGGGCCCCATTTATTATTTTTATCTATCACTTACTAATATCGTTCTTCCTTTTCCACTTATTTTCCTTGTCCATTTATTTCTCACTAAACCTAAATATTTTTAATTTCCAACGTGTTTTCTCTCATTGTATACGTATTACTTTTATACCTAAAATTTGATTGATAGATCTACCACTCCCTTCTCAAATTTTTCTCAAAAATTCTAGTTTTCCACAATGTAAAACTATATGCTGGTTATCGTCATACTAATTACAGTGTGAAACGCACCCTTTTCTCTTAATCAAGAGGATTTACATAAATATTTATATGCATCTGGTATGCAGAAGTTCCAGCGGATGAATTTAGTTCCGGATGAGGTATAACCAGGTGCTGCTCGACCTTACGTGCTGCAGTGCTGCAGCACGCTCTTTTCTATTTTATAAATCAAATTGTATAAATTTTAAAAGACCATGTAAGTAAAAATTCATTATTATAAGTATAAGAAATCGAGTACGACCAATAATGAACTCTTGATGCATGGAAAACATCTACGTGATTTAATGGAACGCATCCGTGACGTCAACGTGCTGAGAGCCACCAAACTCGGTAATCAGTTATTGCGCATGCGTACAACCTTCCTCTCTTGCCTTCCCGATGTCCTAAGGTCCGTATATTTTCGCACAAATACGTGCTGCATCTGGGTGTTGCGCGGTGATCATTCACTGCACGGTGAAGCAGGGCCACGGACATAGTTACAGCTTTAGAACTTGAATATGCATTGAAAATCATTTAACTTCTATCATTACGTTATATTTTAGTTGTAGAAACTAATTTCATTCTTCTTACGTAAAGAGATCCAATACCTAATGGTTATTAAATTGCAGGGCAGATTGTTTGTGATGTACATATCATGTTGGCACGATACCCCATTCGACCATAACAAGAATACCTCATAACAAGTGAATGTGGTTCGCATGCTCGCATTGTATCCAAGTATTTCTTTGTGTAACGTTATTTAGTGGCTATATCAGTTTATTTATCTAGTTTGAGACTGTGTTATAAATTCACTTTATTCAGTGTATGGGTAATTTAATATTACGAAAACATTAACCAATAAATAATGAACACGGTTAATGAACTTCTGAAAACTGTTTTTTCAAGGTAAGCATTAGAATAAAGGATTAGTATAAAAATGTTAGGGAGACTAATACCCGATCTAAAAATTGAGTAAAAAGCAAAAGTAAGTAGAAATTATGATTGTATGATTAACAAAATTGGTGCATGGACTTCATTTTTCGAAAATTTTTCCCACAGCACGCTGTTAGTTTTTGGAAACGAGCCGCTGCTGGATGTACGAAGGCTGTTCAATTAAGAATGATCATAATTTTTCTACGGTCATAACTTTTCGCTCTAAAATTCAACCTAATTATATTCTGTTGGTTTAATGTGAAACAAACACGCCGTAGTAGTTTCATTGTTGGTACTCCTGGTTTCCGCCTGTGAGAAGCAGGCAAGTTCAGACATGTTCAGTATCGCCTACCGCTGTAATGGAGGTAACCTGCAGTTAAAGTGGATTTTAGAGGAAGATCCGGAGTTTCTTTCAAACGTAATCACTGCTGATGAAACTTGGCTACAACATTTTGATCCTGAGAGCAAACAGCAAAGCTCAGTGTGGAAATCTCCTTCATCATCAACCCCAAAACAGCAAAAGTGGTTGCTTCTGCTGGAAAAGATATGGTCATCTCATTCTTTGATATTCATGGAATGGTTTATCAGAATGTTGTACCTGCACACACATCAGTAACTGGACAATACTACAGGGACGTCCTCAAAACATTGCAAGTCCATATCAGGCGCAAAAACCACATTTCTGTGAAGCAGGCTGGATGCTGCACCACGATAATGCGCGGCCGCATATTGCCAATGTTGTTGCTGAATATATCGCAAAAAATCAACGTGAAGTGCATTCCTCACCCTCCCTATAGTTCGGATTTAGTGCCATGCGACATTTTTCTGTTCCCTAACTTGAATAAACGCCTTCGTGGGAGCATTATCCGTCATCAGAAGCAGTAGTGAAGGCTGTGGAGGCGATTTTGAAGGATCTCTCAAAAATGGTTTCCAGCATGTCTTTGAAGATTGGCAGAAACGCTGGGACAAATGCATCTCTTTCAGGGGAGATTATTTTGAGAAGGGCCATCAAAATTAGGAGGATGAGTTAAGTTACGTTGTCAAAAAAAATTGATCATTCTTTATTGAACAGCCCTCGTACGTGGTGGAGAAAAACAAAACAAAGTCAATGTAACGTAATAGTTTATTCAACAATGTTCAATTTAGAAAAATGTTGTTATGCCTAATGTTCCTTCCGAATGTGAAACAGCGTTTGATCTTGGAAATACTGAAATTGCAAATCGATGTTTTAGTTGATAGAAATGGCCGGAAGTCATAAAATATTCAGAGGTACAGCCTAAGTAATTGAAGCAAATAAAGAGGTTTTATGTCAGCCGATTTATTACGCAAATATTTCACTACACTTATATATTTCCAAATTGAATTTTGCTATTTGTTTAAATATGTACCATATAGCAATACTCAATCATACTAAGTGGATTATTTATCAGGTCTTCGAGTTGGAGTAAAGAACATAAGTTTTCTCCATATGTATTATATAATGAACAACGTACCCCTTGATTGACATCCTCCTCAAGCTGCGTGGAATTCAGAGCAGCACCGTTACTGCTAAACGAAGATGAACATGCACTTCTGGAACTCGATTGGACCACTGTATACAGTGGCCTCAGCATTTGGACTAGCTCCTTATAAAGTGGTTACCTCACCTGGCATTACCATAGTTCGGAGTACAACTCAGACAGTTCTTGCTGTTATTTGTTTGTTTATTTTTGGAGTTATAAGCAGTATATGTTACTATATAAACTACAGAGATCATTTAGCAATTAATGGGATTTACTTACCGTACCTTGTAGCTAATATACTCTCTTATTTAACCGTTATGGGTTACATTCTTTCCTTTATTACAACCAAATGGAAAAGCATTTGTCAAGAGCTTGAAACAATGAACAGAGTTCATGAAATTCTCTTAAAATCGCAAGCACAGGAAGTTTACCGACACACAAGACACTTCTTGATTTGGCAATTGTGCTCCGTTCTTATTGTCTGGGTGCACGATATATTGTCGTGTTGGCACGATACTCCATTCCCGCGACCATAACGAGAATCCCTCATAACAAGTGAATGTGGTTCGCATGCTCGCATTGTATCCAAGTATTTCTTTCTGTAACGTTATTTAGTGGCTGATATCAGTTTCTTTATTTTGTGTGCGAGTGTGAAACGTGTTATAAATTCGCTTTATTCAGTGTATGAGTAATTTAATATTACGAAACCTTTAATCAATAAATAATGGGAAGAAAGGGTTAGTATAAAAATGTTAGGGCAATCAATATCCGATTTAAAAATTGAGCAAAAACGGAAAAGAAGTAGAACTTCTGTTTATACCATGAAGAAACAACGGTGCATGGATTTCATTTTTCGAAACTAGATGAGTTGCATGGACTTTTTCCCGCAGCACGCTGTTAATTTTCGACACGAGCCGGCACTGGGTATAACTGAGCTAAGTATTTTGCGTACTGGATACATAAATAATATGAAATATGATATTTATATGAAAATTTTAAACACGGTTAAAAAGGCATTTCAAAGTAAAAATCTTGTATCAAGCCTGTAAATGAGAATATTTAATTAAACTAGAAATAATACAGAATGTGAAGCAAAAGACGACTTTCTTCGTTTCAAGTTTTGTACAAGCTCCAGAGAAGGGAACTGTTTGTGACCATACTTCCCACAGACAAGATTGCAACAAAAAGAATTCTTCTACTATAGTGAACAAAAGATGGGATTTTTAAAAGAACCGGCCTTTGAGGGATGTTTCTTTGTGAATGTCGACAAATTGTACAGCTTTTGTCATCCGCCATTCACTGCTTGTGTGGTAATAGACATTTATTACAAAATAATGCCCACTTCCGGCAGTTCCTTTAGCTCATGAGGGGAAAAAGTAAAAAGAGTAAGTAGGTTTTAAGGGTTGCTGGGCTTCCGCGAGGATTTGGAGTAAAAGAGAGCACATGACTGGAGCACATCTGATATCTTACTTTCAGTTAAACACGTGGAAAGCTATATTTGAATCGGGAAAAATCTTAATCCTAATAGCTATGTTTAGACATAGATATAAAAGTGGTAGTCAAATTTTTAAGAACTGGACGCTACATCCTGGCTTTAAAATTCCATAACCTTTAAATGCAATCGCGGCAGCAATTGAATATCGAATCAGTTTAAAAATGACAATACACTTTAAAATGTATTGAACAGTTCAAAGCATTAATAGCAGATATCCACAAATGGTTTATGCCGCAAACTTATATGAAATAAATTTTATTTTAAATAGATCTATATGTAACACTAGCAGACACGGCGAACTTCGTACCGCCAATGGACTTACCTATATAAATAAAACAAATTCGGATTAGTTAGTTATTTATTCTGCAGTTTGGGATGAAGTTTATATACAACACAGTTACAATTAAGTTAAGCTATTTAAAACTTTCCAATAAACAATTACTTTTTGTTTTTTATGGTGTGTAAATATATTGTGACTTTGTGGGTTCGTAAAGTTAAAAGTCCAATTTGCTGAAATTCAAAATGCTCTTCATTTAAGACACTTTTTGTACATCCCTGAGCAGCAAGCTGACGTAACATAAACCAACACAATCCCTCGTCACTTCTGCACACGTATATAAACAAAAGAGTTCACTTTCAAATCACAGGTGCAAGCGCACAATTATCAGTTCCGACTACGACTGTCCGTTAAACTAGCCACGGCTTCTTTTATATCTCCACCCACTGTTCCAGAAATTAGTGAAATTTTCTGTAACAAGAAAGCGAACCTTCCAGTCATCTATCTTTATCTGTTTCGGCAAGCTTTTCATCTCCGCGTTGCACTATATCGCAACAATGCGATCGGCGACAATATAAACATGATGGTTTTCCGAAGCGCGAACACGCGTCCGTGAGAGAAACATGGAAACTCCAAGTTGATTCCGCAAACTTCCAACGACTGCCCTTGCGATTTATTTATGGTCATTGCAAAGGCCAAACACACGGGAAACTGCAGACGCTTAAAATCAAAAGGTAAATCTGTTGGAATCATCGGAATACACGGGATCAAGATATCTTCTCCTTTGTACCTTCCCTTGATGATTGTTGCCTCAATGACGTTATTCATTAGCTTTTTCACAGTTAGTGTCATTCCATTGCACAGTCGTGATTGGTTAATGTTACGCAGCAAGATCGCAACTGATCCTAATTTTAATTTTAAAATAGTAAGGTGGAAGAATGGGCAATTCTAATGAATTTTAAAACTCTGTGGGATAGTTGACTACGTCATTTTGATTTATAATTTTGTCAACTGATTTGTACAAAAAGAACTCTCCCGGAAGAAACAGAAACCCTAGAACGCAATTCTGACATAGAACACGACTATTAGCTGCGTCTCACTGCTCATCAGTGCGGTTAGTACGTGGCAGCTCGTCGCATATTTGACTGACTTCTGCGACCTGTTAACAGAGTTGTCCCTCCGTTCTAACTGCAGTAGCTAATGGTATAGTTATCACCAATTTGGCACGTAAAATTCTTTGAATTTAGTGGACGAGCCTATATCAGCAAGGGTTGTACTACTGTCTTGGACCTCACGCCTCTCATCCTCATTGAGAACAGGAAATAAGTCATTATTTAACCGGCCTGGGCAGGGAGGTTACTCAGTTACTTATTTGAAATAACGAAACTAGCACATGTTTGTTTTACTGCAGTTTTCATTGAGAAGTGAAGAGAAAACGTTTTATACTAGTGCCTGTTTGTTGTTCATGATAGTGATGGTGAAATGTTGGGTAAAGAAGCTTTAGAAGGATGCAATGGTATATAACTGATAGTGATGTGTGTAGCAGTGTCAGGGGATCAACCTCCCGCACACACTGAGTTTACCTATATACTACTGCAGTGGAAGCAAGAGCCAACGTGTGAGGTGGATTCGAAGTATCACAAGAGTAAGTGACTCACTCCTTAGTTTGCTATTTGAAAACTGCAGATGACAAATTCTTTGGCAATACTTATACACCTACATACTCAGCATTAAATGGAACTGGCGTTATCTACTTGTTTCCGCTTTGGTGGTCACGAAAGAGGAAAAGTGGCTGAGTGGTTTACACCTTGGGAGTACTGTTTCCCTGGCCTGCTTTAATTCAACCTGCGGTCAGACCCAAAACCTGGGTGGGTACGCAGCAAAAACCTTCTGGCTGTTAAAAGCCAGTCAGTATTCGACTTGGACTTGGCCTGCTTTAAACTATTCTGCCCTGCTTCTTCTGTACACAAGGAGAACCCACTATCCCGTTAGTAGTATAGAATTGAGAGAATCAGCACAGTGTAGATAAGATGTTGAACTCTCCTCTGTGTTAATATATGAGTGATGTAGAATGCTCATTGATTTAGAACTCTCCTATATGAAAATCGAGTTGTAAAAGAAGGGGAGTGTTGGCGTAGTGCCGTTCTCCCCTGTGCAGTGAGATGTTTTTGACGGTTGGGATGATGATGATGATGATGATGATGATGAATGTGTGTGTGTGTGTGATGTGTAATGTGTGATGGGTGGGATGGGTAACGGGGGGGGGGGGGGTTCCGGGGATGTTTGAATTAAATGTGAATTCTTTTCGATGTGTGTGTGTGCTTGAACTCTCATGTATGAATATCGAAGTCTAGGGTTCGATATTGTGATGGGGCGGGGTGGGTAACGGGGGGTTCCGGGGATGTTTGAATTAAATGTATTGATAGTAATTCTTCGATGACTGTGCTTGAACTCTCATGTATGAATATCGAGTCTAGGGTTTGATATCTATTACGTTCAGTGCTTCGATGTCTGTGCTTGAACTCTCATGTATGAATATCGAGTGTAGGGTTTGATATCTATTACGTTTAGTGTATGATATATGATGTAGTATCGTTATTCTTTAGATAAAAGAATATCGAGAGAATGATTAGGTATGTTTACTGGGAGAGATTTATGAAAATAAATGTAATAAGACATTCTGGTAAGGGGTGTTCCCTATGCAGAATCTCTCCTTGAGCTATTGTATCCAAGAGCTATGTAAAGGTTAAGAAAAGGTTAAATTCCATTCCCACATCGAGGTACGAGAAAATATAAATCTATTCCACATTGATGAAGTATAAGAATGGAAATGTAAATCTATGTGAGAGGGTCGCATGACAAAGAAATGTCCCCTCTAAGCATGATAAAAGTGGTACATAGCAAATGCAAATAAAAATAAAAGCACTACCCATCTCTTTAAGAATGATAAAAAAAAAATATTGAGAGAAAAGTATAAGAATGCAAATGTAAAGCTGTTTGAAAGGGATTTCATGATAAAGGAACGCACCCTCTAAGCACGATAACTTAAAAAGAATATTCCCTCTAAGCATGATAAAAGTGGAACATAACATCGAAAATAAAATAAAAGCACTAACCATCTATTTAAAAATGATTAAGATAACGAGAGAAAAGTATCTCATCTTTAAGTAGATATGAGTAATACAAAACTGATCAATCAATACGATAATATATATACGCAAGTAGGGGTCTATAGTGTAGATATCCTAACTATTCATGGCAAGGTATCACCCTCCATATAAAAAAATGGTCTAGAAAATCTCCCCTCAGTATTACGAATACTCCACTGAACGTCATCCCCCTTGGTATGTAGGTCAGAGAAAAAAAGAGTTAATCTCTCCAGACTGGTGACAGGGGTGATCAAAACATTCCTATTGCTGTAGCGAAGTCTAACTTTGTCAAATAACGTTAGGAAAAAAAAAAAGAATATATTTTAAAATTAAACGAATGAATCTATATATTTGTATGAATGATGAAACAATACTATGAATGTGTTAGTATACCAAATGTAAAAAAATCAAATGTTCAGAAAAATATATTTTGTACAAGTATGTGTGTGTAAAGAAATGTGTAATTATATCCCCCCCTCCAAGATGTAGGGAACGAATCACAGTTAGTGTGCGCACGCAACATGGTGTTTGGGAAGGAGAGATACGGTTGGAGGGGGTGTAAAAAATGATGAACCTATATAAAGTTTAAACTATGATAATAAAGTTACTAGTAATATGTTTTAACTCATAACGTAGTCACAACAACTTTAAAGTCATAGTGTAATATGTAGACAGTAGCAGCTCTCCCGGAAGGAGGAGGCGGAGCCTCTCTCAATAAATACCCCGGCACGGATGTGTTAGGAGGCAGTCGATTCTCTGGAAATATGGATCCTACAGGTAAGATAGAAAAGTTGTATATTGTATTTCATTTTTTATCTCTGTTTACGAAGAGTGTTGAAGTAATAGTGATTCGTTTGTGCTTATATGTTTGTTTCAGATCATGAGATGCTCCAGCTAAATCAACTAGCTGAAGGTGGAACACATCTTCCCACAACGAAACTGCGTGAATTAGACCAGTCCGTTCAACACATCATTCGATCCGTCAAAACCGTGAAGACCAGATATGGTGAACGGGTTGTCGTCGAAACATCAGAATTCCAAGTCTTCCTCCCGGAGAGATTCAAACACATGACCGCAGCGCAGAAAGATCTACTAAATCGTGGTGACTGCATACTCCAATACCATGGCGAGGAAACACTAGAAAGTGGTTTCAAACGACATAAATTGTCTTTTTTAAGCAGCCCGTAATGTCGTCAAAAGGTGAGTACAATTATTGAATAAAATTTCATAAAAAAAAAAAAAGTGATAATGTAGTTACTTGCATGTAAATGTGAAATCGTACATGTTGTATTAGAACTTAAAGTGTTAATTATCGCACGTCATGTAGTATTAGTAATTGAATGTAGTTACTTGCATGTACGTACATGTTGTATTAGAACTTAAAGTGTTAATTATCGCACGTCATGTAGTAGTAGTAATTGAGAGTGAACGTTGTAGGGTTAATTTTCATGTGTAATAATTACGTACATGTGAATATCGTAGTTCAGTTACGTTATTTCACATGCATGTTAGTTACGTTTGTTTGTTACACGTAAAAGTAACGTTGTAGGTGAAAAAAGAACGTTAATTTATATGTGTAAAACGTACATGTGAATATCGTAGTTCAGTTACGGTATTTTACATCTATATGGTTTACGTTGTGTGTTTTTATCATTTATGTAAGGGAGAGAGCATTACGTAAAACAGTTACATACTATCTGAATATTGTAGTTACGTGATGATAGCAATAATTGTAAAAATACATAATCATTATGTAACTATTTTCATATGTAAAAGTTACATGCATGTTACGTTCTACGTAAAGTATAGAGTTTACGTAAAATTGAGATTCATACATGTAAAAGTTATTAACATGTATGTTATTTCTGTTACCACCTTACATACATGTAAATCAATGTTCCCGTATGTAAAGTTAATCGAATGTTGTAATTGCATTTTTCAGAAACGGCGACAAGATGCTCCGATACTGCCACTGGACAACCCTCGATTCAGCAAGAGGAAACCTGTTCGAACGTGACCCAGGCTGAACGATTACGATGTAATCACAGTGAGTCAGCATTCAAAAACAGATTATGTACCTATGAAATTCACAACTGTGTTAATATACTTGACCCCGTTATATTCTTAGCAGAATGCAAACCTTTAATTTTGAATGAAATTGATAAGGGCTTAAACATGTATAAATCAGGTCTTAAGATAGGATCCTGTTTATCCTGTCAATATGTCATAATATCACAAGAGAGCGATAATATTCATACATTTAACTTTAACAGTAAACTTGAGGTGATATTGCAATCTACAGATAAATCTATATGGTATGAAGAGAAGATTGTACAACCTATACTAGATCATATGGATAATTTTGAATCGCGTACCAGTTCAAAAGCTTTATACAGTATTGAGAAATTAGCAATATATGTGACACAATACGATTCATTGAATGCAGGGATGTATACTGAATTACCCGACTTTATAAAATCGAAGAGAGCTGTTATTAACATTCGTAATACTGATAAATATTGCTTTGCATACTGTCTGTTAGCATCCAAATACCCAGTAGAACGTAACAAGAATCGACCCACGTCCTATAAAAGATATGATTTTCGTAACGAATTTAACTTTGAGAATATAACATTCCCCGTATCATTGAAAGATGTAGAAAAATTCGAGAATCAAAATTCAAATATTTCAATAACGATATACGGTGTTGAAAATAAATCGATTATTCTCTTATATCAACCAAGAGAGATAAAATCACATCATGTTAATCTTTTAATGTATAAAAGACATTATTGTCTGATAACAGACTTGTCACGTTTGCTAGGAAAGCAGCTAACGAAACATAATGGGCGAAAATGGTTATGTAACAATTGTAACTTGTATTTCACATCAGAATCACGTTTAAATAGCCATAAAAAGAGGTGTATGATGAATCAAATTATCAGAATGCCCGAGGCTGGTAAAACTGATCTCGTTGAATTTAACGCATATTCGAAATGTCTAAAAGTTCCATTCGTGGTTTATGCAGACATAGAATGTATCTTACGTAAGGTAGATTCGTGTCAAGATGTATCGAGTAAAAGCTGGACACGTAGCATTCATAAACATGAAGCGTATGCAATTGCATTACATTTGGTCTGTAGTTATGATAAAAATTTAACACGTTTCAAATCATTTGAAGGTCCATATGCAATTGAAAATTTTCTTAAAGAATTAACGTTAATTGCAAATCAGGTCATTAATATATATGCTAATAAAATTGAAATAAGTATGAGAGATGTGGATGAGCTAGAATATCAAAATGCAACACGATGTCACATATGCAAACGTGAATTTCTTAACTCGTGTATAAAGGTTCGTGATCATTGTCATTTGACTGGAAGTTACGTTGGCCCAGCTCATAAGTACTGTAATTTAAATAGGAAAATGCCAGGATTCATACCAATATTCTTTCATTGCTTGTCAAAATACGATGCTCATTTCATAGTAAAGAAACTAGGTTACGATACGGAACCTATCAACTGTATTGCACAAACTTCTGAAAATTACTTATCCTTTAGCAAAAGATATACAAATTCGAATGGAATGAGTATATATCTAAGATTTCTGGATAGCTATCGTTTTTTGGATTCAAAACTTAGTAACCTTTCGGATATGTTAGAAACAGATGATTTTCATTATACCAATAATATGTACACGAATCCTTTGCATAGACAACTGATGAAACGTAAAGGTGTCTTCCCGTACACGTATGTGGATTCTATAGAAAAATTATACGAGAATAGTCTGCCATCCAAACATCAGTTTGATCATGTAAGCGATGAGGATTATAGTCATGCTAGAACGGTATGGAATGAATTCAATGTTAAAAATCTGGGTGAATATTTAAATATATATCTTAAGTGCGATACATTAATACTAACGGACGTGTTTGAACGCTTCCGTGAATTAAGTATCGGTTTGTACGGACTCGACCCGTGTCAGTATTACACACTTCCCGGGTTAGCCTATGATGCAATGTTAAGAACGACTGGTGTACAGATGCTAGATTTCTTCGAAAAAGGAATACGAGGTGGAATTTGCACTGTGTCCAAACGGTATGCAAAGGCGAATAACAGATACATGACTAGCTATGATAACACTCAACCAACTAATTATTTAATGTACGTTGACTGCAATTCTCTATATAGTTATACAATGGAAAATAATAGCTTACCATACACTGATATAAGGTGGCTAACTGATGCTGAAATTAAATCAATAGATTTTATGTCTATTACAAGTGATTCTGACGTGGGATATGTGTTGGAAGTAGACTTTAAATATCCACAGGAACTTCATGATATACAAAATGATTTGCCATTATGCCCTTTGAATGAAATCGCGCCAGGTGATAAGTATACAAAATTGCTAACAACATTGAATGATAAAAATAAATACGTATTACATTATCTCAATTTTCAACAATGTGTTAAACTTGGTTTGATTCCATCGCGTATACATAGAGTAATAGGTTACAAACAATCTAACTGGATAAATCCTTACATTGAACTCAACGTTCGTAAACGTATTGAAGATAAGACGAAATTTGGTCAAAATCTATGGAAGTTAATGAATAATTGTGTTTATGGAAAATTTATAGAGAATGTAAAACGTTATAATTCATTTCATTTAGCTACCAGCTGGAAACGAGCGCGTAAATTGTTAGCTCGACAGACATGTATAAGGTACGTGATTTTTGATGAAAATTTAATAGGTATAGAATTGGTCAGAGATGAAATATTGATGAATAAGCCAATATACATAGGACAAGCAATCCTGGATCTATCCAAACATAAAATGTATGATTTTTATTATGAAATTCTGAAGAAAAAATTGAAAGATGTAACTTTAATCTATACGGACACGGATGCTTTTCTCTTTGAATCTAGCTGCGATATATATGAATTTATTAAAACCAATATACATTTATTCGATACATCGAATTATCCAATGGATAATGTGTATGGTATTCCGTTAGCAAATAAGAAAATTTCAGGATTATTCAAGGATGAGCTAGCCGGTAGAGTGATGACTGAATATGTAGGGCTGAAATCGAAATTATATAGTTATCGATATGATACTGAAGTGATTAAAAAATCAAAAGGTGTAACAAAAGATTCGATGAGATTCATAACCTTTGAACAATATCTCTCATGTATTACACATCCTGACACTATACATCGAAGCATGCAGACATGTTTCAGAAGTTATAAACATGATGTTCATACTATTGAATCTAATAAGATAGCTTTAAGTGGTATCGATACAAAACGATACATTCCCAATAATTCATTTTCAACATTAGCATGGGGACATTATGCTATAGAAAATTGTCAAGTGTAAATTTCTTTTTCTTTTCTCAATAAAGCATAGATTCAACTGAGTTAAAAGGTATTACTAGGCCACGATAATAACATATTACTGTATTTCAAAAAATAAAATAATTGAGTTTCAAGTATAATTGTAAAGTGTGTTACAACTGAGTTAAAAGGTATTACTAGGCACATGATAATAACATATTACTGTATTTCAAAAAACGAAATAATTGAGTTTCAAGTATATTTGTAAAGTGTGTTACTAATTACATGATAATAACATATTTACTTCATTTGAAAGATAACGTGTTGCTTTTTTTATGTTTATGTTAGGGGTGAAGGAATATTTTTTCCTATTCATGTCGTTTTGAAATGTTAGATAGCAGAAATCAATGAAATGTTAATTCAACTATAATCATGTATGATTTTTTATTAAAATATATTTACTAATTATATCAAAATGTTATTATCATGTCTCCGTTAAGGGGTGAGGGGAGATTTATATATATATCAATGTGAACTAGCATGTACAAAGGCTCTTATTTCAGCTATAATCATGTATGATGTTTGTTTAATGTATATTACTAATTACTTCAAATTGTAATTATCATGTTTACGTTAAGGGTAGGTGAATTTATATATACTCAATGTGAACTAGCATGTACGTTATGTTAAAATCTCTACAATTAAATGTTAATTCAACTATAATCATGTATGATTTTTTTTAAAGTATAAAAATGTTATTATCATGTTTAAGTTAAGGAGATGTGAATTAGCAGTTACAGAAGATTTTTAAAAAAGTATAAAAATGTTATTATCATGTTTAAGTTAAGGAGATGTGAATTAGCAGTTACAGAAGATGTCAGGAATCAATGTGAACAAAAAAAAAAAATCAAACACAATATATCATTAAAATTATATTTCTTTATTGAGTTGTGTGTTTTTTTATTTATACAATGTCCACCTCATTAATCCATTCACGGGTAGGAAATCCTAACCATTTCACCAGAATCCTATCACCACGACGTCTGATGATCCTTTCAACTAAATACGTGTCTGGATATTGAGTTTTCTGTAATTCATAACCGTAGAATGCTCCTTCAATCAGTTTACCCTCCAGATCCTCGATGAGATAGGTCAATGGATGTGTCCTTTGCACTGTACGTATCCTAAAGACTTCAACACTCCAATTTGGTAGATAACCTTTCTCCATAACACCTTTATGCTTAGAAATCCTCACGTAGTCACCAACACGATGAAGCCTAGATCTTCGCTTCTCACGCAGACTTCTATCATATTTGTAGACGCTGAGCAGGAGAGAATTATCACGAACTTCTACAGGCTTCATACGAATCGTTCGATGGTAAGTATTATTGTAGGTATGAATAATTCTAGGTAGTATGTTTATCCATTGATATGAGCCTTGAACAATAAATTCCTTATGCAAAATCAGTTTGATCGTTCTTATTAAACGTTCCACTGCAGCAGCCTTAACGTGTGTGAATGTACTGTAATGATTAATATTATTACGATTCATTAGTTCGCGGAAATGTTTATTGTAAAACTCCCTTCCTTTATCAGATTGAACATTCTTCGGAAACGATTCCATTTCATTCAATATCTCCTCCATAGCAGTCGAAACGTTAATACCACTTTTATCACGTAATGGTCGTGCATAAGCCATCTTGGAATAAAAATTGCATGCAAGAAGAATATACTTATAATTCCTATTGTCTCTTGCATAATTAGACATGTCCATAAGATCTATTTGTACTAAATCGTTCATTCCTTTGCTTATGATCTTACGACGTAAAAATCGTCTTCTAGCTGGTGCATGTAACTCGGTTGCAATGCGACGTTTTATCATGCTATAATTTTTGATGTTTTAAGTTCTGTAATAATTTCTTCTATCTCGGGTGAGTGATTCAAATTACCTGCATCCCTCGACGCAACTAATAATCTTAATCTGTTTATTATTTCATTCGGATCGTTCCAGTAGACGTAATCTAATTTTCTCTGCGGTACATGTTCTTTCCAACGTAAACCAAATCCAGTTCGATTGCTAACAAGGTCACGAATGATATGACGATACTTGAACCCTCGATTTGCTCTTAAACGTCCATCTCTTGAATAACCGTGTCTGTAAACTTGAGTATTCTGTAAGATTTGCGAATACACGTCTAAATCATCATCTGTGTACGATGTCTTGCGAGGTAAACGTTTAAATAATAATTCATATAAGCCTGCTGTGGGTTCATACGTTTCTGTTCCTATCTGAACACCATCAGATTTAAACACAACTGTCTTGTTACCCAATTTATACTCATTATCCTCGTAACGTATGCCGTAAGTATTGTCCATGTCACTCGAACTGGCAGTTCGAACCTTGTGTAGATACTTTGACACGAGATCAGATCCGTTAGCATCATCTGTAGTTTCGTCGTCGTTGTTGTCTTGGTGTGCTTTCGCTATTACTTTCAATGGTTCGGTTACAGGTTGAAGAACTTCAGACATGACTCGTTGCGTTTCGAATTTCATTCCTTTGAGAGAACGTAACTTTTCTCTTATTGCCCTACTGTGACGGGCAATGGATTCCTTAAGTCTTATAGCTTCAGCATCCATATCGAAATGAATGTATAATTAATCAGCTACTGCTAATTTATATGAAACTATCAGTTCTATACTTAATATATGACCATCTTTAGCACGTCCGACTGGCGCTGTAAACGATAGAATATCGCCAGTTTCAACTCTTACAGGATATCTTTCAACTAATCTTCCGTTTATTGCAAACAATGTATCATTTACAGCATGCGGATGTACCGATGATACGATGGAACACGAGAGTACACTTCCATTTCCAGGAACTTTATAGTATTCGAGTCCCGATGTTAACGTATACCTTAAAGAGGGACCTCGAAACGGACGTGGTTGCAATGAAATTATGAGTTGTGCTTTCAATTGTTGTAACATAGTGTTTACAACATTTCTCATTCGTGTTTTCATAGTATGAATATCATTATTTATAGTGATTAGTTTATTATCAAGTTCCGTTTGTCGTGCGGTTAGTTCTTTCACTTCTTTTTCTACAGCTGTAGTAATAGTCTCGCTAGCGGAGGTGATTGTTCTAGTTAACTGACTTTGTAATTCATTCTGTTTCCGTGTAATAGTATCGACAATGTTTGTTATAGTCTCAGTTAAACCCGTTTGCAATTCATTATGTTTCTGTATAAAGAAATGATTAACATAACTCATGGTGACTGCATCCCTATCATCTATCGGGTCGGCTAAATCCTTCAATCTCTTCATTCGAAATGATAGAGTTTCATTAGAGTCGTGAATTGGAATCCTATCATCTACATATTTTTTATTAGGAACGTCGTGTTCGTGAAGGGGGTCCAACAGCGTTTTCATTCTTATACCATATATAATGACATTATTTTCGGAATCACGTTTAAATGCATATTTACTTAAGTACTCCATTAAACTGTTGTATTGGATGTCGAGCGATTTTTGTATGTGATCCCTAAGCATAGCTTCAAACTCGCCCATACGCTGATACGAGGTCTGCTCGCTGAAGATCTGCATTCGATTCTCGACGTCAGCCGTATGCGTATCCACATAACGTTTAGTCGATGCATCGTCACCTTCTTCAGGGTCGTGAATATTGCACAACCGCTTTCCCTTGAATCGATAGTTTCCCGATCCATCTCTAGTTATGATATATCGATTGAACACACCCCTAGAGGGTATGATTCTTCGGGATCCGAACCTGTCGATACTCATTGCTTAAGTGATGGATTATTCTATTTATTCATTCTGATAAAGCGATCAAAACCGTGACGGTAGCGTCCCTCGTTCAGTGGATATTCTGGTACTATAACAACAAAGGATCGTTCATCACTCTCCCATATATGTTTACACATATTCTGAAATTCATCATAGGACATATCGGTATTTACATAATCTTCGTATATATGTTTTAAATTGAGATTATCCTGTCTAAAGAATATAATCATATTTGCATTATCTCTAATTAAATGTTTAGGTACTTTGGCATATGATTGTGCTAAATATATAGCATCAACATTACGATGTCTACCCATACTGTAATATGAAGCTATCTTACCCTGTTTTTCATTTATCACATCATCAAATACGAATATCGAATTTTCTCTAGCATCCGACGTTTGAATTACTTTATCACCATCATCGAACGTAAATACACCTATATCGGGTATAGTTTTCAGTAACCTGAGTAAATATCGATATTTAGGTTGTTGCAACGATTTCGAGTATATGTAGAGGTTTTCGAATCTCAGACCATTCTCGTGAATAAGCAGGTTGAGTAAAACGTTCGTTTTTCCAGCATTTGAACTGCCAAGTATGAGCGCTCTAACGTTACTCGGAAACAACGTACCGTGTCGTCCTTTGCGAATGTCATCCTCGAAATCTAACACCTGTATGGGTAGCGTACACTTTTGCTTTACTATCTCCATATCGCGACTAATACTTATAAAGCATAAGTTTTGTCTTTTATTTCGTTCGTGATAAGGGCAATCTATGTCTTTACTGGATTTAGCCAATCGTCATAGGAATCGTATACTTATAAAGCGCACGTTTTGCCTTTTTTATTTCATAGTGAGACATGCGCTCTACACGTGCACGCAAAGGTTCGGGAATTCTTAATTCCTTGATTAATTCATTACCATTTGAGGCACATTTACCGGGTTATCGTTTCTGCGGTCCTGGAACGAAACTACATAAACGCTTGCAGAGAGGTGACTTACCGGTGAACGGGTTAGATTCAGCATGTCTCGATCACGATCGGGCTTACGCAGAGAGTACTGATACAGAATCTCGTCGTCTAGCCGATAAGGTGTTGGTAGAGAAAGCTTGGAGACGTGTAAAGTCTGCCGACGCTTCTTTGGGCGAACGACTTGCAGCTCGACTTGTGACTACACTTATGAAGGGTAAATTGGCAGCGGGCGCTGGCATGCGTAAACGTCGCAACAAGAGAGGTGGTTTCTTACCTTTGCTACCACTTTTAGCAGCTCTAGGTGCAGCAGGTGGTCTAGCTGGAGGTGCTGCTCAGATTGCTACGGCTGTCAATAAGAAACGTTCGGATGCAAAACAACTTGCGGAATTAACACGTCACAACGAGCGCATGGAATCTTTGGCTAAGGGCAAAGGTCTTCGCCGTAAGAGACGTCGTAAGGGTAGAGGATTATATCTTCGATCAAAAAACTCGGGGCGAGGCCTATATTTATCCCGGAAAAAGCCCTGAGTGCTAACGAGATCGATTCGTATGCACGACGTCTACGCATTCCACATTTTAGAGGTGTCTACATGATCGATAAACTACCTCCACATCCTCGATACTATGAGAGAATAGTAGTGAATCTGGATACATCAAATAACCCTGGTACACATTGGGTTGCTGTACGTAAGGATGGTGACGTTGCCTACTACTTTGACAGTTTCGGCGATCTGAGACCTGCGGAAGAGATAGAAACGTACCTTTCGGGTGTCAAGCTCCTATATAATACGACGAGATTTCAAGAATTCGATTCTGTGATTTGCGGTCACTTGTGCCTTCAGTTTCTCCTCGATGAGTTACACGATCACCGTGAGTGGTAGTGATACCAGCTTCTCTACATTTCTAAATCCACCATTACATCTGGATCCTAACGGACATTACGAGATAGCTCTATTGAATTTTGAGACTTTTTACTCGATTCCGAATGTGGACGAGAGTAATAATCTATTCCATTACGTTCGCGATGGAAAAGTCGAACGTATAGTAATTCCACCGGGTACTTATGAATTGGATGATATCGCCAGATTGATCAAGGATGCTCTCGACATCGGTGACGACTTTATTCTACGTGCTAATAATAACACCATGAAATCAGAAATTCAATCTCCCTATATTATCGACTTTAGTCGTGAGAGATCTATTGCTTCACTTCTCGGTTTCACCTCTAAACAGAGGGTACCGGCAAACGTGCTGACCGAGTCTAATGCTTTGGTTAACATATTCAAAGTCAGCATCGTACGTATCGAGTGTAGTCTTGCAACGGGATCTTTCATCAATGGTAAAAGTGGTCATTCTCTGTATGAATTTTTCCCATCGGTACCTCCAGGATATCATATTTCGCAGGAACCATCAAGTCCTATATATTTACCAATCATCGATACGAATCTCATTGATCATCTCGACATTAGAGTGGTAGACCAGAACGGCGATAAGTTCGATTTCAGGAACGAAACCATCACTGTACGATTGCACATACGTCGTAATGGGTATAAGTTTTAAGAGACGATGCTATATTAAAAAACATCTCTCGAGATTGATCTCTACTCGATCATCGACCCGCAAGCTAATCACATCGTCTAATCGAAGATTTCTCGCTAACTTAGGCTTCAAGGTTCTATGATGGATGAGTTGGAAGTGACCGGGATTCCGACTTTTGATGATAAGATCAGTAAGGAGGAAGAACACGTATTCCTACCGTACAATACGTCAGCTCTCGATGTGAACGATGAAATTAGAATTCCATGTCAAGCTGAAGATTTGTACACGCTTCCTAGTAGAAGTTATCTCTACATTGAGGGGACTCTCACTAAACCCGACGGCACCGTTGCCACATCGAAATTGAGTAACAATGCTATGGCATTCCTATTCGATGAGATTCGTCTGGATATGAATGGAACGACTATTGATAGAACTAGGAATCCGGGCATTTCATCAACGATGCGTAACTATGCTGCACTGAATGAACTGGAATCGAATCGTTTACTAAATGCTGGATGGATCTATCCTGGAGGTGTGGTAGACATCGTGAATACATCGAATGGTATCTTCAATGCTATCGTTCCTCTTTCGATGTTGCTGGGTTTCGCCGACGATCACAAGGAGGTCATACTTAATAGCAAGTTTGAACTTATTCTCATTAGATCTAAGGATTCTAATAATTGTATCATTGGAAACGATCCTACAACCATACAACTAACTAGACTCGAATGGAGGATGCCTGTACTTCGACTTTCAGATTCTGAACGAGTTGATAAACTTAAACTCGTCAAATCGGATAAACCTCTACACGTCGCATTTCGAACCTTGGACCTTCACACTCAACCTGCTGTACCTCAAACTAAAGCGTTCACATGGAACATTGCAACCACGACTAAACTTGAAAAACCACGTTTCGTCATAGTCGGTGCACAAGTGGATAGATTGAATCATCTCGCTAAGGATGCTTCTCTATTTGATAATTGTAATATCACCAATCTGAAACTTTATCTCAACAGTGAATCTTACCCCTATCACGATATGAATTTGGATTTCGCCAATTCGAAATTTGCATCTCTGTATGATCAATATTCCAAATTTCAATCATCCTACTATGGAAAGGAGAATTACCCTCTTTTGAAAAGGAACGACTTTCTGAAATATGCACCGCTATTCGTCATCGATTGCTCTCATCAACCTGAGGATACTGTGACGGGGGCAGTGAATGTCAGATTGGAAGTTCAAGCATCGTCAAATTTTCCTGCACAAACTTCATTATTCTGTTTAATTATTCATGATAAATTATTCACTTATAAACCACTAACTCATGTTGTACAATCTATCATATAGGTGTAATAAATAAAACATTACAAATTCAAATTATCTTTTTATTGACTTTAACATACATCTCCAATATCCTCTTCCTTGCACTCCTGCTTTTTGCATCATATGAACATAATGATTTATGAATATCATACAACTGATATAAATTTCTTTCAATATATGGAATTAGTCTTTTAAGTCCATTGAATGCAGTACTATTCAGATTTATACTGCCCACATTTAAACATGTATTCACAAACGTTATTTCTTGCATCTTATTCATGCATAACATTATATTAAATGCATATATTATATTTTCACTGTACGGTGCACATGGATGCTTACCATCTTTCAGATACGTATCCAAAACACACAAATTTGACATTATTACCTCCCAATCCTCTTTTGTAATATACACAAACGTATCGTCATGTGTGTCTTTAATGTAAAGTGATGGGAGCTCATTGTATAATCCTATGTTCACACGAAAGTCAATGCTGATGGAGATGTCGTTATCGTTCATGCACACACTATTTACCATCACTCGCAACTTCCTCCTCTACTTCTTCTGCGAAGGGTGTGAAGGGTTCGAACATCATTATGATGAAACTGTCTTGATCGAACGTCTTCTTGGCTTTGACGATTCTCGGTTTGCAGTTCGTCTTCTTCTTTTTCTTGTCTCCTTTCTTACTGGATCTGCGGACATACACGAACTATGTCTCAACATCGTGAATATTTAATACACTTGTTAACGTAAAACTCTTATTATTTTATACTCACTTTTCTATGACTTCCTCCTCGGGTTTCGATGTACCGATATCCTTAAACGGACGATCATTGTACGGACCGCACACATCTTCACCTTGATCCTGTTCGGACTGGCATGCCACATCTTCACTTTGGGCTTTACTGAAATAAACATATTTATCATTAGTTATCTAACACATAACAACACTTTCACGTTAACACACAATTATAATTCTACTTACCCGAGGTACACTTAACATTTCTTTCCGCATTGAGCATAAGATGTGATCGAATCATGATGGGAAGGATTCTTGCAAATCACTTGATGCATCTTTCCATCACACGTTTCATCGTGGTGCTCAACCCAATGCTTTTGCAAATCTTCGAAATTGCGTAGATTCTCCCAGAATCTGGTATCACTTTCAATGATAGGTGTTGTTGTTCCACTCATCTTGACGTTGCGATGTGAAGTGAGAATGCATTCGTTCCCGAGTGAGCAGATGGGTGATGAAACGTGATCATACCTGTCTCCCCCCTCCCCATCCTATCGTCGATTGTACTTAACGGACGGAGGGTTTGTGTGAAGTGAGGACACGTTCGTTCCCGAGCTGGCGGGACAGGGTGAGACCTGTTAATTCGGATTTACTCACATATGCACAAATCTTGAGGAATGACAACACGTCATCACCCTTATACTTCAATGTGGAATAGATTTATATTTTCTCGTACCTCGATGTGGGAATGGAATTTAACCTTTTCTTAACCTTTACATAGCTCTTGGATACAATAGCTCAAGGAGAGATTCTGCATAGGGAACACCCCTTACCAGAATGTCTTATTACATTTATTTTCATAAATCTCTCCCAGTAAACATACCTAATCATTCTCTCGATATTCTTTTATCTAAAGAATAACGATACTACATCATATATCATACACTAAACGTAATAGATATCAAACCCTACACTCGATATTCATACATGAGAGTTCAAGCACAGACATCGAAGCACTGAACGTAATAGATATCAAACCCTAGACTCGATATTCATACATGAGAGTTCAAGCACAGTCATCGAAGAATTACTATCAATACATTTAATTCAAACATCCCCGGAACCCCCCGTTACCCACCCCGCCCCATCACAATATCGAACCCTAGACTTCGATATTCATACATGAGAGTTCAAGCACACACACACATCGAAAAGAATTCACATTTAATTCAAACATCCCCGGAACCCCCCCCCCCCCGTTACCCATCCCACCCATCACACATTACACATCACACACACACACACACACACACACATATTCATCATCATCATCATCCCAACCCTCAAAAACATCTCACTGCACAGGGGAGAACGGCACTACGCCAACACTCCCCTTCTTTTACAACTCGATTTTCATATAGGAGAGTTCTAAATCAATGAGCATTCTACATCACTCATATATTAACACAGAGGAGAGTTCAACATCTTATCTACACTGTGCTGATTCTCTCAATTCTATACTACTCCCGTTCTTTTCACAAACACAGACTCACACACACACACACACACACACACACACACACACACACACATACACACACACACAAAGTCAGTTGTCCGTATTTCCTGAAAAGTTCTTACGTACTACTAATCACGCACCGACATGTTTTTACGAGTTGAAAATTCTACAGATGTTATTTAAAGGTAGTTATGCTTCAAATTAACGAGAGTCACAAATATTCGTGAACTAGGTATAATGCAAACCACCACACTGCATATATTTTGAAAACTAAATGTGGAATAACAGGAATAAACCTTATCTTGTACAAATCTTCACTAAACATGCAGACAGTGAGACACATGGTGACTGTGGACGATGTCGAATGCATGTGAATGAAGTTAGAAGAGATCGAAGGCAGCCATTATTAGGTCACACAAGTGGACAGAGGGTTACGAGGCCAGGGTTGATAGACAGCGTTGTCTATTTCCGACATGCTCGTGCCCGGTCGGTCAGTCCGTCAGCGCTGCAACTCAACCAAATATTATAAATAGAAATACATCTGATGTGGTACACCCACACGATTTTTTCTACCCACTAAAAATCCGCTTTTACACCTAATGTATTGCAGCACCCTTATACATAATTTGATGAGTTACATTCACGTACTATTCTCTACGCTCTGCAAAAATTTGTTATTACAAAAGCGTAATATTGTGCTGCTTCTTGTTTATCCATATAAATTATTAACACACATTTTGTTTTACGATACAGTAAGTAAAGCAATCGTCCGTTTTAAAAGAGTGTGTGCCCATATTATAGGTTTAAAATTTCACGATCTTTGCATGACGATACAAAAATAAATAGTGAAGAAATGGTGACGACTTTCCATTAGAGAAAAATATATTTTGTATTTGAAAATTCAAACCCATAAGAAGGAATACCACAAAAATACTTAACTGAGCAAGAAACAAGGAAGGAAAGGAAGGAAGGAAGGAAGGAAGGAAGGAAGGAAGGAAGGAAGGAAGGAAGGAAGGAAGGAAGGAAGGAAGGAAGGAAGGAAGGACAGGAAAAGGACGAAGAAAGGAGGAAAGAAAGATAGAAAGGAAAGAAGGGAAGATAGAAGGACAAAGAAATAATGAAAGAGGGAAAGAAGAAAAAATGGAAGAAAGTAGGTAGAAAGAAACGAAAGAAAGAAAGGAAGGAAGGAAGGAAGGAAGGAAAAAGGACAAAGATGGAAGTAAAGAAAGAAAAGAAAAAATAAAGAAAAAGAAAAGAAGAAAGGATGAAACAAGGAAAAAAGAAAGAAGAGAAAGAAAGGAAGGAAAGAAGGAACGGAAAAAGGACAAAGAGAGAAACAAGGGAAGAGAGGACAAAATAAAGGACAAAGACAAAATTAAAGAAGAAAGGAAGAAAAAAGAGGAATAAAGGAAGGAAAGAAGGTAGGAAAGAAGGAACGAAAAAAGGAAAAAGAAACAGCGAACGATAGGACAAAATAAAGAAAAAAAAAAACAGAACGGACAAAGGCAAAATTAAAGAAGAAAGGAAAAAAGAAAGAAAACAAACAAACAATGAAGGAAGGAAAGAAAGAAAGGACAAAGAAAGAAGGAAAGAAAGATAGAAAGGAAAGAAGGGAAGAAAGAAGGACAAAGAAAGAATGAAAGAGCGAAGGAAGAAAGAAGAAAAAGGATGGAAGAAAGTAGGTAGAAAGAAACGAAAGAAAGGAAGGAAGGAAGGAAGGAAGGAAAAAGGACAAAGAAGGAAGTAAAGAAAGGAAGGAAAAAAGAACAAAGGAAAAGTAAAAGAAGAAAGGATGAAACAATGAAGAAAGAAAGAAGAGGAAGAAAGGAAGGAAAGAGGGAACGAAAAAGGACAAAGAAACAAGGGAAGAGAGGACAAAATAAAGAACAAAGGAAAAATTAAAGAAAAATGGAGGAAAGAAGAGGAAGAAAGGAAGGAAAGAAGGTAGTAAAGAAGGAACGAAAAAGGACAAAGAAAGAAACAGGGGAAGAAAGGACAAAATAAAGAAAGGGAAAAAGATAGGACAAAGACAAAATTAAAGAAAGAAAGAATGAAAGAAAGAATGAGAGAGATATAAAGAAAGAAAAAAAATAAACTATATAAATTGTGTGCTTTGAAGAGTAACATTCTCTTACAGTTCATCACATACATAAAAGTAATTCCATTTGAAGAGGAGTTCATAGGATACCTATTCCCAGAATATTCAAGATATACCTACATTTTCTTTGTCGTGTAAACATCTTAAACATGTGTTAAACATGCGATATTCTAATCAAAATCACGTAACTATTTTTGAGAATATGAAAACTGTTTTAAAATTTTCGTACTGCATCTTTAGGAAATTCTGGGGGGCGGGGCGGGTGGAATAACCACGCAGACGTTTGTATAAAAGTGTCTTTTCAGGTAGTATGAGCTGCAACTAAAACTTTCCACACAGTACACACTAACTGAAAGTTTTAGCTAATATGTAATAAAATAAAAGTTTATATTATTCCATTATTGCCGATTTGATTATAAGTTTCTGCTGCAAAGCGTGTAAACTCTAAACAGCATTTATGGTCCTTCAAGATTGTAACTAAAATTAATCAGTGAGGGCAGAATCTATCATAAAGATTGAAGCTCGATGACCTCCGTGTCCTCGGCAACACTATACTAAAATATGTATTCTATTTTGTTTGCATTCTCTATCACATACATGGCAGCAAGCGCATTGCATTCTACCCAAAATTTGGACACCAAGATTCTCCTAGAAATACACATTTTGATGTCCCAGAGGCCGCGCCGTGGCTGAGTGGTTAGATCGCTCGACTAACCAAGGCGGCCCGGTTTCGATCCCAGGCGATTGCACAGTGAGAGGCGCTGAGGCGAGTTTTCTCGGGGATCTCCGGTTTCCCCAGCCATCTTCATCTCATGCATCGTCACTTTCACCGCTTGCGGTGCCGTATGCAGTAAAATCGGGCGTCAAACACCACACACGTTTTAGGTTCCAGAATAAAAATATCATTTTTAGAAAAAGCGTCTATGTATGCATGTGTTAGCGAATAGCAAAACTCAAAAGAGGGTTAAGCGCCAAATTTGGTAGGCATTTAAATACAGAATTTTTGAAAGATGCAAGACGAAGGTTTTCAATAAAATCCCCTCACATCCATCCTTACTCCAAACTATCCTTTTAATGAAAACAGTTTCAAAGATAGCTCTAATCATTTTAATTAAATTACCATATCTGTAAGATATTTTAATCACAAATGAAATTTATATCTTGAATTTTGAGCAGTAGCTTCTGAAGTCCTTTTAATTTTCGCAGTTTATACATAATTTGTAAACTGCAAGAGGTAGGCAAAATCTTAAAGCACACAATTTATGTCCAATAAAAGCTTTTGTGCCTTTAACATTTCCGAGATATTCCTTGTTTTTGTCTGAATTGTCCAATACTTAGTTATGCATCATAATGGCATTTTTAGGTTTGATTAAAACAAAATAGCCATACACATATTTTAAAACGTAAAGTGACCTTAAAACGCATCTATATTTACACAAATTATTAGGGTTTGTTAATATACCAACATTAAAAGCTAGTACACTGGTCTAGTTACATTTACATGGAATAAGAAATATTCAAATGTTACATTCATTGTTGCAAGGCTGAAGTAATATCTACTCACCAACAGGCAGTCGACATTAGCAGCCATGTTTTCATAACTTACCTGCAACATAGAAAATAAAATTATATTAATTAAATTCACTCCAGCTAAGCTATACATAGTTAAATGCGTCAGAAGTACACTGATGCCCTATTTCACCAACCGATGTTAAAATCGATGTTAACAAATGTAACGTAACAATTGTTACAGCGTTAACAAAAGTGTTAAAATTCTTGCATTTCACCAACTTGTTTTCTGATAATGTTCACAAACACGAGTTAACGTCGAGAGACCTGTAAGTATTACATATATAGAAGAATGTGGATGAATCCTATTATTTTCTAAACGATGCGTTTTGTTTTTATTTTCGTTTACACACAACTGAAAAATTGAGGGGTGAACAAAATCGGAAGAGAAGTCGTGGTACAAATTTCTCATCAATCGAGAAAGAATTGCTAGTTGAATTAATAACTAAATATAGGGATACTGTGGAAAATAAGAGGACCGATGTGAAAGAGAAAAATGTGACGTGGGAAAAGATTGGAAACGAGTTTAATATGAATGCAAATGCCACAACAAGAGAGACGAAGCAATTTCAACATTACGTAAATTTAAAACGAGGAGCGAAGAAGGACAGAAGTGACCAGAGACTTGAACGTTTCAAGACGGGAGGTAGACAATGTATTTATTATCCAAATCATTCAGTGAATTATAAAATCGCAAAGTTATTAATACTTGATACAAAGGCGAGATCGGCATATTCCTTTCGATGCATGTTCTAACCTCTCTTGCACTTCCGCAGTAACCTTCATAGCAACTTGTTTCGACAGTCTATATCTCTGTAGAAAATTTCTTCTGATAGCTTCTCAAAATCTTTTATCCTCATAGGCCGTACTCTATTACGAATGCCATTTAGACGGTCTTAAATATAGCAAATCGACATCAACCGCTGCGTTCACGCCCGCCATCTTGACTATTTACAATTCTTAAGAACTTAACAACAGAAATGAGGCTTGTTAGTTTAACAAGAAACTTAACACGAGTGTTAAGCTAGCAGTTGTTGATGAAATGCAGTTTTGTTATAACTATTGATAAACTCGTGTTAAGTCTTAACATCTGTTGGTGCAATCGTGCATGAATATATCTGTTGGGGATGGTGATTTTTTGTAAACGTGATATAGGTAGCTCGAAGAGCTAATAAAGAGTTTTACTCTTGTGTTGTTCTTTTTCAACACTTTTTTGTACCACTCCATTGTGGCCAACTTTTAATCCAGTACAATAGCATGGTATTTTACGTGTGGTATTTGTATATGTTCAATAACTGGACTTGGTTTGATTGGATTTTACTCATCATTACGCATTTTTAAATGATAGTTTTTCATGGCGTTCGCATTATTTGTTCATAATACTTCAATGTGTTGCAATTAGTTGCAGAGTTAACCTATACCTTAATATCAGAGACTTGCTATATATATAACGCGACACACACATGAATTTAAATTTAAATTAAATGGAAGAACGAAGAAATTAAAGAGCACAAAAGAAAGAGTAACGCTAGAACTACTACCCAAAAATCTAGAACACAATATTTAAGGGACTTGCGACTTGATATGATATTTACTAGCGAGTGAAATAAGTTATAGTCGCGTACCCTGGCCTTATCTTTGGTAATAGATACCTCTCAGATAACGCACTGATTATTCTTATAAGAGTGAGAGGGGAACTGCCGCGCTTCCCGGCCATGAGCTGGCACCAATGAACTCATCACTTAAGTCAATGGAATTCGCAGGAATCACAAATGACAGATACATGTTTACTCCACGTGGAGTAATCAGTGCGTTAGGTATCTATTACAAGAAATAAATACATGGTAACCTTTTGAGAAGCAGGATTATAACGCCCGAGGCGTTAGTACCGAGGGCTTAAGTCTCAAGAACATATAAATATCAAAGCTCTTTGGTCCCATACATAAATTTTTTCTGTTACCTAAGAAGAAATCTACTTGAATTATGTATTATAAAATTATTAAAACATGTTATACAAAAGATTTAGAATCGAAGTTTTACTAGGTGTAAGATGATATTGGAGGCTCTGGCTTGGGAAGAATCTTAACTATGATGATTCAAAAATAACAAATGGTGAACTGTATATCAAATGAGTGATTCAGTTGACGAATGTTTTATACCTATATTCAGTTTTAACAATTGTACCGTTAATATTAATTATACAATGGAACCAGAATAATAAAATATATTTCTGTACGTTGTAGATGTCGTTTCTTGTTTTACAGATAAGAAAAAAGATTGAACTTCGGACTAAGCCATCTACGAGGTAATCGATAGTCAAAGATAATATTAAAGTGGAACAGTATTTCTTCGTTGTAGAGAAGTTTCGAAAGTTGGGAAGCCATGTGTAGCATGACGAAATGGTCTCTCACCTCCTTTGCTGTTCGAGCGTAGTCTTTCTATCAGCCATGTTAATTCTTCTATTGTATCTGCTTAAATACGAGTCATAAGACCTCTTCTTTTCAAGGGTGGTTACGAGTGAAAGAAATAAAGTTTGAATAAGTTAAATTTCGTAATATATAATTTAAGTTTATTTTCCACAACTTCGATGCTTCCAAATGTAATATAAATTAGTTTTCCACCAGTTTTAATAAAATGATACTTCACAATACAATAGGAATCCTTTAACCACTACTAATCTCAAATATAACTTAAATCTTTAAAATATTATATTGACGTTTGCTCACTCCTGAGTACGTTGATCGAAAGATGATCTCTCTCCAAGCTTCTTCAGCAAGTTTATTGATGTTTACTTCCGTTACCATCACTACCAATATATATGATTGGTCAATTGCACATATTACGTCATTACATGACCCCTAAATTTCCTTAATTTTTTCATCTTTCCTTTTTCCATATAATTTTTATTATTTTAGTCAAATCCCCAAATTTCCAAAGCAATTTCAAAACAATTTTATATTTTCTGCGGTTCAAACCTAAACAAATGTTACAAGAGTAGAGGTCTCCAGTGAATAATGTGGTTTTGTCTCACAAATTTTAACTTTACTCTTCTGCTTGACCTGCTATATTGACTTTGGCAGAGATAATTCGACTCTTTACAGAGATTATTCATGTCTATCAACAAAGGGCCTACTTTTCAGTAAGAAAAGTATCGCGTAATGATGTGCTTTTTCTTATGCTGGTGGATAAATAGTAATTTGTGCGATAAAGGAGGTAGGTATAATTTACCATCAGAGGACTCGTTTGGGCCCGAACGAAGTGAGAGCTAGCAATATCGAGTCCGAGGATGGTTCATTCTACCTATCTCCCTATTTGCATATAAGATTTTTTCAACTCATGTTCATCATTTACCTTTTGTTAGTTATTTGTGGTACATAATTTCAATTTTATATTACAGTTAATTCCTGAAATTGGTCAAAAAGTTGTGCCAAATATAACCTCCCGCAGTAATTGCAATATTACAATAAATTTTAAATAATTTATATGATATAAAATGTAAATAAATATCGAATTTCATATTTATAATGTGTTTCTATTAATACTCTATTTCAATTTGCTATTTGTGCAATTCAGGAAGTTATCTCTCAAATCTGCTATAGTTTCCAACTTACATTTGTTCCATTCCTATTTAATTTTGTTTCTATTATTGCATATTTTTCTTTGGGTAACAATAAATAAATATGAGTATTTTCTGAATTGCATAGAAATATTGTAAATGATTTCAGCTCCTGCAACAAATTCAGTCCTTCATAGCAGGGAGGTAAGTTGACTTACTTCCCTTGAGAGGTAATTTCTAATTACTCATTAAGATAAAATATACCTACATAATACTATTCTTACCACAACGTGAGTGTTAAAATAGCATTTAATCATTCCTTTTCCTGGTGTAAGGCCAAATATCTGACATCTCGCTGCATACGAGAGTTGATCTTGCTTTTTAACGTCATTCTCTTATTTAAAAAATCTTGGTATACATGCGAGTTAATTTCATTCGAAGCGTAATTTGTCTTTGTTTCAAGAATCAACATAATATTATTAGTATTTTACAAATTCGAGCACTGTCTGGATTATAACACACGTGTTAAAGGTGGTTTTATTTTGCTCGTAGCTTTTTTGAAGTAAAACGCTACATTCAACATTCCATTATAGTGTACTTTTTATTGGATGTCAATAGCTCGATATCAATCATTTCTCTACCTGCTAGAGATGATGATGGTGTTACCTGTGGACTCGTAACGCGAGGTCGGGTCAGAACTAGAAATAGTTTAGCGTGGAGTAACGGTAACCGAGTTGGCAGGATGGCCAATTGGGTTGCTGGGGAACCACCCTGGCTCGCTCACCATTCGCCTTGCCCATGATCTTGTCGACTAATGATCGGTTCCTATTGATAGACCTGCACTATCAAACACAATAAAACTTCTGATTTCAATATATAGTGCGATCCATATAAACCTGAACCATTTCAATAGGCCATAACTTTTGAACCAATAATAGGACACACGTGCAACTTTAGGAGAATATAATACACAATTGGGAGATTACATTACACTATTTACATCTCAGAGAAAATGCTAGAAGTGTCCTCCACCAGCATCTATCTATACATGTTTGTACTCGTCTCACCATATTCTCTGAAGTTTAATGGAGAGTATCCTCGCCAATGTTACTTAATGGATTCCTTGAGAATATCAATTGTCCGTGGGCTATTCTTGTACACTCTATTTTTTAAATACCACCACAAGAAAAGATCCTGTGAGGTTAGGTCAGGGGATCTGGGAGGCCACAGGCCGTTTGAGATTATTCGATTATCAAAGAAACTGGTTACAAGTTCCATGATGTTATTAGATGTATGGCACGTTGGTCCATCTTGGTGGAATTAACCTTCACTCAATTCGAATCATTTTATTCTTCTTAAGCTATTGACCTGCATCGAGTTTGAGCTTGGGATCAATAATGGCCTATTGATCCCAAGCTCAAACCTAACCTACTGAGCTATCTTTGAAATTCCGTTACCTTTGCATGATCAGGAATTAAAAAAAAAAAAATAGTGGTTTCATATTTGAGAAATGCAAACATAGGTATTAAAAATCAAAAGTAATAGCAAGGAATATCTCGGAAATGGTTAACCCCACCAAGAAATGCATTTGACTAAAATGGTGTGTTTTAACGAGTGTACATTCTCTTATAATAAGATCTTGTCTATATTTACGGTAAGGTCATCAAGAATAATAGGATTAGTATTTTATGACAGAGGGGATTCGGTACGTAGCCCACCATGCTGGACCCATTGTTCCTATGCCCCCCAAGTGGGGCATCCCCGGGAGGAAGGATGAGGTGACAGGAGATACAGGGCGGACGACCCAAGGAGCCACGGCAGTACAGAGGACAGGGTCTCTACAGTTTACTTGGATAGAGACTTCCCCCGACAGGCCAGGACAACGGACTCGCTCCCCTACGTGGGACGGTAACGAGCCCAGCAGCCGAGTCCTAATGGTCCCAAGGCAGGCGATCCGAACCCCAAAGGTCCCTGGCTGGTGGTCCCGAAATGGTCCCAGCAGAGGAGCGGAGACCGGCAACCGACCTACCGGAGGAGGAAGTAGTTTTCCTCAGAGCATATCATCCTACCATGCACCGCCGAGACACCCGCCGAAACATCTACCCTCAGTGCGGCAACCAGATTAGAGATTATGTGAAATGATAATGGAGATGAAATGGAGGGACAGGAAATTCGGGGGATGTAATTAACCTACCCAGCATTCAGGTAGGGGTAGGTCGGTGGGTCAGGTAGGTCGGCCACAGGAATCGAACTCGGGCTTCCCGAATGCGAGTCAGAGATGAAACGGCCTGAGCCATTCCACTCGGTTCTTTATATCCTTTGAAATTATGCTTTCAAAAGCTAATTTTTCCATCTAGTTAATGTTAATGGAGATAATCGTTTTCAGAAACGGTTACTCTACACATTTCATTGTAGACAGAAGGACACAGGAGTCTGAAACGACAGACACATTCGGTAAAAGCAGGTTGCAATTCTATTCTCTATATGTGCCATCATCAGAAATAAGTTAATGATATTTGTTAGCCAAGAGCAATAAATACTTCGGAATTCGGTTTTGAAGCTGAAGGAATTCACATAAACTGTGTGTTTTAATGACATGTAACATTTTAATGATTGCCCGTTTCCGTAGTGTAGGTGGTAACTTATCTATCTCAAGTTCAAGTGGTCCAGAATTCGATTCTCGATCAGGGTGAATTAACTGGATAACTTTTCTCCGGGGTTCCCCCTTATTCTGAAAGATGACTGGCGGGAAACTCTAATCTCTATGGACCTGGGCTCACTTGAACATCATTTCACCCATTTCATTCATTCACTAACTGCGGAAGACTTAAATTAAAACAAAATAATGAGTAGGTTTTTGTCGTTTACTTATGAGTAATCTATTATGTAAAATTATTTAGGAATCAGGAAGAATTTTCGCACAAATTCAAGATAGAGTAAAGGCAGAAGCTATGGATCAGTTTAAGCATATTTCGATATCATTAGCATACAATCCGGAATTTTAATTTCTTTCTCAGTGCATTCATTTCAACAATTGTCCTACTTACCACTGATTTTATTTACTCCAGTAAAAGCAATTATTTATCAGGTTCTTTACAATGTTACATGCATCGTTGCGCTTGATCACCAATTGGGCCAAGTAAGCAGTTGTGGATCTCTCCTTAGAACTCAATCTTTTCACATAAGCTGCACAGTAAATGGGTCAAGAACAGTGAAAAGGTATATAACAGCATCGAATCCACAACTGCTACCAGGAACAAAACACTGATCAACATGTTAAATGAATGAAATTAACAAAATAACGTTTACTTGGCCAAATACAGGAACTTTTATTGTATTCTTGAACAATGAAATCATTTATTCAAAGACTACCATAATGTATTTATTACAATGACCAATACTCCTCTTACATTTTAAATACACAAACATGTTTGGCTTTGTATTGTTAAGTCCTTGGCACTGTTTGATAAATAAAGTTTCAGGTTGTCTTAGGACCAACATGAAACACTTCCATCCGCATTTTTGAAGACTTTTGCCTCCTCTTGCCTCATTTGTTCCATCTATTTCTTCAGCACCTTGATAATTTCTTTCCTGCTAACACCATGTCCATATTTTAGTAGTTCATTTATTAAGTCACACAGCTCTATTTCGAAGTTTTGCCCAATATATTAAGTAGCTTTTGTACTTTGTCTGGTGCAGTTAAGATCTACAAATCTATTCATTCCCCTCCGTTTTGTATTGAAGGCACAGTAGGTATACTTTCTTTCTGTTTCTCTAATGCTCACACCTCCATTTTTCACAGCGTTTACCACCATCTCCAAAATGTCCTTGCTGCAGTTCCTAGATATTAACAGAAGAGAACGTGCGTTCAAGATATGACAGCTCCTATTTTATTTCAGGACTGGGACCACATAGAAACTTCTGTTTTCTTTTAAATACCCGTGGGTACTTTGTGAATGCGTGACAGAGATGGCAGCACTCTACAATGTATAGAAATCTAGTGGCAGCGACGAGAGTTAGGACTTTTGTACATAAAATGGCGACGTTTTCATTGCAAGAACAGCGTGTAAGCATTCGTTTTCTCCATTTTCATGGTGTGACACCTATTTAAATTCATCGCCAGTTGAGTGAGGCATGTGGTGATGGTACCATGAATGTGTCTAATGTGCATTCAATGAAGGCAGAACATCGTGTGACAACAAACCAAGACAGTTGCAAACATCGCCTCCAAAATTGATATTCAATGGGATCTGTGAACACAATCCTACATGAAGAACTGAAAATGCTCAATCAGTGATCCTCCAAAACAACGTTCTCCCTTCGCTGGATCATGTCATCAGACCGGCTGGTGCGAGGCCGTAACTGTCTTGGTTTGTTGTCACACGACATTCTGCCTTCATTGAACTGTCGCAACCAGGAACGCACACTAGACACATCCATGGTACTATCACCACATGCCTCACTCAACTGACGATGAATTTCAATAGATGTCACACCACGAAAATGGAGAAAACGAATGCTTACACGCTGTTCTTGCAATGAAAACGTCGCCATTTTAAGTATCAAAAACCGTCTTAACTCTCGTCGCTGCCACTAGAGTTCTATGCACTGTACACTGCTGCCATCTCTGTCACGCATTCACAAAGAGTCCACGTGTATTTAAAAAAAAAAGACAGAAGTTCCTATCTGGTCCCAGTTCTGAAAAAAATAGGTGTTATAACTTGAACGCACCTCGTAATCTTTTTTATTCATTTTCAGAAATGCTTTAAGCATAAGATAGTATACTTGATAATTATTTATCTTAAAATTTGAATACAACAATAGTTACTTATATAAATTCATTATTTAAAATGTCACAGATAGTTTAATTGCATCGTTTTAAGTTTAGCATGATTGCGTAAAGACTGTATTGTATTTAAAATATTATAATTACTTGATAAATGTCTAGTAATAATACATCAACGTTATATAAACATATGTTTAATTTTAATCGAAAGAACAAGATTTAAACTTGGCGTTTGAGTCACCTGTGGTAATGAAACAGCTGAGTGATTAAAACTTCCCCAAACGTGGCGAAGTGCACGTTCCATATGACTGTTATTCTTTTTTTTTTTTTTTTCCTGATACATCATATCTTTCTCTTTATTGTGACCTAAATAAGATGTTATAAACACAAAATGTATAAGTTAGAAGAAATTTCAAAGAAACTTACCTTAACTTGCCCTTCAATTTCTTGTAACATCTAGAAGGTACACTTCTACTGCAGTTTACTCACAGTTTACACTGGCGACCTCACACTTGAAACAGATGAAGGTTAGCATCGCTGGCATCATCTACCGGTGTTTGCAATGTACTCCAGAGAAACTCAAATATATTAATGCATTTCCGGTAAAATCTGGATATTGGATTTTTAGGTGAAATATTCCTTCTATATATTATGAAAGCAGCTGATAGAGATAGAACAAAACCAGCAATATTCCCTGCTGGTTTCGAAATATAAATTTCGCAAGCGCCATAAAATCGGAAAGAGGAGTTTTGATATTTATTTTTACCTCGGGAAAGCAAGTTCTCGTTAGCATCAGTGTCATATTTAGAAGCGGGATTACGGACCTACAATCAGAAATACTTGAAAACGCCGATCGGCAATACGTGCGACAACACATTGCATTATCGGAAACATTTCGCAAAGTAGAGTCAAATGACGTCATAGCTATGGAGCATCAACGCCTGAATGACATCTGCTTTCCTGCACGGTTCACTCAACAGCTGCGGTGTCCGAGTGGTTAAGGAGTTGGACTTGAAATCCAATGGGTTCTACCCGCACAGGTTCGAATCCTGTCCGCAGCGCACAAATTTTATGTATGTTTAAATAAAAGTACACTTGCGTAAGGTCATAAAAATTAACTCGAGTGATCAAAATAGGCCCAAATAGATCCTTAATAAATTAACGGCTCTCAATGGGTTTCGCTTAGCGTTTTCCAACAATGGGAGCATTTCTTTGTTGCGTATATACATTCAGCACTTCAATATCAGAGGAGCTGAAGGTAAATTTATCTAAGAGGCTGTTTGCCAAAATAATTCTTCCGTGGAATTATAATTACAAAGCCATTTGGAAACAGTATCGCATCTACTATAGGAAGAATTTATATCTCTTACGGACATTTCGTTAAGCTGTAACTATAAGGCATTAGGGAAAACAAAAAAATAATGGCTGTTCTCTACGGGATACTCATTGGAAGTAAAAAACAGTGAAACTCATGAAAGTTTTATGATTATTGCTTATATTTAATTCAAAGTCGTCAGAAGTGTTTTGGGGAAAACTTAACCTTATATTTCACCATATAAAGGGCAACTAAAGAATTGCATGAAATTCCTTGTAAGGACTTGTGTTTGCTTTAAATAATACTTAAATACAACGTTTGGCATTCATCCTGCTTTATTGTTTTTAAATTATGCTATCTACGAACATTCACACACACACACACACACACACACACACACACACACACACACACACACACACACACACACACACACACACACACACACACACACACACACACACACACACAGTCACGCACAAGGACATTTTTCTCTTCTGCTCTAGAGGTTTGAAGAGGTAAAGGTATCTCAAAGCATTTATATGTGGTAAAATATCAATAAAGAATATTTTTAGAAATATGACACTTCCTCTAGCAATTCTATATTTATAGGTAAGCGAAAGAGAAAATAATAATGAAAACAAACCAAGCACTTATTACCGGAATATGTGGGACATACCCTCATAAATGGCATTAGAATAAACAACTTCCAATAAGACTTTAAGATTATAGAAAACTCTAAATGGCTAACGTAAAATAAATGGTACGCGAATAAGTAATTCTGAGGAAGCTATCCGCACAGAAAGGAATTTTTGATAGTTATTAACTTCGTTTTAAGTTACAGATTGAATATCATACCGAGCGTAAGCTGCGGTGTCCGAGTGGTTAAGGAGTTGGACTCGAAATCCAATGGGTTCTACCCGCACAGGTTCGAATCCTGTCCGCAGCGTTTAGTTTTTAAGTTTCTGTATTTTCTTCAGAGAGCAACATATGTACGTTTGTTATATTCCGTATTCTATTATTTCATACATTATGCTAAAAATTGTAATGGAAGTAGACTTCAGCTTTGCTTTTGAGAGACTAAAACTGAAACTGGCATTTTTTTTTTTTTTAATTTACGTCCTCCAACGTTAAGTCATATCGGACGATGGATGAAAATGGATGAAATGATGCTTAAATGAGTCCGGGGTCCATGGAGCTTAGAGTTACCCAACATTTGTTTTTCACGATAAGGGACAACACCTGAAAAACCTTATTCAGGTAACTCGCACTGACCGAGATTCGAACTCGGGACCTCTTGAACGTGAGGCAGACGCGCTAACATCTTCGCCACCGAGGCGGGCAATTGGCATATTGTACGTCTCAAAATCATGTGCACCACTATCTTTTTTCTTCTTCAAAACATTTTGAGGGAATTGAATTCTCAAAGTATTAAAAATTATTGCTTACGACCTATTCACAACAGGCTATGTTAGCATTGCAGAGAATGTTATTTTTGGATAAAATAAAGTAATATAATTGGAGCAGCGGATCAATAACCATCTTGTATGTTAATATGGGTGGAAATCTTTGGCTTAACTTTCGATTGTGGATTAAATTGAACGTTGTCAAACCATTATTCTGTGGCACGTTTTAGTAAAAGTTGGTCAAAATATACCTATACAATATATCTAGTGTACCACAATTTACGTAAAACTATTGTGGGTACCAACCAGTTCCAGGAGAAAGGAACGAGGTTAATGACCACAGGAGGTAGACAGGACACAAGGCACAGAGTTTCTTGCTCGAACACCAGCCTTACTAATGAACATAATCGGAGAGGGAAATGAGCGATCCTTGTAAAATAGGTAGCCTTTTTGCTTCCATGGGCAATACTGTTTCGTTTGAACAAGCATCCGCGCCTTCTATCCGGCACCACCTGACACCACGAAACTGGAAGCACACTTAATAGATAAAAAGGAAACTGAATGAAAGGAAAATGAGGGAAAGTAGATGGTGATAGAAGGGGAACTACTGCATTGTTTGCCATAGCGACCACGGAAACCACAAAACAATCAAGGTCAGAGTGGGTGGTCGTCGAGCATTGAACCCGGTACCTTTCGAATGCAAGTCCTATACATTTGCTCGTTCGCTCTGAATAGATTTTACTCTGCCGTTTATATTTGTTTAGTTACGTTTACTTTCTCTATTACGTAAAATGTGTAGGGAAAGTACTGCATTCCATAAAAAAAAAATTAGATTTTACTAGAAATACAGCTTTGGAACCCTCTGGATCTTTAACCAAACATTTTAAAAATTCCATTTGCGGTTTTTTTAATATCATAACTCCGGAAGGCGTATCCTTGCGATGTTAGAGTCTGTTTGGGTTAAGTTGTCAGAAAGAGAGAGCAATAGTGGAGGGTTGATCTGAGTTACCTCCCATTCACTAAAGTGGAAAAGGGATGTTTCTTCCGGTCAAAATCTTTCCTTGTGCCCAGTTTTCTTCCACTTTTGGGATTGGGATTTCATTACGGAGGGGATTCGGTACGTTGGCCACCATGCTGGGTCCATTGTTCCTATGTCCCCAAGTGGGTCACCCCCTGGAGGAAGGATGAGGCGAGAGGAGACAGGGCGGACGACCCAAGAGCCACGGCAGTACAGAGGGCAAGGTCCCTACAGTTTACTTGGATAGAGACCTACACCGACAGGCTAGGACAACGGGCACGCTCCCCCACAACGAGTCCAGCAGCCGAGGCCTAATGGTACCAAGGCAGACGATCCGAGCCCCAAAGGTCCCTGGCTGGCGGTCCCGAAATGGTCCCAGCAGAGGAGCTGAGACCGGCAACCGACCTACCGGAGGAGGAAGTAGTTTACCTCAAAGCATATCATCCCGCCATGCAACGCCAAGACACCCGCCGACACTTCTACCCTGAAAGAGACCACCAGATGAGAGATGATATGAAATGATAATGGAGATGAAATGGAGGGACAGGAAATTCGGGGGATGTAATTAACCTACCCAACATTCGCCTAGCGACCCGGGAAAAATCTCCGAAAAATCCATGAGTCTGTTAGGTCGGCCACGGGGATCGAATCTGGGCCTTCCGAATGCGGGCCACAGAAGAAACCGCCTGAGCCATCCCGCTCGGTTCTTTCACCTTTTCTTTCGTCAAGTGTGCAGATCCCTCTAGTAAAAACCTTCCACGGCGGCCCTGAAAGTTTCTGAAAATCTCGCATCCTTTATTTGTAATCATTGTACTGTGAGGGTATGTTGATATCTTAGAAGCTTTTCAAAAACATATCACTTCACAGAGCTGCAACAGCGGGTTTATAGGCACTGTTCCATACTTTTTACTCACCCTGTATACACTATACACATAAACATCCATGACCAAAGCGGGACTCGAACCCGCGGCCCTCTACGCGGCAGACGCTAGAGATGTACACACTAGTGACCACGGCTACGAGGGCCGACATACTGAAACTCCTCCGTAACAGTACTCGGAGACCGCCCCCATTCCGGGGGAAGGAGTTTACAGAGAGCTGCTCCTTCCCTGCCATGCAACGTTGACAATTCAACTCTGAAACAACCAAAGAGGTAAAAGATGAAGTGAACGGAGAAATGAGGTGAAATAACCTTCCCAGCGTTTGCCTGCTCTTAAACATCTGACTATCGCTTGTATCTCAATATCCTTCTTGAATAAAACGTGTTAGTGAAAGCATTTCTGCAAACGTTAATTTCGATTTGCTTGAAGTAGATACTTATAAAATAAACTTCTCTAAGGACATTTTTGTACACGTTATGTAAACGTAAACGATAATGACTAGAGCAAGTCATGTGAAGGTGACTAAAATCTTTTAAGTGTGTTATTAACAAACGGACAAGCAGACTCATACTTTTTGGGATTTAATGGAATGTATTTGTAGTGTAGAAGGAATAAAACAAAATTAAGGGTAGAAGAAAATTCGTGAAAAGGATTTTGTTTGAATAAAAACATTTTATTTTAAGTTAATCCAATAAAATCATCAAAGAGCCATTCTAGGTATTACATTTAATAATCCCTTGTTAATTAACGAACTTAGACTTCCTAAACGCTTCTCGTTTGGGGTTTTTAAGTGAAACATGGTATTTCCTATATCTACTACAGGTAAGTAATTGAGAAATCAAAAATAATTGTAATATTTTCATTTATTCTATTATAAGTGTTTACTGTAAACGTAACATATTTTCTGGTTCATTTTTATAATAGTTTTAGCAAGCGAGAACATAAATGTGGTGGACACCCCTCGAGGGAGTTGATCCGCGAGGCTAATTCCGTCCGGTAGTTCTGTGTCCCTGGCCTGCGAGAGAATTAGGAGCCGGTGTGGGTTATTTTCGACGTCGACCTCGAATCCGAGCGTCAACACTGTAACCAATCCCAATGGCATTAAATGTTATCATCAGCTCTAGTCCCACCTCTGGCACCAAAGTGAAGAGTGGCACGCGATCACCGAGATTTACAAGCTAATCAAACGTGACGACTCCAATTGGCACGCCTTCTCTAAAGGAACCATTCAACTAATTACCTACAGCATGATCCCCACCATGGCGTAGTGCCCTACAGCATGGCAGCTTTGGTTCCCGAAAACGGAAAGCTCTTGAGTTCGATCCCAGGCATAGGCAAAAGGCTTTCAAGTCGGTGTAGTCTTCCAGTATTCAATCCACTGGACTTCTGGTGGATGACCTTTAGGTCGACGTGAGAGGGGTACTCACTAATCCCCACTTTTTACTACTACTACTACTACTACTACTACTACTACTACTACTACTACTACTACTACTACTACTACTACTACTACTACTACTACTGCTGCTGCTGCTGCTGCTGCTGCTACTACTACTACTACTGCTGCTGTTGCTACTACTAGTACTACTACTATAATGCGATCCATATAAACCTGAACCATTTCAATAGGCCATAATTTCCCTTTGAAAGCTCGTAGAATGTAGAAATGTGTTATAATGATTTCAGTGACTGGGAGAATTAACAACACTGACATTTGTTGATAGTTGACAGTCTTAGATGTCCATTTTCTTTCTAAACAGTGAGGTTTATATCAGTATCTTCAATACATTTGTGCAGTAGCTCGATGATATCGAATTGAGAGAAGGTTATTTCCAGCAAGATGGAGCAACGTGCCATACATCTAATGACACCATGGCACTTGTAACCAGTTTCTTTGATAACAGAATAATCTCAAAAGGTCTGTGGACCCCAGATCCCCTGTCCTAACCTCACCGGATTTTTTCTTTTGGGGTTATCAAAACATAGAGTGTACAAGAATAGGCCATGGACAATTGATGTTCGCAAGGAATCCATTCGAACCGAAATAAGTAACATTGGTGAGGATACTTTTCGTAAAACTTCAGAGAATAAGGTGAGACGCGTACAAACATGTATAATGCTGGTGGAGGACACTTCCAACATTTTCTCTGAGATGTAAATAGTGTAATGCAATCTCCCAATTGTGTATTATATTCTACCATAGTTGAACATGTGTCCTATTATTGGTTCAAAAGTTATGGCCTATTGCAATGGTTCAGGTTTATGTGGATCGCACTATACTACTACTACTACTACTACTACTACTACTACTACTACTACTACTACTACTACTACTACTACTACTACTACTACTACTACCACCACCACCACCACCACCACCACCACCACCACCACCACCACCCCTACTACCACCTATAGCATACCAAGTGTGATGGTGCAGACGGTGGCGTCTGTGACTCGCATTCATGAGATCGGAGATTTGATTCCCGTGACAAACTTTCCTGATACATAGGACTTTTGTGAGGGTATCCCCAGGTAGTTAGGCAAATTCTGTTAAGGTTAATTAACTCCCTCGAATTCCCTGTCCCTCTATTTCACACCACTTCTCTATTCACTTCACCTGTTTTGACTGTTTCAGAGTTCTAAATGTTGGTGGGAGTGTTGCTCTCTATAAATGCTCGTCCTGCAAATCGAGAGAAATCTACGAGTCCATACAATCGGCTCTCAGAGAACTATTGAAGTATCTGATCAACTCCTTTGCGCACAGTGTCGCATAACTTCAATTTGAGGTACTTTGTGTGGGAAATGAACTGAGAAAAGAAACTTATTTTGAGAAAGATCGATTTTATAAATAGTGATAAACCTCGCAATATCTTATGAGATAAGCTTTCTGGAGATAAGCTTTCCAGTTAAAAGTATGAGTAAACAGGAATTCAGTTATCTACGATAGCTCTTCTCATCTCATAGGTACCACACCAGTGGCGGATCGCCATATAAAATGCATAAGGGTAAGCGTCCTCTCCTTAATCTTTAACCACAAATGCCATTAAATTTTGCATAAAGCTACAATTCAGAAAAACCTATGAAAGAATGTTAGATACAAACTCTAAATGCTTCAACACCTGCGCTGCTAAGACAAATGCGGAGTAACGGAGGTTCCGAGGTTTGTGATGAGATCACTGTTTTCTCTGTTTCCACAGTTTCCTTATGCAGAATATAACTGCAAAGGCAACTCATAAAAGTATGCTTAATAGAGCCAAGTTTACCACTGCGGTCATACATGTGACTCGTAATCGGGAGGTCGTGATTCGATTCCCCAGGCCGACATTTCTGGAGTTCTACCAGGTCGTTAGATGAGTTCTGGAATCCAATAGTTACAGCCCACGAATTTCGTGTCTCTTAATTTCACTTCACCTTTTATTTTCTTCGGTAACCTTTTCCAGGGTTGCAAGTGTCGAACGGAGTGTCGGCGTTGTATGGCAGCGGAAAAGAATATTGTCTATAATGCATGAGATTTAGCTTGGACCCTGATTTTTAGAAAGAGAAAGAAATACGTACTCAGGATCTCTTTCTAACTCGCCCCGCTTTTATGGCCGACCAGGCAGGGCAGACACATCAGTGGAGGATGATTCTTCTTCGTCCTCCAGATTTGGTTCCTGTTCCCCTTCTTAATTGTCAGATATTTTAAAATGTTCATGTTCACTATCTGAGTCATATTCTGAATTAATTATAAACATATCACTAATTTTATCTATTAGTCAATCTTTCTCCCAATAAAACCGGTGAATCCTTTCAACATGCTCACAAGCTGCCCGCTAGATTTGTTCGGACACTTTACCTACTACTCTTTCAAACAACACTTGTACGTCACTATGCTTAAATGATATGTTGTATTTTGGGACATCATTTTTACCTGTGCCCATGTAAGTTCTATAGCATTACCTAAGTTACAATGATGCGGAGGTAGTCGTATTACAGCGTGGTCGTGTATTTGCACTATGCGATCTACTTCATAAATTTTGAGACGGTCGATTTTTAGCTTTATTAGTTCGTATACTTATAGTATAGCTTTGGTGAAATGCAGATCAAATTCAATGTTATTGACACGGAGCCAATACTGCATTACTGATTCCAGTGACGTTGATATCGTAGTCCTGTCTATTACTATAGCACTATCAAGGGGAATGTTGGTTATCAACTGATTAAGGAACCAATTTTTAAGAGTTTCACTATCCATTTCTTCATGTTAGCCTTTGCTTTATTTTGATTTAAAACTCAGAAGAACGTTGGGAATGAAACCTGCCGAACTACGCGCATTGACCTTTGCCTAATGGGAAGCGTAGTGGAAATTCAAAATCGTCCTCTTCGCTTTTCCACACGTTGTTTTTTTACAATTTATATTGATCCACGTTTCATCTAATAGGGGCACCGGAAAGCCTTGTCTCTTTCATTTTTAGAAAAGCGAATCTTTTTGCACAACGTCTGTCCGTTCTGTCATACATTTTCCTCCGCGTGAGTTCTTTACAAATCTAAATTTCATTATGCTTGGCACAGATATAGCTGGCTTTCTGCATTTTAGGGCCTCGCATTCGTCTGTACAAATTTATGGACATTGATCACAATTTCCCTACCATCTGATCTTATAGCTTTTCCCTTTCTTCCCACGCCTCCTAGAACTAACACAGACACTATTATGTGTTTCAAATGGGATGATGTTTGTCCTTGAGCGCTACTAGGTGAGCAGCCAATCGGAGTCCTGCAGTGTTGTCGTATTGCATTCCCGCTAAGTGGCGTGTGACGAGCGCCAAACTAATCAATCTGTATGAAATTCTATTCCGATTTTGTCAAAACTGATCCATGTGGAAGGTAGAGAGTAATGTATCTAACATAACCATGAAAACTCCATACTTTTAGCTCAAATAGTTTTTCTAATTCAAATAAATAAACCACTATTACCTATATTATAACAATAAATCGCGACGTAAGCACTGTATGAATATCATTATTGGTTGGCATGTATGTGTGTACGTATATTTGTAATTACTCAGAACTGAAACGTAAATGTTCAAAATTACGTAATAAAAGAACTACTTTCAATAATCCAATTCGAGCGAGAGGAAACAATAAAGTTCCTGCTACCCTGGCAGAACGTGTCTGGTCACATTATATCTTTGTTTAAGAATCTCTATTTTGTAATCTCTCTTTGTAATCTCTATTTACTCTAGAGAGTTCAAAGTGGTTGGTGTGTATGTATGTATGTATGTACATATACTTTTAATTGCTCAGAACTGAAATTTAAACTACTGACATGACGGATAAAAGAATTACTGTGAATAAGTCAAGGTGTTAAATTCGAGAAAGAGCGAACACTTCATTTCCTGTTAGTCTGTGGAATGCTGTATGCTTATGTTTATGAATGAATGCTGGATAAGAAGTGTTTATTTACTCTGGAGAGTTCAGATCAATATCATTCAGTTGTTCTTTACACAACAGTAGAGTAAGTGTTAAATAGTGTAATGGCTTCTTGCGGTGAATTTAGTGGCGAGTCAAAAAGGCAGGTATTGCGAAGTCAGGCTAGAAGTATTATTTTTAAGGTGTACACGTTCTTCAGAAATTTTTTGGAAACAGAAACTAAAAACGAGTTATTGCAAAGAGTACTTCCGTTAAAAACCACGGAAAAAGTGTAATTGCAATTGAATTGGGACACGAGGTAATACACCTCCCACCTTACCACTGCCAATATAATCCAATTGAGGTGGTGTGGACTCAAATAAAAAGGGGGTTGAAAACAGAAATAATACTTTTAAACTGACGGACGTTGAACGACTTGTTCACGAAGAAATTGACAAGGTAACACATCAGGACTGGTAAAGCTGCGTGAGACATGCAGAAAACCTTAAAGAAGACGATTTTAAGAAAGGAATAGCACGTGACGTAATTTTGGAACCTATAATCATAAATTTGCAAGACTCAGACGATGAAGACAGTGACAATGACGAATTGTCTCTTAACGGAAGTGACATTGACAGCGACATGAATGAGCCACTGGCAGTTCCATTGGATTAGAAAAACAGGTAATTCATAAACTATAGTTATAGTATTTTAAAATATACATAGTTTGCGAAAATGCTTTTTCCAATTTTGATTTTTGCAACTGCATCATTGTAGAAGTTTGTAAAATATAATTTGCTTACCCTTACGTCTGCACCAAGCAGACGTGCATGTTGTATGAGTGTGCGAGAGAGAGGGAAATATAAAAAGAGTGGGGTAACAAGCTGGCAACGCTGAGTGTGATACGGCATCTGATTAGCTGGACTCCAGAACTCTTCCCATTTGAAACACATAATAGCACTATTCCCAGCAGTATGTTTAAAATAGTCACAAGTTTTTTTTTTCACTTATCCAACACGTTAACAACCGATACTTGTAACACCACTAATGCCAGCTTGTGTTTACCCTGATACCACAGCAGGTAATTAGGGAATACACTAGCGCTTTAAAAGGGACCGACCATTTCAAGGAAAGAAACCCAGCGCCCGTGCTAGACAAGGATAGTGCAAAAAAAGCCAAGTTAAATCTCGTGCATTATACTGTCCTCCACAGGAGAGTAAGTCTCCGAGGGCTGAGACGCATGGGGTTGGCGAAGGTTCCCACACCTTCCCTAGACAGTAAAGTCTGTTTAGTTAACCCATGTGCAGTCGGCCGCTGCCTTTGACGAACCCTTATAATCGTTTTACAACCCTGGCCCGCCTCCTGGCAGACCTTTCCGCAAGGTTGCCACCTTTCTCGATACGTCATGGGTATCGTACGATGTTTCGTCTAAATAAATTACCATATGTCCATTACTGCAAAACTTTCTTAGTTTTGATTATATATATCGCCAAGCTACAATTCTACTGGATTCCATAATAACCCTTAAATTATTCAAAGCGCGGTATTTGAAACCCAGCTCCTTTAGGAGGCCGCGCAAAGTGAAGTGCCCATAAGGAAAATCACAAATGTCTTGCAAATGTGCAACAAATTCGTCTAAGGTGGCCGCTCTCCCTTTTGCATAGAATCTATAAATTTCTCGACGAATTAAATCGCATGTGAAATTATCTACTTTAGAGAAACGTTTCCGTTTGTTTTCACACTTGATCGGTGTCTTTGGTATACCTTTCGTCACAATATTTCTTACTGTATTTCTGTAAATACCCATAATTTATCATCATTGCGTGACCCCATACCAAGATTATTTGTCAGCACATATTTATATGTGTTCAAAACAAGCGCTTGAATTTGCTTAGAATCAGTTCCCGTTGAAACTTTGTTTTTTGATGCTTTTCCAGTAATATAACTCGGCCCAGTTATTCACACTATTGTCTTCACTTTGATTATTTTCACGTGACTGAAATTTATCTACTACTTCATTTGCATTTCTCTCCCACGATCTCCACATCGTCACACACAACGAATTGCTGCACGTAATGAAACAGATCAACTGGATGTTGGAACTTTGGCAATTGAGACTCCACGTGGAGTAGACATGCGACTGTCACTGCGAGAAATTCAGGGTTGCTATTGGACCTCAACGACAGTGTTCCATTTCTGAAGTATGGAGATAGATTTATGACGGTCATTAGTGGGAGGGAAGGTCAGGTCCCTTTGAGTGGGAACTGCACACACGTTAACTAAACAGACTTTAACTATCCTCCTGAATGGGCCCGTCTCCGTGTGCGCCACATGAAAGCCTGCGGGAAAGAGGGGGGCAGGTTGTACGATCCGCCACCGTAGCTGTGTGAGAAACAAGGCGTTGTGTGTGAAAGTCTGCGAACTATAGATATATAAATGAACACACATGTGGACAAGATGAAAAAAAAATCACTCTAATGTGTAAATATTAGTGATGGGCAGATACCAATTTTCTCGATATACGATTCTCAGTATCGATATGTGATATTTTCCAAATACCCAAAACTTCGATACTCGATTCCGCCATTTCTACTTCTAGTTTCAATACAAAATAGAATGTTGGGAGAACTGTGTCATGCCAATGAAATTGATTAGGTGCACAATTTAAGGAGACAAAACTTAAAAGAGTTTTTTTTTTAATTGCACATTAGACATTTAAAAGCAAAGCAGTCTACGTTTATAGGTTTTTGTTCAAAAACACTAGCATTTTCACATTTTTGGGGTCAAGTCTACTTATTTTTCTGTCACGTATAAGTCCTGCTGTGCTAAATAGTGTTTCAGAGAAAACTATTGCAGGTGGAATACACAAATATTTAGCTGCTACTTTTTTTCGTTCTAGAAATTTTTTATTTGTTTTCCAGTAATCAAGTATACTAGAAAGAGGATGTGACATTGTCGTTGAGATATGCAGTGATTTCTTCTTGGAAACTGTTAACTGGCAGTTGACACACGTTTATTTTCTTGCTTAATGTTATTGTACAAGTACCACATTCCTAACACTTTCTCGCGCTTTGCAATTTTCTACTTGCAGCAATAACATTTTGTAATGTTAAAATAAAAACTACAGAATCTCCACCGAAGTATCGAAAAAGTATCGAGAAAATTTTCCGAAGTATCGTTCGATGCCGATAACATGCAAATATCATGAGTATCGAGATATCGCAAGTATTGAGTGTCCGGAGGAACCCTCTCCAAAACCCACGGGAACCGAACCCATGAGCTTGTTAACGTGGTGCCAGTTGTTGCAGATGAGAATTTTTCTCTCTGGTATTTAACTCTGGGAGACTGCAGCACGGCCTTGAGAGACATTTAATTCTGTACTTGTAACGTGTCAAAATAGAAAAGTAAACAGGAACAAATATGTTTGTCAAGGGTGGATGAGGAGAACAAGTGACATTTGCCAAGTGTGTAGCCCTGAACAGACCGCTATTAGAGAGACACTAAAATAACGAGAGATCCTAACTGTACGTTCAGATCTAACATTTTCTTATATACAACACTTAGGTAGAGTAAAGACTGTTATTAACCACTAATCATAACATTATACTTATGATGCTGTTGTACTTGAAGCAAATATGGAATGTCCCCTGCCCACCCATGATACCTGTAATGGCAACAATTCAAGGACTAATTTTTCTCAAAGCTGTCACATCTTGCACGTATAAAACTTAAAGCAATTTTGCATTTTTGGCAAATAACTAAATTGGGAACTCATGCAATGGAGTACTGACACAAAAAATATTGTTCTTCTCCCTTCTATTTACTTCCCCTGATGTGTTATAGTAAGTAGATGAAGTACTACATTCCACCCAACAATTAGGTAAATATAAAAAATTCACCAAAAATACGTGTTTTGGGATATCCTAAATCTAAAAAGCAATAAAAACAGTTTTAGAAAAAGGTCCAAGTGTGTGTGTGTGTGTGTGTGTGTGTGTGTGTGTGTGTGTGTGTGTGTGTGTGTGTGTGTGTGTGTGTGTGTGTTTGTGAGCAACATAAGTAATTAAATAACAAGTCGGTTAAATGTATCAAACTTGCTACTTAAATTTAGCATTGATACCGAAATTAAGAATTGCAATGAGTAAAGAATCGTAATGGATTTCAAAGGAGTATTGTATATTTGTTACGATACGAACAGGTGTAGTTGGTTGAGTTGTTTAACAAAAGACACGGGAGAAAAAGGGTTTTCTTAGTAAGAATCCTGAATGAATAGCGCTTGACTTTGTTTGAAAAGGACATTTTTCGGACCCTTAATAATGGCATGAGCAAGTCTAATAATCACACTGGACAAAATAGTTACAAAGGGAATCTTTTTGTGAAAAGAGGGCTTCCAGAAGTGAAAGTTACACACCCACGCGCAGCTGTGAGGACACTCAGTCCTCGGAGTGAAGCCGATTAGGGCAGTCCTCTTCTTCTGTCTTGGTCGAAGGCAGACCAGAAGCGATGAGAGAAGATAACTGTTGGTTCATATGTACGTGAAGAACGAATTAAGTTTTATCGAGTAAAAAGCATTTCACATACAGTAACTCTAAACAGTGATATTGGTAACCCTTGGTCGGGAACTTCGAGTATGATGTTACGATAAAAAGAAGCAGTCATTAAATCAGTTTGAAACGGGAATTTCAGTGGCATTAGAACCAGTCCTTACTCATACATATCCGCGCATACCCTGGGAGAAACCTCATTGCCTAACCCTGAGCTACCCGTATTATTCGTTACAAACTGTAGCGTCAACGTGGAATCGTGCGCCACCCATTATATTTGCTTCAGCACTTCCAAATTTTACTGAGTTACCTGGATAAGGTTTTCCCAGGATTTTCCCTTATTCTTCAAGACGAATGTCGGGTAACTGTAAGCTCCATGGGCCCTGGACGCATTTGAGCATCCTTTCACCCAATTCATTCACCGTCCGATATGACTTAACGTTAGAGGACGTAAATTAAAAAAAAAAAAACAAAAAAAACCATGGTGTTCATTTTATTCGTTATTTCCCGCTCTCTGGTAGAGCAAAAATGACGTCATAGTTGACCTCTGAGTATATCTTGAAATCATAGTACTCTCTATGGAGAAGAAGCGGTAATGTTTCCGGAACAGTAAGCAAATTACAGCGCCCTGAGTGTGGTTGCGCAGCTAACTAATACAACTAGCTTCCCCTATATATGAAGACAGAGCACCGCGTCTTCATGGTTGAATGTTACTTTCGTACTGGCATTAAAATTGTTGCGACATATAAATATAATTTAAACCGCTGCATAGAGGAGTTTATGCAACGCTATCCAGCATTCAGACAAGTCCCTCGGAGCGTACTGTTGTCAAAAGTGTCCAGGTACCGTCAAATTCACATACTTTTGTTTGAAATATAAACGTCTTACATTTTATCAGTATACGATATAAATTTTTCGTCATTCTCACGCTTCATTAAAATGTCTTTTAATGTTGGTACCCTTATGTCTTTTAAAACCAATAGGTACATCAAACATTTCCAAGATACAGGATCAGTTACTCGCAAAAAGAGAGACACTGGACATTATAAAGTGACTGGTTCCAATCTAGAAGCAATAAATAATGTTATGACAGAAAGGCCTCGAGCGTACCTTCTCGCAATACAGACAGTGTTTAAGGGGAAGAGAGAAAGGAAATACAAGAAAATGACAACATAAGACTGTGTACTGGATATATTTTCTTGTTTAGACTTGGATAAAAGCTTTGTGTATATTGTAACACTAATTTATTTTTCTTTCCTAGAAAATGTTCTGCTTATTTTCTGGTATGTAATGAAGTTACATTGTAATAAAGCTGTGGACGATGGAAAAGAATTGAGATCAAATTGAAATATTTCTATTTTACGTGACAGTTTACAATATGTATATATGTCTGCTATAACAGAAAAACAGATGTTCATTGTGAAATAAGTGTTCATTGTCTTATCATTTCGCATATTCTTCATGGTATACTTTTATGGCTGCATAATTAGCTTTGCAGTACATTGCACTGTAGTATATAGTTTTTTATAAACAGTTATCGTATCTATGCACCAGGTGAAATTATGCACCTTTATATTACGGTGGCAAACCCACCTCTCAAATAGTATATTTATCTGTGGTAGTGGGACACCTCAAAGCTGCTGTCAGCACATCAAAAAACAATCGCAAGCCGCTAGGGGAATCGTATAAAAGTCGCTCCATCAGCGATGCTATTGATGACGTCAAATTAAACGGTAAAATTACAGATAAAATGACACCGTGTATATTGTTTGTTAGTCTAGCAAAAATTCGAGAACGGCTGAACCGATTTGCCTAATTTTGGTTTTGAAATATTTGTATAAGTCCAAGAGAGGTTTAAAAGGTGAGAAATAATAGGAAGTAATAATGGACCGGGTCATCAACTAAATATAAAAGTACACACACAGATTTCTAAGGAATACATACACCTTCATTTATTTACGACAAACACATTACAAAATAGAAAGATATTCCACTCCTTGCCAAAGTCCTCAAAGATATTTCACTTATCATATGTTGTTAAACAACGTTTATCGTTTGTTATCAAGTTCGTATAAATTACCTAAGGATTTCTGTCACTTCTGAGACTCGAAAGAGAAGCTTATTCGGCGTGTTTTTCCGGACATAACACAACAATATACTACCCACAAATGGCTGAGTGAACGAGCAATGATGACAGATGTCAATGGTCTCAATGCGACAATACAGAATTTTGTTACGGGGCAGTTGTTTACAATCAGTTGATACAGATGACCAAGATGACGTAGTCAACTATTCCACAGATTTTGTAAATTTATTAGAATTGCCTGGACTCTCACCTTACAATTTAAAAATAAAATTAGGATCAGTTGTTATCATACTGCGTAACATTAACCAAACACGAGGGTGCAATGGAACGAGATTAACTGTGAAAAAGCTAATGAATAACGTCATCGAGGCAACAATCAAGGGAAAGTACAAAGGAGAGGATATCTTGATCACCATATTCCGATGTTTCCAAAGAATTTATCTTTTGATGTTAAGCGTCTACAATTTCCCGTCGTTTGTCCTTTGTGGCGACCATAAATAAATCGCAAGGGCAGTCATTGGAAGTTTGGGGAATTAACTTAGAGTTTCCCTGTTTCTCTCAGAAAAACTGTAAGTCGCTTGTAAGTCGGAAAAATTTAATTTTTATATATTTACACACCACAAAAAAGACAAAAAATATTATCAGAGAACTTTAAATTGATTAACTTAATTGTAACTGTGTTGTATTTAAACTGCAACCCCAATAGCAGAATAAATAACTATGTAATCTGAATTGGTTTTATTTATACAGATAATTTCAGACAACTTGTATTGGCGGTACAAAGTTTGCCGGATCAGCTAGTAAATAATAAATAAACAAAAATGCAGATTTTTTCTTTTAAAGGTCTCTTAGACATGTACTATCTTAGAAATCTCAGTATCTAATGTCTGGGTGAAATGCAGTACTTCTCTACTTAACCAGATAGTATAGAAAATAGAAATGGTTCTTAGGGGTTCAGGAGCCCTCAAAAGTTGCACTTCCTTAGAAATATTAGTATAAAATGTTTGGGTGAAATGCAACACTCCTCTACCTAACTTAATATGTAGTAAAGAGGGTAAAAATAGTTTTTTGAGGGGTATTATCGGTGAAATCGCAGCACCAACATTTGATACAATACTTCCTCTATCTAAAGTGCCATATACAATAAAGCAGGGAGGCTATTCTTAGATGTGAGTGAGATACATTGAACCAGCATACTCTGAACTTTGAACAATAAGATGCCGTCATTGTTTCCTGAGTATGCCAGAAGCGTAGCAGTGAACACAAAGACTTAAGGTCAAAAACTCGTTGGCTAAAGCTGTCGACTTCCCTTGCCAACACACAATATGGAACACCTGTCTCCACGAACACTGTTGGAAGTGCCAGACGTTTCAGTTTTAACATGATATTCAAATCTTTAGCCTCGAGGCGATACTGTCAGCTGTCATACATATTACAGTAATGAAATGGGCTATTCATTGAAACCAATTAGTTTGAACTGAACTTGCCAAATTTCTATTTCTTAATTGGAGGCTTTTGAAAATGTATATTATGAAAAATATATTGCCTGTTAATAGGTGCCCCCATTAACGTTTTAGGACATTTGGTGCTTTAGTTTTAGAACAAAATTGCTCTTGGCAATGACATTGGCTGTTTGTATATAAATTCACAAATGTACACACATTAATAGTGTCATACATAGAGACTAGAAAGAAGAAGGAACAAAATCCCCACGCTTCAAACCCCGAAGCTCTATTTGGAGGCTGGATGCTAACCACCAGACTACAGAAACGTGTTTCATTTATCTGTCGAAGTTAATATTCTTAGAACTTAGAGAGGTATTACCCTACTCTGCTCAGCCTATAAAATGTATACGATGATTATAAATAATAGATTATTAAGAATAATAGAAACACTTTCATGGAAGAACAGACAGGATTTAGGAAAGGACGAAGTTGTATAGATAATGTCTTCTCCCTCAAACAAATAATTGAAAAACGAAAAAAAAGCCATAAAACGCACAATATCTTTATAGATTACAAAAAAGCCTTCCATAAAATATCTAGATTAAAATTATGGGAAATCCTAGAGAAAAAAGGAATACCAAAACATCTACTAAATGTAATAAAAAGCTTATATGCAGACACAAAAATCACATTAAATAACCGAGAAGTAATACTGATTTCAAGAGGGGTTAGGCAAGGTTGTCCAAAGTCAACCAATCCGTTTTATATATATAGTCATGATCAGATAATGGAAACTTAGTGACGTGTGTGGTAGTGCTGGATGTTTGCAAAAGTCTGGTTGCAAACCAGAGAATTTGAATTGTTTTAAAGAACATCAACGGGAGAAAGGTATTGTTTAAATTGTGTAATAATATTAATTTAAAATACAAATAATATTGAAGTTGAGTTTCGGATTTAGCTTAAAGAGAATTTTCCATCCTCTTTTTATTTCCTTCTCATTAAGTTCCCATACTTAAACTAACCGAGACTACTCCTAGAGATAAGATTCCATCAGCTTCTAGGAGAGCAACCGGAGGAATTCCAGAGATATAGCAACGAAAGATTCTGAGAGTATTATTGTTATCCATGTATTCTGACTAATACTGCTGCGAATACATCTTTATCATCCGCACCATCACAAATGGAATCCTGTTACAGAGTCGAATTTTTGAGTGGCATAGATTGTGTAGTAGAGAAAGTAACAAGATTAATTTGAAGAGCTATCTATAAAAATAAACGATAGTGGGCAGGGAAACCATATGAAAGTAGTACATCATAGTTTTGAACTTGATTTAGGTGAAAACGAGATAGTACATTAATTTTAGCCCTTTTAGTCAGAAATTATTTTGCTACATATGCCGTTCTTCCTCTAACTCGTTCTTCCTATTGGTAAGGCAGTCTCGGACCCCTTCAAGCAAATGACGTGAATAGCCATGATCGTTACCGCGACATGAACTAGCCATCCACTCAAAGCCGGAGATCGCGAGTTCGAGTCTCCACAACCGCAGTCAAAAGTACCTGTAGTAAAGGTTGTGGGAGGGCCCACGAAAAGTAATTGGTGTGATGGCACACGTGGCTGATGGCGGGTTATCATTTGACTGCGGTTGCATGAAGTTTGCCTCTTTTCTTAAAAAAGTACAATTCAGAACATCTCACCAAATACACATGTTTAATTGGTTAAGGACAGTAAAGCAAGAACATATCACAAAAACATTAAAAAATCATTACGTACATAATAATGGACACCTGAAAGGGTTAAGAAAGATAGATAAACACAGAAACCTTTTAGTAAATCTGCTGTTAAAACAGGAGGCTTCGAAACAAGTACATCCGGTGAAATCTGAAATTGGCTTATTGGATGGAATACAATATTTCACATCCCCATGAAAGTGGCAGAGGAAGACTGGCAGGACCCACGACACTATTGTAAAATCGCAGTAGGGCTTATTTCTAAACTTTGGCAAGTTTACATCAACACAAAGAACGTAAAACGCAGCTAATGACGAGCTGTGTAATTGTTCATTACTGTGTTCTGTGTTAAAAATAAGTTTGTTTTCCGGCCTACGCATTGTCTCTGCTCGTGTCAGGCTGTAAATACTGCGTATTATAACGGCTCTTACCGTTCCAAGTCATTTCGCCCCCGTCTGTCCTACGACAAAGACAAAACACGTCCGACACTCGAGGAAAACAGTTCCGAGATTAGCAGATTTGGGAACAGTCAAGGACATCTTTATGTCTTACATTCATTTTCCTGTTTTGCATTGATACTGTTGTCAAACTTTCATTTGTTGCTTTAGTTTTAATTTTTCTGTTGGCTACCTATATACAGAATGTAACTTTATATCATATGTAAAGTCCGGTGCACGGAAATGTACGATGCTGTTGGTATATTTTGGTGTTTTACTTTATACTCGGTGTTCATTTTTATTCGTTGTTTCCCGCCCTCCGATTGAGCAAGAATGACGTCATAGTTGAGTGGTGAGTCTATCTTGAAATCATAGTGCCCCTACGGAGAAGAAGCGACAGTTTTTGCGGAGCAATAGGCAAATTACAGCGCCCTGAGTGTGGTTGCGCTAGTAACTAATACAAATAGCTTCCCCTTTCGCCACTTTTTACGGTAATCGTGATTAACATTCTAGTACATACATATGTATAAGCAGCACGCACATTTCTGCTCTAAAGGTAGGGTATGGAAATGAACACAGACCACCGCGTCTTCATGGCTAAATGCTACTTTTGTACCGGCATTAAAATTGGTGCGACATATAAATATAGTTTAAACCGCTGCATAGAGGAGTTTATGCAACGCTATCCAGCACTCAGGCAGTCCCTCGGAGCGTAATGTTGTCAAAAGTGTTCAAATTGACACACTTTTGTTTGCAACATAAACGTCTTACGTTGTATCAGTATACGACATAAATTTTTGGTCATTCTCACGCTTAATTAAAATGTCCCTTAATGTTGGTATCCTTATGTCTTTTAAAACCAATAGATACATCAAACATTTCTAAGATACAGGAGATAGTCGCAAAAAGAGAGACACTGAACGCTATAAAGTGACTGATTCCAATCTAGAAGCAATGCAATTAAATACAGACAGCGTTTAAGGGGAACAGAGAAAGGAAATATAAGAAAATGGACACATAAGACTATGTAGTAGAGATATTTTCTTGTTTAGACTTGGATAAAAGCTTTGTACATATTGTAACACTAATTTATTTTTCATTCCTAGAACATGTTCTGCTAATTTTCTGGTTTGTGATGAAGTTACATTGTAAGGAAACTGTGGGTGATAGAAAATAATTGAGAACAAATTGAAATATTTCTATTTTATGTGATAGGTTTAAATATGCATATATGTCTACTATAACAGAAAAACAGATGTTCGTTGTGAAATATGTGTTCATTGACTTATCATTTCGTATATTCTTCACAGTATACTTTTATGACTGCATAATTAACTTTGGATTGCAGTATATAGTTTTTTAACAACAGTTATCGTATCTACGCACCAGGCGAAATTACGCACTTTCATATTATGCGGGCAGACCCATCTCTCAAATGGTATATAGAGGAAGGCCTCGAAGCTTCTGTCAGCACATCAAATGGCTAGAGGAATCGTATGTAAACTTACACCATCAGCGATGCTATTGATGCCATCAAATTTTACGTGACAAAATCACAAATAAAACGGAACACCGTATATAATGTTGGCATAACCATTTCACCATTCGTGTTCTACACCAGTCCTGGCTGTGTCAATCTGTTATTGTTCTATATCAAAGTCCACTAACACAAGCAATGCCCGATAAACAAAGCGTGTAGCCAAGGTGCGTAGTTCAAGGGGAGGGTTAAGGAGGAATTTAAGCTTAGTGGAACGATTGTCAACACCACCTCCTTGCTGTGTCCGTCGCTCATTGGTTTGATGTCATTACTCTCGCATTCTGTTTCGGGAACCGTTAGGGACAAGGGGTGGGTTACATGAAACAGCTCTGTTGAATATATTGTCATCTATACTATGTATTACATTTGTCCTTTATACTATGTAATCCATTTGAAGCGAGCCAATAATATGAATAACAAACCGAAAGTAACCGCGCTTATTGAACAAGGATATAGCACTCAGGCTACGTTCAGCTTGCAACCCTGGCTGCCTAAAAACCCGGACTGAATTCCATAGAAAATGTGTGGGTAGAAATGCAAAAACAGATGAACAGAGCTATATGTCACAATAGACCTCACACAGGTAACACGCTATGGGAGCTGGTGGAGAATGCCTGGGACAAATGTATACACTCACAGAAATATATTCAGAACCTAAATAGTTCAGTACCACACAGAATGGGCGATGTTACAAGTAATGGGGGGTCGTAATTTTTGTAGTAATCGAATTAACTCTGAGGCTACTCATTTGTAAACTTAAGATAGGTATACTTAGTTATAACAGCTGCGTTGTCCGAGTGGTTCAGGAGTTGGACTCGAAATCCAATGGATTCTACCTGCACAGTTTCGAATCCTGTCCGCAGCGAATGCTACTTTTGTAGTAATCAAATTAACTCTGAGACTAGACATGAGTAAACTTGAGATAGATGTGCCTTGGTGTAACAGCTGCGGCGTCCGAGTGGTTAAGAAGTTGGACTTGAAATCCAATGGGTTCTACCCGCACAGGTTCGAATCCTGTCTGCAGCGAATGTATTATTGTAGTAATCAAATTAACTCTGAGACTAGACATGTGTAAACTTGAGATAGATATCCTCTGTTGTAACAGCTGCGGTGTCCGAGTGATTAAGGAGTTGGACTTGAAATCCAATGGGTTCTACCTGCACAGGATCGAATCCTGTCTGCAGCGAATGCATTTTTGTAGTAATCAAATTAACTCTGAGACTAGACATGTGTAAACTTGAGATAGATGTCCTTCGTTATAACAGCTGCGGTGTCCGAGTGGTTAAGGAGTTGGACTTGAAATCCAATGGGTTCTACCCGCACAGGTTCGAATTCTGTCCGTAGCGAATGTACTTTAGAAGTAATCAAATTAACTCTGAGACTAGACATGTGTAAACTTGAGATAAATATCTTTTTGTTATAACAGCAGCGGTGTCCGAGTGGTTAAGGAGTTGTACTTGAAATCCAATGGGCTCTGCTCGCACAGGTTCGAATCCTGTCTGCAGCGAATGAGTGTTTAGAGTAATCAAATTAACTCTGAGACTAGACATGTGTAAACTTGAGATAGATGTCCTTTGTTATAACAGCTGCGGTGTCCGAGTGGTTAAGGAGTTGGACTTGAAATCCAATGGGTTCTACCCGCACAGGTTCGAATTCTGTCCGTAGCGAATGTACTTTAGTAGTAATCAAATTAACTCTGAGACTAGACATGTGTAAACTTGAGATAAATATCTTTTTGTTATAACAGCAGCGGTGTCCGAGTGGTTAAGGAGTTGTACTTGAAACCCAATGGGCTCTGCTCGCACAGGTTCGAATCCTGTCTGCAGCGAATGAGTGTTTCTAGTAATCAAATTAACTCTGAGACTAGACATGTGTAAACTTGAGATATATATCCTTTGTTGTAACAGCTGCGGTGTCCGAGTGGTTAAGGAGTTGGACTTGAAATCCAATGGGTTCTACCCGCACAGGTTCGAATCCTGTCTGCAGCGAATGTATTATTGTAGTAATCAAATTAACTCTGAGACTAGACATGTGTAAACTTGAGATAGATATCCTCTGTTGTAACAGCTGCGGTGTCCGAGTGATTAAGGAGTTGGACTTGAAATCCAATGGGTTCTACCTGCACAGGATCGAATCCTGTCTGCAGCGAATGCATTTTTGTAGTAATCAAATTAACTCTGAGACTAGACATGTGTAAACTTGAGATAGATGTCCTTCGTTATAACAGCTGCGGTGTCCGAGTGGTTAAGGAGTTGGACTTGAAATCCAATGGGTTCTACCCGCACAGGTTCGAATTCTGTCCGTAGCGAATGTACTTTAGAAGTAATCAAATTAACTCTGAGACTAGACATGTGTAAACTTGAGATAAATATCTTTTTGTTATAACAGCAGCGGTGTCCGAGTGGTTAAGGAGTTGTACTTGAAATCCAATGGGCTCTGCTCGCACAGGTTCGAATCCTGTCTGCAGCGAATGAGTGTTTAGAGTAATCAAATTAACTCTGAGACTAGACATGTGTAAACTTGAGATAGATGTCCTTTGTTATAACAGCTGCGGTGTCCGAGTGGTTAAGGAGTTGGACTTGAAATCCAATGGGTTCTACCCGCACAGGTTCGAATTCTGTCCGTAGCGAATGTACTTTAGTAGTAATCAAATTAACTCTGAGACTAGACATGTGTAAACTTGAGATAAATATCTTTTTGTTATAACAGCAGCGGTGTCCGAGTGGTTAAGGAGTTGTACTTGAAACCCAATGGGCTCTGCTCGCACAGGTTCGAATCCTGTCTGCAGCGAATGAGTGTTTCTAGTAATCAAATTAACTCTGAGACTAGACATGTGTAAACTTGAGATATATATCCTTTGTTGTAACAGCTGCGGTGTCCGAGTGGTTAAGGAGTTGGACTTGAAATCCAATGGGTTCTGCTCGCACAGGTTCGAATCCTGTCTGCAGCGAATGTATTTTTGTAGTAATCAAATTAACTCCGAGACTAGACATGTGTAAACTTGAGATAGATATCCTTTGTTACAACAGCTGCGGTGTCCGAGTGGTCAAGGAGTTGGACTTGAAATGTATGTATGTATGTATTTATTTATTAGCTGCAATTGGGTACTACCCGGTGGCAGAGTTAAGAATACATATCAAATTACAATTACTAGATTTACTAGGTTCTACCCGCACAGGTTCGAATCCTGTCTGCAGCGAATGAATTTTTGTAGTAATCAAATAAACTCTGAGACTAGACATGTGTAAACTTGGGATAGATGTCCTTTGTTATAACAGCTGCGGTGTCCGAGTGGTTAAGGAGTTGGACTTGAAATCCAATGGGTTCTGCCCGCACAGGTTCGAATCCTGTCTGCAGCGAATGTATTATTGTAGTAATCAAATTAACTCTGAGACTACACATGTGTGAACTTGAGATAGATATCCTCTGTTGTAACAGCTGCGGTGTCCGAGTGATTAAGGAGTTGGACTTGAAATCCAATGGGTTCTACCTGCACAGGATCGAATCCTGTCTGCAGCGAATGCATTTTTGTAGTAATCAAATTAACACTGAGACTAGACATGTGTAAACTTGAGATAGATGTCCTTTGTTATAACAGCTGCGGTGTCCGAGTGGTTAAGGAGTTGGACTTGAAATCCAATGGGTTCTACCCGCACAGGTTCTAATCCTGTCCGCAGCGAATGTACTTTTGTAGTAATCAAATTGACTCTGAGACTGGACATGTGTAAACTTGAGATAGATATCCTTTGTTATAACAGCTGCGGTGTCCGAGTGGTTAAGGAGTTGGACTTGAAATCCAATGGGTTCTACCCGCACAGGTTCGAATCCTGTCCGCAGCGAATGTACTTTTGTAGTAATCAAATTGACTCTGAGACTAGACATGTGTAAACTTGAGATAGATGTCCTTTGTTATAACAGCTGCGGTGTCCGAGTGGTTAAGGAGTTGGACTTGAAATCCAATGGGTTCTACCTGCACAGGATCGAATCCTGTCTGCAGCGAATGCAATTTTGTAGTAATCAAATTAACACTGAGACTAGACATGTGTAAACTTGAGATAGATGTCCTTTGTTATAACAGCTGCGGTGTCCGAGTGGTTAAGGAGTTGGACTTGAAATCCAATGGGTTCTACCCGCACAGGTTCGAATCCTGTCCGTAGCGAATGTACTTTTGTAGTAATCAAATTGACTCTGAGACTGGACATGTGTAAACTTGACATAGATGTCCTTTGTTATAACAGCTGCGGTGTCCGAGTGGTTAAGGAGTTGGACTTGAAATCCAATGGGTTCTACCCGCACAGGTTCGAATTCTGTCCGTAGCGAATGTACTTTTGTAGTAATCAAATTAACTCTGAGACTAGACATGTGTAAACTTGAGATAAATATCTTTTTGTTATAACAGCTGCGGTGTCCGAGTGGTTAAGGAGTTGTACTTGAAATCCAATGGGCTCTGCTCGCACAGGTTCGAATCCTGTCTGCAGCGAATGAGTGTTTCTAGTAATCAAATTAACTCAGAGACTAGACATGTGTAAACTTGAGATATATATCCTTTGTTGTAACAGCTGCGGTGTCCGAGTGGTTAAGGAGTTGGACTTGAAATCCAATGGGTTCTGCTCGCACAGGTTCGTATCCTGTCTGCAGCGAATGTATTTTTGTAGTAATCAAATTAACTCCGTGACTAGACATGTGTAAACTTGAGATAGATATCCTTGGTACAACAGCTGCGGTGTCCGAGTGGTCAAGGAGTTGGACTTGAAATGTATGTATGTATTTATTTATTAACTGCAATTGGGTACTACCCGGTGGCAGAGTTAAGAATACAGATCAAATTACAATTACTAGATTTACTAGGTTCTACCCGCACAGGTTCGAATCCTGTCTGCAGCGAATGAATTTTTGTAGTAATCAATAAACTCTGAGACCAGACATGTGTAAACTTGGGATAGATGTCCTTTGTTATAACAGCTGCGGTGTCCGAGTGGTTAAGGAGTTGGACATGAAATCCAATGGGTTCTACCCGCACAGATTCGAATCCTGTCTGCAGCGAATGTACTTTTGTAGTAATCAAATTAACTCTAAGACTAGACATGTGTAAACTTGAGATAGATGTCAATCGCTGTAACAGCTGCGGTGTCCGAGTGGTTATGTAGTTGGACTTGAAATCCAATGGGTTCTACCCGCACAGGTTCGAATCCTGTCCGCAGCGAATGTATTTTTTGTAGTAATCAAATTGATTGTGAAACTGGACATGTGTAAACTTGAGATAGATGCCGATTGGTGTAACAGCTGCGGTGTCCGAGTGGCTAAGGAGTTGGACTCGAAATCCAATGCGTTCTACCCGCATAGGTTCGAATCCTGTCCGCAGCGAATGCATTTTTGTAGTAATCAAATTGATTCTGAAACTAGACATGTGTAAACTTGAGATAGATGCCGATTGGTGTAACAGCTGCGGTGTCCGAGTGCTTAAGGAGTTGGACTCGAAATCTAATGGGTTCTACCCGCACAGGTTCGAATCCTCTCTGCAGCGAATGTATTTTTGTAGTAATCAAATTGATTCTGAAACTAGACATGTGTAAACTTGAAATAGATGCAGATTGGTGTAACAGCTGCGGTGTCCGAGTGGTTAAGGAGTTGGACTCGAAATCCAAGGGGTTCTACCCGCACAGGTTCGAACACTGTCCGCAGCGAATGTGTTTTTTGTAGTAATCAAATTAACTCTGAGACTAGACATGAGTAAACTTGAGATAGATGTCGTTTGTTATAACAGCTGCGGTGTCCGAGTGGTTAAGGAGTTGGACTCGAAATCCAATGGGTTCTAGCCGCACAGGTTCGAATGCTGTCCGTAGCGAATGTATTTTTGTAGTAATCAAATTAACTCTGTGACTAGACATGTGTAAACTTCAGATAGATGTCCCTTGGTGCAACAGCTGCGGTGTCGAAGTAATTAGGTAGTTGGACTTGAAATCCAATGGGTTCTACCCGCACAGGTTCGAATCCTGTCCGTAGCGAATGTATTTTTGTAGTAATCAAATTAACTCTGAGACTAGACATGTAAAAAGTTGAGATATATCCTTTGTTATAATAGCTGCGGTGTCCGTGTGGTTAAGGAGTCAGACTTCAATGGGTTCTACCCGCATAGGTTCGAATCCTGTCTGCAGCGAATATACTTTTGTAGTAATCAAATCAACTATGAGACTAGACATGTTTAAACTTGAGATATATATGCTTTGTTGAAACAGCTGCGGTGTCCGAGTGGTTAAGGAGTTGAACTTGAAATCCAATGGGTTCTACCCGCACAGGTTCGAATCCTGTCCGTAGCGAATGTATTTTTGTAGTAATCAAATTAACTATGAGACTAGACATGTTTAAACTTGAGATATATATGCTTTGTTATAACAGCTGCGGTGTCCGAGTGGTTAAGGAGTTGAACTTGAAATCCAATGGGTTCTACCCGCACAGGTTCGAATCCTGTCCGTAGCGAATGTATTTTTGTAGTAATCAAATTAACTCTGTGACTAGACATGTGTAAACTTCAGATAGATATCCCTTGGTGCAACAGCTGCGGTGTCCGAGTGGTTAAGTAGTTGGACCTGAAATCCAATGGGTTCTACCCGCACAGTTTCGAATCCTGTCCGCAGCGAATGTACTTTTTGTAGTAGTCAAATTAACTCTGAAACTAGACATGTGTAAACTTAGATACACTATGTTACAACAGCAGCGGTGTCCGAGTGATTAAGGAGTTGGACTTGAAATCCAATGGGTTCTACCCGCACAGGTTCGAATCCTGTCTGCAGCGAATGAGTTTTTGTAGTAATCAAATTAACTCTGAGACTAGACATGTGTAAACTTGGGATAGATGTCCTTTGTTATAATAGCTGCGGTGTCCGAGTGGTTAAGGAGTTGTACTTGAAATCCAATGGGTTCTACCCGCACAGGTTCGAATCCTGTCTGCAGCGAATTAGTTTTTGTAGTAATCTAATTAACTCTGAGACTTGACATGTGTAACTTGAGATAGATGTCCTTTGTTATAACAGCTGCGGTGTCCGAATGGTTAAGGAGTTGTACTTGAAATCCAATGGGATCTACCCGCACAGGTTCGAATCCTGTCTGCAGCGAATTTGTTTTTGTAGTAATCAAATAAACTCCGAGACTAGACATCTGTAAACTTGAGATAGATGTCGATTGCTGTAACAGCTGCGGTGTCTGAGTGGTTTAGTAGTTGGACTTGAAATCCAATGGGTTCTACCCGCACAGGTTCTAATCCTGTCCGCAGCGAATTTGTTTTTGTGGTAATCAAATTAACTCTGAGACTAGACATGTGAAGACTTGGGATAGATGTCCTTTGTTATAACAGCTGCGGTGTCCGATTGGTTAAGGAGTTGTACTTGAAATCCAATGGGTTCTACCCGCAAAGGTTCGAATCCTGTCCGCAGCGAATGTATTTCTTGTAGTAATCAAATTAACTTTAAGAATAGACATGTGTAAACTTAGATACACCATGTTACAACAGCTGCAGTGTCCGTGTGGTTAAGGAGTTGTACTTGAAATCCAATGTGTTCTACCCGCACAGGTTCGAATCCTGTCCGCAGCGAATGTGTCCTTTGTAGTAATCAAATTAACTCTGAGACTAGATATGTGTAAACTTGAGATATATATCCTTTGTTATAACAGCTGCGGTGTCCGAGTGGTTAAGGAGTTAGACTTCAATGGGTTCTACCCGCAAAGGTTCGAATCCTGTCTGCAGCGAATGAATTTGTGTAGTAATCAAATTAACTCTGAGACTAGACATGTGTAAACTTGAGATACATATCCTTTGTTGTAACAGCTTCGGTGTCCGTGTGGTTAAGGAGTTGGACTTGAAATCCAATGGGTTCTACCCGCACAGGTTCGAATCCTGTCTGCAGAAAATGAATTTTTGTAGTAATCAAATTAACTCTGAGACTAGACATGTGTAAACTTGAGATACATATCCTTAGTTGTAACAGGTGCGGTGTCCGAGTGGTTAAGGAGTTGGACTTGAAATCCAATGGGTTCTACCCGCACAGGTTCGAATCCTGTCTGCAGCGAATGAATTTTTGTAGTAATCAAATTAACTCTGAGACTAGACATGTGTAAACTTGAGATACATATCCTTTGTTGTAACAGGTGCGGTGTCCGAGTGGTTAAGGAGGTGGACTTGAAATCCAATGGGTTCTACCCGCATAGTTTCCAATCCTGTCCGCAGCGAATTTATATTTGTAGTAAACAAATTAACTCTGAGACTAGACATGTGTAAACTTCAGATAGATGTCCCTTGGTCCGAGTGGTTAAGGAGTTGTACTTGAAATGCAATGGGTTCTACCCGCACAGGTTCGAATCCTGTCTGCAGCGAATGTGTTTTTGTAGTAATCAAATTAACTCTGAGACTAGATATGTGTAAACTTGAGATATATATGCTTTGTTATAACAGCTGCGGTGTCCGAGTGGTTAAGTAGTTGAACCTGAAATACAATGGGTTCTACCCGCACAGGTTCGAATCCTGTCTGCAGCGAATGAATTTTTGTAGTAATAAAATTAACTCTGAGACTAGATATGTGTAAACTTGAGATATATATGCTTTTTTATAACAGCTGCGGTGTCCGAGTGGCTAAGGAGTTAGACTTCAATGGGTTCTACCCGCACAGGTTCAAATCCTGTCTGCAGCGAATGTACTTTTGTAATAATCAAATTAACTCTGAGACTAGACATGTGTAAACTTAGGTACACTTTGTTACAACAGCTGCGGTGTCCGAGTGGTTAAGGAGTTGTACTTGAAATCCAATGGGTTCTACCCGCACAGGTTCGAACCCTGTCCGCAGCGAATGTATTTTTTGTAGTAATCAGATTAACTCTGAGACTAGACATGTGTAAACTTAGATTGACATTGTTACAACAGCTGCCGTGTCCGAGTGGTTAAGTAGTTGGACCTGAAATCCAATGGGTTCTACCCGCACAGTTTCGAATCCTGTCCGCAGCGAATGTACTTTTTGTAGTAGTCAAATTAACTCTGAAACTAGACATGTGTAAACTTAGATACACTATGTTACAACAGCAGCGGTGTCCGAGTGATTAAGGAGTTGGACTTGAAATCCAATGGGTTCTACCCGCACAGGTTCGAATCCTGTCTGCAGCGAATGAGTTTTTGTAGTAATCAAATTAACTCTGAGACTAGACATGTGTAAACTTGGGATAGATGTCCTTTGTTATAATAGCTGCGGTGTCCGAGTGGTTAAGGAGTTGTACTTGAAATCCAATGGGTTCTACCCGCACAGGTTCGAATCCTGTCTGCAGCGAATTAGTTTTTGTAGTAATCTAATTAACTCTGAGACTTGACATGTGTAACTTGAGATAGATGTCCTTTGTTATAACAGCTGCGGTGTCCGAATGGTTAAGGAGTTGTACTTGAAATCCAATGGGATCTACCCGCACAGGTTCGAATCCTGTCTGCAGCGAATTTGTTTTTGTAGTAATCAAATAAACTCCGAGACTAGACATCTGTAAACTTGAGATAGATGTCGATTGCTGTAACAGCTGCGGTGTCTGAGTGGTTTAGTAGTTGGACTTGAAATCCAATGGGTTCTACCCGCACAGGTTCTAATCCTGTCCGCAGCGAATTTGTTTTTGTGGTAATCAAATTAACTCTGAGACTAGACATGTGAAGACTTGGGATAGATGTCCTTTGTTATAACAGCTGCGGTGTCCGATTGGTTAAGGAGTTGTACTTGAAATCCAATGGGTTCTACCCGCAAAGGTTCGAATCCTGTCCGCAGCGAATGTATTTCTTGTAGTAATCAAATTAACTTTAAGAATCGACATGTGTAAACTTAGATACACCATGTTACAACAGCTGCAGTGTCCGTGTGGTTAAGGAGTTGTACTTGAAATCCAATGTGTTCTACCCGCACAGGTTCGAATCCTGTCCGCAGCGAATGTGTCCTTTGTAGTAATCAAATTAACTCTGAGACTAGATATGTGTAAACTTGAGATATATATCCTTTGTTATAACAGCTGCGGTGTCCGAGTGGTTAAGGAGTTAGACTTCAATGGGTTCTACCCGCAAAGGTTCGAATCCTGTCTGCAGCGAATGAATTTGTGTAGTAATCAAATTAACTCTGAGACTAGACATGTGTAAACTTGAGATACATATCCTTTGTTGTAACAGCTTCGGTGTCCGTGTGGTTAAGGAGTTGGACTTGAAATCCAATGGGTTCTACCCGCACAGGTTCGAATCCTGTCTGCAGAAAATGAATTTTTGTAGTAATCAAATTAACTCTGAGACTAGACATGTGTAAACTTGAGATACATATCCTTAGTTGTAACAGGTGCGGTGTCCGAGTGGTTAAGGAGTTGGACTTGAAATCCAATGGGTTCTACCCGCACAGGTTCGAATCCTGTCTGCAGCGAATGAATTTTTGTAGTAATCAAATTAACTCTGAGACTAGACATGTGTAAACTTGAGATACATATCCTTTGTTGTAACAGGTGCGGTGTCCGAGTGGTTAAGGAGGTGGACTTGAAATCCAATGGGTTCTACCCGCATAGTTTCCAATCCTGTCCGCAGCGAATTTATATTTGTAGTAAACAAATTAACTCTGAGACTAGACATGTGTAAACTTCAGATAGATGTCCCTTGGTCCGAGTGGTTAAGGAGTTGTACTTGAAATGCAATGGGTTCTACCCGCACAGGTTCGAATCCTGTCTGCAGCGAATATGTTTTTGTAGTAATCAAATTAACTCTGAGACTAGATATGTGTAAACTTGAGATATATATGCTTTGTTATAACAGCTGCGGTGTCCGAGTGGTTAAGTAGTTGAACCTGAAATACAATGGGTTCTACCCGCACAGGTTCGAATCCTGTCTGCAGCGAATGAATTTTTGTAGTAATAAAATTAACTCTGAGACTAGATATGTGTAAACTTGAGATATATATGCTTTTTTATAACAGCTGCGGTGTCCGAGTGGCTAAGGAGTTAGACTTCAATGGGTTCTACCCGCACAGGTTCAAATCCTGTCTGCAGCGAATGTACTTTTGTAATAATCAAATTAACTCTGAGACTAGACATGTGTAAACTTAGGTACACTTTGTTACAACAGCTGCGGTGTCCGAGTGGTTAAGGAGTTGTACTTGAAATCCAATGGGTTCTACCCGCACAGGTTCGAACCCTGTCCGCAGCGAATGTATTTTTTGTAGTAATCAGATTAACTCTGAGACTAGACATGTGTAAACTTAGATTGACATTGTTACAACAGCTGCCGTGTCCGAGTGGTTAAGGAATTGTACTTGAAATCCAATGAGTCCTACCCGCACAGGTTCGAATCCTGTCCGCAGCGAATGTATATTTTGTAGTAATCAAATTAACTCTGAGACTAGACATGTGTAAACTTAGATACAGTTTGTTACACCAGCTGAGGTGTCCGAGTGGTTAAGGAGATGTACTTGAAATCCAATGGGTTCTAGCCGCACAGGTTCGAATCCTGTCCGCAGCGAATGTATCTTTTGTAGTAATCAAATTAACTTTGAGACTAGACATGTGTAAACTTAGATACACTTTGTTACAACAGCTGCGGTGTCCGAGTGGTTAAGGAGTTGTACTTGAGATCCAATGGGTTCTAGCCGCACAGGTTCGAATGCTGTCCGTAGCGAATGTATTTTTGTAGTAATCAAATTAACTCTGTGACTAGACATGTGTAAACTTCAGATAGATGTCCCTTGGTGCAACAGCTGCGGTGTCGAAGTGATTAGGTAGTTGGACTTGAAATCCAATGGGTTCTACCCGCACAGGTTCGAATCCTGTCCGTAGCGAATGTATTTTTGTAGTAATCAAATTAACTCTGAGACTAGACATGTAAAAAGTTGAGATATATATCCTTTGTTATAATAGCTGCGGTGTCCGTCTGGTTAAGGAGTTAGACTTCAATGGGTTCTACCCGCATAGGTTCGAATCCTGTCTGCAGAGAATGTACTTTTGTAGTAATCAAATTAACTATGAGACTAGACATGTTTAAACTTGAGATATATATGCTTTGTTGAAACAGCTGCGGTGTCCGAGTGGTTAAGGAGTTGGACTTGAAATCCAATGGGTTCTACCCGCACAGGTTCGAATCCTGTCCGTAGCGAATGTATTTTTGTAGTAATCAAATTAACTCTGTGACTAGACATGTGTAAACTTCAGATAGATATCCCTTGGTGCAACAGCTGCGGTGTCCGAGTGGTTAAGTAGTTGGACCTGAAATCCAATGGGTTCTACCCGCACAGGTTCGAATCCTGTCCGCAGCGAATGTACTTTTTGTAGTAATCAAATTAATTCTGAAACTAGACATGTGTAAACTTAGATACACTTTGTTACATCAGCTGCGGTGTCCGAGTGGTTAAGGAGTTGGACTTGAAATCAAATGGGTTCTACCCGCACAGTTTCGAATCCTGTCTGCAGCGAATGTACTTTTGTAGTAAACAAATTAACTCTAAGACTAGACATGTGTAAACTTGAGATAGATGTCGATTACTGTAACAGCTGCGGTGTCCGAGTGGTTAAGGAGTTGGACTTGAAATCAAATGGGTTCTACCCGCACAGGTTCGAATCCTGTCTGCAGCGAATGTACTTTTGTAGTAAACAAATTAACTCTAAGACTAGACATGTGTAAACTTGAGATAGATGTCGATTACTGTAACAGCTGCGGTGTCCGAGTGGTTAAGGAGTTGGACTTGAAATCAAATGGGTTCTACCCGCACAGGTTCGAATCCTGTCTGCAGCGAATGTACTTTTGTAGTAAACAAATTAACTCTAAGACTAGACATGTGTAAACTTGAGATAGATGTCGATTACTGTAACATCTGCGGTGTCCGAGTGGTTAAGGAGTTGGACTTGAAATCAAATGGGTACTACCCGCACAGGTTCTAATCCTGTCTGCAGCGAATGTACTTTTGTAGTAAACAAATTAACTCTAAGACTAGACATGTGTAAACTTGAGATAGATGTCGATTACTGTAACAGCTGCGGTGTCCGAGTGGTTAAGTAGTTGTACTTGAAATCCAATGGGTTCTACCCGCACAGGTTCGAATCCTGTCCGCAGCGAATTTGTTTTTGTGGTAATCAAATTAACTCTGAGACTAGACATGTGTAGACTTGGGATAGATGTCCTTTGTTATAACAGCTGCGGTGTCCGATTGGTTAAGGAGTTGTACTTGAAATCCAATTGGTCCTACCTGCACAGGTTCGAATCCTGTCTGCAGCGAATATGTTTTTGTAGTAATCAAATTAACTCCCAGACTAGACATGTGTAAACTAGAGATAGATGTCGATTGCTGTAACAGCTGCGGTGTCCGAGTGGTTAGGTAGTTGGACTTGAAATCCAATGGGTTCTACCCGCACAGGTTAAAATCCTGTCCGCAGCGAATGTATTTTTTGTAGTAATCAAATTAAACCTGAGACTAGACATGTGTAAACTTAGATACACTATGTTACAACAGCTGCGGTGTCCGAGGTGTTAAGGAGTTGGACTCGAAATCCAATGGGTTCTACCCGCACAGGTTCGAATCCTGTCCGCAGCGAATGTATTTTTTGTAGTAATCAAATTAACTCTGAGACTAGACATGTGTAAACGTGAGATAGAGGTCGTTTGTTATAACAGCTGCGGTGTCCGAGTGGATATGAAGTTGGACTTGAAATCCAATGGGTTCTACCCGCAAAGGTTCGAATCCTGTCCGCAGCGAATTTATTTCTTTTAGTAATCAAATTAACTCTGAGACTAGACATGTGTAAACTTAGATACACTATGTTACAACAGCTGCGGTGTCCGACTGGTTAAGGAGTTGGACTTTAAATCCAATGGGTTCTACCCGCACAGGTTCGAATCCTGTCTGCAGCGAATGAATTTTTGTAGTAATCAAATTAACTCTAAGACTAGACTAGTGTAAACTTGAGATAGATGTCGATTGCTGTAACAGCTGCGGTGTCTGAGTGGTTAAGGAGTTGGACTTGAAATCAAATGGGTTCTACCCGCACAGGTTCGAATCCTGTCTGCAGCGAATGTACTTTTGTAGTAAACAAATTAACTCTAAGACTAGACATGTGTAAACTTGAGATAGATGTCGATTGCTGTAACAGCTGCGGTGTCCGAGTGGTTAAGTAGTTGTACTTGAAATCCAATGGGTTCTACCCGCACAGGTTCGAATCCTGTCCGCAGCGAATTTGTTTTTGTGGTAATCAAATTAACTCTGAGACTAGACATGTGTAGACTTGGGATAGATGTCCTTTGTTATAACAGCTGCGGTGTCCGATTGGTTAAGGAGTTGTACTTGAAATCCAATGGGTCCTACCTGCACAGGTTCGAATCCTGTCTGCAGCGAATATGTTTTTGTAGTAATCAAATTAACTCCCAGACTAGACATGTGTAAACTAGAGATAGATGTCGATTGCTGTAACAGCTGCGGTGTCCGAGTGGTTATGTAGTTGGACTTGAAATCCAATGGGTTCTACCCGCACAGGTTCGAATCCTGTCCGCAGCGAATGTATTTTTTGTAGTAATCAAATTAAACCTGAGACTAGACATGTGTAAACGTGAGATAGAGGTCGTTTGTTATAACAGCTGCGGTGTCCGAGTGGATATGAAGTTGGACTTGAAATCCAATGGGTTCTACCCGCAAAAGTTCGAATCCTGTCCGCAGCGAATGTATTTCTTGTAGTAATCAAATTAACTCTGAGACTAGACATGTGTAAACTTAGATACACTATGTTACAACAGCTGCGGTGTCTGAGTGGTTAAGGAGTTGGACTTGAAATCCAATGGGTTCTACCCGCACAGGTTCGAATCCTGTCCGTAGCGAATGTATTTTTGTAGTAGTCAAATTAACTCTGAGACTAGATATGTGTAAACTTGATATATATATCCTTTGTTATAACAGCTGCGGTGTCCGAGTGGATATGAAGTTGGACTTGAAATCCAATGGGTTCTACCCGCAAAGGTTCGAATCCTGTCCGCAGCGAATGTATTTCTTGTAGTAATCAAATTAACTCTGAGACTAGACATGTGTAAACTTAGATACACTATGTTACAACAGCTGCGGTGTCCGAGTGGTTAAGGAGTTGGACTTGAAATCCAATGGGTTCTACCCGCACAGGTTCGAATCCTGTCCGTAGCGAATGTATTTTTGTAGTAATCAAATTAACTCTGAGACTAGATATGTGTAAACTTGATATATATATATCCTTTGTTATAACAGCTGCGGTGTCCGAGTGGTTAAGGAGTGAGACTTCAATGGGTTCTACCCGCACAGGTTCGAATACTGTCTGCAGCGAATGTACTTTCTAGTAATCAAATTAACTCTGAGACTAGACATGTGTAAACTTGAGATAGATGTCCTTTGTTCTAACAGCTGCGGTGTCCTTGTGGTTAAGGAGTTGGACTTGAAATCCAATGGGTTCTACCCGCACAGGTTCGAATTCTGGCCGTAGGGAATGTACTTTTGTAGTAATCAAATTAGCTCTGAGACTAGACATGTGTAAACTTGAGATAAATATCTTTTTGTTATAACAGCTGCGGTGTCCGAGTGGTTAAGGAGTTGTACTTGAAATCCAATGGGCTCTGCTCGCACAGGTTCGAATCCTGTCTGCAGCGAATGAGTGTTTCTAGTAATCAAATTAACTCTGAGACTAGACATGTGTTAACTTGAGATATATATTCTTTGTTGTAACAGCTGCGGTGTCCGAGTGGTTAAGGAGTTAGACTTGAAATCCAATGGGTTCTGCTCGCACAGGTTCGAATCCTGTCTGCAGCGAATGTAACTTTGTAGTAATCAAATTAACTCCGAGACTAGACATGTGTAAGCTTGAGATAGATGTCCTTTGTTATAACAGCTGCGGTGTCCGAGTGGTTAAGGAGTTGGACTTGAAATCCAATGGGTTCTACCCGCACAGGTTCGAATCCTGTCTGCAGCGAATGTACTTTTGTAGTAATCAAAGTAACTCTAAGACTAGACATGTGTAAACTTGAGATAGATGTCAATTGCTGTAACAGCTGCGGTGTCCGAGTGGTTAAGTAGTTGGACTTGAAATCCAATGGGTTCTACCCGCACAGGTTCGAATCCTGTCTGCAGCGAATGTATTTTTGTAGTAATCAAATTGATTCTGAAACTAGACATGTGTAAACTTGAAATAGATGCAGATTGGTGTAACAGCCGCGGTGTCCGTGTGGTTAAGGAGTTGGACTCGAAATCAAAGGGGTTCTACCCGCACAGGTTCGAACCCTGTCCGCAGCGAATGTATTTTTTGTAGTAATCAAATTAACTCTGAGACTAGACATGAGTAAACTTGAGATAGATGTCGTTTGTTATAACAGCTGCGGTGTCCGAGTGGTAAAGGAGTTGGACTCGAAATCCAATGGGTTCTACCCGCACAGGTTCGAATCCTGTCCGCAGCGAATGTGTTTTTTGTAGTAATCAGATTAACTCTGAGACTAGACATGTGTAAACTTAGATTGACTTTGTTACAACAGCTGCCGTGTCCGAGTGGTTAAGGAGTTGTACTTGAAATCCAATGAGTCCTACCCGCACAGGTTCGAATCCTGTCCGCAGCGAATGTATCTTTTGTAGTAATCAAATTAACTCTGAGACTAGACATGTGTAAACTTAGATACAGTTTGTTACACCAGCTGAGGTGTCCGAGTGGTTAAGGAGTTGTACTTGAAAACCAATGGGTTCTAGCCGCACAGGTTCGAATCCTGTCCGCAGCGAATGTATCTTTTGTAGTAATCAAATTAACTCTGAGACTAGACATGTGTAAACTTAGATACACTTTGTTACAACAGCTGCGGTGTCCGAGTGGTTAAGGAGTTGGACTTGAAATCCAATGGGTTCTAGCCGCACAGGTTCGAATGCTGTCCGTAGCGAATGTATTTTTGTAGTAATCAAATTAACTCTGTGACTAGACATGTGTAAACTTCAGATAGATGTCCCTTGGTGCAACAGCTGCGGTGTCGAAGTGATTAGGTAGTTGGACTTGAAATCCAATGGGTTCTACCCGCACAGGTTCGAATCCTGTCCGTAGCGAATGTATTTTTGTAGTAATCAATTTAACTCTGAAACTAGACATGTAAAAAGTTGAGATATATGTCCTTTGTTATAATAGCTGCGGTGTCCGTGTGGTTAAGGAGTTAGACTTCAATGGGTTCTACCCGCATAGGTTCGAATCCTGTCTGCAGCGAATGTACTTTTGTAGTAATCAAATTAACTATGAGACTAGACATGTTTAAACTTGAGATATATATGCTTTGTTGAAACAGCTGCGGTGTCCGAGTGGTTAAGGAGTTGGACTTGAAATCCAATGGGTTCTACCTGCACAGGTTCGAATCCTGTCTGCAGCGAATTAGTTTTTGTAGTAATCTAATTAACTCTGAGACTTGACATGTGTAACTTGAGATAGATGTCCTTTGTTATAACAGCTGCGGTGTCCGAATGGTTAAGGAGTTGTACTTGAAATCCAATGGGTTCTACCCGCACAGGTTCGAATCCTGTCTGCAGCGAATATGTTTTTGTAGTAATCAAATAAACTCCGAGACTAGACATCTGTAAACTCTTCCAAAACTCCCCTGGAATTCCATCCGTGCTCACTGCTTTACTGCATTTTAAGCTTCTTATTTGTTGAAAAACTTCATTTTGAGTAATTTCTCTGTCTAATATCTCATCGTCTATCCTCAGGTTGCCCAACTGTATATTATCTCTATTTATCCACTCCCTTTCTGCAACTAGGTCTCTAAAGTACTTCAGCTATTCCTGTGATGTTATCTCATTTTTCACCCACTTCTGTTTATTTCACTCACCATACAACACTACACATTTCATTCCATTTCATACCTCATATTTTATTATTATCGTTTTGTTGTATGGCATCCTTCATTATCTTTCGAATACTATCCTGCCACTTGTTCTTTTTATGTTCTAATAATTTCTTGTACGCTTGTCTACTTATTACCATAATCATCCTATCTCTATCCTCCCCCGTTCTTTTCCAACAAGCCAGGTTTTTAACCACTTCCCTTCTTGCTCTACCACAGTCCTCATCAAACCAGCCATTACTTATTCGTTTCATTTTCCCTTTTACTTTCATTTTCATCCCTGCCCTTGTAACTATTTAGTTTCATTAGCTCCAAGCCTCTTTCTATATTCTCATTCAATGCAACCTCTATGCCTGTTCTTATTATTTTTGATATTTCTGAGTTTATTTCAGTTAGGAATTCCTCCTTCATTTCTTCCCTCCATCTAAATGCACTCACTACTTAAGCCCACCCTCCTCCTTTCTCTTACTTTTTTCTTCTATCAATCCTATTTCTATCCCTAACGGGAAGTGGCCACTGCTCAGTATTCCGTTTGTTATTTTGAAATTATTAATTCTTTCAATAAGCTCCTCACTACACAAGATATAGTCAATCACACTTTGACCGTTGTTATTTGCAAATGTATATTCGCCATCCTCATCCCCTTTTACTGCCCCATTACAAATAAACAAATTATTCAATTCACAGAAATGGAGGAATTTTACCCCCTCTTTGTTGAGTATCTTGTCCTTGCTAGTTCTTACCCATCCATGTGCTTTCTCTCTACCTATTTCACCATCATGCCTTATTAATTTAGTTTTCTCTTCGCCTATTCTAGCATTGAAACCCCCATTAACAAAAACACTATGCCCTGAAATTTGTGTCTTAGCTCCTCCATATCGTCCTCTAGTTTATTAAATGTACTATTGTCAAAAAAGCTTGATGTTGTGGGAGGGTATATATTTAGTTAATAAATTAACTGACCACGGATACCCACCTCGGTAGCGCAGATGGTAGCGTGTCTGCCTCACTTTCAAGAGGTCCCGAATTCGAATCTCGGTCAGGGTGACTTACCTGAATACGTTTTTTCCGGGGTTTTCCCTTATCCTGAAAGACGAATCTTGGGAAAATATAAGCTCTATGGACTATGGGCTCATTTGAGCATCATTTCACCCATTCCATTCATCGTCCAACATGACTTTACGTTGGAGGACGTAAATTGCACACACACACACACACACACACACACACACACACACACACACACACACAAACACACACGCATACACACACGCACACACACACACACACACACACACACGCATACACACAGATACACACTGACCACGGATCACTGCAGTCGAGAAGCGCATGCACGTATTCTTGGATGTTCGGTTCAAGCCCAGTCCGTGACGCAAATTGAATGTAATGTGCTTTGCGTAACTGTGACAATAAGTAGAAAATCAACATGTTTACATTGTGTTTTGTGAACTGTTTGCCACTTTCAAAGCTTAGTATCAATGGCGCAGGTACTAAGAGTAAAGTACTCCGCTATCCAGGCCAGAAATACTATTTTTAAAGTGTATACTTTCTTTAAGGAACTATCTGAAAAAGTGTGTGACCGGATCAATTTTTCACAAAGCCAGAAACTCACGACCAGAGCGTGCAAAGCGAGTTGCATACTGTGTCGCTTATTATGAAACAGGGCAAAACTTCTAGCATAGGAATTGGTGAAACTTTATTTATTCTATTTAAGCTAGCAGTTCCTCTATAATAAATCGTTTTCAGAAATCCGGTACGCTATTTTCAGTAAATAAACATGCTAATATTGATTGTTGCAATGTATAATGTCATCATAACTATCCTTTGCTGATAAATTTACGTTCTGACAATTTGTCAGACGAGAAATGTTCCGCTCTATGGCGCATCAGTTAGCAACAGTGCAGCCACCGCGTGCACGCATTGGTTCAGTTCAGATGACTTCTAAAACCGTACGCCATATAGTTGGTTAGACACTGGCCTATTGATGCGAAGGTCACAGGTTCTTATAAAGAACTTATGTGGGAAGAAATTTAGGCTATCCAGCGACGCTATGACTCTGGCAGCCTCGTTAAATAGACATATTTCATGTATAGCAGTTTTTATGAGCTTTATGCCTCTCAATTATACTTCCAAACTCTGGGAAGGATAGGGAATCATTAAGGCTAGAGAAAAATTCACGATCCCCAAGCCGGGAATCGAGCTTAGAGCCTCGCGAATGCCTGCCACACAGTTTAACTCGCAGCCATTTCTGTACAGCGGAGATTGTTATTAATTCAGGATTTTCTAGTAGAATCTCCTGCAGCTGACACGAACACTGAAGCAGGAACTACCAGACCTCCTGGCCACGCTGTCTATTCTTGTCTGTTTCCGCGAAACTCGATTGGAAACAATGCTCGGCACTTGCAAGCTTGTCTAATTAAACCAGCTAAGCAGGTGTGCCAACTGCAGTTCGCAGCTCTCTAAATACATTAAGATGACGAACTACCAAGCTTAAAACATGCAGCTGTGGTGGTCTTCAAACGAAATATGTTGTAGGAGGTTGCTACTTTTGACGTGCTAAATGCCAGCAAATTCCTTAAGATATGAGAACTTTGGGTTACTATATTTTAATTAAACTTTCTCCTCTTACGGTTTAAATGTGTGAAATGATGTTCAAATGAGCCCAAGGTACATAGAGCTTAGAGTTATCTGACATTCGATTTTGAGGATAATTGAAAATCTCGGAAAATTATTTATCCAGATAACTCAGCCCAACCACGATTAGAACTCCGGACCTCCTAAATGTGAGAGACGTAGCATAATAAATCAGAAGATCAGTTTGGGTCGTCCAAGCGCTGCAAATCTAAATGAAGGCAACAGTCCCAGGTTGTTCAGGATGTACCGAATTGAAGATTGTAACACTCACAGGAATTGAAGAAACGAACATGGCAGCGTGTTCTTTCAGAAAATCTACAATCTACAATCATTTGCTGGACACGCGAAAGAGTTGAAAATGGAGGGAAGAGCGATTGCCATATTGCTGCATTTCAGAAAAAGCTATCATTTGGAGTATTGGTTTGAACAGAAGTTTCTAAGTAGTTTTAGTAGAAAAGAAATTCTTACATAACTATATAAATGCAATGGCGAGGCGTGACTTTCAAAGCGAGTGATACTCCAAATAATAATTTTTATTAAAACAAGAGACACTAATGACTCAAAGAATCAAGTCTACTCATCAATACTCTTTCTATTCTAGTTACACTTAGGCCCTTCTTGCATTAAAAGACTGTATAGAATATATGCAGATATATTACTGTCACCTCCTTCCAATTGTTAGCTTAAAATGGAGAAAGTATACAATTCACACATTTTTGCTAAAAATTTAAAACTTCACAAGAATTGGATAGGTAGACTCAGATTGAAAATTTGAATGCCATAGCTGGGATTTGAGTCACATAACTCCTTAACCCTTAACCACTGAAATACCATGGCCAACATGTCGACATGACATTAAATTCTCCAAATGACTCGTCTGTTTCCCGGTGGACTACTAGAGACTCTCATATGCAATGAGACACGCACCGTTTGTGGCGACTTACAATTCTAAGTACCATATACCGAGCGAGATGGCTCAGGGGTTTCGTCTATGGCCCGCATTCGGGAGGACCAGGTTCGATTCCCGTGGCCGACCTAGCTGACCCATGGACTTGTTCGGGGTTTTTTTCCGGGTTGCTAGGCGAATGCTGGGTAGGTTAATTACATCCCCCGAACTTCCTGTCCCTCCATTTCATCTCCATTATCATTTCACATTCCTCTCATCTGGCGGTCTCTTTCAGGGTAGAAGTGTCGGTGGGAGTCTCGGCGGTGCACGACAGGATGATATGCTCTGAGTGAACCACTTCCTCCTCCTGTAGGTCGGTAGCTGGTCTCCGAACCGACTGCTGGGACCGTCTTCGAACTACAGTACGGGGGAATGTCCGTTGTCCTGGTCTGCCGGGACGATTTCCTCTAGGTAAAATGTAGGGATCCTGCCTTCTGCGCTGTGTGGCTCATTGGAACGGCCGCCCTCTGCCTCCTCTCGCCTCATCCTTCCGCAAGGGGATGCCCCATTTGGTGGTATAAGGTACAATAGACCAGGCACGTATTTAGAAGTCGGTTTCCGTGGGGGTCCAAAAATCTACGATGAATTATTTGCTTTTATCATGTTTGTAAAAAATAAAAACACATGTAATATATTATATTCACATGACTTTCTCCACACAAGCTTCTACAAATTGTTCTTAGAAAAGTTTGTTTTTGTCTTGTTTCTTTGGATAAAGTCTCCAGAAAGGCCTTGCACATTGCACCTTTTTTGTTCTTATACCTGGGATAAAGTGATATAAGCAATAATCAGATATTTAAAAAGCGAACCACTGATTGATGCATTTGAAGTATTAGTTCTCCTTGAATGAAAAAGGTGAATAGGAAATTAGAAGTTAAGTAAGTATCTGGGAACTCTAATCAACAAATTATAATATATCGGAATTGTTAACTTCGCAGAGCATTATTGTAATTGACATTATTTGTGTATTTTGACGAGTTCTACAGCTGCTGTGCAGTAACTTTTCGTTTATCTCTTAAATAGCTTCATGTTTGCCTGACAGTGAATAGAGACGTTAACATGAGAAGCTTGAATAAACTTTTTCCATTTTTTTTAAACCAAGTTTTATTTCAACTATTTATTGAAAGTTTGAAATGATAATTTATTTGGGGGGGGGGTCCGAACCCCCTGGACACCCCGCTTAAATACGTCCCTGCAATAGACCAAGACTGGTCGCAGTGGCGAATCCCCTTCGAAAAAGTACTTAAATCCCAGACTTCATAGTTAAATCACTACAAATCACTACTCTAGCCTATAATTAATGGAAATTGATCGTTCTTTCACACTAGCCGTGTGTAGGCTAAGGTTTGGCTAGATAGACTGAAAAATTCAATGCCATAGACGCGATTTGCCCCTCGTGGTTTACTGGGAAATATAAGAGTCAGTTGGAGAATTTAATGTCATGTTGGCACGATGGCCATAGTAGTTCTGTGGTTTAGAGCAACCGGACGGAGCCCGGAAGATCCATGTTTCAAATTCCGGCTATGGCATTGTACTTTTCAGTCTAAATCTACCTATTCAAACCTTAGCACACAGACGGCTAGTGTGGAAGAATGATTAATTTCCATTAATTCACAAGAATTTCATATTTGTCACCACCAAAAACCAATCTGTGTAACCTAATATTGCTAATATTATTGAAATATACTTACAGTTGTATTCAAAATCGCCGCATAAATTTTTTTTTTTTTTTCACAAGCTGCAGAAACTTCACGTGGCAAATTCTGTCAGTGCTTCCTAGCTATCAAAGAGTCGAGCTTGCTTTCGGAAACCTACGAAGGATGGTATTCAAGGTTACGAATGCGTAAATACAGAAATATTCAGTATTGAATGAGTTCGCGAAATTGTTCATTCGAATTTAAGCAGCTGTCAAATTGTTCGCAGCACCGCAATTGTTCGCGAAAATTTTTGAAAATGTATACAGAGCAAATAAAATATAGTTGGCATGAATTTTATTCTTTTTCTTCTTTTTCTTCTGAAATTCTTGGGGAAGTGGCGATTCCAGCGCTTCATTGCAAGCTTCGCCATTACGTAGATGAATGTTTACTCATGTTGTACCACTTGGCCCATTTATGGGTGAGAATATTTTATTAATGAACGACAGTACATATCCATATATTACCCAGATATTCAGAAATTATTTGCAAGAAATGCGACCCATGTTTTAGCATGGCAAGCAAGGAGTCATGACTTGTATCCTATTGAAATTGTGTGGGACTTGCTGCAAAATAATATCGTATTTTATCTTAAAAACAATTTTATAATAAAGTAATTTTTATTAGGGATAATGTTCATGTACATACATAGACACATACATACACACACACTTCAATACATGCATCCACCTCTGTAGAGTAGGTGGTAAGGTGTCTGCCTCACGTTCTAGAGGTTCCGAGTTCGAATCTCGACGAGTTATTTGGTTAAGGATTTACCCGGGGTTTTCCCTTATTCTGAAAGATGAATGTTAGGTAACTCTAAGCTATATTCACCCTGAACTCATTTAAGCATCACTTCATCCATTTCATTCATCGTCCACATGACTTAATATTGGAGGACGAAAATTAATATCTACATATAAACATACATATAGGATACTGTAATTCACACAGACGTCGATTTCCTACATAGAGAATATTCGCCAGTATAAAAATGTTCCTGGTTTTGTAGTTTACGGAAATTTAAAATTATCTTTTTGAAGTTAGGAATCAAGATTTGTGCAGCAATAAAATGTCTCGTATGACGTTGAGGGGCAGTGGTCCTTTGTTCATTTTTTACCTTTTTTATTGTTTCCGTTTGTTTACTGTTTGCTTTCTGTATTTTTACTTATACACTATACACATAAACACCTATGCCCAAGGTGGAACTCGAACCCGCGACCCTCTACGTGCAAACTTTTAGGTACCCGTCATCTTTAAGAGCAGTCATGTGATATCGTACTAGGGCCAATGAGACACTGTTAAAACGATGCCATAGAAAACCAACTCTTGCAACAGCAGGAAAGAAGTTGCTAATCAAAGCAAAGTGCATTGAATTTCCGCGAATTGTCTATTTTCTATATAAATCTACGAAACATCATTATAAGAAGCCAGTAAAAGCTACAGAAACCCCAGCACTGTGAGGAAAATATTCGCGCGGAGGTGTTCCACGAACACTCTGCGTGCCAAGGTTCATTCTGGCTAAATTCATCAGAGCCAGGTGCTCAGTATTAGACCTGCCACATAACCTATATGTTTTAATTCTTCGAAATCCGCATCATAAGTGTAGATATTAGACTGCTTCGCCAGGAACATATTGTCACCGATCGCATTTTTTGTGTTGGAGCCACGACAAGCCAGTGCCGGGCGCAGGTAGGAAAGAAAGAGACAGATAGTGGCGTGCAGCGCTGAACGCTTGCTGAGAGAGAGAAAGAGACAGAGTGAGGTCTGGATAGTTCCGCCTATCTCTATTCGCCGCAATCTTTCTCGGTAGCTCGAATGCATTCTAGAACAATGACTGGAGGTATAAAAGCCCCGCTAAGTGTTGGAGTGAGGTCAGTTACTAGTGAGCTGTTAATTGAGTTGTAGCTGTGCAATATGTGGACATTTTAAGTGTACCACAGCTGAGAACGAGACGACCTTGAAATGAAATGTGTAGTGTTTAACGCCCGCTTTTACTACATACGGCACCGCAGGCGACGACACTGATGATACATGTGATGAAGATGGAGGACCGGTGGAATGAGATGACGGGGGAAGCTGGAGGTCCCGGAGAAAACCCGCCCCAGCGCCATGTTGTCCACCACAAATCTCACTTTGCGGTCGCCTGGGATCGAACCCGGGCCGCCTTGGTAACGACATTGAAGACAGCTGTTGTGTATGTAACGTCATTTTTCTGCTGCAAGGGGTGTACAAAGCGTCTTTTTACTGCATTAAACAGCATTTTAAATTTCTGCAAACAAGACTTTTAATTCTACGAACCAACAAAGTCACAATATTTAGCTTCGGCGTCCATTCAATGGAAGTGAAACAAAATACATTGGCAAGAATTTGGTCGTTGTTAATTGCAGTTCCGAATTCCTGGATCTGAGGTCTATGTTACCGTTTACATAACATAAGCATAGGTATTGTCTCTTTACCAAGGTAATCCCAACCAGGGTCAATAATCTTCTATAAACAGCCGAATGACATCTTACAGAGATAGCCAGCCATTCGAACAAGAGGAGACACCGAGATGAGGGAAAAGGTTTCGGATCTCGACAGGACCTTCAGCTGCAGCCAGGCAAGCCAGAGCAGGCACTGCATTTCTCATTTTTAAAGAATCTAAATATGACTCACACTTAAAACAAATGTCTTTGTTTTACTTCCTAAGTTTTCTCAACACAACCACATTTTTGTACATATTTGTTGTAATTCATTGCAATTGAAAGCTCTTAATAAAACTATATATGGTTTAAACTGGAATTTTCTTTCATTTTGTAACAAACAACTTCAGTGATCATGTGTAATAAAAATAACAAAAAATCTCTGATGTGCTGCACTCACTCCTTGCAGATACTTTTACTACAAAGGCTTTATACCATATTGTGGCGAACCCATTATCGCGATAGCGCGGCCGACGCACAAAAAGAGCTTGCCGAAACAGATAAAGATAGCGCGGAGATAAAAGGTTTGCCGAAGCAGATAAAGTTAGATAACTAACAGATTCTAGTGCCGTCTTGTTCATTCTAGAAATATGAGTAGAGATATATATAAGAAATAGTGACACGCCAAGGGAGTCGAGTCGAATTGGAAGTTGAGAATCGTCCGTGTACTGCTGTGTTTTGAAGGTGAACTCTTTGTTTGTGGTCAACGACCTTAAGCATCATATTTGTGTATGTTACGTAATTCTGCTACTGTAAGAGTTGACGGAAGTGTATTTCTACGGAAATAAAGAGCATTTTGAATTTCTGCAAATTGGACTTTTAATTCTACGAACCCACAAAGTCACAATATGCACTTCTTGTTAATCAAAATAAGGACTTGCAGACATTATCCTTTTACAATAAAACCTGTCTAAAACGGACTCCTTATATACCGGAAACCTGGAAAATAAATTTCGGAACGGTGCTATTTCCTTTGTAAAATTATACTCTAGGCCGGAAATCTGCTTTACATGGAAACGAAAATATTTTTCGGGAACCGTAAATAACCTGATTAAGTTATGTGTAATGTGTTACAACGTATATATTTTAAAAAGTGCAGTAATTTTAAGGGCGACTATGCTTGCACCGAAGTTCCATGAACCATCAAGTCATTAGGTGTAATTCTTTGAGGAAAAGGGAAAGCAAACCTTTAGCTCTCTCAACTCTCTTCCAACACAGATGGTAAGAGTACAACTGTTTTGTAGTGTGTTCATTCTCAGTGTCGTTGCTACAAGTGATCGAGTACAAATGGAGGAAAACTGTGAACTTTGGTGATTTTTAAAAACATACGAGGGCTATTCAATAAAGAATGATCATTATTTTTATGGTCATAATTTTTCACACTAAAATTCAAACTTATTATATTCTGTTAGCTTAATGTGAAACAAACACGCCGTAGTAGTTTCATTGTTGGTACTCCTGTTTCCCGCCTGTGAGAACCAGATAAGTTCAGACATGTTCAGTATCGTCTACCGCTGCAATGGAGTTAACTCGCAAGGAACAATATGCGGCTTTGAAATTCTGCTTTCGTCTCAACAAATCATTAGTTGTGGCCTAGACAAGTTACAGGAGGCCTATGGAGAGTCTGTTTTTCACTTGCGGGCGCTGCGGACCCTTAGCACTCGTGGTACCTCTGACGTTACTAGAGGAGTTGTCAAGGAGTTGTTTGGACTGGGCTGGACTCGAGGGGGCAGTGTGTTGCCGACACCCACGGGGAATTGGGTACCTCTGGCCAGGCTACGACTGCCCGGAGGGGGCAGAGGGATGCCTCATAAGTCCCGGGTACTAGTCTGCAGAGCTAGTAGAAGGGTGCTAGATCACCAGGCGGCCCCACCGAGGTTTTCGGTAGTCTTCCCTGCGGGGTTGACGCGCGTAAGTGGCGTATCCAGCGCCACCCGTCTTGACGTTGTTGTCGATGGGCGGGGGGGGAGGCTTTTTAGACTCAAGGTATTGCCTCATGAAAAGACCCCCGGAGTTTTCTATCGCTCCCGGGTAGAAGGAGGCCCGGGTCCTTGGTCCTACGGGACAAGGACTAATGGGAGTAGATCCTCTGCACCTAAATAAAAAAAAGTCTGTTCTTCACTACAGCACAGCTCGAAGGTGGTTTAAAATGTTTAAAGAGGGGAGACAATCAATTTTAAAGGAAGGTGGACCCGGTGCTCCAGTTACTGCTCTTACGGAAGAAAACAGCAACACTGTTGCTGCCATTGTGAGAGAGAATCGACAAATTACCTTAAAATCACTTTCTGAAATACTGAATAATTCATTGGGTTCCACATTTCCGTGTAGTAGGCTGGATGTTGCACCAAGATAATGCGCGGCCGCATATTGCCAATGTTGTTGCTGAATATCTTGCAAAAATACACATGAAGTGCATCCCTCACTTTCCCTATAGTCTGGATTTAGACCCATGTGACTTTTTTTATTCCCTAACTTGAAGGAACGTCTTTGTGGGAGGCATTATCCATCATCAGAAGCAGTGGTGAAGGCTGCGGAGGCGATTTTGAAGGATCTCTCAAAAATTGTTTCCAGCATGTCTTTGAAGACTGGCAGAAACGCTGGGACAAGTGCATCGCATTCAGGGGAGACTATTTTGAGAAGAACCATCAAAATTATGATGATGAGTAAAGGTACGTTGTCAAACAAATATTGTGATCATTATTTATTGAACAGCTCTCGTAGTTTGTGTGTACACAAATTCTGGAGAATGAGCTCTAAACATAAGACACTGGAGGGAAAAAATGAAGGTTACTGAAAAATACGAAAAGAAGAAACGTCTAGCTATAGAATTAACTGCGTTGTTTAAAGTGGGGAAAACTTAGAGTTATGATATTTTGAAAATATAAAAATTAAAGTCGAGTGGTTAAATGAAATAGCAGGACATGTGTGAGATGCATCACAAAAATTGCAGAATATGATGAGCTAAATCGTGCTGTGTTCGAGTGGTTTGTTACTGCGCGCGCACTAAAGTAATTCCCATTTCTGGACCACTGCTTCAGACTCAAGCTTTAGAGACAAGAAAATTAGGCAAAAACCATTTCAGGGCTTCCAATGGATGCCTTGAGAGTTTCTAACATCGACATAACATTGTTTTGAATGTTGTGTGTGGTGAAGCAAATGATCAGACTTACAGATTCATAAGGTAAAATTAAAAATAGACAGAGAAACTAGGCGATAAAGTACAATTACTGTATGTAAGTTGAAATTGTAGTACATAATACATATCAGCCTGTAATTATTTACACTTCATTTTACACTATTCCTTCGTTGTAAACCTGTGCGACTATAGCTTCTGTAATTTCTTTGTACTCAAACACAACCCTCTGTAAGACGGAAACCTGTGTAAAAGGAAAATAAATGACGGAACGATCGCGTTCTGTTTTAGAGAGGTTTTACTGTTCTAATTTTCTTGGAGGTCAATGGAAATATGGGGATACAAGCGATAGTCAAATGTTTTAAGGGTGGCCAGGGGATAAAACATTCAATAATGGCCTCACATTTGAGGAAAGTGTTAGAAAGTTCAGACTAATAAAAAGAAATATCGCGGAAATGGTTGACCACACACAAAAAACTTTGAAAAGTAAGATTTGTCTATCTTTTGCTATCTCCAGTCTTCGAGCCCGGTCTGGTGGGTCGTTTCCGAACCCCAGTTTCCGGTTGTTATTGCCTGCCGAAGAGCTTCCAAGTGATAAAGTGTGGGGACCTTGACCTGCGCACCATTGTGACTACTTGGGACGGCTGTCCTCTCCTTTCACCTCATCCTTCCTCTCGGAAGTGCACCACTTGAGGGCATAGGTACAATAGACAAGTTTGGACCTCCGTGTCAAATCCCCTACCTAGTGCAGTCCAGTCCAGCCTAACTGAAAATGTTCTGATTCACTCTGGTTAACATGCGATCAGGAACTAATACCTGATGTCAAGAATCTAGGTGGTCTTGCATGCCTCGCTAAAAGCCAATAAATCACAACGCGAGAGTAATGCGGTTTGTCTAGCTGTTAACAGGGAAACCCAAAATAAGTTGGCAACGGCACTTCAAACAAATATTTGCTCCATTTAAAGATCCGTGGTAAACAGGTAGAGAAGTTGGAGAAGACCGGCTGTCTTCACTGGTCGCCCGATGACAGAAATCTTTTTGGCGAGTGTGCAGCACTTCCCAGAACCAAACCGAATTTCACGGTCATTCGCCTTCCGTTTCCTCATGCTGGACACGTGGTGTCTCTTCTCTCCAAATAACCATCCACTAACCTGTACATCTAAAATGTATTTCCCAGAGGTATTGCTAACATTACATCAATAACTTATTATATTAACAGTGTAACAAATGAGAGCAGCATCTAGGTTACCTTTATCTCTTTAGAACTTAGCGTAGTACACGTATCACACTTGAAACACTGCTGAACACACCCAAAACAGAACAAAGCTGATCTAAATCGAATCACCTTTTTTTAATTTACGTCCTCCAGCGTTAAGTCATGTGGAACGATGAATGAAAAGGGTACAATTATGCTCAAATGAGGCTAGGGCTGTAAAGCAAATTTCTTACATACGTAGGGATTGGAGGTGGTGATGGGATGATGGTGTTTCCGCAGTCTGCGGTGATCATGTGGAACGGGATTACTCTCACCTGATGTCGTCCCACGTTGTGACTAGGGTTGTGGGTTGTATTCAGGCCTCCGGGATGACGGTGACGATGCCGCAGGTGCTAGACACTCCGATGTATCGGTGAATCTAGAATATCCCCGGATGTGCTTCGTCTGAGCTACGAGAACTTTTGAATTTTCAGATGTGGTCGCGAGTGAATGGGTAAGTTTTCTGAATAAAATTTGATGCCAATAAATTCCTTTAACGCTAAAAATATCAAGATGTTCAATTTAATTTGTATTATTTATACAACTTTTCGTATAAAACTTGAGAATTCTATTGTATACCCTGATTACAATTAACAGAAAACTAATATTAACTCTTTTACAAGGTTTCGTCGCGGCACTGAATTTACATCACTTCACCTTAAGGTTCTTCCAACAAAAGACGCTTTCTTTACTAGCTGTTCTCCCAAAATGATTGATTATTCATTCTCTCGTTTCCTTCACTACCAATCAAACTTAATTTTTACTGGTCCATGTCATACATTACATAATCTCATTTTTAAAACTATCAATCGTAAAACATTCACATCATATCACATGTTTGCGTCATCTCATGACCTACTGAACTTTAACACTTTCCTTTCTTATTCATTTTAACATGTCCATGTCGATTTTTAAACCACATATTTAAACATTTTTCAACTCTCGGGGCCTAAACCAAAACAACCTTTACAGGGCGCATAGAGCTTAGGGTTACCTGAGATTCATCTTTCAGATAAGGGAAAACCCCGGAAAATAAGCCTTATACAGATAACTCACCCTAACCGAGATTCGAACTGGGAACCTCTTAAACGTCAGGCAGATACGCTACCACCTACTTTACAGAAATGGGCTAACCAGTTGATAATCACTGACAACAGAACTGCCAACTCAGAACTGAGAACTATCACTGTACTCACATTCAACTCAACTCGACTGACACCGGCGATTATCACTGATGAGAAATTACCTTATTTTATTTAAACAAATTATATACAAGCCGTGTTTCACCTATAGGTATATCACGGGATATTTACATTTGTTGTGCAATTTATATATTTTTATTCAAGTGTGCGGAAAATGTTCTTCAGGAATTCTGCAATTTTTCTGTGGTGAAATGGGTGTTCAAAAACACTGGCAGGGGGGACCGAACTTAATACAGCTGGTCGATCTCTCGAATACAGTGTGCATTCTATGATCAGATGTCGGGCAATCTGTGGATTGAAAACGCCATGATTTGTAAGAAATTGTGTTATGTGATTTGGTCAGAGAGATAAGAACTATCTGAAATATGTTGGGGATGAAACGTTTGGTGTGGAAGGCATCATTGGATTTGGTATAGTTGGAATTCCAAATCGTAGTGTAGTAGTCTTTTAACAGCTGTTTGCTCCGGGTTAAGGGAATGGATTTGTAATCTAGTGTGGTCCTGTAGCTCGCGGTAATCTTGGCGAGATAGTCGGCTCTTTCATTTCCTTATAGTCCTCCATGACTCTTGACCCAGTGGAGAGTGACTCTAGCTATTTTACCTATTGAGGGCGATGACTTTTTTCCTGAGTTGAACAACCAGGGGATATTTGGTCCTTATGTTACCTGTAGCGAGGAGTGCTGCCCTAAAATTTCAATATCTGGCATATTTCGAAGTGACTGACATTTGTGCTATCACATGGTCATCTCAGTACGCTATTGCCATATTTACCCCCTGTGCATTTGCAGCAGCATCAACAATATTTAGTTATGGAGTATTATGAAACAGAATGGTGTACCCCAACATTTGATAACAGTAATAAGAAGTTTATATGTAGAAAATAATATCATGATAGAAACTGGAATGAAGACAGATTTAATGGCAACAATAAGGAGTAAGGCAAGGATGTCCACTTTCACCGTCACTTTTTAATATTTATACTGACGATGCCATATCTGATTGGTAGACAAAATTAGATTTGCATTTTATAATTAGAAATAGATATTAAATACTTAAATATTTGCAGACGATCAAGTTCTCATATCTAACTCAGAAAATGGTTCTACAAAAAAAGCGTTACATATATTAAATAACACTCTCTGCCAATATAGTTTAACAATATCTATAAACAAAACTAAAGACTTGGCCTTCAAGAGTTCCAATACCATAGGAACCAAAATATTTTTAGAAGAAAAACAAAGTCAACTGCTTTAATTTTCTTGCTTGCAATATCTCTTATTTTAAAAATTGTGAAATTTTAAATACAATAAACAAATTTAATAGTATATGTGGCACCATAAAGAGAACCTTAAAAATACGAGAAGAGAGACTAAAGCTTTATAAAGTAATGCCAGTCCCTATATTATTATATGGTAGTGAATTTTGGACTTCAACAAACAAAGAAGAACAAATGATTGAAACAGCAGAAATGAAACTTTTAAGAAATGTAGCAGATAAGCTAAGAAACGATGAAAGAAACGGGGACATTCGAAAAGAATTGAATATTTTTAAGCTAACAGATAGAATAAAACAATATAGAAATAACTGGAAGCAACATGCCGACAGAATGAATGATGTCCTTATTGCACAATTAGTTTTAGATTACAAACCATTAGGTAGAAGAAATAGTGGTAGACCAAGAAAAAGATGGACACAACACCTTTAATTTAAAATTTATGAGACCGGAACGAGCCTTGATGGCTTAAACCGTGAAAAGTTGTTGTTGATGATGATGATGATGATGATGATGATTATCAACAATATCCTTTCTGAATATGACATAACCCTTAGAATGATTGAATCCTAACAGAATCTATGTATGTAACACTACCGAACACTTCAATTATTGTAAACAAAGATTTATGAGTATCCTTGCCAATGTTACTTATTTCGGTTCGGATGGATTCCTTGAGAACATCAATTGTCCGTGGCCTATTCTTGTACACTATAGTTTAGATACCCCCACAAGAAAAAATCCGGTGAGGTTAGCTCAGGGAATCTGGTGAGCCACAGACCTTTTGAGGTTATTCGATTATCAAAGAAACTGGTTACAAGTTGCATGATGTCATTAGATGCATGACACGTTGCTCCATCTTGCTGGAAATAACCTTCACTCTATTCGATATCATCTCCGTAAAACTTCAGAGAGTATGGTGAGACGAGTACAAACATGTATAGAGGCTGGTGGAGGACACTCCCAACATTTTCTCTGAGATGTAAATAGTGTAACGTAATCTCCTAATTGTGCATTCCATTCTCCCAAAGTTGCACGTGTGTACTATTATTGGTTCAAAAGACCTATTGAAGTTGGTTCAGGTTTATATGGATCGCACTATATAGGGGCGTGCCGGCACACAGGCTAGGAACGCGAACCAGCGTAAGAAGGTTTCTACTAAGTACAATAGGTAGAGGAATCATTGTATTTCTCTCAAAATGTCAATACCAAAATGTAACCGGAAATACAGTTTTGAGGCTCCCTGGATCACTACAAAGGGCATTAAATGAAATCGTTAAATACCAAACCGAATATTCAGGTTTAGACGTTTCCAAGGATGCGACATGAAGAACAAAAATCCTCCCATCCCAAACAATACTTAACGTGGATAACGTTTTGAAATTTTGAATTTTCTCAAAAACGGCTATAACGATTTTGATTTGAAAACATGTTATTTATTTCACGACAAATAGGAAAAGTCTCTGAAGCTATCTTAATTACGAAGGACCTTTGTATAACTGCTTAACTATAACAAATAGACAAAATATCGTTACATAAAAATGTAAATCGCGTTAAAGCATATGATTTATTAAGTAAAACGTCCTGTGGAGCTAACCATTTCCGATATATGTCTTATGATTAATTTGAATTGACTTTCTCAAAAAGAAACTAATTACTTCTTTGTTTAAATTCTGGCTATCATTTAAGCCATGTGCATTCTCTTATTCCCCCTGTACAATTAAAGACAGAATGAGGTAGGAAAAAATATATAGATCAATGTGACAAAACTGGAAGAGAAGGCATAGCATGGATAAGAGTAGGAATAATATATCTAAAAGGGTTGAGGAGTAATGAGGTAGGGATATGTGAATTTTGTGCAGATGAAGAGAGCACTGTACATTATCTGATGGAATGTAAGGAGTTAACAAATTACAGGAGAAAAATATAGGATAAGCAAAGACGTAGTGGCGTTACGCATGTTAACGGGGATAGGGGAAAAGAAAAATAGATGTATAGGAGAATTCTTATATAAGTTAAGAGAAAAGTGGATTAGGATTAAAGAAGCGAAGGTCAAGAAGAAATGACAGCAAGCTGCTCAGGAAAACCAAAGGCTTATGGCCAGAGGACCTGAGTCAGCGAGTAAATCTTAGGTCAGCAATTTCATGTATTTGTGCAGGAGGTATGCTCGATCTAAAATCATTGTAATGAAATTTTACAAATAAATATACAATAAATATTACAATAAATATAATTCCCCTTGTATCTGCTAACATATATGCATAATACTATTTCTGTTAACATGAAGTAAGCAATAGAGTAAGTACGTATGTAAGAATAGTTGGTACAAGAGTACAGAAAGTCTATTAATGCCATACATTAGAGATTTGCAGTGTGAACTTAAGATATAATATTCAATAAAAATGGTGGAAGGTTCTCTGTCTTTCTTTCGACATTGTCATGTCCATTTGGCACCTGATCATAACATCTCATTGGCAAATGACTGTACTGTTTGTCACGAACAGCTTGGTCTTATGTCCTGCCAAAACATATTATGTTCTCATTGCGTTTTACATGACGCTGGATTGCAGATGTCACATGCTATTTCCAAGAGGTCGCTTGCAATGACGTTTTACTGTTGCCAAAGTGTAGAAACAAAATAAACGTTGTAAGTATAACGAGTATTCCATTCATAGGCCACCTATTTCTTATTTCCAAATTATGTTTACCAATGCCTAGAATATCGACCAATCACAGTAGTTTATCCTACGCGACAGTAAATATAGTACCCAACAGTCAAAAGCTTTTCGATAGTAAATCTAAGTTTTCAATTGAAGCAGTCAGGAGCAGAAGTTGCTAAGTTACTGTTTCAAAATTGTGCAGCAGAGCTGCTCAAAGTTTTCAAAATTAATTTTAAATACCAAAATAGTAATGTATCTGAAAGCATTGTATGTGATGGGTCCGTTTGGAGGTACAAAGTACTGTGTTGAAGTGTTTCTCACGGTTCGACATATGTAGCATGTATGACAGGATATTTTATTATTAGGACTTAACAACTTTTAACTTAAAATGGATGAAAAGTTATGCCATTTGACTTAACAGCTTATGATTCTTAATGTTAGAGTTTTTCCATTATACAATATTATAATATGTAGTCATGGATAAACTATTACTTTATTTTCACCAATACATCTCTACTATGGACTAATCCAGTATGCACTTTATGGATTGATATACAACATTGTCATCAAAACATCACTCCATCTCTAACTACATCATCTTCTACTTCACTTCCATATGTCATTGTGTCATAAAATGTGGTATCTTCTGGCAGAGTGATATGTTCCAGTAGTCAACGTACATCGTAATATTTTGCCTTCTTAATCTTCCGAAGCCTATCTGGTGTGTTTTTCGCACTATCACATGCCTTGTGTAAGGCTTACAACCTCAGTACTCTCCTCAAAAGAGACTGGGGACGATAAAGTGAGGAAGACATTGCGTGACGAACTTCTGGTACACATCCTTTTGGAAATACACACCCCGGATTAAAGTGAACTCAGGAACACTTTTTACAAGGACATGGTCCAGGGCATCTTTGAAGTCAAAAACTTCAACAACTGGAGTGTCATCATGTTCCCCGTTATCGGTAGTGGACGTTTGACATGGACATCAATGGACTTCTTCTGTAGTGAATCTTTGATCAGTTTGACTCATGTGGAAGGGACTAAGATTTTATCCATTGATCGTTTCTTCTTCTCAATATTGCTAAAAATTCTGTCAATAGGCATGAAAGAGTGCCCTGGTATTGGGAAATACAGATAAACTTTCTGAAAGTGCACTTGAGGAATGTCTAAAGATGTCTAATGTCTAATCTAAAATGTATCAACAGCTGACATCAAAGAGCTTGGGTGGCACAGTGTAGTTGCACCACCAAAAGGCTAATGCAGAAACTACTTGACTTAACAACATCTAACTCGAAAAGGCTGACTTAACAACTTTTATTTCTGAAATTAATGCCCATTCAACATGCCAGGGTCATAATATGTTCGACCTAACATCTTCTGATCCGCAAATCTTTTAGCACTATTACAGAACTGGTATTCAGAGTGCTTATCGTGGGTTTAACAGGATTTCTCAAAAACATTGACTTAACAACTTCTGCACTACAATATATCCTCCTGCAAGTTTTGCAGCGGTTTCATCCACAATGACATGTCCGTCTTCTCTATGAACCCCCCTTGCTGCATTCTGTGGAGGCAGTTTGAGGAGGCATCTTTGAAATATTTCATCTATCTTCTAACATTTACGGCGTTTTTTTTTCACTGTTGGAATTGCAATTTAACATGGATGGCTAATTACTTTCATTATTACCTTCGCAGTATGCTTGTTTGGATAAAACATCAGCTCGTCATTCAATTGTAATAGTATCACTGCACGCTTCATTCCAACCCACTTCAGTTTCAATTACTAAAACCCAGCAGATATCTACAGTTTTCAACTTTGAAATATGTGTTTTTAATCAGTACACATAAAGTAGTGTCGGTTTCTAAGTACATTATGCTAGGATAGAATTTACGTCGCACAGAATGGCCCTATGATCCTATGGGGCATTGGAAGGAAGGATGATGCGACAGGAGATTGAGGCAGGTCAACCAAGGAGTCACGACAGAGCAGAGGGCATGTTAGGCTGAAACTCCCCAGTAGTTTGTACAACCAGCATCCCATGCTACTGTGCTCCAGAAACGGCCTCAATAGACAGGGTTCGGAGACCGGAGTCAGCCCTATCGGACGACGTTGTGTTTACCTAGAGTATATCATCCTGCCATGTAAAACCGAGACTCCCGCCGACACTTCTACTCTGAGAGGGAACACCAGATGAGAAATTATGTGAAATCGTAATGGAAGTGAAATGAAGGGAGGAAAATTCAAGGTATATAATGAATCTACCCAGCATTCGCTTGGTGACCCGGGGAAACCCCCCGAAAAATCGTATCAGGCAGGCCTGCCACGGAAAGCAGCCAACCCGCTCGGTGATATTTATACATGTACTTGAACAAATGTTATTGATTTTAGCGTATCTTATATTTCCTTATTGCTACTGTTGGTGACATTGATTGGTTCAATTGTTCATTCATCCGTCATTTTACAGACGATACAGTTTTGAACAGTACGAGTGAGCAGGTAACTATTATTTATACTTTTGTTTTATTCGTTGAAACACCTTGATAAATTCCAGAAGAGCTTCGACTTTCATCAGTAAAATTCTCTGCTGCTTATCTGATTGTTTTAATTATTTTGTTGTGCTAAGCGTAAGAAAAGTTTAGAATTAAATAGTATATTCTTTCTTCGCTGTCTACCCTTCTCCTATGGAGGAGTTAGGACAGTTAGATGTTTGTCAAGAAGGAGCAAACTCCGGATTAGATTAAAATCCTGATCAGCCCAATGTCTGGTATGAAAGCAAGGAATTAAAATATATGAAATATCGATGAAATTGATGAAAGGAAATATGATTATGGAAAGATGGTGGAATAAATGTGGAAGAAACCGGAGAACCCGGAGAAAACCCATACAACGAATTTGATACATCTGTATCTGAAATTGCTTAGCTAAGCGTTTTTTTTTTCCCTTAAGATTATAAATGAGTATATTAGTTGTTTGCAGGTAAGAGAGTGTCGTATAGCTTAACCAAAGTGCATAACACGGCAATGTTAATCCTAGCTAAGAACCTGGCAAAAATATGGCGAATGTTCGATGTCGAAAGGATGTTATGACTTCCGAATGTTTCTCGTTATTCTTGGCAAGCTCATTTTCTCAGATTTTCATCGTGGGATGGAAGGTATTGATGACGTGAGAGTGTATCTGGAAATAAACCCCACATCACCATGGTTTTCAGCATGTTGGATGTATTTGCTTTTCTATTACTCTACACTGCACTACATGATTAGCTCACAGAAACGCCAGTTCTCCATTAATGTGTATTCCACACCGTTTCCAACCAACTTCTCTTGCGAATATTCTACACTGAATTCTTGTCGCCCTCAGTGCTTTTACTTGTCCACCATTTAACTGCAGTAACTAGAGGAACGGGCACTACATTGCACTCAAAACGTGTGGCACACGGAAACGCACGTTTAGCTGTTCATCAATAAATAGTAAATAAATCAACAGACATCGAATCCCGTACACCTTTGCAATCAATGTACGCACACAGGTACTATACAAGGTCAGGCGTGACATCAACAAACGTCTGTATCAACAAGTATACCGAGGCGCTGTGTGTGTACAGCCCGGTACGGATACAAGGTGTAACCTACGTTACACGTCATCCGTCTCATTGCTTTCGAGGCGGGAATTACAGTGAACAACCATGTTCATTCGTAAAATGTTGAATGTGAATTTTCTACGCCTCTCACTGAAACAATATAAAAATATTGGGAGAAAGTTCGTTTAATGTCACATGATGTTGATGGTGCATATGTGTAGTACAAATCATTTTCATATGTTTGTCCGAGACTTAGTTTATTTCTTATATTACGCAGCACTGAATATCCAGTATTTTTGTATAGAATGCGGGATAACTCATTTTTTGTTAGTTTGGTAGGTAGTGCATTCTCTATATTGTTAACTTTTGCAGACACTTCCTCGACTCCTTTTAGACAGCTCGAAAGTACGTTCTTCAATTGTAAAACCCAAAACTTTTGATTTATAAAATGGAGATTGCCCACTAATTGTTGTGAAAGTAATACTATTAATACAATACGTCCAACACCTTGCACTCCCTGGAAGGCAGATCTACCTGCGTGGCGAGCAGTAGCTGTAATGAAACTAAAGCTACGCGTTGCGAACTGGACTATCCCTGCGTGACGTCAGCAGTTACATACTGCGAGACTCGCAAACTTCATATCCCTTTAAAGGTGTACGGGCTCCGATGTCTGTAAATCAAAAAGGAAATCCAAACGTTTATAATAACCAAAACTGACCAAGTTCATCGTCTTCCAAAGAAGAATATTTTGAAGAAATTCCTTCCACCCTATAGGACGTTTTACATAAAATATTTTTGTCTCCCCCTCAAAAATTCTTTAACGATTTTAATTAAACTACAAATGTGTATATATAAAAAAGGGAAAATATAATGAGTCAATACAAGAGTTTTATGTCGCGTCAACATATTGGCCATGGTAGCTCAAGGGGTTAGAACGACTGGACGGAAACCAGAAGATCCGTGGTTCAAATCCTGGCCGTGAATTTTTCAGTTGACTCTAATGAATTACAAGTATGTATATACATATGTCTGATATATTGGCTTGAATAATAATTTTACCTTGAATTGTTTGTGAAGTTCCCTATATTTAGTCAAAAGTAGTGGAGAAACCACAAAGGATTGCCAACAACTTCCTGTAGGACAGGCGTATAGCTAATTAAAGCTTACAGTTTTAGCACATATAATTTTGTTCGTAGTATTAACCATCTTGTAAATATTCCATGTAGGAGGTTTACACCGTTTACAAATGTCTCATGCAACACACATGCTTAAAAATTACGATCTTTTTCTGTTTTTCCTTTCTTTCTTCGTTATACATTAACACTTGAATGCGGTTTCCTAATCTTTTATGCAATCAACTTTATATTGCTTAAAGTATATCGTGAACATACAAAGTAAAGTGGATAGAAAAACCACTTTGTGTACGAATACTCCACAGTGAATTTCTCTTTGAGAGAGAAGTCATGTTAACATAGTGCATGACTTTCTATTTTTACACCTTTAGAATAATAATTCATTTGGAATTATGAATTCTCAGTTTACTATTTTTCTGCGTGTCACGTGAATTTAGCATATGTGCTTTGCTTGTTTTGAATATTTTTACCAGAGAAGTTGCACATTTTCTGAAACATTACTAACTAATCTGGATCCTGAAAAAAAGGGATAGAAAATTCCGGGAATACTCCGAAGTTGTGAATAGGGCAGTCCTTCCCCTGCTTAACTGCAGTAGCACATACTAGATGAAGTGGTATTTCTTTTGGTTTCCCCCGTTTTTTTTTTTTTTTTTTTTTTTTTTTTTTTTTTTTTTTTTTGCCTTTGTGATCATAGGGAAAGTAAACTTATTTATTTTATTTATTTCTTTTATTTACATTAAGTCATATCGGACGATGAAAGAAATGGATAAAATTATGGGGTTCATGGGGCCATTCGTCACTCAGGATAAGGGAAACTCCAGGGAAAAAAAAAAAACTTATCCAGGTAACTCACCCTGACCGAGATTCCAACTCGGGATCTCTTGAACGTGAGGCAGACGTGTTAATATCCACGCTACCGTGTTGGGCTACGGGAGGGGGGGGGAGAAGGCGCGGAAAAGTAAACGAATGCCATTACGTTGTAGTAGTGTTGCTTTTGTTCATCTTGCTTTTGTTTTCAAAAGTTGGGTGGCAGACCTGATTTTCCAAACTGTTAGCCATACTGCGGCTGAAACAGTTGACTGCTAAATTATCAGCGATGCGTAGCCGTTCTTAGTTATGCCGTAATTATAAATCAATAAAATTCCGTTTAACAAGTTATATAATTAAAGCAAATGTCTATCTTTACTCACAGAGCTAAGTTGGACAGAGTACTACTTCCATTTGTGATGAAATCCTCAGTTACTGCCTATATTCAGGGAAAATACCACTCAAAACTTGAAACTAAACTTTAGTTTTACTCCGTACGCAGTCCACAGCCTTCTGCCAACTTATTCTTGTCTCAAGTAAACTGAGATAAACGTTTGCATGTCTCATTGCACATTTTGCCATGAGTACAAAGAGAGGTGCTCAAATGTTAAAAATGTATTTGTTATACTGAAATTATTTTTCTGTGACACAGCGAGAAACAAATGCATAGCTACATACTTTAAATAGCGATAGAATTAAAATGTTAATAATAATTGACATCACTAAATGTTACTTATTTAAAATAAATTGTATATTTTAAAAATATTGTGACTTTGTGGGTTCGTAGAATTAAAAGTCCGAGTTGCAGATATTCCAAATGTTCTTTATTTCCGTAGAAATACACTCTGATCAATTCTCACGTTACAGCATTACGACACATACACACAGTCTACCAAGGTCGATGACCAAACAGCTTTCTGATTACATCAGCTCTCGTTACAACACTCTACAGCTGTTTACTCCTCTCTGTTTAAGTCTCACTCTCTTGTTCCCCCTCTGGCATGTCATAATCTCTTATATATACCTCCATAGATAATTTCTCGACTTTTCTAAAACACTCTAGAAACCGAATAATCTCTATCAATCAAGATGTCACCAGATGTCACCGGTAAGTCTTTTATTTCAGCTATCTTTATTTGCCGGCTCTTTGTGTACACAAGCCGCGCTATCGTAGATAACGGGTTCGCGACAATATCTACTTTTTGAGTAAAATGTGTATTTTTCCATGTATTGTCACTTATCTGTTATGCGAACTTATATGCAGCCCTTTCAAATAAAGTCTTCACAGTTTATAGCCAGAAAACTCAATAATCTGTAAAATATGTGTTAAATACGTAGTGTTTTAATAAAAAATCATTAATAATGTTATAATATTAAAAATATTGTAAATTTTGTACATAAGAGTAATTCTGGATAGTAAATTTGCTTCAAACCCTTCATATCGCATCTTTGGAAGATATATACTTTGGTATTCATCGGAAATTTCGTATTCGTGTTATGCTTCAACTTATAGACATCATATCATCATCAATTGCCTCCTTTACAACCAACAGCATTAGTACCATGGTATTTCTAACAAGATCAAAGAAGCCCTCTCCTCGCCATCATCTATTGATAACATCATTAAGTTCTTAAGACACTGGATTATTTTCAGAACTATGGTTGTTGAAATTATAGTATTTTGTGTGTCTTTACAGCGAGCGCTGCGGACCCTTAGCACTCGTGGTATCTCTAACGTTACCAGAGGAACCTCGGGCCGAACATCTGAGCCCCTCCCGAGTGGGAGTTGTTCGGATTGGGTTGGACTCGAGGGGGCAGTGTGTTCCCGACACCCGTGGGAGATCGTACCTCCAGCCAGGCTTCGGTCGCCCGGAGAGGGTAGAGGGTTGCCTAAGAAGTCCCGGGTACTAGCCTGTAGAGCTAGTAGAAGGTGTACTAGATCACCAGGCGGCCCCACCGAGGTAATTCGGTAGCCTTCACTGCGGGGTTGACGCGCGTAAGTGGCGTATCCCCTTCCATCCCGTCTTGACGTTGTCGAGGGGGGAGGAGCTTTTTAAGTGATTCAGATATTGCTCTATGGAAAGAACCCCGGAGTCCTCCACCGTCTCCGGAGGCCAAAGTCTTCGGACTTTCGGGTAGACCTCGCGTACTAATGTGTCTTTACAGTCTTCACTGTTGTTCAACAATAATACATGTTAATGTAATGTAATTAGTGCTGTAGATAGATACAAATTTTTAATCGAATAACCGTGTTACTTTAATCGATTAATCTAACGATTAATCGAGATATTATCTGTTCAAAAATTAGGTGTAAGGATTACATAACGTACTTTAATACTCTGTACTTTTAATTACTTATGAAACTTTCAAATGTTTAGAATCAAAATTTGTGTTTGCATCAAGTGCACATGATTTATATATGTACTGAATTAGATCTACAATATTTTTGTAAGTAATTATTTAGTAACGTTATATATCAGTATCCACTAAGATTTGTGAATCTCACATGCAGTTGTATTTATAATGCTTTTCCTTATTTTAACTTTTTATCACAAACTTTCACTCACTGTCACGAACTCAGAAACGTTACTGGCTTACAGCAGTTAACAGCAAAGTTACACCACCACCAGCCCTGAGAAGAGGGATCAGCTGCGTAATCGAAATGTTCTGTTCAAGGTTGTACAGTTCAGTTTATGCTAGCAAGCTATAAATAATCAGTTGTATACATATGTTGTCACACACAAGCTGTAAGGAGAGAAACTTCTCTGTCAGCATCTATATGTAGTTATGTATCTCTTAGAATATTTCACAACAGAAGTGTTATTTATACTCTCTCGGGGTTCAGAGTGATTTCGTTTAGCTGTCAGGAGTTATATTATCTCAAAGTTCAAAGAACATTACGTGTCTAGTGAAAGCTTGATGTGTTGGAAAGGCTGTTTATGTTGGAAGCAATACATCAAAACAAAGAAGGCCAAATTTGGCTAAAAGAGTTTTGATTAATATTTAATGTAATCGATTAATTTTAATCGACTCGATTAATCGATTATTTATTTTAATCTTTAATCTAAAATAAAGAATTAATCGATTAATTGTTTCGGTTAATCGATTAAATCACGCAGAACTAAATGTAATAATGTAAAACTTAAAGTAAATGTAATCTGTAACATGTAAACCAGGAGTCGCGGCAGGATAACATGGTTAAAGCGACAGTAAAAAAACTACTTAATAAAAAGAAAACTCATAGACCTTTTTCTCAGTTTTTCTTCTCTTAAATTCACTCAGAAGGATTCAAAATTGTATTTCCGAAATCTCGATATTGAATTTCTGAGTGAATAACGATACTTACCCTATCTGCAATAGACAGGTAACACAGAAAATAAAAATGTCGGTCTTAGATTTATTGTGCACAAGGGAAGGTTCCATATAATTATTTACTCACCCGAGTCTTTTCACAACTGAACCTTGAAGAGCACAGTATCACCATGTATCATAGAGCACACCACAGCAACCCAGACCTCAGACGATGAAGGTAGGTTTACAGTTTCAAGGGAGAGGCCGCAGTGTTTAGACAGAAAACGTTTAAAAATATACATACATCGACCGACTGGCCATGTGCAAGCTTTTAAAGACTTGCATGTGTGGGCCGGCTAACAAGATCTCCTTCGAGTAATACTGGTAAAGTAATGCGTGTTTATGCAGGGGTACAAAAGAAGGACTTCAGTTAATGAGAGTAAACGGTAGCTGATATTCGCTTGTTTTGTGTGTTAGTTGTCCGGTGGGCCTTTTTTTGTGTCATTTACGTCCTCCAACGCTGTCATATCGGACGATGAATGAAATTGGTGAAATGATGCTCAAATGAGTCCGGGGTCCATGGAGCTTAGAGCTACCCGACATTCGTCTTTGAGGATAAGGGAAAATCCCGGAAAAACCTTATCCAGATAACTCACCCTGACCGAGATTCGAACTTGGGACCTCCTGAACGTGAGGCAGACGCGCTACCATCTACGCTATCGAGACGGGCAGTTCTCCGGTGGGCTGTATGGGAACACCTACTTCATATTAAATGTAGGTGCATTATAAAAGAAGAATATTAAATGAGACAAGAATAACTCTAGGAAGAATCAGATAAACTTAGGAAATTGTGATGGAATAAAAATGAGGCCACTTAAGAAAAGGTTGTGAATTATATATATATATATATATATATATATATATATATATATATATATATATATAACTTTTATCCATATATAAAAAATTGACATCTGTTAGTTTCACAAAAACTCGAGATCGCCCGGACCGATTTGCCTAATTTTGGTTTTGAAATATTTGTAAGTCCAAGGAAGGTTTAAAAGGTGACAAAAATTTCAAGTGATGATGGACCGGTCATTAACTAAATATAAAAGTATACACGCCAATTTTTAAGGAACACTTATACCTTCTTTTATTTTCGACAAAAAAAAAAAGCATTACAAAGTAAAAAGGTATGACACTCCTTGCCAGAGTCTTCAAAGATATTTCAATTAGCATATTTTATTAAATATCATTTGTCGTTTGTTATCAAGACTGGCATTTTTTATGTAGCATGACTTTTTATTTATTTTTTAATTTATTTATTATTATTATTTATTATTATTATTTTTTTTTTTTTGTAATTTACGTCCTCCAACATTTACTCATATCGGACGATGAAATGGGTGAAATAATGCTCCATCGAGTCCGCGATCCATGGAGCTTATAGTTACCCGACTTTTGTCTTTCAGGATAAGGGAAACCCCGGAAAAACCTTATCCAGGTAACTCACCCTGACCGAGATTTGAACTCGGGACCTCTTGAACGTGAGGCAGACACTCTACCACCACGCTACCAAGGCGGGCATGTAGCATGATGACATACCTTTCGAAGATTAAACACAAAATTAATTTGTGAACGCACTGTAACACTATAAATATTTGACCACAGATAATTTTTGTCAAATATTGTTGAACTCTTGGATACCTTCTTTATAATTTGTGTTTGTGAATTCATTAATGTGAATTGAATTGCCACAAAATTGAGTTCCTTTGTGGCTTTATGTAGTTCGCGGAGACCTTTTTTACTGTGTTGAGGAGACGACCTGACTTAGGTCGTAGACATTTGTCTATTAAGGATAAGGGGAAGACCTGGAAAAAAACCTTATCCAGGTAATTCACCCTGACCGAGATTCGAACGCGAGGCCTCTTGAACGCGAGGCAGAGTCGCTAATATCTACGCTACCAAAGCGGGCTCACAGCGTTATTTTCAATACTTAAATGTCCCCAAAGCTACAATATACTGTTATGTACATTAGCTCAGGTTTACAACCTACTATCCTGCTATAATAATAATAATAATAATAATAATAATAATAATAATAATAATAATAATAATAATAATAATAATAATAATAATAATAATAATAATAATAATAATAATAATAATAATAATAATAATAATAATAATAATAATAATAATAATAATAATAATAATAATAATAATAATAATAATAATAATAATAATAATAATAATAATAATAATAATAATAATAATAATAATAATAATAATAATAATAATAATAATAATAATAATAATAATAATAATAATAATAATAATAATAATAATAATAATAATAATAATAATAATAATAATAATAATAATAATAATAATAATAATAATAATAATAATAATAATAATAATAATAATAATAATAATAATAATAATAATAATAATAATAATAATAATAATAATAATAATAATAATAATAATATATTGAGATAGAATAGATTATATTTATATATGTTGGAATAGGAATTGAGTAATTAAGAAATCGTTATTGAATTTGTTAATTTAATGTGTATATTGTAGTAGAATTGAGGAAGTTGATGTTGCGTGTTAGGTTAATGAAATGTTGATTGTAATTCATGATGTTATGAATCTTTTTCTTGTTTGTTTATAAATTTTAATTTATTTGATTTGAGATAATATGATATATAGTAATTATAATTTACAATTAATATAATTAAATAATAGTATATAAATAATGAAATTAATTTAATATTAGTAATTTATGAAGTATTATGCTTTCTAAAGTAATTGAAGAATGGTAGAAAGGTATATTTGTATTTTAAAACTAAAAATATAAAAATTAATATGTTTAAATTATTTTAATTTAGGGATCTGCTATGGTAGTTGAACATGAGGTTTGTTTAGGTTTTATTTTAGTTTTAACTTTTGTTTCTTTTCTTTCCATTCTAGTTGCAGGCTTCATCTGAAGAATTTGTATGTAATTGTGTTGTTTTGATTTTAATAAATTAAAAGTTTGACATATACGTCCTGGTTTAAGGAATTAGGAACCAGGGATTGGGATTGGGATTGGGATTGGGATTGGGATTTCATTACAGAGGGGATTGGGTACGTAGGCCACTATGCTGGGCCCATTGTTCCTATGCCCAAGTGGGGTACCCCTGGGAGGAAGGATGAGGCGAAGGAGACAGTGGGCGGCCGACCCAAGGAGCCACGGCAGTACAGAGGGCAGGGTCCCTACAGTTTACTGGGATAGAGACCTCCCACGACAGGCCAGGACAACGAACACGCTCCCACATAGCGGGACGACAACGAGCCCAGCAGCCCAGCCCCATAGGTCCCTGTCTGGCGGTCCCGAAATGGTCCCAGCAGAGGAGCTGAGACTGGCAACCGACCTACCGGAGGAGGAATTAGTTTTCCTCAGAGCATATCCTGCCATGCACCGCCGAGACACCCGCCGACACATCTACCCTGAAAGAGAGAAATATGATGTGAAATGATAATGGAGATGAAATGGAGTGACGGGAAATTCGGGGGATGCATTTCCCTAGCGACGCGGGAAAACCCCCGCAAAAACCCATGGGTGAGGTAGGTCAGCCACGGGAATCGAACACGTGCCTTCCGAATGCGGGCCACAGACGAAACCGCCTGAGCCATCCCGCTCGGTATAGGTGCCAGGAAGGAGTATTTTAGATTTCTTACTTTTTTATTTATCCGTGCTCCGGAAGTTAGAGTGTAGAATTGCATGCGGCATTTGTTTGTGTCAAGTCAGTTTTGAAACTGTTCGCTAGCATATGGACAATAAAATTCTCGCTGGAAGCTTTGCTCTTTGAGCTCAGCCGCTTATGATTACGCCCATCGTTTTGGCTACTCTTTGTAGAAGCATTCTTTAAACGTTTGGCTGGCAGTCAACTTTTTATGCCACATGAAATTTATGCCAGTGCTAAGACTGAAATGAGTGTCCAGCCCACTTGATGCATGGATAAGATCTGTGCGGTATGTACTGGGTTAATGAACTGTGACGGCTTCCAAAAACGTGCCCAGTTGTGTGGAGTAGCTGTTGCTGCGGTCGTTTAATCTCACCTTGTAATATTATCATTCCGCCACTCGCTTTGTTAGCTAGAGCAATTGATGTATTCCATAAAAAATATTCACTTGGATCTTCAGGTAAAGAACTGTTTTGAGGTCCCTAGATTAAAAATTAAAGCGATTTTACAATTCATGTCTGTGAAAATTGAAATTAGGATAAATGCTACACTTGGTAAAATAAGGAGGCTTTGGCCATTTCCTATACTGGATTCAGTTCAGCTCCTCTTGGAATCCGGCCTTAAAATGTAAATCCGTCCACTTAAGAAGCACATATATACAGCTTGATCTCAAATTAAGTAGTTCCGTTAATTTGACCCATTTAATTTTCTATATTCACGCCATCTCCTGACCTGGCACTTAATTTACTGAAAACAGTCTTTTGTTCAGTGATGCCAGTATTGAGTGTTTTGTCTTTGTTTATATTTGTGTTATATCCAGTGATACATTTGTGGTTATAATATTTAATAAATATCCTGATGATGGGAGAGTGGTACGTTCCCAAAACGTCGATTTCTGAATCGTCTTTTCACTTGGCTTGTTTCCCCAGAAGATCTCTAGCTACACTTGGTATTTAAAGGGTAAAGAGTGAAGCATAGAAAGGGACACACAGATCTATTCTTGCTAAAATACTTCAGGAGGAATGGATGAAGTGAGGAAACCTCAGGAGGCAACAGGTTCTTAGGCAGATAGACACAGAGACGCGCGGAAGTCCCTAGCAAGTGCTGAAAGTTCCTCATCTCAGCATGAGGACCTGGCCAACACTCCGGGTTCAGTGTTGATAAACTCGTCCCTGCCATCTGGCCATACTCGTTAGAGTCCAGCATATTTTACAGATACAAGGATCTAAATACTATCCTTTAAGGAAGGGAAGGACAAAGTGCAAACCCCAGGCAAAACAGAAAACATTTTCTTCTTGGATAGAAAATATGTGTATGCTTATTTCCTTTAATTTCTATACAAAATTTTAAGCACAAAATGCATACAGGTTGGTTCAAAACGACACCGAACGACTATAGCCGTTTGGTAGTTTATAACTTCACTAGTCCGAATTTCTGTGTCGCAGCTTCGAAGTTCAGTTAGGTATAAGTTTATGCAGCATTAAATATTACGATTATGTGATTAGGCAGCGCAGGAACCACTGGTGTGCGAACCTCAAAAGTTATTATTGGGCCTACCTTTCAGGTAATGGGACAAAGGGCAGTCTTTTGTCAAAAAGTCGACTAATACCTCGGACAGTTGCAAGGTTGCCCTTCAGTGTAAAACTACACATTTCGTCCTAACAGAGAGGATTTTGCGCGTACTTACCAAATCCAAGCAATATGGAGCGCTATACGAACGTCGAAATGACGGATATGGGTTTGATGGATGGAAGAGCTGAAGGGAGCTCAACGAACGCACGATTAATTTACTTTTATTAAAAATATGAATTGTAAAAATGGTTACATCAATGATAATATTTATTTGATTAACTCCAGAACATTTTGTTATGAACATAATTGTACAATACTTTCAACCAATTACTGTAAATATCAACAGCTTCCTTTTCAGTTACAAATGCTTTATTTAGTATTATCAAACACGTGAAACAAAAATGCGCGTCTAATTGTATAAGCCATTTAGTTTTGGTTAATTTATCTACAGTACTTTGATGTTTTCTGTTCTGTTTATCATTTAATGCTTCCATCTTCAACCTCACTAACACTAACTTCCCTCTAAAAGGTATAGGTTGCATATGTCCAACAGCTTATTTGCCATCATGGACTGCTATAACGGAATTTTGGAACAAATTAAACACTCATAGGCAATAATTAAGCGATAGCTTCTTTACTGCGATTTCATAAGCTTAAGAAATTATTAATATTAGCAAGCTACTGTGGAGTATACCGGTATGTTTACAAACAGCTACAGCACGCGGCACGGCGTGTCACCTATACCTGCGAACTCCGGCAGCGTGAGGAACATTGTTCCTGTCACTTCCTAATCCACTCTTATTCTGGAGCATTTTTATGCGGCTCTATTGGTGGTAGAAACTATATGTGTCACACAGAAGCTGAGCAACTACTTCTATGTGTTCGGTGTCCTGTATAAATCACCACAAATATAGGCGATTATTCTTTTAAATAATATATAGTTTGTTTTATGAAGAAAGTTTTGAATGTTTTGTTAGATTAGGTACAACCTATAATATGAAGTCGAAAGCGCTCTGGTGCAAAGTGGAGTTTTCAACTTCTTCATATTTTCTTTTGATGCCAATTTTACTTTTGCTAGAAGTGCTTCTGCTGGTTCAGTAAGTACGGATGGAGAATATCACTCCAAACTAATATACAAAATGTTCTCATGCAGGAATGTATAATACTCCAAATGATGATTCATTCCTATCTATGGACACGAAACCGATATAAAACATCCCTATTTTTGCCACAATCAAAACCAAAAATATGAAGGACTCCCAACGAAGTATAGCTTCCATCAAGAAGTGTGAGTAAAATTTGGCTATATGAGCTATGAGGAATGTTGAAGGATTCGGAGATGATGGGGAACTGTGGGAAGTCAAAAAGATTTAGATTATCGATAACACTAAATTCCATGATTAATTATTATAATTTATTAACGCAAGTATAAATATCATACACCTTGATATAACTTTTCACCAAACCCATATTATTTTCCACTTTAACCCGTTTTTAAAGTATTATTTTAGAACTATTCGTGCTGAATGTCCACGAATGAAAATTGGGAGAGAGTTGGAAAGAAATGTTTAAATTTATTTCTTGAAACAATATCAAGAGTTTTCAATCTTAACTCAGACTGCAACTATCGAACACGATTATAAGTCAATACATAAAAACATAAACAGCAATTTCGTAAGTGGGCTGTCAAAAAGTGATTCTGAAGTACTGGAAAATACTTATCGCAAAACTTGAAATAAAATAAAACGTTTTAATTTTCTAAAATTTCCTAACAGACTACTAAACACTTTACAAATATCACTTTAAAAAGACAGCTTTGAACTGTTTAGAGGTTAACTTTTATTCCAAATAAATTTTAATACTGAGTTTAGTTCGAAAGCCATTAAAAAGGAACAAGCGTTTGAATACATCAAAATTACATATAGTTAAATTAATTAAAACGTCTCTGTTTCTTAAAGTGCTGCACTTAGAATCAACGCTAGCATAAACGAGCTGCGGGGTCCGAGTGGTTAAGGAGTTGGACTTTAAATCCAATGGATTATACCCGCAAAGGTTCGAATTATGTCTGCAGCGAACGTGTTTTTGTATTATCAAATTAACTCTGAGACTAGACATGTGTAAACTTGAGTTAGATATCCTTTGTTGTAATAGCTGCGGTGTCCGAGTGGTTAAGGAGTTGGACTTGAAATCCAATGGGTTCTACCCGCACAGGTTCGAATCCTGTCTGCAGCGAATATACTTTTGTAGTAATCAAAATAACTCTGAGACTAGACATGTGTAAACTTGAGATAGATGTCCTTTGTTGTAACAGCTGCAGAGTCCGAGTGGTTAAGGAGTTGGACTAGAAATCCAATGGGTTCTATCCGCACAGGTTCGAATCCTGTCTGCAGCGAATGTACTTTTGTAGTAATCAAATTAACTCAGAGACTAGACATGTGTAAACTTGAGATAGATGTCGTTTCTTATAGAAGCTGCGGTGTCCGAGTGGTTAAGGAGTTGGACTTGAAATCCAATGGGTTCAACCCGCACAGGTTCGAATCCTGTCCGCAGCGAATGTACTTTTGTAGTAATCGAATTAACTCTAAGACTAGACATGTGTAAACCTGAGATAGATGCCCTTTGTTGTAACAGCTGCGGTGTCCGAGTGGTTAAGGAGTTGGACTTGAAATCCAATGGGTTCTACCCGCACAGGTTCGAATCCTGTCTGCAGCGAATGTACTTTTGTAGTAATCAAATTAACTCTGAGACTAGACATGTGTAAACTTGAGATAGATGTCCTTTGTTGTAACAGCTGCGGTGTCCGAGTGGTTAAGGAGTTGGACTTGAAATCCAATGGGTTCTACCCGCACAGGTTCGAATCCTGTCTGCAGCGAATGTACTTTTGTAGTAATCGAATTAACTCTGAGACTAGACATGTGTAAACTTGAGATAGATATGCTTTGTTATAACAGCTGCGGTGTCCGAGTGGTTAAGGAGTTGGACTTGAAATCCAATGGGTTCTACCCGCACAGGTTCGAATCCTGTCTGCAGCGAATGTGTTTTTGTATTATCAAATTAACTCTGAGACTAGACATGTGTAAACTTGAGTTAGATATCCTTTGTTGTAATAGCTGCGGTGTCCGAGTGGTTAAGGAGGTGGACTTGAAATCCAATGGGTTCTACGCGCACAGGTTCGAATCCTGTCTGCAGCGAATGTACTTTTGTAGTAATCAAATTAACTCTGAGACTAGACATGTGTAAACTTGAGATAGATGTCGTTTCTTATAGCAGCTGCGGTGTCCGAGTGGTTAAGGAGTTGGACTTGAAATCCAATGGGTTCAACCCGCACAGGTTCGAATCCTGTCCGCAGCGAATGTACTTTTGTAGTAATCGAATTAACTCTAAGACTAGACATGTGTAAACTTGAGATAGATGTCCTTTGTTGTAACAGCTGCGGTGTCCGAGTGGTTAAGGAGTTGGATTTGAAATCCAATGGGTTCTACCCGCACAGGTTCGAATCCTGTCTGCAGCGAATGTACTTTTGTAGTAATCAAATTAACTCTGAGACTAGACATGTGTAAACTTGAGATAGATGTCCTTTGTTGTAACAGCTGCGGTGTCCGAGTGGTTAAGGAGTTGGACTTGAAATCCAATGGGTTCTACCCGCACAGGTTCGAATCCTGTCTGCAGCGAATGTACTTTTGTAGTAATCAAATTAACTCTGAGACTAGGCATGTGTAAACTTGAGATTGATATCCTTAGATACAACAGCTGCGGTGTCCGAGTGGTTAAGGAGTTGGACTTGAAATCCAATGGGTTCTACCCGCACAGGTTCGAATCCTGTCCGCAGCGAATGTATTTTTGTAGTGATCAAATTAACTCTGAGACTAGACATGTGTAAACTTGAGATAGATGTCCTTTGTTGTAACAGCTGCGGTGTCCGAGTGGTTAAGGAGTTGGACTTGAAATCCAATGGGTTTAATCCGCACAGGTTCGAATCCTGTCTGCAGCGAATATACTTTTGTAGTAATCAAATTAATTCTGAGACTAGGCATGTGTAAACTTGAGAGAGATGTCCTTTGTTGTAACAGCAGCGGTGTCCGAGTGGTTAAGGAGTTGGACTTGAAATCCAATGGGTTCTACCCGCACAAGTTCGAATCCTGTCTGCAGCGAATATACTTTTGTAGTAATCAAATTAACTCTGAGACTAGGCATGTGTAAACTTGAGATTGATATCCTTAGATACAACAGCTGCGGTGTCCGAGTGGTTAAGGAGTTGGACTTGAAATCCAATGGGTTCTACCCGCACAGGTTCGAATCCTGTCTGCAGCGAATGTGTTTTTGTAGTAATCAAATTAACTCTAAGACTACAAATGTGTAAACTTGAGTTAGATATCCTTTGTTGTAATAGCTGCGGGGTCCGAGTTGCTAAGGAGTTGGACTTGAAATCCAATGGGTTCTACCCGCACAGGTTCGAATCCTGTCTGCAGCGAATGTGTTTTTGTAGTAATCAAATTAACTCTAAGACTAGACATGTGTAAACTTGAGTTAGATATCCTTTGATGTAATAGCTGCGGGGTCCGAGTTGCTAAGGAGTTGGACTTGAAATCCAATGGGTTCTACCCGCACAGGTTCTAATCCTGTCTGCAGCGAATGTGTTTTTGTATTATCAAATTAACTCTGAGACTAGACATGTGTAAACTTGAGTTAGATATCCTTTGTTGTAATAGCTGCGGTGTCCGAGTGGTTAAGGAGGTGGACTTGAAATCCAATGGGTTCTACCCGCACAGGTTCGAATCCTGTCCGCAGCGAATGTATTTTTGTAGTAATCAAATTAACTCTAAGACTAGACATGTGTAAACTTGAGATAGATATGCTTTGTTGTAACAGCTGCGGTGTCCGAGTGGTTAAGGAGTTGGACTTGAAATCCAATGGGTTCTACCCGCACAGGTTCTAATCCTGTCTGCAGCGAAAGTATTTTTGTAGTAATCAAATTAACTCTAAGACTAGACATGTGTAAACTTGAGATAGATATGCTTTGTTGTAACAGCTGCGGTGTCCGAGTGGTTAAGGAGTTGGACTTGAAATCCAATGGGTTCAACCCGCACAGGTTCGAATCCTGTCTGCAGCGAATGTACTTTTGTAGTAATCGAATTAACTCTAAGACTAGACATGTGTAAACTTGAGTTAGATATCCTTTGTTGTAATAGCTGCGGGGTCCGAGTTGCTAAGGAGTTGGACTTGAAATCCAATGGGTTCTACCCGCACAGGTTCGAATCCTGTCTGCAGCGAATGTGTTTTTGTATTATCAAATTAACTCTGAGACTAGACATGTGTAAACTTGAGTTAGATATCCTTTGTTGTAATAGCTGCGGTGTCCGAGTGGTTAAGGAGTTGGACTTGAAATCCAATGGGTTCAACCCGCACAGGTTCGAATCCTGTCTGCAGCGAATGTACTTTTGTAGTAATCGAATTAACTCTAAGACTAGACATGTGTAAACTTGAGTTAGATATCCTTTGTTGTAATAGCTGCGGTGTCCGAGTGGTTAAGGAGTTGGACTTGAAATCCAATGGGTTCTACCCGCACAGGTTCGAATCCTGTCTGCAGCGAATGTGTTTTTGTATTATCAAATTAACTCTGAGACTAGACATGTGTAAACTTGAGTTAGATATCCTTTGTTGTAATAGCTGCGGTGTCCGAGTGGTTAAGGAGTTGGACTTGAAATCCAATGGGTTCAACCCGCACAGGATCGAATCCTGTCTGCAGCGAATGTACTTTTGTAGTAATCGAATTAACTCTAAGACTAGACATGTGTAAACTTGAGTTAGATATCCTTTGTTGTAATAGCTGCGGGGTCCGAGTTGCTAAGGAGTTGGACTTGAAATCCAATGGGTTCTACCCGCACAGGTTCGAATCCTGTCCGCAGCGAATGTATTTTTGTAGTAATCGAATTAACTCTGAGACTAGACATGTGTAAACTTGAGATAGATGTCGTTTGTTGTAATAGCTGCGGTGTCCGAGTGGTTAAGGAGTTGGACTTGAAATCCAATGGGTTCTACCCGCACAGGTTCGAATCCTGTCTGCAGCGAATGTACTTTTGTAGTAATCAAATTAACTCTGAGACTAGACATGTGTAAACTTGAGATAGATGTCGTTTCTTATAGCAGCTGCGGTGACCGAGTGGTTAAGGAGTTGGACTTGAAATCCAATGGGTTCAACCCGCACAGGTTCGAATCCTGTCCGCAGCGAATGTACTTTTGTAGTAATCGAATTAACTCTAAGACTAGACATGTGTAAAATTGAGATAGATGTCCTTTGTTGTAACAGCTGCGGTGTCCGAGTGGTTAAGGAGTTGGATTTGAAATCCAATGGGTTCTACCCGCACAGGTTCGAATCCTGTCTGCAGCGAATGTACTTTTGTAGTAATCAAATTAACTCTGAGACTAGACATGTGTAAACTTGAGATAGATGTCCTTTGTTGTAACAGCTGCGGTGTCCGAGTGGTTAAGGAGTTGGACTTGAAATCCAATGGGTTCTACCCGCACAGGTTCGTATCCTGTCTGCAGCGAATGTACTTTTGTAGTAATCAAATTAACTCTGAGACTAGGCATGTGTAAACTTGAGATTGATATCCTTAGATACAACAGCTGCGGTGTCCGAGTGGTTAAGGAGTTGGACTTGAAATCCAATGGGTTCTACCCGCACAGGTTCGAATCCTGTCTTCAGCGAATATTATTTTGTAGTAATCAAATTAACTCTGAGACTAGGCATGTGTAAACTTGAGATTGATATCCTTAGATACAACAGCTGCGGTGTCCGAGTGGTTAAGGAGTTGGACTTGAAATCCAATGGGTTCTACCCGCACAGGTTCGAATCCTGTCCGCAGCGAATGTATTTTTGTAGTGATCAAATTAACTCTGAGACTAGACATGTGTAAACTTGAGATAGATGTCCTTTGTTGTAACAGCTGCGGTGTCCGAGTGGTTAAGGAGTTGGACTTGAAATCCAATAGGTTTAACCCGCACAGGTTCGAATCCTGTCTGCAGCGAATATACTTTTGTAGTAATCAAATTAACTCTGAGACTAGGCATGTGTAAACTTGAGAGAGATGTCCTTTGTTGTAACAGCAGCGGTGTCCGAGTGGTTAAGGAGTTGGACTTGAAATCCAATGGGTTCTACCCGCACAGGTTCGAATTATGTCTGCAGCGAATATACTTTTGTAGTAATCAAATTAACTCTGAGACTAGGCATGTGTAAACTTGAGATTGATATCCTTAGATACAACAGCTGCGGTGTCCGAGTGGTTAAGGAGTTGGACTTGAAATCCAATGGGTTCTACCCGCACAGGTTCGAATCCTGTCTGCAGCGAATGTGTTTTTGTAGTAATCAAATTAACTCTAAGACTAGACATGTGTAAACTTCAGTTAGATATCCTTTGTTGTAATAGCTGCGGGGTCCGAGTTGCTAAGGAGTTGGACTTGAAATCCAATGGGTTCTACCCGCACAGGTTCGAATCCTGTCTGCAGCGAATGTGTTTTTGTAGTAATCAAATTAACTCTAAGACTAGACATGTGTAAACTTGAGTTAGATACCCTTTGTTGTAATAGCTGCGGGGTCCGAGTTGCTAAGGAGTTGGACTTGAAATCCAATGGGTTCTACCCGCACAGGTTCGAATCCTGTCTGCAGCGAATGTGTTTTTGTATTATCAAATTAACTCTGAGACTAGACATGTGTAAACTTGAGTTAGATATCCTTTGTTGTAATAGCTGCGGTGTCCGAGTGGTTAAGGAGTTGGACTTGAAATCCAATGGGTTCTACCCGCACAGGTTCGAATCCTGTCCGCAGCGAATGTATTTTTGTAGTAATCCAATTAACTCTAAGACTAGACATGTGTAAACTTGAGATAGATATCCTTTGTTGTAACAGCTGCGGTGTCCGAGTGGTTAAGGAGTTGGACTTGAAATCCAATGGGTTCTACCCGCACAGGTTCGAATCCTGTCTGCAGCGAAAGTATTTTTGTAGTAATCAAATTAACTCTAAGACTAGACATGTGTAAACTTGAGATAGATATGCTTTGTTGTAACAGCTGCGGTGTCCGAGTGGTTAAGGAGTTGGACTTGAAATCCAATGGGTTCAACCCGCACAGGTTCGAATCCTGTCTGCAGCGAATGTACTTTTGTAGTAATCGAATTAACTCTAAGACTAGACATGTGTAAACTTGAGTTAGATATCCTTTGTTGTAATAGCTGCGGGGTCCGAGTTGCTAAGGAGTTGGACTTGAAATCCAATGGGTTCTACCCGCACAGGTTCGAATCCTGTCTGCAGCGAATGTGTTTTTGTATTATCAAATTAACTCTGAGACTAGACATGTGTAAACTTGAGTTAGATATCCTTTGTTGTAATAGCTGCGGTGTCCGAGTGGTTAAGGAGTTGGACTTGAAATCCAATGGGTTCAACCCGCACAGGTTCGAATCCTGTCTGCAGCGAATGTACTTTTGTAGTAATCGAATTAACTCTAAGACTAGACATGTGTAAACTTGAGTTAGATATCCTTTGTTGTAATAGCTGCGGTGTCCGAGTGGTTAAGGAGTTGGACTTGAAATCCAATGGGTTCTACCCGCACAGGTTCGAATCCTGTCTGCAGCGAATGTGTTTTTGTATTATCAAATTAACTCTGGGACTAGACATGTGTAAACTTGAGTTAGATATCCTTTGTTGTAATAGCTGCGGTGTCCGAGTGGTTAAGGAGTTGGACTTGAAACCCAATGGGTTCAACCCGCACAGGATCGAATCCTGTCTGCAGCGAATTTACTTTTGTAGTAATCGAATGAACTCTAAGACTAGACATGTGTAAACTTGAGTTAGATATCCTTTGTTGTAATAGCTGCGGGGTCCGAGTTGCTAAGGAGTTGGACTTGAAATCCAATGGGTTCTACCCGCACAGGTTCGAATCCTGTCTGCAGCGAATGTGTTTTTGTATTATCAAATTAACTCTGAGACTAGACATGTGTAAACTTGAGTTAGATATCCTTTGTTGTAATAGCTGCGGTGTCCGAGTGGTTAAGGAGTTGGACTCTAAATCCAATGGGTTCTACCCGCACAGGTTCGAATCCTGTCCGCAGCGAATGTATTTTTGTAGTAATCAAATTAACTCTAAGACTAGACATGTGTAAACTTGAGATAGATATGCTTTGTTGTAACAGCTGCGGTGTCCGAGTGGTTAAGGAGTTGGACTTGAAATCCAATGGGTTCTACCCGCACAGGTTCGAATCCTGTCTGCAGCGAATGTATTTTTGTAGTAATCAAATTAACTCTAAGACTAGACATGTGTAAACTTGAGATAGATATGCTTTGTTGTAACAGCTGCGGTGTCCGAGTGGTTAAGGAGTTGGACTTGAAATCCAATGGGTTCAACCCGCACAGGTTCGAATCCTGTCTGCAGCGAATGTATTTTTGTAGTAATCAAATTAACTCTAAGACTAGACATGTGTAAACTTGAGTTAGATATCCTTTGTTGTAATAGCTGCGGGGTCCGAGTTGCTAAGGAGTTGGACTTGAAATCCAATGGGTTCAACCCGCACAGGTTCGAATCCTGTCCGCAGCGAATGTACTTTTGTAGTAATCGAATTAACTCAGAGACTAGACATGTGTAAACTTGAGATAGATGTCCTTTGTTGTAACAGCTGCGGTGTCCGGGTGGTTAAGGAGTTGGACTTCAAATCCAATGGGTTCTACCCGCACAGGTTCGAATCCTGTCTGCAGCGAATGTACTTTTGTAGTAATCAAATTAACTCTGAGACTAGACATGTGTAAACTTGAGATAGATATCCTTTGTTGTAACAGCTGCGGTGTCCGAGTGGTTAAGGAGTTGGACTTGAAATCCAATGGGTTCTACCCGCACAGGTTCGAATCCTGTCTGCAGCGAATGTACTTTTGTAGTAATCAAATTAACTCTGAGACTATACATGTGTAAACTTGAGATAGATGTCCTTTGTTGTAACAGCTGCGGTGTCCGAGTGGTTAAGGAGTTGGACTTGAAATCCAATGGGTTCAGCCCGCGCAGGTTCGAATCCTGTCCGCAGCTAATGTATCTTTGTAGTAATCAAATTAACTCAGAGACTAGACATGTGTAAACTTGAGATAGATGTCCTTTGTTGTAACAGCTGCGGTGTCCGGGTGGTTAAGGAGTTGGACTTGAAATCCAATGGGTTCAACCCGCGCAGGTTCGAATCCTGTCCGCAGCTAATGTATCTTTGTAGTAATCAAATTAACTCAGAGACTAGACATGTGTAAACTTGAGATAGATGCCCTTTGTTTTAACAGCTGTGGTGTCCGAGTGGATAAGGAGTTGGACTTGAAATCCAATGGGTTCAACCCGCGCAGGTTCGAATCCTGTCCGCAGCGAATATATTTTTGTAGTAATCAAATTAGCTCTGAGACTAGACATGTGTAAACTTGAGATAGATATGCTTTGTTGTAACAGCTGCGGTGTCCGAGTGGTTAAGGAGTTGGACTTGAAATCCAATGGGTTCAACCCGCACAGGTTCGAATCCTGTCCGCAGCGAATGTACTTTTTTAGTAATCAAATTAACTCAGAGACTAGACATGTGTAAACTTGAGAGAGATGTCCTTTGTTGTAACAGCTGCGGTGTCCGAGTGGTTAAGGAGTTGGACTCTAAATCCAATGGGTTCTACCCGCACAGGTTCGAATCCTGTCCGCAGCGAATGTATTTTTGTAGTAATCAAATTAACTCTTAGACTAGACATGTGTAAACTTGAGATAGATATGCTTTGTTGTAACAGCTGCGGTGTCCGAGTGGTTAAGGAGTTGGACTTGAAACCCCAATGGGTTCTACCCGCACAGGTTCGAATCCTGTCTGCAGCGAATGTATTTTTGTAGTAATCAAATTAACTCTAAGACTAGACATGTGTAAACTTGAGATAGATATGCTTTGTTGTAACAGCTGCGGTGTCCGAGTGGTTAAGGAGTTGGACTTGAAATCCAATGGGTTCAACCCGCACAGGTTCGAATCCTGTCTGCAGCGAATGTACTTTTGTAGTAATCGAATTAACTCTAAGACTAGACATGTGTAAACTTGAGTTAGATATCCTTTGTTGTAATAGCTGCGGGGTCCGAGTTGCTAAGGAGTTGGACTTGAAATCCAATGGGTTCAACCCGCACAGGTTCGAATCCTGTCCGCAGCGAATGTACTTTTGTAGTAATCGAATTAACTCAGAGACTAGACATGTGTAAACTTGAGATAGATGTCCTTTGTTGTAACAGCTGCGGTGTCCGGGTGGTTAAGGAGTTGGACTTCAAATCCAATGGGTTCTACCCGCACAGGTTCGAATCCTGTCTGCAGCGAATGTACTTTTGTAGTAATCAAATTAACTCTGAGACTAGACATGTGTAAACTTGAGATAGATATCCTTTGTTGTAACAGCTGCGGTGTCCGAGTGGTTAAGGAGTTGGACTTGAAATCCAATGGGTTCTACCCGCACAGGTTCGAATCCTGTCTGCAGCGAATGTACTTTTGTAGTAATCAAATTAACTCTGAGACTAGACATGTGTAAACTTGAGATAGATGTCCTTTGTTGTAACAGCTGCGGTGTCCGAGTGGTTAAGGAGTTGGACTTGAAATCCAATGGGTTCAGCCCGCGCAGGTTCGAATCCTGTCCGCAGCTAATGTATCTTTGTAGTAATCAAATTAACTCAGAGACTAGACATGTGTAAACTTGAGATAGATGTCCTTTGTTGTAACAGCTGCGGTGTCCGGGTGGTTAAGGAGTTGGACTTGAAATCCAATGGGTTCAACCCGCGCAGGTTCGAATCCTGTCCGCAGCTAATGTATCTTTGTAGTAATCAAATTAACTCAGAGACTAGACATGTGTAAACTTGAGATAGATGCCCTTTGTTTTAACAGCTGTGGTGTCCGAGTGGATAAGGAGTTGGACTTGAAATCCAATGGGTTCAACCCGCGCAGGTTCGAATCCTGTCCGCAGCGAATATATTTTTGTAGTAATCAAATTAGCTCTGAGACTAGACATGTGTAAACTTGAGATAGATATGCTTTGTTGTAACAGCTGCGGTGTCCGAGTGGTTAAGGAGTTGGACTTGAAATCCAATGGGTTCAACCCGCACAGGTTCGAATCCTGTCCGCAGCGAATGTATTTTTTTAGTAATCAAATTAACTCAGAGACTAGACATGTGTAAACTTGAGAGAGATGTCCTTTGTTGTAACAGCTGCGGTGTCCGAGTGGTTAAGGAGTTGGACTTGAAATCCAATGGGTTCAACCCGCGCAGGTTCGAATCCTGTCCGCAGCGAATGTATTTTTGTAGTAATCAAATTAACTCAGAGACTAGACATGTGTAAACTTGAGATAGATGTCCTTTGTTATAACAGCTGCGGTGTCCGAGTGGTTAAGGAGTTGGACTTGAAACCCCAATGGGTTCTACCCGCACAGGTTCGAATCCTGTCCGCAGCGAATGTATTTTTGTAGTAATCAAATGAACTCAGAGACTAGACATGTGTAAACTTGAGAGAGATGTCCTTTGTTGTAACAGCTGCGGTGTCCGAGTGGTTAAGGAGTTGGACTTGAAATCCAATGGGTTCAACCCGCGCAGGTTCGAATCCTGTCCGCAGCGAATGTATTTTTGTAGTAATCAAATTAACTCAGAGACTAGACATGTGTAAACTTGAGATAGATGTCCTTTGTTATAACAGTTGCGGTGTCCGAGGTGTTAAGGAATTAAACTCGAGAACTAATAGGTTGTGTCCGTCAGAGGTCTGTATCCTAAACGCAGATAATTTTTGTAGCAATGAAATTACCTACTATTCTAAGTTTGTGAAAATCTGATATATGTATCCAGCGTTACCACGGTTGCAATGCATGTATGGTTAGGGAATTATACTGGAAACTCTCAAATTTTCCAATTCAGTCTTAATTGTGAGGATCTTTAGGATACTATCATATTAAATGGAGTGCTAAGTGTTGAAATATTTCGAATTCTTTGACACCTTCACAAGGGTTACGATGTTAAGCATTTAGGTTTAAGTTTTTTCTATCCTCTGTCACTTGACTAAAGCTAACAAAGACGGAGTTTAATAGTATTGAGGTTAGGGAGTAAAGCTATCCTAATGTCGATATGGGTTCCGTGCTCTATAGAAGCTGAGTTATAAGAGAACTTATGCACTTCCTAATTACAAACCTGAGTAGAAATAGTTTGGTGTTTTTGTAGTTTTTAATGGAAATCAAATCAGCTTGGTAACTACTGTGCCTAAAGCGGTGGTACTGTTTATGTATTTTGGGATACATAACTCGGAAGATTTATTCGGAACTGGCGTTTTTTAATTATCTAAATCAGAATAATCTGTATAATCAACTATTGGAACAGTGCACTTATATTTACGTTTGTGATACCTATATATGTTGTTTTCGCTAATGCACATTTTCGCAATAAAGCTAATAGTAGAAATAATTATATTTTTACGAATTCAAATTATCTCATATGTTACTTATTTACTTAAAAAGACATTAAAATCCCAAATTATAGGAAACTGAATTTGATAGATATATTATCGTTATATTACGGTATAGTATTGCTTTCTATAACTGATTATTTTGTAAATATTCGTTTAAAATCCGTACAAACAATAACAAACTACACTCCAAAACTTTATTGTGTTTAGGTTATAACTTTATTGGTGTCATATATTTGGAGGATGTTTTTCTGACATCAAAACAGTTTAAAAGGTTCATATGTACAGACGCGACAAAATGCATTCCAATGCATGCAAGACTGACCTACGGAAGGGAGGCGAGTTTGTAATCGGTTAGTTGTGCTAGGACGGTTCAGTTTCCTTATACCTGACCACTGAGTTCGGCGCACAGATATTTAAGCTTCAATCGAAAATAAAACAATTTTGCCATATGAAACGTAGGTGGTGTATACAACTCTCCATTGTTATTACTTTTCTACAATGCGATTTTTAAAACAGAAAAGAGCGAAAGGACGAGTCGCCCCTGCTGAAGATGTGTTTGCTAATTTGATTTTTGAAAGTTGAAGCATTTTCCATTCAAAAATTCAGTAACGTGATTTCAATGAAAATACAGATTTTAAGATTCTCTGAACCATAAAAAATAGTTTTATAAAAAGCTCCATGTGTGTATTGTGACCGCTTTTACGCGTGAAAAATCGATTAAATCCCAAACCTGAAATTTAAGGTCAATGTCTATTATGGATGCAACTCCAAGATTTTCAATAAACTCCCTCAAATCCAAATAAGCCATTATAGTTTTCTTACGTTTTATTATCTTTTAAATATCTCTAATAATTATGATTGGAATAGCACATTTTAAAGATTTTTCATGACATTATTTGTACCTTGAATTCTCTAGCAAGTCTGTTTCCTTCCTGTACATTCTTAAGGAAACCGCAAAAGATACACAAAATCTTACCATACAAAAAATATAGACTCCGTTAAACGGCACAATTTATGTCATATAAAATTTAATGAGGCGTTAATTGTTTGCGAGACCTTTTTTGTTATTCGTTAGATGTTTTCAAATGTTTTCGATTTCCTTGAGCAGCATAAGAGCGGCCAGGCATGGCTATAGCACGCAGCGCTACTAGCAACGGCAAGGTTCATCGTTGAATACAACTCATTACTACAAAACGTAACTGTTTGATGCAGAGCTAGGAAGTTCGTACCGATTTCCTTGAGCAGTGTAAGAGCGGCCAGGCATGGCTACACAACACAGCGCTACTACCAAGGACAAGGTTCATCGTAGAATACAACTAATCACTACAAAACAGGTGTAACTGCATGACACAGAGCACTTTGGTAGGAAGGAAGACATTCGAATAACTTCTTTGTTGTATCAAAGATGAGCTACTAAATTTGCTGTACAATCACTGTATGTTTTCTAGAAGTGTACTTATTCATGTCCTTATTTACTTCATTATTTACATTTACATTTCAGTAGGATACTTCAGCAGATATGGAAAATGAGAGAAGCCATATCGAGAAACTAAATTAGCTGAAATAATTAACGAATCGTTCTCCTTTGGAACATATCGAAGGTGTTAACTCGTATTCGTCGGGTTTTAATCATTAGATCACGTACACATTTATACCCCGCCTTTAACTCCAGTGGTCATATCGACGGCCGTTCTCCTTTAGAACATATCGAAGGTGTTAACTCGTATTCGTCGGGTTTTAATCATTAGATCACGTACACATTTATACCCCGCCTTTAACTCCAATGGTCATATCGGCGGCCGTTCTCCTTTGGAACATATCGAAGGTGTTAACTCGTATTCGTTGGGTTTTAATCATTAGATCACGTACACATTTATACCCCCTCCCCTTTAACTGCAATGGTCATATCGGCGGCCGTTCTCCTTTGGAACATATCGAAGGTGTTAACTCGTATTCGTTGGGTTTTAATCATTAGATCACGTACACATTTATACCCCCCCCCTTTAACTGCAATGGTCATATCGGCGGCCGTTCTCCTTTGGAACATATCGAAGGTGTTAACTCGTATTCGTCGGGTTTTAATCATTAGATCACGTACACATTTATACCCCCCCCCTTTAACTGCAATGGTCATATCGGCGGCCGTTCTCCTTTGGAACATATCGAAGGTGTTAACTCGTATTCGTTGGGTTTTAATCATTAGATCACGTACACATTTATACCCCCTCCCCTTTAACTGCAATGGTCATATCGGCGGCCGTTCTCCTTTGGAACATATCGAAGGTGTTAACTCGTATTCGTTGGGTTTTAATCATTAGATCACGTACACATTTATACCCCCCCCCCCTTTAACTGCAATGGTCATATCGGCGGCCGTTCTCCTTTGGAATATATCGAAGGTGTTAACTCGTATTCGTCGGGTTTTAATCATTAGATCACGTACACATTTATACCCCCCCCCCCCTTTAACTGCAATGGTCATATCGGCGGCCGTTCTCCTTTGGAACATATCGAAGGTGTTAACTCGTATTCGTTGGGTTTTAATCATTAGATCACGTACACATTTATACCCCCTCCCCTTTAACTGCAATGGTCATATCGGCGGCCGTTCTCCTTTGGAACATATCGAAGGTGTTAACTCGTATTCGTTGGGTTTTAATCATTAGATCACGTACGCATTTATACCCCGCCTTTAACTACAATGGTCATATCGGCGGCCGTTCTCCTTTGGAACATATCGAAGGTGTTAACTCGTATTCGTTGGGTTTTAATCATTAGATCACGTACACATTTATACCCCCCCCCTTTAACTGCAATGGTCATATCGGCGGCCGTTCTCCTTTGGAATATATCGAAGGTGTTAACTCGTATTCGTCGGGTTTTAATCATTAGATCACGTACACATTTATACCCCCCCCTTTAACTGCAATGGTCATATCGGCGGCCGTTCTCCTTTGGAACATATCGAAGGTGTTAACTCGTATTCGTCGGGTTTTAATCATTAGATCACGTACACATTTATACCCCCCCCCCTTTAACTGCAATGGTCATATCGGCGGCCGTTCTCCTTTGGAACATGCCGAAGGTGATCACTCGTATTCGTTGTGTTTTAATCATTAGATCACGTACACATTCGCACTCTTACTCATACTTACAGTCTCTGGGCAAAATGAATTATCTTGGTCGGAAAAAAATTCCTAACCGCACCGCCGAGAATTGAACCCGTGATCTTTAGCACAGCAGACATTTTAATTTAACTCCATTAACAAAAATTATTTTAGAACATGGCTATGTATAAATATTTTAATAGTTTAATACTGTTCCCTTTGTATCTATAAAATAACTTTATAATGTAGCTACTTTATTTATGCAAATGTTTATGTGATTGTAACTTAGTAGGAGGGAAAGAAGCTTTTATACTTACAAATTACAATTTTATCCAAATTAATAGACGACGAAGAGCACCGAAGGACATATGAATGTAAAACATCAGACTTTTTGGTTTTACCGTTGGTACACACACACACACACACACACACACACACACACACACACACACACACACACACACACACACACACACACACACACACACACACACACACACACACACACTTTTTCTAAGTTGTTTTATTCAGGAAACCTCAAAACGTGTATTTCTAGTGAACTCTCAGAATCGAATTTTTAGGTGTAATGGAATACTACAAGAAATTTCAGAGATAATAAAAAATTGTATACTTTTCATCTTTCCTTCATTAAGTTTCCATTGGGGTGAGCGTAGAATTTCTTAGAAATCGTTTTCTGTTATACAGGTACTTTTGTTTGAGATATAACATGGTAAACATTTAAAATATAATAACAATATTCGTACAAAAGCAATTAAAACTTCCAGAGGGATATAAATGATTTTTATTTTGAGGTATTAAAGCAATGATAGAGAAAAGTGAAGAACACTTATAGCTCACCAGTATTTGAAGAAATTCGCCAAAGCTGAGTTCTCCGGATCGCCACCCCCATTCTGTTCCAGCGTGTTTGCAATTTCTCCGAAAAGCGATTGATCCATTTTCGTACAAACGGCGTTTCACTTTGAAGACACTGAACTAAACGCCACTAGTTGTAAAAATAAACCGCCAATAATTCGCATGAATCAATGCTCCGTGAATCACGTTTGGAGGAGGTTAGGAAATCCTCAGGTGAAGATTCCAGCATACGTGGACAGCTTCCAGGTAAATTCCTTGGGGAGACAATAAATTATGTCGTAGGCGATTTTTTCGGGCTTTGTGCCTGTACTGGCTTACTTACTCCTCGTTCAGACTTTATCTCAGTGTTTTGTTTGTTGGCAGCAATGGTCCATCATTCGAGCACCCTCTATTGACACTAACAGGTATTATTAGACAATGCCGGCCCAGTTCGGACTTCGTGCATTGCGTTGCATGGGGAACCAAATTAAACTTGGCCGCTCTTCTGCGCATTCAAGCAATTAACTTTTGGCTACCAACAGAAAATCTTTTAATGCGGAACTTTCAAATTATTCACCTTGCTGCAAAGACAAGGGGGGGGGGGGGCTTTATGGAGACATTGGCCGAGAAAACTTAGTAGAGGAAAAGATTTGTAGATATCGAGTATAAAATTGTTTTAATAACGTTATCAGCTACCAGTTAACAAACGTGATTTATACAGCGTACCACAGACTTTAAATAAATAAATAAATACGAAGGCGTCTTCGAAACCATTTTAGAAAATCAATCAAGGATTAGCTTTAAAAACTGTAAATTATTTTATTATTTCATCAAACTATTCCCCTATCATCAATACAGTTTGTATCCTGAACCACTTTGCCTACATATTGTCGCGAACCCATTATCGCGATAGCACGGCCGACGTACACAAAGGCTGTATTGGTGTATGTTACGCAATTCTGCTACTGCCACGGTTGACCAAAGTGTATTTCTACGTAAATAGCGAGCATATTTGAATTTCTGCAAATTGGACTTTTAATTCTACGAACCCACAAAGTCGCAAATCTACACTGCCAGTTCTAAATTGAATAACGAAGATGGAGCAGGAGCTAGAATATTGTAACGCGGGCGTTGGAACACCCTGTAAAGCAGCTGGGAGCGGAAGACGGGGGAGGTCAATGTTAGCTACGCCCTCCCCTCGTTTGTCTTATAGTGGTGACAGGGACGACTGGGGAAAGAAACATAATTGTGCGGTCTGTTTCTCTTCCACCTGGTTCCAGAAATTACGGGATCTTTCATCATCTGGAAACGTCTAGAAGACGGCGAGATGCTTATAAAAAGGGTCGCGAACCTGGGCGAACGGAAGGGTCAAGTAGACGACCGCCTTAATGATTTAGAGGAAAAGGCCGACAACATCGCAAAACCCCTCACCCGCCTGACGGAGGAAAACCGGCCTTATGTGTGGACGGAGGACGCCGAAGACGCTTTCCAGCACCCGAAGGGGACCCTGTGCAGTGCTTCAATTTTGGGTTTCCCACAACCGGGTGGCGCCTTCATTGTGGACACCGACGCCAGCGACCATTGCATTGGAGGTGTCCTATCGCAGATCCAGGACGGCCACGAGCGCACAAGAGTGGAAGAGGAGGAGCGTGCCGCAGCAGTCCGAGTAGTTGTGGCAGTGCCTGCTGAAGGCTGGGATAGCGCAGGCCTGAGGAGGGAGCAGCTGGCGGACGCAGACGTGGGGCCACTCTTGAGGGAAGTGGACGCAGGGACGAGACCGACCTGGGAGGACATCGCACCGAGGAGCGCCACCTACAAGTCGCACTGGGCCCAATGGGACTCGTTGAAGACCAGAGAGGGCGTGCTGTTCCAGGTATGGGAGTCACCCGATGGGAAGGCGCAGAGAGGACAGTTGGTACTTCCCCGGAGCAAGGTCCCGGAAGTCTTGGAAGAAGTGCACGCCGGTACTTCAGGAGGACACCTGGGAGCGAACCGAATGATTCGCAAACTACGGCAGCGCTACTTCTGGCTGAGACTCCGAGCGGATGCTGGTGGTACACCTGGACCGCCTCGCACGCTACGTTGGGGCTGTTCGGGGCGAACAGCTTTGAGGAGGGAGCAGTGTAACGCGACCGTTGGAACACCCTGTAAAGCAGCTGGGAGCGGAAGACGGGGGAGGTCAATGTTAGCTACGCCCTCCCCTCGTTTGTCTTATAGTGGTAACAGGGACGACTGGGGAAAGAAACATAATTGTGCGGTCTGTTTCTCTTCCACCTGGTTCCAGAAATTACGGGATCTTTCATCATCTGGAAACGTCTAGAAGACGGCGAGATGCCTATAAAAAGGGCTGCAGCTAGTCAGTGAGTGAGTCAGTCAGTTGGTTAGTGTGTGAGTGAGGGCAGTTCTTGGTGTAAGAAGGCAGTGTTAGTCAGTGACGTGTTAATGAACGAAAGGATTGTGCAACGGAAGACTGTACGTAACTGTGAAGGTGTACCGGAGCTTACGTAACCGCGAGTACAGTGAAATTGTAACGGACGGACTGGTGAATCGTAATTGGTGTATTACGTAACTTTGTGTAATTGGCAAGTGTTCAACTGTAAGTCGGTGGAAATAAAGAACATTGTTAAGTTTGTGTAATTGGACTTTTCATCTCACGAACCCACAAAGTCACAATATACTCAAAATTACTCAGCTATTTCATAGTTGTGGGGAAAAAAAATTCAACCCAATATGATGGAGAAATCCAGGCTATACAGGCAGCTAGGATTAGGAGTTTACTACGGAGGGAATTCGGTACTTAGGGCTCCATGCTGGGCTCATTGTGCCTATGCCCCAAATGGGGCACCCCCGTGAAGAAGGATGAAGTGAAGGAGACAGAGGACGGCCGACCCAAGGAGTCACGACAGTGCAGAAGGTGGAGTCTCTACAGTTTACTTCCCCCGACAGGCCAGGACAACGAACTCGCTCCCCTACTGCAGGACGGCAACGAGCCCAGCAGTCGAGCCCCAAAGATCCCTGGCTGGCGGTCACGAAATGGTCCCAACTGAGCAGATGAGGCGGGCAACCGACTTACCGGAGGAGGAAGCAGTATACCTCAGCGCATATCATCCCGCCATGCCCCGTCGAGACACCCGCCGACACTTCTACCCTGAAAGAGACCACCAGATGTGAGATGATGTGAAATGATAATGGAGATGAAGTGGAGGGACAGAACATTCGGGGGATGTAATTAACCTACCCAGCATTCAACTAGCGACCCGGGAAAACCCCTAAAAAACCCATGGGTCAGGTAGATCGGCCACGGGAATCGAACTCGGGCCTCCAAATGTGGGCTACAGACGAAACCACCTGAGCCTTCCTGCTCAGTATAGAGGTAGCTAGCACATATGCAGAATAAATTATTTTCAAAATGCTGTTATTTTAAGTAAAACATCAGCTATTCAAGCTATTGCATCATTTAATTCTCCCTCTCTCTAATGTATAAAATATGACAAAAATATTAAGGGTTCACAGTTTTCTTCCACTCGTACTTGATCACTTGTAACAACGACACTGAGAATGAACACACTACAAAACAGTTGTACCCTTACCATGTGTGTTGCAAGAGAGTTGAGAGAGCTAATGGTTTGTTTTACCTTTTCCTCGAAGGATTACAGTTTATGCCTTTATGGTTCATATAACTTCGGTGCAAGCACAGTCGCCCTTAAAATCATTGCACTTTTTAAATAACATACGTTGTGGCCCATTACACATAAAGTAATCCGTTTTAATCTGGTTATTTACCCAAACGGTTCCCGACTGCCTAAGCGCGTTAGGCAGTTTTCCGGCTTCGGGTGCAATTTTACATGAGAAATAGCTCCGTTCCGAAATGTATTTTCCGTTTTTGCATGTTTCCGGGATATAAGGGGTCCGTTTTAGGCAGGTTTTACTGTACTAGTAGGGAAGAAAGGAAAGCAGGAGTGTGAAAGAACAGCGATATGGGTACGTACAAAGTGAATGTCCATGAAGATATAGAGCATATACTTTTTGAATGCAAGGAGACAGAAATTTTGAGAAAATAAATTATTTGGACAAATATTAAGAGGAGAAATAATGTAAACAAAATTATAATTAAAATTGTAAGAACGTAGGACAATTTGTAGAGAAAATAAAAAATAAATAGAAATGGACTGTTAAATGAGGAATGGAGCAATAGTTTGTGAATTTAATAACAGCAGTTGTAGTATGAGCACTAATAGTAATAACAATATATTTGTAATATGTTTGTTAATTAACAATGGATTTTCTGCAATATGGGCCAAATGCAGGTGAGTAGCGACTTATTATTGTAATACAGTGCGATCCATATAAACCTGAACCATTTCAACAGGTCGTAATTTCCCTTTAAAGCTCGTAGAATGTAGAAATTTGTTTTAATGATCTCAGTGACTCTGGGAGAATTGACAACACTGACAATTGTTGACAGTTGACAGTCTTAAATGTGCAGTCATAACAGCAACATGCAGTACTAACTACGAGAGCGTGTTTACATTTTGAAAACATTTTGGAAGACCAATTCCTTGGTAACAACACAACGGGAATTTCGAAGAGAATTTAATGTACGCGATGTTCCGACAAAGGCAACAACATTATCGCTCTTAAGAAAGCTGGGGACAACTGGTATACTCATTAGTGAGAGTAGAAAACATAGACCGACATTGAATGCACAGCCTGTTACAGATGTTCGCAGAATGCTATTGAATTCTCCAAACAAATGGTTGCCCCGACTGAGCCAGGAATGAGGGTATTCGTATGCAACATGCCAAAGAGCTGCGAAGAAATCGGGATTACGACCTTCAGAGAGCATATGGTACAACAACTGAAGAAGCAGTTTATGATAAACGAATCAGTCAGAGTCGATGGTTTCAGGGTACTCTTATTCCACGTCCAGACATTCACATTCTCTCCATAACGTGGTTTACAGATGAGGCATGGTTTCATCTGTCAGGCTACATAAACACACAAAACACTAGATATTTGGGCTGCTGTAAACCCCAAAGTGATCCACGAAACCCCACTGCATGAGGAAAAGGTTGGAGAATGGTGCGCGGTATCAGCTTCCAGGATCTTTGGTCCCATTTTCTTTGATACGACTGTAGTCACTGAAGTTTATTTGGGTATCTTGAAGACATTTGTGGAGCAGCTGGATGATATCAAATTGAGAGAAGGTTACTTCCAGCAAGATGGAGCAACATGCCATACATCTAATGACACCATGGAACTTGTAAACAGTTTCTTTGATAATGGAATGATCTCAAAAGGTCTGTGGCCCCCCAGATCTCCTGACCTAACCTCACCGGATTTTATCTATAAAATAGAGTATACAAGAATAGGCCACCGACAATTGATGTTCTCAAGGAATCCATCCGAACCGAAATAAGTAACATTGGCGAGAATACTCTCCGTAAATCTTCAGAGAATATGGTGAGACGAGTACAAACATGTATAGATGCTGGTACAAGACACTTCCAACATTTTCTCTGAGATGTAAATGGTGTAATGTAATCTCCCAATTGTGTATTATATTCTCCCAAAGTTGTACGTGTGTCCTGTTATTGGTTTAAAAGTTATGGCCTATTAAAATGGTTCAGGTTTATATGGATCGTACTATACCTTAGCACTGTAATACATTATCAAATTATTAGGTTCTGTCTCTAACTCAAAAGAAGAAAGCCAAATTTTGTAATCGCACTTCGAAGTATAATTTGAAATAACGTTATTGAGCTAAACTTGAATGCAGAAGAGCGGTGCTGAACAGATATGAGGTATTTTTGTTTCCAGAAGACCTTAGTACCGTAATAATACGAAATTACATGGTAGTGTTTCATGGTGCATTCAGGGTTTCAGAAACTTCACCCGCAAGAAGTGAATAAGAAAGTTAAGCGGCACGGTTGAAACTTACCCAGCCATTTACTTCACATTACTTAACGCCTTTGGCAGCTGGCGTGGGACGTTAAGAGCTTTAAAACATGAAATAACAGAACGAGCAGTACAAACGGTAAATCATTTACTTAGCCTTGGCACATAAAGTGAATGCGTAGTGGCGCTATTTGTCGTTGAGGCAGAAATAAACAGTGTGCCATACATCCTTCACCTAGACCAGATAAATAGCACAGAACTTGCTTTAACAAGAGTAGGTCATTGCAGCTGCAAGTAAAACTTCTAACCAACATGGGGATGAATTTATGGGAATAAATGGTCAAACCACTAGCAACGCCGGGTATTTCAGCTAGTAAATTAATGTAAATTAATCAAACACGTCTGCTCGTCTTTCCTGCATCGGGGCAATACGAGGGCACTATTCATATGTTGAGCCTTAGCAACCCTGAATGTCCCAAGAGCCATCTAAGGAAAGTTTGACATTTTTTACTATAATTTATTTCAGACATTTTGTCGATATCGCTTCATTTGTTTTGTTTTTATTAACTCGAAAATTTTGTCTCAACAGAAACATGGAATTAACTCGTGAAAATGTTCGTGCAATGATTTATTACGACTTCTTACATGGATTATCAAGACAAGAGTGCATCGATCAACTAACTTCCACATTTGGCGACGAACCTCCACCCTTTGTCACTGTGAAACACTGTTATAACGAATTAAATCGTGACCGCCATTCGCTCAATGATGAAGTTCGTGAAGGTCGCCCAAAATCAGCTGTTGTGTCAGAATACATTGATGCTGTGCAAAAAATAATAATGCAAGATCGTCATGCGACATATTGTGAGGTTGAGGCAACTTTAGGTATTAGTTTCACCAGCATATATATAAAATTTTGCATGATTACTTAGCCGTGAGAAAGGTTTACTCTCGTTGGATTCCACATAAACTCACGCAATCTCAAAAAGATGCTCGTGTCGATTGGTGTACAAAAATTCTCATGAAATACAATTGCGGTGCCTCAAAAGACGTACATACGTGAGGAATCGTGAGCCGGAACATAAACAGCAGTCGACAGTATGGGTGTTTCAAGATGAAGCAAATCCAACAAAGCTTGTTTCCATTCGAAGAACTTCGAAACAAATGGTGACCTTCTTTTTCAGCACACGGACCATGTGGCAACAGTGTCATGTAGGCCCTTAGCCTCCCTAACCACCCTCTTCCATTCTACTCGGTCCTCTGCTTTCCTTCTCCAGCCTTTAACCTCCAACTTTCTCAAGCCATCTTCTACATCATCTACTCATTTTTTCCTTGGTCTTCCTTTTCTCCTTCTGCCATCCAGCTTTCTTATGAATATCTTCATAACTACACTGATTTCCGGTATTTTCTGCACATGGCCAATCCGCCTTGTTCTTACTTGTTTAATTTTCACTGCTATAGTTGGTTGTCCAAATAGGTACTGTAACTCCAATTTAGTCCGCATTCTCCATCCGTCCAAGTCCCTTATCGCTCCAAACATATTTCTAAAAATCTTCCTATTCCACCGTTCTTCTCGTTGTCAACACCCAACTTTCAACAGTGCCTTTAGAGGAACTAGAACGGTCAATGCCGAATGGTTCACAACCATTTATTTGCTGGAAGTCTTCTGTGAAGTAAGGAAAACCCGACAAGAACCGTAGGATCGTTAATCAAGACAATGCGAGCGCACACACATCTCGTCTGACAACAGAGTATTTGAAGCCTCAAAAAATCGAACTGATGGGTCATCCGCCGTACAGACCTGGTTTGATACCCAATGACTTCTTTTTGTTCCCGAACATCAAGAATAAACTGCGTGGACAACGATTTTCGTCGGCAGAAGAAGCCGTTGATGTCTTCAAAAACCATGTTTTGGAGGTGTCTCAAGAAGACTGGAATAAATACTTTGGCAAATGGTTCAAACGGATGCAAAAGTATATTGATCATATAGGAGAATATTTTGGAAAAACAATTAAGCAGTTGCTCAAGTTGTCCTCGGGAAGCAAGCCAGGTGAAAAGACGATTAGAAATCGACGTTTCTCCCAACATCAGTATATTTATTACATGTTATAACCACAAATGAATCACTGGATAACACAAATATAAACAAAGACAAAACAGTGTCACAATTCGCATTACTGAACAAAAGACTGTTTTCAGTAAATTAAATGCCAGGTCAAGAGATGGCGTGAGTATAGAAAATTAATTGGGTCAAAGAAACGTAACTACTTAACTTGATTATCAAGTATTTTATTAAATTTTATAGCCACAAATGAATCACTGGATATAACAGAAATATAAACAAAGTCAAAACACTATGAAAATTCTCATTACTGATTATCCATGGTTCATTTGTGGTTATAACATTTAATAAATATCCTGACGAGGAGAAAGATGTACACTCCCGAAACGTCGATTTCTAATCGTCTTTTTACCTGGCTTGCTTCCCGAGAACAACTTAGCATATTCATCGCCAGGAAAGCTTCAGGTCTTATTTAATAAAACAGTTTTCAATCATAAATTACTTTGCTTTAATTATTAGAGTGAAAATATAAATAGTGCCCCTCGTAGATGAAAACACATCTAAAAAAACTAATACGCCATAATACTATAGTACACAAGATTGGCGAGGCAAATCAAATAACTCACAGTCACTTCAGTGCCACGAGAGTTAAAGTTTGGCAATGTTATTCTTAAGCATTTCTTGTTACAGTGCACTTAGCTAAGGCATAAAGAAGTAGACGACACGCCACTGAAAGCAGAGTGGTTACTGACCTACGTATTAAGTGGGAGTGTTGAAAACAAGTCATTATACAGCCTTTTGACTGTAAACTTGCCACTGCATCCTAACTCAAGGAAGTAAAAGTGACAAAGCATCTCTGTGTGTAATGTGAAAGTGTTACGGTTTATTTGCTTTTTCATACTTGTTCGATCTCTATAATTTGTCCACATTTGTTTTGTTTGGTAGCCTCCTTTAGTCACGTACCATCTTTGGTAGTCACGTACCATCTTTGTTGGTAAAAACACTTGAACGCACTAATAAATGCAGCGTGATATGTAAGTAACTGTACCATCTATTTATTTCTAATCACATTAAATAAAATTCTTGAATACAAATGACATGTTTCATAACTAGTAGACTCATAATAGCTGAAGATCATGTAGTTATACTACATCAATATTTACTTCATGTACAGACTAATAATTTTAGTTAATAGAAAGAGTATGCTTTCAGGTATTTCCAAAGACACGTGACGCACACAATCTATACGTGTTTATTTTCCCCGAAAAGCGTAATAGTTTGATCGGAGGGGTAAAGCAGAGCGGACAATCCTTGAGATAAATATCAAGCTCACACTCACAAAACTAATAATAAATTAAGGAATTAGTTTCGTAAGTATCCAAAAATTCATACTTACACTTTCTAGAGAAAGAAATGACAGATGAAGTTTAAATATACTTCACTGAGGAAAACATACTTTTCAGTGAATTTATAATATATTCATTATTTATTTTAATGTATAACCAAATCAAGACGCACCGTGATCGAGTGCCTAGACCGCTCGACTCTCACCATGGCGGCCCGGGTTCAATCCCAGGAGACAGCAAAGTGAGATTCGTGATGGACAACATGGGCTGAGGTGGGTTTTCTCTGACATCTCCGGTTTACCCCGCCATTATTTCAACAATTGCTCCGTCATCATCTTTCCTATCATTCATCTTGCCCTCATACTTTCATCCACTTCTCTGATCGGGCTGATCACCTATCCTGGCTCTCTATCAGATCCAAAGCTTCAGTTCCTCAGACCCCACCTTAAGTATAGAGGAACAAGACTCCCGTAACACCGCCATAAGTGGCATGCTAGGGATAAGGTAAAGAAGAATAATTATAACTAAGTTTGAAGCAAGGCTAATGACTTCAGAACACCTGGGAACAAGTCATGCATTGGAGTGCGAGCACGTGGAAGCAAAGCGGATGGTCTATACTAACAGGAATTGTTCATTTCGAGACGCAGTTACGACAGTAAATTATGTGATATGTTTATGGGAAAACATTTTGGACAAATAGGAAAAACAACTAACACACTAATGTGGATTCGTATTAAGGTACCAATTATCAAAATATCTGTACTTAACCTATTGAATCTTATTTAATAAGATTAGCAGTAAGTGACCATCCATTGTTATTTAACTATGGTAATTTTGACATGTTGGGTTGTTCTAAGGAACGTCCCTGTTTCAGGAAAAATGACAAGGGAAATCCTTAAATAACAGAATACAATTTAGTAATTTGTAATTTTCTTCCAGTGTATATACAAGCATATCATTTGTTTAGTTCAAAACGCTCACTTTTTATACATTTCTGTACTTTTCCCGCTGAATGTGTTTGAGCAAAAGAAATTTTATAATAATTTAGGCGTAATACTCATCAGCAAACTGGAATGTTTAATTTGCAATCGGCTGAAAAGTCATTTAACCCTAACGCAGCGGTCCTACCACCTCTGTCGCCCCTCTAGGTGAGTTGATTCTCTCGTCTCGACGTTCAGTGCACTACACCAAGCTGGTATAGTCGTGCTGCTCAATAGCTTACCCTGGCTTTATCTTTGTTAATACAAACTTCTCAGGTAACGTCATGATTATTCTTCTCAGAGTGAGAGGAGTATTGGCACGCTTCTGGAATCTGTCCTAAGCACCAATAAACGCATCACTTCAGCCAATGGAATACGCAGGAATCATACGACAGATAGATGATATCCCCACGTGGAGTAATCAGTGCATTATTTGAGAGGTTTCTATTAACAAACAGAAAGCCAGGGTAACCATTTGAGCAGCGCGACAATACCACAACCCCAAACTTCACTCTGGGTTTGCCACCAGTAGCGCTAGCGTTGTGCCAGAACAAGTGCCATCATGATGAATCAAAATTTGGCAGGGATGACGTCATTTTCCAATGCTTTTTTTTTCCCTGAGTAATGGACCTAACGAAGGTGGTGAAAATCCTATTTGATATTCTGTGAGGGGGAGCCAACCAGATGGCACATAATGAATTAATATAGCATGCTTAACATTCAAAATGGGTCTGCGTTCGATTCCCTGTTCCGGGGTGTCGATTTTAAGTCGGCCGCATTCGCACCTTCACGCACCTTCAGCTCATGTGAAGTGTCCCCTATGCCCAAAGTAGTTCAGAGTCCACGGTAAAAACTATAGGTCCTCTCGCCTCACCGTCATCTTCGCTATCACCCTGTCATCGGAGGTAATGGACACCGCCTTCTGGGTGCCTCCACCTGAGAAGAGGGTCATCACGTGGTTGAGCGAGGTTACTCTGAAGGCCGTAGATGCTATATGGGGAGTGTTGGTATACATACATTCAAAATTACTTCTGAAAAATACAGTATTATTATTATTATTATTATTATTATTATTATTATTATTATTATTATTATTATTATTATTATTATTATTATTATTATTATTATTATTATTATTATTATTATTATTATTATTATTATTATTATTATTATTATTATTATTATTATTATTATTATTATTATTATTATTATTATTATTATTATTATTATTATTATTATTATTATTATTATTATTATTATTATTATTATTATTATTATTATTATTATTATTATTATTATTATTATTATTATTATTATTATTATTATTATTATTATTATTATTATTATTATTATTATTATTATTATTATTATTATTATTATTATTATTATTATTATTATTATTATTATTATTATTATTATTATTATTATTATTATTATTATTATTATTATTATTATTATTATTATTATTATTATTATTATTATTATTATTATTATTATTATTATTATTATTATTATTATTATTATTATTATTATTATTATTATTATTATTATTATTATTATTATTATTATTATTATTATTATTATTATTATTATTATTATTATTATTATTATTATTATTATTATTATTATTATTATTATTATTATTATTATTATTATTATTATTATTATTATTATTATTATTATTATTATTATTATTATTATTATTATTATTATTATTATTATTATTATTATTATTATTATTATTATTATTATTATTATTATTATTATTAATATTATTATTATTATTACTATTATTATTACAATTATTATTAGTATTAGTATTTATTATTATTATTACTATTATTATTATTATTATTATTATTATTATTATTATTATTATTATTATTATTATTATTATTATTATTATTATTATTATTATTATTATTATTATTATTATTATTATTATTATTATTATTATTATTATTATTATTATTATTATTATTATTATTATTATTATTATTATTATTATTATTATTATTATTATTATTATTATTATTATTATTATTATTATTATTATTATTATTATTATTATTATTATTATTATTATTATTATTATTATTATTATTATTATTATTATTATTATTATTATTATTATTATTATTATTATTATTATTATTATTATTATTATTATTATTATTATTATTATTATTATAATATTTATTTTCAACTTACGAAATGTTAATGATTTTGTGTCTGACCTAATGTTGAAGTTAGGTTATTGTTGTTGTTAATGTTGTTTTTACTCAGAAATAATACCTAATCTGGCAGGCCCCGTAGCTCAGTCGGTAGAACACCTGCCTGCTGTGCTAGGGGTCCCGGGTTCGATTCCCGGCAGTGGGGTTAGGGATTTTTCTCCGTCCAAGATAATTACCCATCTTCCCCAGAGTGTAAATGAGTGCGTGATATAGTGATTAAAAACCTAACGAATACGAGTTAAGACCTTCGATATGTTCCAAAGGAGAACGGCCGCCGATATGACCATTGTAGTTAAAGGCGGGGTATAAATGGAACAAGGAAAAAAAATACCTAATCTGCATCACAAAATAATTTGCTCACAAAGAAGAAAGTTTGTAAGACCGTAGTAAAGCTCAAAATAGCAAGTAAAAGGTTCTCATGTAGAAAACCCGCTGTTAACTTGGCACCATGTCACACAACGCTCATCCGTTACCCTCGATTTACTTTCAACAACCTCCAAAGCTGTTACTTTAATATATGAGTAATTTTTCCATCCCAATTCTTGCTCAGAACGAGTTACCCGATTATTTCTTGATTTCAGAGCATTCATATCATTCTATTGTCATATCAATGTGTCAGTTCCTTTGTTTTTAAACCGATTCTATTATGATCAACAAATTAGGCTTTTGTTTATAAATCGACAATTGTATCATGAAGCTGGTATGACACTTATGTTGAGAACAACTATATTTAAAAAAAACTAGGATGATGTCTCATTCTTCCAACAATTCGTGTATAAATAACTATAAACCTTCTAAATTCTGAAGTGTTGCACTAAAATGACTTCCTCTAATCCAATACCCCTCTTCCACTGCCATCTGGAACCTTCCCGTGGATTCACGGAAACCAGAGACTTCTAGAAGACGGTGATATTCCTATAAAAAGGGCTGCAGTGAGTGAATTGAGTCAGTCAGTCAGTGCTTGACGTGCTAGCGAAATAGCGCCGTGTTAGTGAACGAGAAGACTGTGCAACGGAAGGATTTACGTAATTGTGTACGTGCATCGGAACGGTAACGGACGAACTGGTGAATCGTAACTGTGTGCATTACGTAATTTTGTGTAATTGGCAAGTGTTCAACTGTAAGTCGGTGGAAATAAAGAACATTGTTGAGTTTGTGTAATTGGACTTTTCCTTTCACGAACCCACAAATTCACACTGGTGTCAGAAGTGGGATGATAACATCATCGAACATTACGGCCATGAAATCGGCATTGGAAATGCTTTTGGCGAAGATGAACGAGTTAACAACAAAAACGGAAGCTGCAAATAACAACCTGGCCGCGGAACTGAAGCTAATGAAGACGACCAACGACATCACCGAGAAGATGGAAGAAATGAAGGCCGAAATAACAGCGATTACGGAAGAAATGGAAGAAATGAAGACCGAATTAACAGCGAAGACGGAAACGGCAAACAACAACTTGGCCACGACAATGACCGCAAAGATGGCCGAACTGACCGCGGAAATGAAGGTGGCGAATGAAGCTCTCGCCGCCAAATTTGAAGAACAGTTGGCCGGCGTGAGGGATGACGTGACGGAGCTGGGCAAGCGGATGGGCCAAGTGGACGAGCGCGTCGAGGACCTGGCGAACCGCTTCAATGACATAGAGGAAAAGGCCGACAGTAACGCCAAGTCCCTGAACGCCATGGCGGAAGACGTCGAAGACCTTGCTAACCGCTTTAAAAACCTGGAAAGTCAGGCCGACAGCAGCGTCAAGTCCCTGAGCGCCATGGTGGAGGACGTCGTCGGCAGGAGGTTGAAGGATTTGAAGGCTGACTCACCGGGACGCGACACAACATCGGCGCGCGTCAAACCTCCGAAATATGACGGCGCGTCAACATTTGAGGTCTTCCGCCGCCAGTTCGACACAGTGGCCAAACACAACAGATGGTTACCGGAGGAGGAGGCCACACAGTTAATAGCCAGCCTCCAGGGACGGGCCGCGGAAGTCCTAAACGCAGTGCAGACAACGGCGGCGCCCAAGGACATCTGGGAGGCCCTGGAGAATCGTTTCGGGAACCACCGCTTAGCCGCAGCATACCGCAGCCAGCTAAAGGCAAGGTCACAGCAGCCGGGGGAGAAGCTGCAGGAGTTCACCATGACGATTGAGCAGCTGGCTAGCAAGGCCTTGGTTGACCTGCCACTGGAGTTCGTATCCCGGAAAGCCGCCTACAACTTTGTCGACGGGTACGGGACACGGAGATTCGTCAGCGCCTAATGCTCGGCGATGATAAAAACCATCCCCGAGGCGCTGACAGCGGCATTAAGGATGGAGGCGGCCAAGGTAACATCTATCCCGACGTCGAGAACGAGGAGTGTCCGCTATGCCGGAGACAGAAGACCAGCTGAGGGACGCCGGCGAACACCTAATGGCCTGTGTTGGGGGTGTGGACAGCCCGGACACCTGCAGAGAGGCTACCCACATCAGGAAGAGCAGCCGGAAAACGAGTAAGGGCCGTCGTGGAGAGGGGTACGTCGGCGCCATTACCACCATCCCCTCGAGTGACACTGGGCGCCGTCAGCCGGCGTATGGATGACAGCCATATCGCGGACGGTTGGGTAAGAGGAAAGCCGTGCCGCGTGCTGGTGGTCACCGGGGCGGCCGTGACCATCATCAGACCTGACGTGGCGAAGGGTTTGCCGACAAGGAAGCCGAGCCGACCATACCAGCTTGTCACGGCATCGGGCGACACCTTGCCTGTGGAGAAGGAGGCCCTGCTGGAGCTGACCTTGGGACGGAGTGCCGTGCGTCTGTGGGTGTTCGTCGCGAAGGTGGCTGAGGAGGGGATTCTGGGACTGGATGCCCTCAGGAGCCATGAGGCTACGGTCGACGTCGGCAAGAAGGTCCTGCGGCTCAACGGAGAAGAGGTTATACTCCGTCAACCAGAAGAGCGCCTTGGAATTTGCAGGGTCGTCTTGGACGAAGACGTGGTTGTCCCTGCGAGGAGCTAGGTGGTGGTGAAGGCGCGACTGGAAGGTCAGAGAACCAGGAACATGATGCTGGACCAGAAGACGCCTGTGCACGGACTATGTGTAGCCAGGGCACTGCTTACGTGCCGAGAGGAGGTGCCAGTGAGACTGCTAAATCCAACGGACACCGATCACGACGTCCAAGCCGGGACGGAGTTGGGAACGTGCGAGACCGTGGTAAGCGTAACAGCAATCGACAAGACGCAGGAGCGGGTGCCGACGCAAAACCTGGGGCCCCGGCTAGAAGGCTTACTGGAGAGGGCGGCCGACCACCTGACCGCAGAGCAACTGTAGAAAGTTCGACTACTGCTAAGACGATACCAGCGCGTCTGCAGCCAAGGTGATAGTGACTACGGCCGCACGGACAAAGTGCTTCACCGCATCGACACCGGGGACGCCCGGCCTATTCGGCAACCACATAGACGCGTTCCGCTGGCGAAGCAAGGGGCGGTACGAGACATGCTGGAAGACATGAGATCCAGGGGAGTGATTGAAGAGTCTGACAGCCCTTGGTGTTCCCCTGTAGTCTTGGTGGAAAAAAAAGAACGGCGAGCTGCGCTTCTGCGTAGACTACAGACAGTTGAACGCTGTCACCCGGAAGGACTGTTTTACCTTACCCCGGATTGACGACACCTTGGACACGCTAGCTGGTGCACAGTGGTTCTCGACCCTGTACCTGAAGTCGGGCTACTGGCAGGTAGCTCTAGACCCAAAAGACAAGGAGAAGACCACATTCTCGACAGGCCAAGGGCTCTGGCAGTTCACGGTTATGCCCTTTGGCCTCTGCAACGCACCAGCTACCTTCCAACGCCTCAGGGAGTCAGTGATGAGAGGGCTGACTTACGACGCCTGCCTGCTATACCTGGACGACATCATTATCGTCGGAAAGACTTTTGATGATCACCTCGAGAATCTGAGTAAGGTGCTACAGAGGCTGCAGGCGACCAACTTGAAGCTGAACGCGAAGAAGTGCCAGCTCTTCCGCAAGGAAGTGAACTACTTGGGCAACATAGTCTCAGCAACCGGAGTGGCCACAGACCCGGAGAAGACACAAGCTGTGAGAGATTGGTCTCGCCCAAGGGAGAAGAAAGAGTTGCGCAGTTTCCTGGGGCTGTGCAGTTATTACCGCCGCTTCATAAAGGGGTTCTCCAACATCGCAAATCCCCTCACCCGCCTGACAGAAGAACACCGGCCTTATGTGTGGATGGAGGACGCCGAAAACGCTTTCCAGCACCTAAAGGAGACCCTGTGCAGTGCTCCAATTTTGGGTTTCCCACAACCGGGTTGCGCCTTCATTGTGGACACCGACACTAGCAACCATTACATTGGAGGTGTCCTATCGCAGATCCAGGACGGCCATGAGCGGGTGATAGCCTACTACAGCAAGACGCTATCCAAGGCAGAGAAGAACTACTGCGTCACCCGACGAGAATTATTGGCGGTAGTAAAGACTTTGGAGCACTTCCACAAGTACCTGTACGGTCAGCCATTCCACCTGAGGACTGACCATTCCGCCCTAACCTGGCTATTGAGCTTTAAGAACCTGGAAGGTCAGACAGCACGTTGGGTCCAGAGGCTGCAGGAGTACGACTTCACCTCGGAACATCGTAGAGGGAAGAGCCACGGTAACGCAGTCGCCATGTCCCGAAGACCCTGTCCAGAAGAGTGCGGCCAGTGCACAAGAGTAGAAGAGAAGGAGCGTGCCGCAGCAGTCCGAGTAGTTGTGGCAGTGCCTGCGGACGGCTGGGATAGCGCAGGCCTGAGGAGGGAGCAGCTGGCGGACACAGACTTGGGGCCACTCTTGAGGGAAGTGGAGGCAGGAACGAGACCAACCTGGGAGGACATCGCACCGAGGAGCGCCACCTACAAGTCGTACTGGGCCCAATGAGACTCGTTGAAGACCAGAGAGGGCGTACTGTTCCTGGTATGGGAGTCACCCGATGGGAAGACGCAGAGAGAACAGTTGGTACTTCCCCGGAGTAAGGTCCCGGAAGTCTTGGAGGAAGTGCACGCCGGTACTTCGGGAGGACACCTGGGAGCGAACCGAACGATTGACAAACTACGGCAGCGCTACTACTGGCTGAGACTCCGAGCAGATGCTGAGAGATGGTGCCGTCAGTGCCACGTGTGCGCGGCGAGTCGCGGCCCCCAGACTAGGAGCCGGGGTCGCATCCAGCAGTACAACGTCGGAGCGCCATTCGAACGGTTCGCCGTTGACATTGCTGGACCGTTCCCAGTTTCCGACCGAGGCAACAAGTACCTAATGGTGGTCGTTGGACTACTTCACCAAGTGGCCGGAGGTGTATGCAATCCCAAACCAAGAGGCAAAGACAATCACAGACTGCCTCGTGGAGCAAGCGTTCTGTCCATTTGGGGTGCCGTTAGAGCTACACAGTGACCAGGGTACCAACTTTGAGTCCAACCTAATGAAGGAGGCACTACAAAGGCTTGGGGTGAACAAGACCCGCACGACGCCTCTACATTCCCAATCGGATGGCATGATCGAAAGATACATCAAGACCTTAGAAGAACACCTGAGGAAGGTCGTGGCCAGCCATCAGCGGGACTGGGACGTCAAGGTGCCACTGTTCGTGGTGGCCTACCGCTCGTCTACACACGACACAACTGGGATGACGCCAGCCAGCTTAATGTTCGGCCGAGAGTTACGCCTCCCTTGTGACCTGGCTTTTGGAAGCCCTCCGGAGGCGAAGCAGCCGGTGACCAAGTATGTGGAGAACCTGGTGGACAACCTCCACGACATGCACGAGATGGCTCGCCAGAACATCCAGAAGGCAAGCGACCGCATGAAGACCAGATATGACAGGCATGCCAACAGCCAAGGGTTCCAGCAAGGTGATCTGGTCTGGTTGTACCGTCCTACCCGGACCAAGGGACGCTGCCCGAAGCTCCAGCAGCCATGGCAAGGACCGTACCGGGTGGTGAAGAGGATTGACGACGTGGTCTGCCGCATCCAGAAGGTTCCCCGAGGGAAGATGTTGGTGGTACACCTGGATCGTCTAGCCCGCTGCGATGGTGCTGTTCGGGACGACCAGCTTTGAGGAGGGAGCAGTGTCACCCAATTAGCGGAAAGCGCAACCAACGACAGCTGAGTAAGGGGGCCAAAGGCAGCCAACCACACCCTCCCATTAGTCTCTGTCACTAACTGAGGGGGATGATTAGGGAAACGCCACTTGTCACTGGCCGCCTCTTTCCCCTCTTCCACTGCCATCTGGAACCTTCCCGTGGATTCACGGAAACCAGAGACTTCTAGAAGACGGTGATATTCCTATAAAAAGGGCTGCAGTGAGTGAATTGAGTCAGTCAGTCAGTGCTTGGCGTACTAGCGAAGTAGCGCCGTGTTAGTGAACGAGAAGACTGTGCAACGGAAGAATTTACGTAATTGTGTACGTGCATCGGAACGGTAACGGACGAACTGGTGAATCGTAATTGTGTGCATTACGTAACTTTGTGTAATTGGCAAGTGTTCAACTGTAAGTCGGTGGAAATAAAGAACATTGTTGAGTTTGTGTAATTGGACTTTTCCTTTCACGAACGCACAAGGTCACAGTATGTTTTAATAATGACTGCGCTATGGCGGAGTGGTTAGATCGCTTGGCTCTCGCTAAGACGCCACGGGTTCGATACCAAGCGACCGCAAATTGAGATTTGTGGTGGACAAAACCCGCTGGGACGGGTTTTCTCCGGGTCTTCCGGTTTCCCCAGTCAACATTCCACCAGTTGCTCCATCATCATCCTCATATACAGGAAGCGGCAGAACCGACTAAGAAGTTTCTATCGATTACCGCAGGAGCTGTAGTGGGGGTAGGCAGTTGCACGTGGTCTGCCTTAGTTCAGTAGTTAACCTCATTTCAGCAGCCAGCATGGTCTGGACCGGTGCACAACTTGGTTTTGTCATTGCGCTTATATCTGTGATCGCTACACAACGAGCTTTTCGGCGACAGTTCCAACATTCCACGCAACAATGCTGTTCCTAATACAAACACAATTCGGTCCTGGGTTCGGCTGTTGGAGGATACTGGTATTAATCTGTGCTGGTAGCACACTAAGAACAGATTCACATGGTCGACGCATATCCATAAGAACGCTACAAAATGAGCAGCGAGTGAGAACAGCAGTTCAACAATCGCCACAACGTTCTACTCGACGACATGCGGAATTTCAGACCGCAGTTTAAGAAGGGTCTAAAATTCGATTTGAAGTTCCATCCTTTCAAAATAATGATTACTAAAGAATTACGCCCAGCAGACTACGCCAACCTTCAAAATCTGTGTGAACAAATGCTTGCTCAGATCCCTTCGAATGAATGCTTTCTTCAGTAGTGACGAGGCACGTTTTCATCTTAGTGGGTGCATGAACAAACAAAAATTTCGTTATTGGGCTGAAAATAACCCCCGGATTATTCATGAAAGACCGCAACATTCTCCTAACGTGACAGTGTGATGTGCCATATCACAACTGGCGTGGTTGGCCTTTACTTTTTTGAGGAGGAAGAAGTGGCCGTGACAGTGAATTCCACACGTTATGTTTCAATGTTGAGAAATTTTCTGCAACCCAAATTGGACATGATTGTTGAAGAACATGGACTGGGAGACTTGTGGTTCCAACAGGATAGAGCTACTGCTCACACAACTCGAATTTCACTTGATGTTTTGAGAGAAATGTTTCCGGGACGCCTCGTCTCTTTGAGGGGTGATGTCGGGTGGCCTGCGCGGTCATCAGATCTGAGCATTTGTGACTACTTTTTTTGGGGATATCTGAAGGTAAAAGTTTTCAAAAGCCGCCCTTACACCCTAGCAGAGTTTAAAAGAGCGGATTATTGACAAGTGAATGCCATATCCTGCGATATGTATGCAAGAACTGCTTGAAACTTCAGGGATCGTCTACATCAATACTGATGTTAACGGCCGCCATCTTCAGGATATTATTTTGAAAACTAAATGAAGTAAAATGGAATATTATAATAATTCAGAAAATAAAACCATTTTTCTCTATATATATATATATATCCATATTTACTTTTTATTTCTCCTTAAAACTCTTTAGTCGGTTCTGCCGCACTCTGTATATCATCCACTTCCTTCACCTTCACACCAGGCATTGTGGCTGATCACCTATCCTGGGTCTCTATCGGATCCAAAGTTTAGCTTCCTCAGCCCTTATCCCTTATCCCTATCCCTTAAAACGGGATAGAGGAACAAGTGTCCCCTAACACCACGACAGTGGTACAACTAAGGAAGTTAAAGAAAAAGAAGAAGTATATTTTAATACATGTTAAATATAACAAGCCAATGCATCTAAAAGGTCTGAACATCCAAAACTTCCATTTAGTGACTAGAAATTGGTATAGTATTGCAATTTATCGACATTACATATAATATTTTAATGAGATACCTGGCATTTATCCAAGAGTTAGGGCTTTTTGTGTTAGTTAAAATGCCTCAAGTGTTAAAGATTACTTACAACCTATTAAGAATTTTATTTTGACTTTAGCAGACCATTATGAATAACCCCATATTGGATTTTTTTTTAAATTCAAACAAAGCTATGCTAGAAAAGGATAAACTATTTGCTCTTTTTTTCGATTTTATAATGATAAAGCTATGAAAATATTTAATGAAATATAATATAATTAAAAATGTCAAAATAGCTTTTAATAAGTTATTCACAATGTTTTATTGAGAATTAAAAACTAATATTTTGACATGTAGTGCATTTTAAGCAACGAAAATGGTGAAAAAGGTTTTTAGATTTAAGGAAGGTTTCAAACGTCACACAGAGTAAACATATTGTTAGTTTTATAAATCAAAAAAGGTAAATTAAAGTGTGGAGTATAAATACTGTTTTTAAAAATAATTTTTACGTTCAAGTTCACAGATATATTTCTAGCACAAAAATTATTGTACTTAATGTGAGATTTGTAATAAAAATATATAGCTTTTGATGGGCCGCTGTAAGTAAGAGTTGAATTTGATATATAGGTCTAAAAATATTTGGTGTTGCAGTTTACATCTGCAAAAGTATCTTAATTGCTACACAGGGACGTATTCAAGGGGGGTTCAGGGGGTCCGGAACCCCTCCCCCCAATGAATTATCATTTCAAACTTTTAATACATAGTTGAAATAAGACTTAGTTTAAAATAAATCGAAAAAGTTTATTCAAGCTTCTCATCTTAATGTCTCTATTTACTGTCAGGCAGACATGAAGTTATTTAAGAGATAAACGAAAAGTTACTGCACAGCAGTTGTAGAACTCGTTAAAATACACAAATAATACCAATTACAATCATGTATTGCAAAGTTAACCAATTCTGATATATTATAATTTGTTGATTAGAATTCCCAGAACTTACTTAAAGGTATGTAATTTTTAACTTCTAAGCTCCTATTCCCTTTTTCATTCAAGGAGAACTAATACTTCAAATGCATCAATCAGTGGTTCGCTTTTTAAATAATGGATTATCCCAGATATATGAACAAAAAATGTGCAATGTGCAAGGCCTTTCTACAGACTTTATCCAGAGAAACAAGACAAAAACAAACTTCTCTAAGAACACTTTATAGAAGCTTGTGTGGAGAAAGTCATGTGAATATAATATATTATATGTGTTTTTATTTTTCACTAACACAATAAAAACACATTACTGATTAATTATTTATTAGAAGCAAATAAATCAACGTAGATTTTTGGATCCGCCCCCCCCCCCCGGAAATTGAATTCTAAATAAGTGCCTGTTACTACAGGTTTTCATAAGCATTAATGATTTATAAAATTATTTACACAATACTACGCACAATAATATATTAGTGCATTATTTACAGTATTTCCGTCTGAAAATTATTCGTGATCTTGTTAAGTTCTAGAACACGTAACTAGTCCATCAACTCAATAAATGCTTGAAGATTTGTCAATTCTAGCCGTTTTAGAAAACGCGTGTGTTCTGCAACAGTTTCCGCTTTCTACTCGTTTTATAAAAGCAACTAAATATGTAACTATTGTTTGAAAAAAGAACGCATTATAAGTTCTGACACTTTTGAACACTTGTAAACGAAATGTGCTGTGAACCCATACGTTGAATTGTTGTTTGCACTTACTTACCTTGACCTTGGCTATGATCGATTGCACCCACACATGGAGACTTGGCCAAGTGGACGTGACAAATATTGCAGAATACAGTGTTACACTTGGACACGGCGTGGCGTGAAACTAACTAGCTTGCTGATGCAGAAGATACGCCGTCGAGATGGGACTCTCGCGTTCTGAAAATATTGCACACACTCATACACAACACTGGCACCAACCTGACAACGACGTGCATTCTCGACTCGTCACCACATGGTCCCCTACTCTGCCTTTTCCAAAATTACAATCTAACACGCCCAGAACGTTAACCATTCTCTTTTCACCTTTCTACCTGTGCAATATTCACATTCTCCAACGAAAATTGCTCGTTATTTTTTCTACCATATACATAATGAGCTGAAAAGCCAGTGCGTACCCAAAAATTCATTTAAAATACACGTTCCCAAATTCTCTAAATTAAAAAGAAAAGATTTGTGTGTGTGTGTGTGTGTGTGTGTGTGTGTGTTTGTTTGTTTGTTTGTTTGTTTGTTTGTTTAGGAGCAGCCTACTACATGGCAAAGCGAGAAGACGTATCGGAAAAAATTCGCAACACAGAGATGTTTACTTCAGCTTATGGCATATACACGGCGAGTCCATTGTATGTATACTCTATTCAGATATAATCATGTCTTCTGGACAGCAATGTGTCATACATCGGCAGGCGCGAGGAAACATATCATATAGACACACGCAGCTTCCAATCGCTCTGTTTCCTAACTTACTGTACATCAACCTACTAATATAAGACCCGATAAGAGACCATCACAGCGCTCGTCACCTGAAGCTGAATACGCCTCAACGCTCTATCGAGTAATAACTCAAAACGAATAATCGTTTAAATACTCTACCTGATACTACACAAATATAATAATTTGTAACATAAAAATTCACTTATCTTAAAAGAAAATGATGAAAATTTTCTTATTAATTGATGAGGATCGCGATTTCGTGAATACTCATTCACATCATCAGCTCCAACAACCTCGTTGTAAACGTTACAGTCACTAATGTTTTTGCCAGTACCTAATACCAAAATCTGAAAATGAAATAAACTTAAAAAACAGAATCGACTGCCGGTATTTCAAAATTTATTACGCGATGTTTATTTTTTAAAATAAATATTTTTTCCCAAACCATTAAATCTATCGGACCATTTAATTGTTTTAATAATTTAACTTCTGGATTTATTTCATGGTTATGGATACCTATGACTGGAAATTTTAAATCCTGAACAAATAACGCTAGCTTTTTAGGCTTTATACCACAGATGTAACCTAATGCAAATATGATACAGTAGAAATTTTGTCAATTTCACTTTGATATTTTGGAAAATATGGTCAAATTTATTTATTTTTGGTTACGTGTCCTAAAAAGACCCTTACGACAAAATAATTTAAATTTTGGTATAATATTTTAACAACAGGTTCCCAATACATCCATTTTTTGAATTTGCCCTAGGTTTCTCTGTGTCGCAATAACTTAAGGCTCCAGAAATTTTTAAAGCTATGAATATGGCTTTTTTGCCCAAAATTTGAAATGTTTGTGCTTTGAAGTAAAGAAAGTGTGCTTAAATGTATCTCACAATAAAACCCAGGGCAATTTCTGTTCACTGTGTTCCTTTGACTGTGTGTAGCAAGTTTCATTAGTCTAACACTAAAACTGTGACGCAAGGAACATCTTAAATTATGAAAAATACTGAAATTTTCAATAGCGAAAATAACAAGGATAAAGAATTAGAATTCATATCTAACACTAGCATTCACATAACTTTCAAACTACATTAGAGCATTCAAAAACGGCTTGCGGATGCTAACTAAGCATTCTTTGGATTCAGGAAGGCTTACACTAGTTTATAGATTAAAAAGAGGAAAAGGTTACTTTTTTGAAAATGTTCATGAAATTTCAGTCATACATATCTTAAATGACCAAAAATGACCTGATACAGCCGATTTATCAGTCTGCTTATGCTTAATGCTACGAGAATGTTTTTTCGTTCTGGTTGTTCCAGCTGATGATGTAAATGAGTTTTCACGAAATCGCGATCCTCATCAATTAATAAGAACATTTTCATCGTTTTCTTTTAAGTTAAGTGAAGTGTTATGTTACTAATTATTATATTTGTATTCGTTGCTTCACTGTAACTAGCTTCATATTTTACGTACACTAACTGTTTCAACATCTTCCAAGGATGAGACGATTTTGAACAAAGTTATCATCACTCTAAGTTATCATATACATGAAAGGTTTTCGAAAGGTTTGATTTTGTAATGATTTTGGTTAAAATAACATATATTTTCGGAAATGAAATTTACAATTGAATTTTCTGGACATAACCTATAAGTACTCTTATAATTAAACGAATATAGAATTATAAAAAACACTTTTATAAATGTTTATCTCAACATTAAATAGATAGAAGAAAAAGCGCTTTTGAGTGTAGTTTGTACAAGAAGAGTAAATCTTTCAGTGAAAGATTACTGAAAACTGGTAGAAAAAAAAACAGAAGAGTGCTGTTAAAAGGAAGTACGATTAAAGAGTATACATGGAAGATGACATAGGACGTACCTGTTAAGTGAGGTAAAGCAGCTGATCGGTGAGGGAACACAGTTTACAACACTGTCAACGAAACACGAACTGGGTTAACAGAAGCTGCACTAAGTGAGAGATTTTAGAGGGGAGGGAAGCAAGCTCTTTACGTCATTTGTGTACCCAGCAGCGGTGGAGTGTTGTGTGATATCAATGACACATCAGGGACGGACTTCAACATCCGCCCTTAGGGCAAACTCTAAATCCGGAGTCTCGGGATAGGTCAATGGATTCTATAATCTTCCAACACATTTTTTCATCAATTACTACTTTCATATTGTACCAAATTTTTATATAGTTCTATTTATTCCCACCTCCCCATCCCTTGTCTCCTCTTTGACTTTCCTCGACCATTTTTCCTGTAATAGAAAATCCCTTATTTTCTTATTTATATCTTCATGGTTTGCCTTTTAACATTTCAGTGCAACCACATTTCTCATATATTATTCTACTTTGTTTCCTAGATCTTCTCTCCTCAATTTTTAAACCTCCATGCTGTATTACATAAAACTCTACACTTTCCTCAACTCATAAAATTCAGGTATTCCTTTACCGTTTTCTCTTAGGTTACTTAATATCGTTTCCGTTGTCATCCAAGTTAGTCCTTCCTCTTTTTCTGACTACATTGCTCTATATCTCATTTTATTGTTCTCTAAACTGTTAAATATATTTTATTTTCTAAACTACACAGGTGCTATAAACCAAACGTGTGTAAGTTAATTGATGGAAATTAATCATTCCTTCACACTAGCCGTGTATAGGCTAACGTTTTGGATAGAGTCAAACTGAAAAATGCAATCCATGGCTGGGATTTGAACCACGGATCTCAAGGTTTCGTCCAGTCGATGTTATCCATTGAGCTACCATGGCCAACTTGCCGGCCCGATGAATTGACTCACATATTTTCTCGGTAAACCACTAGGGACTCTCACATCCGAGATACATCGTTTGTGGCCACTTACTATTGTAAGTACTTGAGTCCCAGACTTCATCGTTAAGGGAAAATATATGAGTCAATTGGAGAATTTAATGTCAGGACGGCACGTAGGCCATGGTAGCTCAATGGGTAAGAGTGACTGGACTGAAACCAGGAGATCCGTGGTACAAATCCAAGCCATGGTATTGAATTTTTCAGTTTGACTCTATGTTTCAAAAACCTTAGCCTATATACGGCTATTGTGAAGAAATGATTAATTTCCATCAATTAACTTAAATAATAAGAATTTAATGATGAAGCCTGGGGCTCAAGTACTTACAATAGTACGTCGCCACATACGGTGTATCTCGAATGTGAGAGCCCCTAGTGGTTTACCGGGGAAATATACGAGTGAAATGGAGAATTTAATGTCATGATAGAACGTTGGCCATGATAGCTGAATGGGTAATGTGTACAACAATGGTGTCATATTAGGCGTGTATTGTTCATAGTTCTTCAGAAAAGGTACATTGAAAATGTGAAATTTGACATGTCAGAGGTAGAAGGTACCTTCTCCCCTTAATTGAATGTGTCAGATTAATAAATACCTTCTTATGCCCAAGCTTCGCTCCAGTAATGGTGTAAGCCCGCTTCGATAGCGTAGATGGTAAGCATGTCTGCCTTACGTTCAAGAGGTCCCAAGTTCGAATCACGGTTAGGGTGAGTTACCTGCATAAAGGTTTTTCCGGGTTTTTCCCTTATCCTGATAGACGAATGTCCGGTAACTTTAAACTCCATGGACCCGAGACTCATTTGAGCAACACTTCACCCATTTCATTCATCGTAAGATATGACAATGTTGGAGGACATAACTTACAAAAAAAAAGTAACGGTGTATTTTTAGCGTTGTGTTCTTTTTAATTACCAAGTTAGTATCCAGGCTATATTTAACTGGGTAAGTTATAGACATTTTAAGCAATATAAGCTAAATAAACTGTAGCAAACGATAAGACTTACACATGCTTTGTGACAATGCTTCACTTATCGTTTTATTTTTGCTACTATGTACTTTCAGTAAGTAAGAAACGTATTGCATTCTACCCCAAAATATGATACAGAAATTTCAACGTATAGATAAATACACATTTTGAGATTTCCTATATAAAAATAGTTTTAAAAAAAGGTGTGTGTCATAAACAAATGTGTACAACAATGGTGTGTATGTTAGGTGTTTGAAGTAAACAATGACAGTGCTAAGGACACGAAGGTATATACACCGTTACTGGAGCGCAGCAACTGCAAAATGCTCTTAGTAGTTGCGACCCTAATGAGCTCCCCAATTGCATAGCAGGAGGCCTTTGCCCTCAGGGGATTTACAGACTTTTTACTTCAAGTAAAATTTCATTTAATTTCACTTTCCCAAACTTCTGTTCTCTCACTTGTTTCTATTTCTTTCAATAACCACATGTCTTTCATCCTTATTTCTTCCACCGAACTTTCCAACAATGTTCCCAACTATTCTCATTCCTTATAACTCTTGTTAAACCATACAAATGTTTAATATATCTCCTTTCACAGTCACATCTATAGCAAAATTTCACATTCTCTCTAGGACTGGACCTTTCCTAATGTTTCCTTGTATTTCATTAATGCATGAGTGACTTTCACGTGTGCAATTGCGTTATCTCATAGCTGCTTATAAAGAAAATCTTACTAGGAATAAATAATAGTTTAAGTAACGTTAGTATAACCTTGCTTATACTCAGTAACCAAATATACACAAAGAGTTTTAAAAAAACATAAGAAAATCAAAACAGCAGGAAGACCATGATCGGTGTCACAGAGGAAATCAACAGATATTTTATGAACCCGAAGTTCCATTTTCGTTTGATAAATCCTTGAAACGGTAAATAATTATTTTTAAGTTGGGAACATTTTATCTACTACTGTTAACCTTGGCAAGGATATAGATGGTATTGTGAGTGTTTGTAAACATTACATACAATTAAACAATTTTGTTGAAGCGGAGTGCTATTTCGAATTTCTAAGCAAGACAATGTTTGCTTTGGGTCAAAAGCTATCTGTCCCAAGTTTGGTAGAAATCGGCGCAGCAGTTAAAAGTGTATAAGAAACGCACGCACATCCACATACACACATCGACTTTTTATACATATTTACATTAAGATAGGGAGATAGATAAACTGTTACAATATACAATTTACGTAGGCATGTCAAAATCAGACATAATGTAAGAAGTACAGCTAAACCTTTTCATGAGAATAATTGGTCAGTTGCAAACCTTCGTTTAAGGTGACAAGGTACTGCACTTTGGGTTAAAATTCACTTTTTTTTTATTTTTACATTTTATTATGTCATCCCTCTAAATTACATATATATAGTTAAAAAGATCATTGGAGCAATATTTATACCTAATTTCCTAATTATATTAGCGAGTGTTAAGTTTTTGGCATGCTCCTATTCGTAAGCTTCCTCTGTAATACTGAGCAGATAATTCTGAACTAAGGCTTGTTTTGTAAGGGATCTTCCAAGCTTTCGTAACTCCAACGATGCTAGTTTTTCTTTTGCTCTGGCTGTGTATGTGAACAGTTATTTGTTCTGAATAATATTTTGTACTAGTTATTGGTGAATATATGATATGGATAGACCAAAAACATTTGAAAAGAGAAAGCTTACAGGTAATAGTATTACTAAACATATAAAAGTAAACGTATAAAATATAAATAGAATATACAATGAAATCACATGTAATATTGAGGTTAGTAGGCCCAGTTCACACAATACATTAACTAATCATGATAGTAGTCACAATGAGCTGCAAGTCCTGAAAGCAGATAAAATGGTTGAAGAATTGACCAAGAACGCAAGAAAAATAAAGAGGAACTTGAAAAGAACAAGTGAGAATACGGAGGGTCAAGACTATGCAGCAGGAATGTTCTGACTCAGGTGAGAAGTCAGTAATCAGTATATAATCTTTAAAGCTGTTTTTCTCAGTTTCACATTTTTCAGGTTCCGTTACACATTTTTTAAAAATATAATCAACCAAAACATATGATTTTTGTGTGTATTAAGCAGACTCATAAGAATAATAATAAGAAGGGATTTTTCTCTGAGATTCATAATACTTGTTTTAAAAATAAATTTTTCTGAAATTTCAATGCCTTTTTTTTCCTTACAAAAACTAAAACATTATATCAAATTATCAGTATAAAATTTTCAAATAATAATAGGTATTAATAAAGATAAAGGTTTTAAGAACATGCCTGAAAATTTTCATGTACATATCAATAATAATTTCTTAGTAATGTGCATCCAAATATCATGGAAATAACATTGTGGAGATAGGCAGTACCTTCGCATAAGATTTGAGGAAACGTGATTAGTATAATGCAGTGTAGCGAAAGAGGAGATGACAGATCATTGAGATATGTAGTGATTTCTTCTTGGGAACTGTTAACTGGCAGTGAATCTAACACACGATTATTTTCTTGTGTAATTTTACTTTACTTCTTGGACTTTGCTGTAGATGACACCTAAAATAAATTAAAGAAAAGTTTGTGAACTAATTGATTTTTACGAGAATGTGGAAGGGGGAACAGGAAGTTAAAGTTCATCTAGCGTTTGTGTCTGTTGTAACCGGCAGCAAGAGACTGAACACTTGGAGAAGAGAGTGTTATACATTTGTCGCCTTTTAATTGGTTAACATTTTCTCTGATGAGGTACATATTCTCTAAAATGTTGTACTTGCTGTAATAATATCTTGTGACTAAAATAAAATAAAAATTCCAGAATCATCACCGAAGTATCGAAAAAATACCCAGTGCATTTTCTGAAGTATCGTTCAGTGTCCAAGTATCGTGAGTATCGAGTTATTGTAAGTATCTAGGAACCATTCCTAATTTTAATCTAAATAGCTGGAGCCATTTTTGAGAAAAAGAATTGTATCGAAAACTTTTCCAAGTAAAGGGTAGTTTGGTATAAGAGGATTTTCTTGAAAACCTTTATTTCACATATTTGGAAGATATTGAACTTAAATGCCCAGTTTGGTGTACATTGAAAATTTAATTTTTAATTTTGCTGTTCATATATTTTTCTGAGAATGACCTTTGTGGGTTCAGAGTTCCCCAGAAGATATATTATCTCTGCGATTATGGGTGGAGTACAATACCTCCTCTGCTCTATTATTTATGCGATAGAAGAAGTAAAATTTTACACTAGTTGTAAAATTTCTATGACTTTTTATCACATCAGAAATTGATGATGCTGATTGCAAATTTTAGACTTTAATATCAATAATGCTTATTTGTTTGTTTATTTTGTTTTCTTGAATGCAATTTGACACAGGCTTTAAGTTACGTTTAGTGCAGCACATGAATTTTGATGAAATACATAATTTGAAAGTTAACTGCGAACGATTCCGCCAGAAATTGAACTCAGGACCTGAATTCAGATACTTTGCAACTCGATGTGTACTATTTCGTGCTAAGTGTAGCCGCGAAACCAGTGCAGTGTGAAATTTCAGCGTGAAACCACGTAATTCAAAGCCCGTGTAAACTGTCGGCAAGGTTAGATGCACATGGACTCCGCCACTGCTGCAACTTTCCTGGTAATTTGTTTCCAAGGCTTCCCGCTTAATTTGTTATTAATTCGCATCACTAGATTCCAGCTGTTCATAGCAGCTGTATTGGTGCACTATGAGCAAGCGACCTGGAAACCTATTTCCAAACACATTCTACAGACAAAGCGGGGACACCTCGTGCACTCTGGCTTACATACACAGATCCATTGTAGATATACAGGAGACTACAGGCCACAGAGGCGTTCGAAGAACCTTCCCTCTGTTGCAATTGTGTGGAAGAACGACACACCAACCAAACAGCCCTACAGTAAAGGTGCATATTCCATGGAAACAAGGGAGTAATTGCTTTCCCTTTAATTGATAATAACATATAAAGTTGCTCTTGTAGAAAAATTTAACGTACAAATTCCAAGCAGTTCATAAATTACACACAGAGACACCTTTGTAAATAGTTTTCTGGAGTCCAAACAGATGGCAGGGTCGATAATTAGCAACACTCGTTATAACCTCGTTTTGTGGAAGCAAGGTATTTCTTGCTCATAACCTCCCTATGGGCGATCCAGCTTCTTAAAGATTAGGAAAGAGAATCGCATCAGTTTATGTTTTCTTTGCAAATAACAATAGCAGTTAAGTACAATGCAATGTTCTACAAATTTCTAATTGTATACAACCGGCTTCTGGAATTCAGGGGCCTTCAAATTCCTTGAATGAGAGTTTACAGAGAACAAATTCCCTGCCAAGCACGTCGGAACCCCCGCCGACACTTGAAATCTTGAAACACCAACCAGACGAAAAGTGAACTGAAATGAAAATTAAGGTGAAACCAGACAGGAAACAGAGGGATGTAATTATCCTAGAGAAATCCCTCCCCAAAAAAAACCATGAATCAGGAAGGCCCGCCCGTGTACCGAACCCATGACCTGTATACGCGTTACGGGCTACCACCTGAACAACCCCAATCAGTTTTATCATAGTTTTATCACGTGTGAGCAATTCATCTGTAAAGCTGAAAGCATTATTCTTCAGCTAAGCAAACTAAATGATTTTAGTATACCTATAGAAATCTACACTGATTAAATAAAATTGCCTTTGAATATGAAATGTAAATATCAGCAAATAACTCTAAAACTATGGCCTTTAGAGAAAAAACCCAGTTAGATCAGCAAAAGTGTTAGACAATATAATAATAGTTCAGAGTAGTATGAAATTGAGAGAATCAGCACAGTGTAGATAAGATGCTGAACTCTCCTCTGTGTTAATATATGAGTGATGTAGAATGCTCATTGATTTAGAACTCTCCTATATGAAAATCGAGTTGTAAAAGAAGGGGAGTGTTGGCGTAGTGCCGTTCTCCCCTGTGCAGTGAGATGTGTTTGAGGGTGGGGTGATGATGATGATGATGATTGTGTGTGTGTGTGTGTGATGTGTGATGGGTGGGTGGGTAACGGGGTTCCGGGGGTGTTTGAATTAAATGTGAATTCTTTTCGATGTGTGTGTGTGCTTAAACTCTCATGTATGAATATCGAGTCTAGGGTTCGCTATGGGGTTCGGGGAGGGGTGATGTTTGAGTTAAATGTGTTGATAGTAATTCTTCGATGTCTGTGCTTAAACTCTCATGTATGAATATCGAGTGTAGGGTTTGATATCTATTACGTTTAGTGTATGATATATGATGCAGTATCGTTAATCTTTAGATAAAAGAATATCGAGAGAATGATTAGGTATGTGTACTGGGAGAGATTTATGAAAATAAATGTAATAAGACATTCTGGTAAGGGGTATTCCCTATCCAGAATCTAACCTTGAGCTACGTATCCAAGAGCGATGTAAAGGTTAAGAAAAGGTTAAATTCCATTCCCACATCGAGGTACGAGAAAATATAAATCTGTTCCACATTGAAGTATAAGAATGGAAATGTAAATCTATGTGAGAGGGTCTCATGACAAAGAAATGTTCCCTCTAAGCATGATAAAAGTGGTACATAGCAAATGCAAATAAAAATAAAAGCACTACCCATCTCTTTAAGAATGATAAAAAAATATTGAGAGAAAAGTATAAGAATGCAAATGTAAATCTGTTTGAAAGGGTTTTCATGATAAAGGAACGCACCCTCTAAGCACGATAACCTAAAAAGAATATTCCCTCTAAGCATGATAAAAGTGGAACATAACATCGAAAATAAAATAAAAGCACTAACCATCTATTTAAAAATGATTAAGATAACGAGAGAAAAGTATCTCATATTTAAGTATATATGAGTAATACAAAACTGATCAATCAATATGATAATATATATATACGCAAGTAGGGATCTATAGTGTAGATATCCTAACTATCCATGGTAAGATATCACCCTCCATATAAAAAAATTGTCTAGAAAATCTCCCCTCAGTATTACGAATACTCCACTGAACTTCATCCCTCTTGGTATGTGGGTCAGAGAAAAAAAGAGTTAATCTCTCCAGACTGGTGACAGGGGTGGTCAAAACATTCTTATTGCTGTAGCAAAGTCTAATTTTGTCAAATAACGTTAGGAAAAAAAGAATATATTTTAAAATTAAACGAATGAATCTATATATTTGTATGAATGATGAAACAATACTATGAATGTGTTAGTATACCAAATGTAAAAAAATCAAATGTTCAGAAAAATATATTTTGTACAAGTATGTGTGTGTGTAAAGAAATGTGTAACTATATCCCCCCCCCTCCAAGATGTAGGGAACGAATCACAGTTAGTGTGCGCACGCAACATGGTGTTTGGGAAGGAGAGATACGGTGGAGGGGGTGTAAAAAATGCTGGATCTATATAAAGTTTAAACTATGATAATAAAGTTACTAGTAATATGTTTTAACTCATAACGTAGTCACAACAACTTTAAAGTCATAGTGTAATATGTAGACAGTAACAGCTCTCCCGGAAGGAGGAGGCGGAGCCTCTCTCAATAAATACCCCGGTACGGATGAGTGAGGAGGCAGTCGATTCTCTGGAAATATGGATCCTACAGGTAAGATAGAAAAGTTGTATATTGTATTTCATTTTTTATCTATGTTTTCGAAGAGTGTTGAAGTAATACTGATTCGTTTGTGCTTATATGTTTGTTTCAGATCATGAGATGCTCCAGCTAAATCAACTAGCTGAAGGTGGAACACATCTTCCCACAAAGAAACTACGTGAATTAGATCAGTCCGTTCAACACATCATTCGATCCGTCAAAACCGTGAAGACCAGATATGGTGAACGGGTTGTCGTCGAAACATCAGAATTCCAAGTCTTCCTCCCGGAGAGATTCAAACACATGACCGCAGCGCAGAAAGATCTACTAAACCGTGGTGACTGCATACTCCAATACCATGGCGAGAAAACTCTAGAAAGTGGTTTCAAACGACATAAATTGTCTTTTTTAAGCAGCCCGTAATGTCGTCAAAAGGTGAGCATAATTATTGAATAAAATTTCATAAAAAAGTGATAATGTAGTTACTTGCATGTAAATGTGAAATCGTACATGTTGTACTAAAACTTAAAGTGTTAATTATTGCACGTCATGTAGTATTAGTAATTGAGAGTGAGTGAACGTTGTAGGGTTAATTTTCATATGTAATAATTACGTACATGTGAATATCGTAGTTCAGTTACGTTATTTCACATGCATGTTAGTTATGTTTTGTTTGTTACACGTAAAAGTAACGTTGTAGGTGAAAAAAGAACGTTAATTTATATGTGTAAAAACGTACATGTGAATATCGTAGTTCAGTTACGGTATTTTACATGTATATGGTTTACATTGTGTGTTTTATCATTTATGTAAGGGAAAGAGCATTACGTAAAACAGTTACATACTATCTGAATATTGTAGTTACGTGATGATAGCAATAATTGAAATCTCTGTGTAAAATACATAATCATTATGTAAATATTTTCATATGTAAAAGTTACATGCATGTTACGTTCTATGTAAAGTATAGAGTTTACGTAAAATTGAGATTCATACATGTAAAAGTTATTAACATGTATGTTATTTCTGTCACCACCTTACATACATGTAAATCAATGTTCCCGTATGTAAAGTTAATCGAATGTTGTAATTACTTTTTCAGAAACGGCGACAAGATGCTCCGATACTGCCACTGGACAACCCTCGATTCAGCAAGATGAAACCCGTCTGAACGTGACCCAGGCTGAACGCTTACAGTGTATTCACAGTGAGTCAGCATTCAAAAATAGATTATGTACCTATGAAATTCACAACTGTGTTAATATACTTGACCCCGTCATATTCTTAGCAGAATGCAAACCTTTAATTTTGAATGAAATTGATAAGGGCTTAAACATGTATAAATCAGGTCTTAAGATAGGATCCTGTTTATCCTGTCAATATGTCATAATATCACAAGAGAGCGATAATATTCATACATTTAACTTTAACAGTAAACTTGAGGTGATATTGCAATCTACAGATAAATCTATATGGTATGAAGAGAAGATTGTACAACCTATACTAGATCATATGGATAATTTTGAATCGCGTACCAGTTCAAAAACTTTATACAGTATTGAGAAATTAACAATATATGTGACACAATACGATTCATTGAATGCAGGGATGTATACTGAATTACCCGACTTTATAAAACCGAAGAGAGCTGTTATTAACATTCGTAATACTGATAAATATTGCTTTGCATACTGTCTGTTAGCATCCAAATACCCAGTAGAACGTAACAAGAATCGACCCACGTCCTATAAAAGATATGAGTTTCTTAAAGAATTTAACTTTGAGAATATAACATTCCCCGTATCATTGAAAGATGTAGAAAAATTCGAGAATCAAAATTCAAATATTTCAATAACGATATACGGTGTTGAAAATAAATCGATTATTCTCTTATATCAACCAAGAGAGATAAAATCACATCATGTTAATCTTTTAATGTATAAAAGACATTATTGTCTGATAACAGACTTATCACGTTTGCTAGGAAAGCAGCTAACTAAACATAATGGGCGAAAATGGTTATGTAACAATTGTAACTTGTATTTCACATCAGAATCACGTTTAAATAGCCATAAAAAGCGGTGTATGATGAATCAAATTATCAGAATGCCCGAGGCTGGTAAAACTGATCTCGTTGAATTTAACGCATATTCGAAATGTCTAAAAGTTCCATTCGTGGTTTATGCAGACATAGAATGTATCTTACGTAAGGTAGATACGTGTCAAGATGTATCGAGTAAAAGTTGGACACGTACCACTCATAAACATGAAGCGTATGCAATTGCATTACATTTGGTCTGTAGTTATGATAAAAATTTAACACGTTTCAAATCATTTGAAGGGCCATATGCAATTGAAAATTTTCTTAAAGAATTAACGTTAATTGCAAATCAGGTCATTAATATATATGCTAATAAAATTGAAATAAGTATGAGAGATGTGGATGAGCTAGAATATCAAAATGCAACACGATGTCACATATGCAAACGTGAATTTCTTAACTCGTGTATAAAGGTTCGTGATCATTGTCATTTGACTGGAAGTTACGTTGGCCCAGCCCATAAGCACTGCAATTTAAATAGGAAAATGCCAGGATTCATACCAATATTCTTTCATTGCTTGTCAAAATACGATGCTCATTTCATAGTAAAGAAACTAGGTTACGATAAGGAACCTATCAACTGTATTGCACAAACTTCTGAAAATTACTTATCCTTTAGCAAAAGATATACAAATTCGAATGGAATGAGTATATATCTAAGATTTCTGGATAGCTATCGTTTTTTGGATTCAAAACTTAGTAACCTTTCGGATATGTTAGAATCAGATGATTTTCATTATACCAATAATACGTATACGAATCCTTTGCATAGACAACTGATGAAACGCAAAGGTGTCTTCCCGTACACGTATGTGGATTCTATAGAAAAATTATACGAGAATAGTCTACCATCCAAACATCAGTTTGATCATGTAAGCGATGAGGATTATAGTCATGCTAGAACGATATGGAATGAATTCAATGTTAAAAATCTGGGTGAATATTTAAATATATATCTTAAGTGTGATACGTTAATACTAACGGATGTGTATTATTAATTCCGTGAATTAAGTATCGGTTTGTACGGACTCGACCCGTGTCAGTATTACACACTTCCCGGATTAGCCTATGATGCAATGTTAAGAACGACTGGTGTACAGATTTCATTATTAACAGATAAGACTATGTTAGATTTCTTCGAAAAAGGAATACGAGGTGGAATTTGCACTGTGTCCAAACGGTATGCAAAGGCGAATAACAGATACATGACTAGCTATGATAACACTCAACCAACTAATTATTTAATGTACGTCGACTGCAATTCTTTATATGGATATACAATGGAAAATAATAGCTTACCATACACTGATATAAGGTGGCTAACTGATGCTGAAATTAAATCAATAGATTTTATGTCTATTACAAGTGATTCTGACGTGGGATATGTGTTGGAAGTAGACTTTAAATATCCACAGGAACTTCATGATATACAAAATGATTTGCCATTATGCCCTTTGAATGAAATCGCGCCAGGTGATAAGTATACAAAATTGCTAACAACATTGAATGATAAAAATAAATACGTATTACATTATCTCAATTTTCAACAATGTGTTAAACTTGGTTTGATTCCATTGCGTATACATAGAGTAATAGGTTATAAACAATCTAACTGGATAAATCCTTACATTGAACTCAACGCTCGTAAACGTATTGAAGATAAGACGAAATTTGGCCAAAATCTATGGAAGTTAATGAATAATTGTGTTTATGGAAAATTTATAGAGAATGTAAAACGTTATAATTCATTTCATTTAGCTACCAGCTGGAAACGAGCGCATAAATTGTTAGCTCGACAGACGTGTATAAGGTACGTGATTTTTGATGAAAATTTAATAGGTATAGAATTGGCCAGAGATGAAATATTGATGAATAAGCCAATATACATAGGACAAGCAATCCTGGATCTATCCAAACATAAAATGTATGATTTTTATTATGAAATTCTGAAGAAAAAATTGAAAGATGTAACTTTAATCTATACGGACACGGATGCTTTTCTCTTTGAATCTAGCTGCGATATATATGAATTTATTAAAACCAATATACATTTATTCGATACATCTAATTATCCAATGGATAATGTGTATGGTATTCCGTTAGCAAATAAGAAAATTTCAGGATTATTCAAGGATGAGCTAGCCGGTAGAGTGATGACTGAATATGTGGGGTTGAAACCGAAATTATATTGTTATCGATATGATACTGAAGTGATTAAAAAATCAAAAGGTGTAACAAAAGATTCGATGAGATTCATAACCTTTGAACAATATCTCTCTTGTATTACACATCCTGACACGATACATCGAAGCATGCAGACATGTTTCAGAAGTTATAAACATGATGTTCATACCATCGAATCTAATAAGGTAGCTTTAAGTGGTATCGATACAAAACGATACATTCCCGATAATTCATTTTCAACATTAGCATGGGGACATTATGCTATAGAAAATTGTCAAGTGTAATTTTTTTTTCTTTTCTCAATAAAACATAGATTCAACTGAGTTAAAAGGTATTACTAGGCCACGATAATAACATATTACTGTATTTCAAAAAAAAAATAATTGAGTTTCAAGTATAATTGTAAAGTGTGTTACAACTGAGTTAAAAGGTATTACTAGGCACATGATAATAACATATTACTGTATTTCAAAAAAAAAAAATAATAATTGAGTTTCAAGTATAATTGTAAAGTGTGTTACAACTGAGTTAAAAGGTATTACTAGGCGCATGATAATAACATATTACTGTATTTCAAAAAAACGAAATAATTGAGTTTCAAGTATAATTGTAAAGTGTGTTACTAATTACATGATAATAACATATTTACTTCATTTGAAAGATAACGTGTTGCTTTTTTTATGTTTACGTTAGGGGGGGAAGGAATATTTTTTCCTATTCATGTCGTTTTGAAATGTTAGATAGCAGAAATCAATGTAACCTTATTGATCTCTACAATGATATGTTAATTCAACTATAATCATGTATGATTTTTTTATTAAAATATATTTACTAATTATATCAAAATGTTATTATCATGTCTCCGTTAAGGGGTGAGGGGGGGATTTATATATAATCAATGTGAACTAGCATGTACAAAGGCTCTTATTTCAGCTATAATCATGTATGATGTTTGTTTAACGTATATTACTAATTACTTCAAATTGTAATTATCATGTTTACGTTAAGGGTAGGTGAATTTATATATACTCAATGTGAACTAGCATGTACGTTATGTTAAAATCTCTACAATTAAATGTTAATTCAACTATAATCATGTATGATTTTTTAAAAAAGTATAAAAATGTTATTATCATGTTTAAGTTAAGGAGATGTGAATTTATATATAATCAATGTGAACTAGCACGAACGTTATGTTACAGAAGATATCAGGAATCAATGTGAACGAAAAAAAATAAAACACAATATATCATTAAAATTATATTTCTTTATTGAGTTGTGTGTTTTTTATTTATACAATGTCCACCTCATTAATCCATTCACGGGTAGGAAATCCTAACCATTTCACCAGAATCCTATCACCACGTCGTCTGATAACCCTTTCAACTAAATACGTGTCTGGATATTGAGTTTTCTGTAATTCATAACCGTAGAATGCTCCTTCAATCAGTTTACCCTCCAGATCCTCGATGAGATAGGTCAATGGATGTGTCCTTTGCACTGTACGTATCCTAAAGACTTCAACACTCCAATTTGGTAGATAACCTTTCTCCATAACACCTTTATGCTTAGAAATCCTCACGTAGTCACCAACACGATGAAGTCTAGATCTTCGCTTCTCACGCAGACTTCTATCATATTTGTAGACACTGAGGAGGAGAGAATTATCACGAACTTCTACAGGCTTCATACGAATCGTTCGATGGTAAGTATTATTGTATGTATGAATAATTCTAGGTAGTATGTTTATCCATTGATATGAGCCTTGAACAATAAATTCCTTATGCAAATTCAGTTTGATCGTTCTTATTAATCGTTCCACTGCAGCAGCCTTAACGTGAGTGAATGTACTGTAATGATTAATATTATTACGATTCATTAGTTCGCGGAAATGTTTATTGTAAAACTCCCTTCCATTATCAGATTGAACATTCTTCGGAAACGATTCCATTTCATTCAATATCTCCTCCATAGCAGTCGAAACGTTAATACCACTTTTATCACGTAATGGTCGTGCATAAGCCATCTTGGAATAAAAATTGCATGCAAGAAGAATATACTTATAATTCCTATTGTCTCTTGCATAATTAGACATGTCCATAAGATCTATTTGTACTAAATCGTTCATTCCTTTGCTTATGATCTTACGACGTAAAAATCGTCTTCTAGCTGGTGCATGTAACTCGCTTGCAATGCGACGTTTTATCATGCTATAATTTTTGATGTTTTAAGTTCTGTAATAATTTCTTCTATCTGCGGTGAATGATTCAAATTACCTGCATCCCTCGACGCAACTAATAATCTTAATCTGTTTATTATTTCATTCGGATCGTTCCAGTAGACGTAATCTAAGTTTCTCTGCGGTACATGTTCTTTCCAACGTAAACCAAATCCAGTTCGATTACTAACAAGGTCACGAATGATATGACGATACTTGAACCCTCGATTTGCTCTTAAACGTCCATCTCTTGAATAACCGTGTCTGTAAACTTGAGTATTCTGTAAGATTTGTGAATACACGTCTAAATCATCATCTGTGTACGATGTCTTGCGAGGTAAACGTTTAAATAATAATTCATATAAGCCTGCTGTGGGTTCATACGTTTCTGTTCCTATCTGAACACCATCAGATTTAAACACAACTGTCTTGTTACCCAATTTATACTCATTATCCTCGTAACGTATGCCGTAAGTATTTTCCATGTCACTCGAACTAGCAGTTCGAACCTTGTGTAGATACTTTGACACGAGATCAGATCCGTTAGCATCATCTGTAGTTTCGTCGTCGTCGTTGTTGTCTTGGTGTGCTTTCGCTATTACTTTCAATGGTTCGGTTACAGGTTGAAGAACTTCAGACATGACTCGTTGCGTTTCGAATTTCATTCCTTTGAGAGAACGTAACTTTTCTCTTATTGCCCTACTGTGACGGGCAATGGATTCCTTAAGTCTTATAGCTTCAGCATCCATATCGAAATGAATGTATAATTAATCAGCTACTGCTAATTTATATGAAACTATCAGTTCTATACTTAATATATGACCATCTTTAGCACGTCCGGCTGGCGCTGTAAACGATAGAATATCGCCAGTTTCAACTCTTACAGGATATCTTTCAACTAATCTTCCGTTTATTGCAAACAATGTATCATTTACAGCATGCGGATGTACCGATGATACAATAGAACACGAGAGTACACTTCCATTTCCAGGAACTTTATAGTATTCGAGTCCCGATGTTAACGTATACCTTAAAGAGGGACCTCGAAACGGACGTGTTTGCAATGAAATTATGAGTTGTGCTTTCAATTGTTGTAACATAGTGTTTACAACATTTCTCATTCGTGTTTTCATAGTATGAATATCATTATTTACAGTGATTAGTTTATTATCAAGTTCCGTTTGTCGTGCGGTTAGTTCTTTCACTTCTTTTTCTACAGCTGTAGTAATAGTCTCGCTAGCGGAGGTGATTGTTCTAGTTAACTGACTTTGTAATTCATTCTGTTTCCGTGTAATAGTATCGACAATGTTTGTTATAGTCTCAGTTAAACCCGTTTGCAATTCATTGTGTTTCTGTATAAAGAAATGATTAACATAACTCATGGTGACTGCATCACTATCATCTATCGGGTCGGCTAAATCCTTCAATCTCTTCATTCGAAATGATAGAGTTTCATTAGAGTCGTGAATTGGAATCCTATCATCTACATATTTTTTATTAGGAACGTCGTGTTCGTGAAGGGGGTCCAACAGCGTTTTCATTCTTATACCATCTATAATGACATTATTTTCGGAATCACGTTTAAATGCATATTTACTTAAGTACTCCATTAAATTGTTGTATTGGATGTCGAGCGATTTTTGTATGTGAGCCCTAAGCATAGCTTCAAACTCGCCCATACGCTGATACGAGGTCTGCTCGCTGAAGATCTGCATTCGATTCTCGATGTCAGCCGTATGCGTATCCACATAACGGTTAGTCGATGCATCGTCACCTTCTTCAGGGTCGTGAATATTGCACAATCGCTTTCCCTTGAATCGATAGTTTCCCGATCCATCTCTAGTTATGATATATCGATTGAACACACCCCTAGAGGGTATGATTCTTCGGGATCCGAACCTGTCGATACTCATTGCTTAAGTGATGGATTATTCTATTTATTCATTCTGATAAAGCGATCAAAACCGTGACGGTAGCGTCCCTCGTTCAGTGGATATTCTGGTACTATAACAACAAAGGATCGTTCATCACTCTCCCATATATGTTTACACATATCCTTAAATTCATCATAGGACATATCGGTATTTACATAATCTTCGTATATATGTTTTAAATTGAGATTATCCTGTCTAAAGAATATAATCAAATTTGCATTATCTCTAATTAAATGTTTAGGTACTTTAGCATATGATTGTGCTAAATATATAGCATCGACATTACGATGTCTACCCATACTGTAATATGAAGCTATCTTACCCTGTTTTTCATTTATCACATCATCAAATACGAATATCGAATTTTCTCTAGCATCCGACGTTTGAATCACTTTATCACCATCATCGAACGTAAATACACCTATATCGGGTATAGTTTTCAGTAACCTGAGTAAATATCGATATTTAGGTTGTTGCAACGATTTCGAGTATATGTAGAGGTTTTCGAATCTCAGACCATTCTCGTGAATAAGCAGGTTGAGTAAAACGTTCGTTTTTCCAGCATTTGAACTGCCCAGTATGAGCGCTCTAACGTTACTCGGAAACAACGTACCGTGTCGTCCTTTGCGAATGTCATCCTCGAAATCTATCACCTGTATGGGTAGTGTACACTTTTGCTTTACTATCTCCATATCGCGACTAATACTTATAAAGCATAAGTTTTGTCTTTTATTTCGTTCGTGATAAGGGCAATCTATGTCTTTACTGGATTTAGCCAATCGTCATAGGAATCGTATACTTATAAAGCGCACGTTTTGCCTTTTTTATTTCATAGTGAGACATGCGCTCTACACGTGCACGCAAAGGTTCGGGAATTCTTAATTCCTTGATTAATTCATTACCATTTGAGGCACATTTACCGGGTTATCGTTTCTGCGGTCCCGGAACGAAACTACATAAACGCTTGCAGAGAGGTGACTTACCGGTGAACGGGTTAGATTCAGCGTGTCTCGATCACGATCGGGCTTACGCAGAGAGTACTGATACAGAATCTCGTCGTCTAGCCGATAAGGTGTTGGTAGAGAAAGCTTGGAGACGTGTAAAGTCTGCCGACGCTTCTTTGGGCGAACGACTTGCAGCTCGACTTGTGACTACACTTATGAAGGGTAAATTGGCAGCGGGCGCTGGCATGCGTAAACCTCGCAACAAGAGAGGTGGTTTCTTACCTTTGCTACCACTTTTAGCAGCTCTAGGTGCAGCAGGTGGTCTAGCTGGAGGTGCTGCTCAGATTGCTACGGCTGTCAATAAGAAACGTTCGGATGCACAACAACTTGCGGAATTAACACGTCACAACGAGCGCATGGAATCTTTGGCTCAGGGCAAAGGTCTTCGCCGTAAGAGACGTCGTAAGGGTAGAGGATTGTATCTTCGATCAAAAAACTCGGGGCGAGGCCTATATTTATCCCGGAAAAAGCCCTGAGTGCTAACGAGATCGATTCGTATGCACAACGTCTACACATTCCACATTTTAGAGGTGTCTACATGATCGATAAACTACCTCCACGTCCTCGATACTATGAGAGAATAGTAGTGAATCTGGATACATCAAATAACCCTGGTACACATTGGGTTGCTGTACGTAAGGATGGTGATGTTGCCTACTACTTTGACAGTTTCGGCGATCTGAGACCTCCGGAAGAGATAGAAACATACCTTTCGGGTGTCAAGCTCCTATATAATACGACGAGATTTCAAGAATTCGATTCTGTGATTTGCGGTCACTTGTGCCTTCAGTTTCTCCTCGATGAGTTACACGATCCCCGTGAGTGGTAGTGATACCAGCTTCTCTACATTTCTAAATCCACCGTTACATCTGGATCCTAACGGACATTACGAGATAGCTCTATTGAATTTTGAGACTTTTTACTCGATTCCGAATGTGGACGAGAGTAATAATCTATTCCATTACGTTCGCGATGGAAAAGTCGAACGTATAGTAATTCCACCGGGTACTTATGAATTGGATGATATCGCCAGATTGATCAAGGATGCTCTCGACATCGGTGACGACTTTATTCTACGTGCTAATAATAACACCATGAAATCAGAAATTCAATCTCCCTATATTATCGACTTTAGTCGTGAGAGATCTATTGCTCCTCTTCTCGGTTTCACCTCTAAACAGAGGGTACCGGCATACGTGCTGACCGAGTCTAATGATTTGTTAACATATTCAAGGTCAGCATCATACGTATCGAGTGTAGTCTTGCAACGGGATCTTTCATCAATGGTAAAAGTGGTCATTCTCTGTATGAATTTTTCCCATCGGTACCTCCAGGTTATCATATCTCGCAGGAACCATCAAGTCCTATATATTTACCAATCATCGATACGAATCTCATTGATCATCTCGACATTAGAGTGGTAGACCAGAACGGCGATAAGTTAGATTTCAGGAACGAAACCATCACTGTACGATTGCACATACGTCGTAATGGGTATAAGTTTTAAGAGACGGTGCTATATTAAAAAAACATCTCTCGAGATTGAACTCTACTCGATCATCGACCCGCAAGCTAATCACATCGTCTAATCGAAAATTTCTCGCTAACTTAGGCTTCAAGGTTCTATGATGGATGTGTTGGACGTGACCGGGATTCCGACCTTTGATGATAAGATCAGTAAGGAGGAAGAACACGTATTCCTACCGTACAATACGTCAGCTCTCGATGTGAACGATGAAATTAGAATTCCATGTCAAGCTGAAGATTTGTACACGCTTCCTAGTAGAAGTTATCTCTACATTGAGGGGACTCTCACTAAACCCGACGGCACCGTCGCCACATCGAAATTGAGTAACAATGCTATGGCATTCCTATTCGATGAGATTCGTCTGGATATGAATGGAACGACTATTGATAGAACTAGGAATCCGGGCATTTCATCAACGATACGTAACTATGCAGCACTGAATGAACTGGAATCGAATCGTTTACTAAATGCTGGATGGATCTATCCAGGAGGTGTGGTAGACATCGTGAATACATCGAATGGTATCTTCAATGCTATCGTTCCTCTTTCGATGTTGCTGGGTTTCGCCGACGATCACAAGGAGGTCATACTTAATAGCAAGTTTGAACTTATTCTCATTATATCTAAGGATTCTAATAATTGTATCATTGGAAACGATCCTACAACCATACAACTAACTAGACTCGAATGGAGGATGCCTGTACTTCGACTTTCAGATTCTGAACGAGTTGATAAACTTAAACTCGTCAAATCGGATAAACCTCTACACGTCGCATTTCGAACCTTGGACCTTCACACTCAACCTGCTGTACCTCAAACTAAAGCGTTCACATGGAACATTGCAACCACGACTAAACTTGAAAAACCACGTTTCGTCATAGTCGGTGCACAAGTGGATAGATTGAATCATCTCGCTAAGGATGCCTCTCTATTTGATAATTGTAATATCACCAATCTGAAACTTTATCTCAACAGTGAATCTTACCCCTATCACGATATGAATTTGGATTTCGCCAATTCGAAATTTGCATCTCTGTATGATCAATATTCCAAATTTCAATCATCCTACTATGGAAAGGAGAATTACCCTCTTTTGATAAGGAACGACTTTCTGAAATATGCACCGCTATTCGTCATCGATTGCTCTCATCAACCTGAGGATACTGTGACGGGGGCAGTGAATGTCAGATTGGAAGTTCAAGCATCGTCAAATTTTCCTGCACAAACTTCATTATTCTGTTTAATTATTCATGATAAATTATTCACTTATAAACCATTAACTCATGTTGTACAATCTATCATATAGGTGTAATAAATAAAACATTACAAATTCAAATTATCTTTTTATTGGCTTTAACATACATCTCCAATATCCTCTTCCTTGCACTCCTGCTTTTTGCATCATATGAACATAATGATTTATGAATATCATACAACTGATATAAATTTCTTTCAATATATGGAATTAGTCTTTTAAGTCCATTGAATGCAGTACTATTCAGATTTATACTGCCCACATTTAAACATGTATTCACAAACGTTATTTCTTGCATCTTATTCATGTATAACATTATATTAAATGCATATATTATATTTTCACTGTACGGTGCACATGGATGCTTACCATCTTTCAGATACGTATCCAAAACACACAAATTTGACATTATTACCTCCCAATCCTCTTTTGTAATATACACAAACGTATCGTCATGTGTGGCTTTAATGTAAAGTGATGGGAGTTCATTGTATAATCCTATGTTCACACGAAAGTCAATGCTGATGGAGATGTCGTTATCGTTCATGCACACACTATTTACCATCACTCGCAACTTCCTCCTCTACTTCTTCTGCGAAGGGTGTGAAGGGTTCGAACATCATTATGATGAAACTGTCTTGATCGAACGTCTTCTTGGCTTTGACGATTCTCGGTTTGCAGTTCGTCTTCTTCTTTTTCTTGTCTCCTTTCTTACTGGATCTGCGGACATACACGAACTATGTCTCAACATCGTGAATATTTAATACACTTGTTAACGTAAAACTCTTATTATTTTATACTCACTTTTCTATGACTTCCTCCTCGGGTTTCGATGTACCGATTTCCTTAAACGGACGATCATTGTACGGACCGCACACATCCTCACCTTGATCCTGTTCGGACTGGCATGCCACATCTTCACTTTGGGCTTTACTGAAATAAACATATTTATCATTAGTTATCTAACACATAACAACACTTTCACGTTAACACACAATTATAATTCTACTTACCCGAGATACACTTTACAATTCTTTCCGCATTGAGCATGAGATGTGATCGAATCATGATGGGAAGGATTCTTGCAAATCACTTGATGCATCTTTCCATCACACGTTTTATCGTGATGCTCAACCCAATGCTTTTGCAAATCTTCGAAATTGCGTAGATTCTCCCAGAATCTGGTATCACTTTCAATGATAGGAGTTGTTGTTCCACTCATCTTGACGTTGCGATGTGAAGTGAGAATGCATTCGTTCCCGAGTGAGCAGATGGGTGATGCAACGTGATCGTACCTGTCTCCCCCCTCTCCATCCTATCGTCGATTGTACTTAACGTACGGAGGGTTTGTGTGAAGTGAGGACACGTTCGTTCCCGAGCTGGCGGGACAGGATGAGACCTGTTAAATCGAATTTACTATATTACCGTTTTATCACGTCCCCCCCCATTCCACCCTCTCGTCGCTTGTACTGGAGGAGGACTAGTGTTTATCCTCGCGTACATGAATGGGTATCGAACCGAGGACCCTATGTTCATATATATGAATCCTCCCGAGAACTCAATATTCATAGATGAATATTTATACTCCCACACATATACACATATGCACAAATCTTGAGGAATGACAACACGTCATCACCCTTATACTTCAATGTGTAACAGATTTATATTTTCTCGTACCTCGATGTGGGAATGGAATTTAACCTTTTCTTAACCTTTACATCGCTCTTGGATACGTAGCTCAAGGTTAGATTCTGGATAGGGAAAACCCCTTACCAGAATGTCTTATTACCTTTATTTTCATAAATCTCTCCCAGTACACATACCTAATCATTCTCTCGATATTCTTTTATCTAAAGATTAACGATACTGCATCATATATCATACACTAAACGTAATAGATATCAAACCCTACACTCGATATTCATACATGAGAGTTTAAGCACAGACATCGAAGATTTACTATCAACACATTTAATTCAAACATCGCCCCCTCCCCGAACCCCATATCGAACCCTAGACTCGATATTCATACATGAGAGTTTAAGCACACACACATCGAAAAGAATTCACATTTAATTCAAACACCCCCGGAACCCCGTTACCCACCCACCCATCACACATCACACACACACACACACACACACACACACACACACACACAATCATCATCATCACCCCACCCTCAAACACATCTCACTGCACAGGGGAGAACGGCACTACGCCAACACTCCCCTTCTTTTACAACTCGATTTTCATATAGGAGAGTTCTAAATCAATGAGCATTCTACATCACTCATATATTAACACAGAGGAGAGTTCAGCATCTTATCTACACTGTGCTGATTCTCTCAATTTCATACTACTGTTCAGATATCACACGTTAAGTATTCAGGATGTGATGTCTCACACCAGAGAGACACTGATGTAATAGAGAAAATAAATATAGCCATATAACAGCACATTAAAAAGAACATTAAACCTGTAAAGACTCCATAGTAAAATTGTACAAATAAATGGCAGTACCAGCTCTTATATACGAATCATAAAAATTGACATTAACAAAACGAAACAGTACTGGAATACAGATATCGGAGATAAAATTTGTAAGGGCAATAGCTGAATATACTAAAAATGACAAAAGACATAGTCAAGATATCAGGAAAGAATTAAAAGTAGAAGAAATAAATAAATAAAATCTGAATATCGTGCTCCAGCTCCTTGGTTACAAATTTGGGGCATATACCCACATTTACTATTTATTTCCAAAACTTTCTTACGCTTTGTGCAAATATATATAATCGCTACACAGAAAATGAAGCTAGTTACAATGGGGTAATAAATATTATACAAATAAAAATATTTAGTAATTACCTTCACTTATCTTAAGAAGTTGATGATAATACTTCTATCTCCTTTATATGAGATTAATTTCATGAGCATTTGAAGATGTGCGCAATTGCTCATGAAATTAATCTCATATAAAGAAGTTAGAAACGTAGAGTCAGAATGAAAAATTCAATGCCATAGCCGGGAATTGAACCACGGATCTTCTGGTTTCCGTCCAGCCGCTCTACCATGTAGGTACTTTAAGGCCCGGGCTTTATGGTACTTACATGTAGTAAGTCGCCATTAAGGTAGTTGTCTCATGTGTTTATGAGAACTCCTAAGCGGTTTACCGGGAAAATATGAGTCAGTTGGAGAATTTAATGTCATATCGGCACGTTGGCCATAGTAGCTCAATGGTAGAGCGGCTGGACGGAAACCAGAAGATCCGTGGTTCAAATCCCGGCTATGCCATTGAATTTTTCATTCTTACTCTACGTTTCCACAATTTAGCCTTCACACGGCCAGTGTGAAAGAACAATTAATTTCTTAAGATAAATGGTAGATAATTACTAAATATTTTTATTTGTATGATATATAATCATTTTACAGATTTTTTCAAGATCTTCTCGGGAAGCAAACCAGGTGAAAAGACGATTAGAAATCGACGTTTCGGGAGCGTACATCTCTCCCATCATCAGGATATTTTAAGAAATGTTCTAACCACAAATGTATCACTGGATATAACACACATATCAACAAAGACAAAACATTACCAATATTCGCATCACTGAACAAAAGACTGTTTTCAGTAGATGGCGTGAGTATAGAAAATTAATTGGGTCAAAGAAACGTAACTACTTAACTTGATTATCAAGCTGTATAGATCTGTGTTTAGCCCGCCTCGGTAGCGTAGATGGTAGCATGTCTGCCTCACGTTCAAGAGGTCCCGAGTTCGAATCTCGGTCAGGGTGAGTTACCTAGATAAGGTTTTTCCGGGGTTTTCCCTTATCCTTCAAGACTAATGTCGGGTAACTCTAAGCTCCATGGACCCTGGACTCATTTGAGCATCATTTCACCCGATTCATTCACCGTCCGATATAACTTAACGTTGGGGTGGACGTAAATTAAAAAACAAAAAAGGGATCTGTGCTTCTTAAGCCGACGGATTTCCATTTTCAGACCGGTTTCCAAGAGGAGCTGAACTGAAATCCAGCATCACGATTAAGCGTGCTCCACTTGGAGGAAATAGCCAAAGAATAATTTAAAGAATGGCCTGAAAATATCCTGATTATGGGAGAGATACACATTTCTAATCGTCTTTTCACCTGTCTTGCTTCCCGAGAAGATCTCTAACATACTCGCATTTGTCGCCAGGAAAGCTTCAGGTCTTATTTTACAGGCTATCACCACAAACTACTACTATAAAATCAAAATTATAAGAAAACGAAATAAAGAAAACAAAGGTGGCTTTAGATCAGAAAAATAGACCAAAAGCATAGGCAAAAATAAAATTTAATTACAGAAAAAACTACTAACTACAAATTTCAATACTGATATCCAGCACTCGCAACTGGTGGCCAGCTGCATCAAACTACAAACTAGTTCGAAATAACAAAACCTATTTGAATTAATAATTATTAATAATTAATTATTTTATATTTCCATTTTGTAATAACTGTAGTTTGTATTTCAATTTTGTAACAAATTTGACGTGTCCTATACCTAGTGTAAGTCAGAAGGATGAAATATAAATAAATATATATAAATAATTAAATAAATAAATATTTAAATAAATAAATATAACATCCAAAACATATAACTAAGATAACTAAGTTTATTTAATATGTCTACTCCTAAATTATTATATTTTATTTTACGTAAATAATATTATTAAAATCATATATTCTTCTTTCTTACTAAAACAATTTTTTCAAACTATTCTATCACCTACCTCTATTTAATGTCATATGTTTATTTTATATACAATATACTTAGAATCTTACTAAATATATAACAACCGTCAATATTTATTCCTAAATAATTATATTTTACTTTGAAAACAACTCCTCTTTATTATTCCTCCTAAATTTATTAATCCATTACGATAATTTTATTATTATTATCTGTATATTCCTTTATGAACAATTTAATTGTTTTAATTGTTTTTAAAATTTAACTCTTTCTTCTTTCTTAATATTTAAACAATATATTTACCTTCACTAACTCTATTTAAAAATAGAAGAAGAAGAAGAAGAAGAAGAAGAAGAAGAAGAAGAAGAAGAAGAAGAAGAAGAAGAAGAAGAAGGAGAAGGAGAAGGAGGAGAAGGAGGAGGAGAAGGAGGAGGAGAAGAAGGAGGAGAAGAAGGAGGAGAAGAAGGAGGAGAAGAAGAAGGAGGAGGAGAAGAAGGAGGAGAAGAAGGAGGAGAAGAAGAAGGAGGAGGAGAAGAAGGAGAAGGAGAAGAAGGAGGAGAAGAAGGAGGAGGAGAAGAAGAAGAAGAAGAAGGAGAAGGAGAAGGAGGAGAAGGAGAAGGAGGAGGAGAAGGAGGAGGAGAAGAAGGAGGAGAAGAAGGAGGAGAAGAAGGAGGAGAAGAAGAAGGAGGAGGAGAAGAAGGAGGAGAAGAAGGAGGAGAAGAAGAAGGAGGAGGAGAAGAAGGAGAAGGAGAAGAAGGAGGAGAAGAAGGAGGAGGAGAAGGAGGAGAAGAAGGAGGAGAAGGAGGAGAAGGAGGAGGAGTAGGAGGAGAAGAAGGAGGAGAAGGAGAAGAGGAAGACGAAGAGGAAGAAGAAGAGGAAGAAGAAGAAGAAGAAGAAGAAGAAGAAGAAGAAGAAGAAGAAGAAGAAGAAGAAGAAGAAGAAGAAGAAGAAGAAGAAGAAGAAGAAGAAGAAGAAGAAGAAGAAGAAGAAGAAGAAGAAGAAGAAGAAGAAGAAGAAGAAGAAGAAGAAGAAGAAGAAGAAGAAGAAGAAGAAGAAGAAGAAGAAGAAGAAGAAGAAGAAGAAGAAGAAGAAGAAGAAGAAGAAGAAGAAGAAGAAGAAGAAGAAGAAGAAGAAGAAGAAGAAGAAGAAGAAGAAGAAGAAGAAGAAGAAGAAGAAGAAGAAGAAGAAGAAGAAGAAGAAGAAGAAGAAGAAGAAGAAGAAGAAGAAGAAGAAGAAGAAGAAGAAGAAGAAGAAGAAGAAGAAGAAGAAGAAGAAGAAGAAGAAGAAGAAGAAGAAGAAGAAGAAGAAGAAGAAGAAGAAGAAGAAGAAGAAGAAGAAGAAGAAGAAGAAGAAGAAGAAGAAGAAGAAGAAGAAGAAGAAGAAGAAGAAGAAGAAGAAGAAGAAGAAGAAGAAGAAGAAGAAGAAGAAGAAGAAGAAGAAGAAGAAGAAGAAGAAGAAGAAGAAGAAGAAGAAGAAGAAGAAGAAGAAGAAGAAGAAGAAGAAGAAGAAGAAGAAGAAGAAGAAGAAGAAGAAGAAGAAGAAGAAGAAGAAGAAGAAGAAGAAGAAGAAGAAGAAGAAGAAGAAGAAGAAGAAGAAGAAGAAGAAGAAGAAGAAGAAGAAGAAGAAGAAGAAGAAGAAGAAGAAGAAGAAGAAGAAGAAGAAGAAGAAGTACTGAACCGTGACCACAATCTAAAAGGGAAGCATAAGCCTAAGCGTTAGATACAGAATAACGATGTTATCGGTACGTCTTCTCCGCAATTCTGAAATCAAAGTTGGTAGCATTGCAGAGCTAACTCTCTTGTTTTAATATTTACCTTGCTGCTAGTTTGTTGGAAGAATGTCAAGAGTGTGTTTTGCTAAACAAAAGAAATATGTAGCAGCGTGTATCCATGGCTGACCTCTTAGGATCCAGCAAACTAATTTTGTCTACCAGCGTGGCTCTTTGTATGTTGCAGACGGAACAAAAACTGCTGGCACGCCATTTGAAACTTTGTGGAAACAATGCGAGACCAAGATATTTTATCTATAATTTGATTTCATTGCAATTCTGAGGAAGTTCCTATTAACGACGATTATTCAAACCACAATGATTTGTCACCACTTATGTCTATAAGTCAATGTCATTGCAGCGTATGGTACGGGTTATTACTTTTTTGTAATTAAGTCCATCAACGTTAATCGAAAGATGGATGAAATGGGTAAATGATGCTCAAATGTCCCTAGAGCTTAGTGTTACCCGACATAAGGGTAAGGGAAAAACCCGAAAAAACTCACCTTTACCGAGATTGGAACTTGGGACCTCTTGAATTTGAGACAGACACGTTACAGTGGGACGAATTAGGGACTAATTTGAAAAATATTTGCTGAGAGTATGATTGAAAAAAGGCGAATAAAAGCCTTTATCGCATTTTTACATTCTTTCCAAGCAGAGGAAATATTGCTCGCCATCCAAAAATTAGATACCTTGATGTCAACGTAAAAAAACGTTTAGAGATCCCCTGAATATCTTTTAAAACGATCTGCACGTGTGTGTATCTCAAAAGCTAAATAAAAACTTAAAACTCAGTTAAGTATCAAACTTGTAATTTAAACCTAGCATCTTCGAAGGGACCACTGAATTAGACTACGCTACGGAGGGGATTCGGTACGGAGGTTCAAATTTAGTCTATTGTACCTATGCCCCCTAGTGGAGCACTCCGGGAGGAAGGAAGAGACGAGAGGAAACAGGGTGCGGCCATTCCAAGGAGCCGAAAACTCCCCGACAGGTTAGAACAACCGGCACCCCAACAGCCCGGAGACCGTACTACCGGAGTAGGAAGTTTACCAATAGCAAATCATCCTGCCATGCAACGCCAAGACACCCGGCGAGACCACCAGATGAAAGATGTGAAATGATAATGGAAATGAAATGGAGGGTCAGGAAATTCGGGAAATGTGATTAACCTACCCAGCATTCGCCTGGCAATCCGGGAAACCCCCTGAAGAAATCCAAGGGTTAGGCAGTTCAGCCACAGGAATGGAACCCGGATCTCACAAATGTGGGCCACAGACGAATCCGTTTGAGTCACCCCATTCGGTTCAAAGGATGACACAAAGATTTTCAAGAACATTTCCTCATGCTGCTCTTTACAGAGGACAGTTTTCGAAAATTTTGACTTTCCCAAAAATGGCTATAGCGATTTTCATTAAAATACCATATGCCTGAGATATATTTATTGTATGAAATGTATAGGTTAAGTTTTCTAGGAATGTCCTCAGAAGTCCTCTTTATTCTGTATGATTTTTGCATAAATGGTAAAGATCTCGTTAAAGTGCACAACTTATGTAAATATAATTTCTTGTGAAGCGTGATATTTGCGAAATATTCCTTGATATTTGTTTGGATTTTTCAATAGCTATACTTTTCTTAAATAGCAGTACGTTATTCGCTTTTACACCTTTGGCCATACAAACAGAGTGGAATGTCAAAAGTTTAGATACTGTCTCATTCATAAGTTATGTTTTTTTTTTTTTTATTTAGAAAAACAATTATTTGAAAAATGTGTTCTAACAAGCACTTAACTAATTTTCAAAGTACAGATCATTATATTCTAAGGTCTTGAGCCATCGTTCAGTGAGGTTTATTACCCCACGATGATACCTGTCTCTGGTTTTTGATGCGAAGAATTCGATGACACCCAGTTGTACTGTTTCATGTTGTCAAAATTTCCTCCGCGTTAAAAGTGGGCCATGTATGGAAAAATATGATAATCTGATGGTGCGAGATCAGGGCTGTATGCTGAGTGTGGTAGTAGTTATATTACTCTCAACTCCTGAATTTTTTCCATGGTTGTTCGTGCAGTATGAGCTGTTACATTGTCTTGTTGTAATAGAACTCTATTTTGGTTACTAATGCTGGATATCTCCGTCTCAAAACTTCATAAACTCGTTCCAGTTGTTGAGAATAAAGATCCGCATCAATTGCCCGCCCGTTTGGAACAAACTCCCAGTGAAAAACACGTTAATTTGAAGCCGAACTGATATTTTAACGATAACTTTGGCTGTTTGGCGGTAATCAAGTCACTGTTTCAAGACATCAGGGTTTCGGTAATATACCCAACTTTCCTGACAAATCTATCGTGTATGGGATTAAGGATAAGCTAACGATAGATATCCACTCTACGTTCAGCCTGTTGAGGTGTCAGTTCACGAGGTACAGATCTACAGCTTCTGTATGATTTTCCAAGTGTCTTAATGTGGCAATGTATGGAATCTTTTGATGCATCAAGTTCTTCTAAATGCCTATGAGTACTTTTTGCGGATTTCCTCGCAAAACTTGGCGTGTATGCTCAATATTCCACACTTTAGGTCTTTTAGAACGTGTTAAATCTTTAGAATTTTCGTCTCCATTGTTGAAATATTGTAACCATCGTTGTGCCACACGCTCACACCTTCTCCTCCCACTTCACATATTCTTTGAGTTGCGCCAGGGGCTTTAATAATCTTGTTTCCAGTAATGTTTTCGAAAGACTCTAAGTTCAAACCTTGTTATATTTTTTGTGATCGTTAATTAACAACTGAAGACTGATACATACTCGCAGTGTACGTAACATTAGCCACGGCATCCTGTAAATAGTATTGCCAAACCAAAGAAACCCAAGAAATTTTCCAAAACACCAAAATAAAAAATAAAATATCGACATTACTTATGACCAGAGCTAGGAAGTTCGTACCGATTTCCTCTAGCAGTGTAAGAGCGGCCAGGCATGGCTATACCACGCAGCGCTACTAGCAGGGGCAAGGTTCATCGTAGAATACAACTCATTACTACAAAACAGGTGTAACTGCATGACACTGAGATAGGAAGTTAGTACCGAATTCCTTGAGCACTGTAAGAGCGACCAGGCATGGCTATACCACGCAGCGCTACTAGCAGGGGCAAGGTTTATCGTAGAATGCAACTCATTACTACAAAACAGGTGTAACTGCATGACACAGAGCTAGGAAGTTCGTACCGATTTCCTTGAGCAGTGTAAGAGCGACCAGGCATGGCTATAACACGCAGCGCTACTAGCAGGGGCAAGGTTTATCGTAGAATGCAACTAATTACTACAAAACAGGTGTAACTGCATGACACAGAGCTAGGAAGTTCGTACCGATTTCCTTGAGCAGTGTAAGAGCGACCAGGCATGGCTATAACACGCAGCGCTACTAGCAGGGGCAAGGTTTATCGTAGAATGCAACTCATTACTACAAAACAGGTGTAACTGCATGACACAGAGCTAGGAAGTTCGTACCGATTTCCTTGAGCAGTGTAAGAGCGGCCAGGCATGGCTATACCACGCAGCGCTACTAGCAGGGGCAAGGTTTATCGTAGAATGCAACTCATTACTACAAAACAGGTGTAACTGCATGACACAGAGCTAGGAAGTTCGTACCAATTTCCTCTAGCAGTGTAAGAGCGGCCAGGCATGGCTATACCACGCAGCGCTGCTAGCAAGGGCAAGGTTCATCGTAGAATACAACTCATTACTACAAAACAGGTGTAACTGCATGACACAGAGCTAGGAAGTTCGTACCAATTTCCTCTAGCAGTGTAAGAACGGCCAGGTAAGGCTATACCACGCAGCGCTGCTAGCAAGGGCAAGGTTCATCGTAGAATACAACTCATTACTACAAAACAGGTGTAACTGCATGACACAGAGCTAGGAAGTTCGTACCAATTTCCTCTAGCAGTGTAAGAACGGCCAGGTAAGGCTATACCACGCAGCGCTGCTAGCAAGGGCAAGGTTCATCGTAGAATACAACTCATTACTACAAAACAGGTGTAACTGCATGACACAGAGCTAGGAAGTTCGTACCAATTTCCTCTAGCAGTGTAAGAACGGCCAGGTAAGGCTATACCACGCAGCGCTGCTAGCAAGGGCAAGGTTCATCGTAGAATACAACTCATTACTACAAAACAGGTGTAACTGCATGACACAGAGCTAGGAAGTTCGTACCAATTTCCTCTAGCAGTGTAAGAACGGCCAGGTGAGGCTATACCACGCAGCGCTGCTAGCAAGGACAAGGTTCATCGTAGAATACAACTCATTACTACAAAACAGGTGTAACTGCATGACACAGAGCTAGGAAGTTCGTACCAATTTCCTCTAGCAGTGTAAGAACGGCCAGGTAAGGCTATACCACGCAGCGCTGCTAGCAAGGGCAAGGTTCATCGTAGAATACAACTCATTACTACAAAACAGGTGTAACTGCATGACACAGAGCTAGGAAGTTCGTACCAATTTCCTCTAGCAGTGTAAGAACGGCCAGGTAAGGCTATACCACGCAGCGCTGCTAGCAAGGGCAAGGTTCATCGTAGAATACAACTCATTACTACAAAACAGGTGTAACTGCATGACACAGAGCTAGGAAGTTCGTACCAATTTCCTCTAGCAGTGTAAGAACGGCCAGGTGAGGCTATACCACGCAGCGCTGCTAGCAAGGACAAGGTTCATCGTAGAATACAACTCATTACTACAAAACAGGTGTAACTGCATGACACAGAGCTAGGAAGTTCGTACCAATTTCCTCTAGCAGTGTAAGAACGGCCAGGTGAGGCTATACCACGCAGCGCTGCTAGCAAGGACAAGGTTCATCGTAGATTACAACTCATTACTACAAAACAGATGTAACTGCATGACACAGAGCTAGGAAGTTCGTACCAATTTCCTCTAGCAGTGTAAGAACGGCCAGGTAAGGCTATACCACGCAGCGCTGCTAGCAAGGGCAAGGTTCATCGTAGAATACAACTCATTACTACAAAACAGGTGTAACTGCATGACACAGAGCTAGGAAGTTCGTACCAATTTCCTCTAGCAGTGTAAGAACGGCCAGGTGAGGCTATACCACGCAGCGCTGCTAGCAAGGACAAGGTTCATCGTAGATTACAACTCATTACTACAAAACAGATGTAACTGCATGACACAGAGCTAGGAAGTTCGTACCAATTTCCTCTAGCAGTGTAAGAACGGCCAGGTGAGGCTATACCACGCAGCGCTGCTAACAAGGACAAGGTTCATCGTAGAATACAACTCATTACTACAAAACAGGTGTAACTGCATGACACAGAACACGTTGTTAGGAAGGAAAACATTCGAATAACATCTTTGTTGTGCTTCAAAGATGAGCAACTAAATTTGCTGTACAACCATTGCATGTTCTCTAGAAGTGTACTTATTCATGTCCTTATTCACTTTTCATTATTTACATTTACATTTCAGTGGGATACTTCAGCAAACATGGAAAAAAGAGAAGCTAGATCGAGAAACTAAATTAGCTAAAATCATTAACGAATTTGTAACAGATTATCAATCAACTAAATCGTGTTTTACGGGACATAGAATGAGTTTTTCATTTGAAAGGCTTCAGAGGTACATTATTGTTTTTAGTAATACGGCCGGAGATGAGTAACTGTGTAGTAAAATTCCTGCTTTGGCATTTTGTCTAGTAAGAGTCTTCAGATATTTAAGAAATTAATTTTATTATTTGGATATTATTTTACATTCGATCCCGAAATGCTACAATCCTCGTTATAATTGCTTGGGTGTTGCCACAATGTGACTATTTAAATAATGAGATCAGCCAGAGACAAACCCATATGTACTATATAAGAATTTGTATGTTGTACATAATGATCTAAATATATGTGCATTTACGAATGTCTCATAGGTCACTTATCTCTCTGAGCAACCGGTTTCAATACCTCTCCGCCGTGCGCTCCTATCTATGACTTGTTTGGATGCCGGGAGAGGGTCGGTCGCAACCTGTATGGGGAACGGCAGGCGATACGAACTTCCTAGCCCTGCTTAGGAGACAACCTAATATCACATGCGACCAGCTCTTAAACGATCTGAAACACTTAATACCTACTGTATTCCCGCTGCACCTACATGAAAGCAATAAATCCTGTAAATGCTTATCTCGATTAACATGAAGTAAATAGAAGAATAAAGGTTTATAATAATAAGTTATGTGCGTCACATTGTTTGATCCGCGATGTTGTAGAACAATTACGGTAGCGTCCACACATCTATCGGGATAGCAGTAATAAATAAATGATCAATTGCGATAACGTTATGGGCAGCTGAATACACCGCCTTCTTCCAATCATTCATATCCTGGGCATGATGCAGTAATAGGAGTGTCATGTGGTTAGTAAGCTGCCGTCAGCCAACTGATAACTACAGGTACTCACAAAAATATAAGGCTCCATGCATAATGGAGATATTTGAAATTATGAAGCATTATTAAACAAAATTTATTTTAAGACCTGAAGCTTTCCTGGCGACGAATATGCTCAATTTCTTCTCGGGCAGCAAGCCAGGTGAAAAGACGAAATCGACGTTTCGGGAGTGTACATCTCTCCCATCATCAGGACATTTATTAAATGTTATAACCACAAATGAAACACTGGATATAACACAAATATAAACAAAGACAAAACACTATTAAAATTCGCATTACTGAACAAAAGACTGTTTTCAGTAAATTAAATGTTAGGTCTGGAGATGGCGTGAGTATAGAAAATTAATTGGGTCAAAGAAACTACTCCGAATATGACGTGTAAGCCTCGATCACCAGAGCTAGGAAAGGGGAACCTGTAATACAGCAAGCGTCAGATAAGCCTACCGCTACAACCTGCATCCCGTTTACTGACAATCTATCCGGCAGAATCAGCAGCCTCGATCACCAGAGCTAGGAAAGGGAAACCTGTAACACAGCAAGCGTCAGATACGCCTACCGCTACAGCCTACATCCTGTTTACCGGCAATCTATCCGGCAGAATCAGCAGCCTCGATCACCAGAGCTAGGAAAGGGAAACCTGTAACACAGCAAGCGTCAGATACGCCTACCGCTACAGCCTACATCCTGTTTACCGGCAATCTATCCGGCAGAATCAGCAGCCTCGATCACCAGAGCTAGGAAAGGGAAACCTGTAACACAGCAAGCGTCAGATAAGCCTACCGCTACAACCTGCATCCTGTTTACCGGCAACCTATCCGGCAGAATCAGCAGCCTAGATCACCAGAGCTAGGAAAGGGAAACCTGTAATACAGCAAGCGTCAGATAAGCCTACCGCTACAGCCTGCATCCTGTTTACCGGCAACCTATCCGGCAGAATCAGTAGCCTCGATCACCAGAGCTAGGAAAGGGAAACCTGAATACAGCAAGCGTCAGATAAGCCTACCGCTACAACCTGCATCCAGTTTACCGGCAATCTATCCGGCAGAATCAGTAGCCTCGATCACCAGAGCTAGGAAAGGGAAACCTGTAAATCAGCAAGCGTCAGATAAGCCTACCGCTACAACCTGCATCCCGTTTACCGGCAATCCATCCGACAGAATCAGTAGCCTCGATCACCAGAGCTAGGAAATGGAAACCTATAATACAGCAAGCATCAGATAAGCCTACCGCTACAACCTGCATCCCGTTTACTGGCAATCTATCCGGCAGAATCAGCAGCCTCTGTCACCAGAGCTAGGAAAGGGAAACCTGTAATACAGCAAGCGTCATATAAGCCTACCGCTACAACCTGCATCCCGTTTACCGGCAATCTATCCGGCAGAATCAGCAGCCTCTGTCACCAGAGCTAGGAAAGGGAAACCTGTAATACAGCAAGCGTCATATAAGCCTACCGCTACAACCTGCATCCCGTTTACCGGCAACCTATCCGGCAGAAGCAGCAGCCTCGATCACCAAAGCTAGGAAAGGGAAACCTGTAATACAGCAAACGTCATATAAGCCTACCGCTACAGCCTACATCCCGTTTACCGGCAACCTATCCGGCAGAATCAGCAGAATTCTCGCCAAAAACAGCACCAGAACCATCCACAAGCCACCTCCGAAGATTAAACATCTGTTGAAACATCTGGAGAACTTATCAAACAAACTGGAATGTTTCTGATATGTACAAAAATAATGGGTACAAGATTGAGAAAACTTAGACACTTGGAAAACAAAATTCACTGATGGGAAAACAGGTGACGTCTGGCAGACTCAGCCATGGATCAGCTAGCTGAAACTTATGGGAAGGCTATCAAATAAAATTCAAATAACATTGAGGACATGACTTGTAGAGCAGTGTGGACTACCTACTTTCTCAAAGCCTCAACTGATATCAAACCACCGCACTGTGGATTGGTGCAAACATAAAAAAGCAGAAGCTGGTGGTAAATTGCATATCACCATAAGAATGCTACACCTAAAGCAGTAATTTTGGCATTAAAACCTATTTTTGTGAATCTGGCTAATCCAGAATTAGTACATAAAAAGTGTTTGACAGGGAAAAGCCAAAATGTGAATGAATCTTTTAATATTCTAGTTTGGTCTCAAGTACTTAAAAATGTTTTTGTTCGTTTGAAAACTCTACATCTTGGTGCAAATTATGCAATTATCACATTCAAGGAAGGGAATGCTGGTAGAATAACTAAACTGAGTGAAATGGGATATAATACCAGAAATACTGTGAAAGAGACCGATGCAAAAAGGGTACGTAAGGCAGAAGAGGTGGTAGAACATAAGACTCCAAAGAAATATATTCTATAAATATGCGACTTTAATATTTGGTCACTCTTATTTAGACTTGTATTCAGTTACTTAAACATTTATATAAAGGAGAGCCTCGCACTACCATTACCATTGGTGACAAACCTATACTTCTGTGCTGTCGTGTAACGCAAAGGAAATAATACAACATTTACAGCGACAGCGACATTTTATACAAGAGCGACAGCTTGTGATTTTCGCTATGCTAAGGTTCATCTGGTTTAACTTTAAACATGACCTACTTAGCGCTACTCCTCCCTGTGACAAGGAAGGGGTGAACAGTTTTGTAAACATATTGCCACTGCAATCCGCGACTGCCTAGTCTCCGTCAGACAGCGACAGGGCTTGCTTATTTACAAACAGTGCTTTATATTAATAGTGAAATATGGTAATACTGGAAATATGGTAACAAAACCGCTGTTGTACGAGATAATTAAGAGAAACAAAGATCCGTTCAAACGGTATAGAATCGACATACCTTACCTCCATGTCATTGTGATACGAATGCTATCGAGCTAATATGGGCACAAATCAATGAAAGATGTACTGGGAAAAAGATGGATTTATTGACAATTATTGTTGGACAATTTCATCATAAATTTAGGAGAAAGTGACTTTCCAAAAAAATCCCTAATATTCGGCATATCTATCTACATCTACCAGTAGTCTTTAAAGCGCTGCGCTTGAAAGTATTACAGCAGTAGTTACAATATAATCACGCGGAATCAATCGGAAGATTGCATGGAAGTAATGCAATGTGGGATTAAGCAGTCATGGGTTACCTACGCGGGCAATAATGCGTTCTCTCTCCCCATCCTCTCTGTAATTCCCATGTTTCAATATAAACCAGACAAACTGTACATAGAAGCGATGCCATGTGGATTAGGCATTTACGGGTTACCTACAACAGCGCGAGCAATAGTGCGCTCTCTCTCTCTCTCTCTCTCTCTCTCTCTCTCTCTCTCTCTCTCTCTCTCTCTCTCTCTCTCTCTCTCTCTCTCTCTCTCTCTCATTCCGTGTTTCAAGATAAACCAGACAAACTGTACATAGAAGCGATGCGATGTGGATTAGGCAGTCACGGGTTACCTACAACAGCATGCTCACTCTAATTCCCGTGTTTCAAGATAAACTAGACGAACTGTTCAGGTCTTTACGCATGAGAAATTGCTGCTTACGGTGAGGATACCACTGAGAACTGTAGGATACATCATCTGACGATACATAGAATGCACAATCGAATCTTTGCCAAAAAACGGGGCGTCCAGAGAAGCTGAGTCAGAGAGAGAGAGAGAGAGAGAGAGAGAGAGAGAGAGAGAGAGAGAAGAGAGAGAGAAGACATTTGCTTATCAGAAAAGTAAAAAGTAATCCTAAAGTAAGTGCCCCAAAACTGGCGACCTAGAAACTTAAATTTCTTAAGGACAACCGCAAGTCTTTCCATTAACTACATCCTACCTTGTTTATTTTTTATAATACTGATTATTTTTTCGGAATATATCTTAAGATTCATATTGACTTTGTGGGTTCGTAGAATTAAAAGTCCAGTTTGCAGAAATTCCAAAATGCTCTTTATTTCCGTAGAAGCACACTTTGGTCAACCTTTACAGTAGCGAATTACGTAACATACACAAATACAATCTTCAAGGTCGTCAACCACAAACAAAAGAGTTCACCTTCAAAACACCGCTGCACGCACACAATTATCAGTTCCGATTGACCCATCTGGCGAACCGCGACTTCTTTTTACAGCTCCACTCACTGTCCTAGAAATTTGTGGAATGTTCTCTAACAATCAAGATGGCACTAGAAAGACGAACCTTCAAGTCATCTATCTTTATCGGCAAGCTTTTTAGCTCCGCGCTGACTATCTGTCCCTTTGTGTGCGTCGGCCGTGCCAGTCGCAATAATGCGATCGGCGACAATATTCTGACATCCAATAAACCATCATTTCCTTTTTAATCAGTATATATTTTAAGTTAGGCATAAAACAATTGTCATGCGATGAATAAATATTCGCCGTATAACATAGGGGTGAATTAATGGATTGTAATTTTTGTGGGATTTCTGCTGGGATTTTTCCTACCTGTTGTAGGCAAAATAGCTTCATTTTCTTGAGTTTACTCCTCGATACCTTTAAGATTCTAATAACAGTGAAAGTATATAGAAACACCGGTGTCTGTCGCAGTTCTTTCAACAATATAATATTGCCTACCACATTTTAATCCCACGTATTCGTCTCAAAAACTGGTAAACATTATCACTGCTTTTCCCTCCCTGCTAATACCAAATTTGTACTTCGAACACCGAGTACGAAATTCAGTATTAAACCATGTTCTCATATTCACACATTGTACTTAGCTTCAGAGCATAACAGAACACGCATAAGACAACCTAATTGCAATTGTAATTGCAAAACGGGGCTAAACGTCGATGACGTGAATGTCCTAAGTCCACCGTCTGGGAGTTTCTATCTATAAGACACCTCTCCCTCTGTACTGTAGTGACTACTTGGGGTCGGCTACCCGTCTCCTCTCACCTCACCCTCCCTCCCGGAGACGCATCACTTGTGGCATAGGTACAATAGATTAGTCTGGTCGACGTGCAAAATCCCCTCCGAATAATTCACTCCCACTATATGGATAAGGTTTTTTTCAGTGGATTTCCCTTATCCTTGAAATGTGTGTAGTGTTTAACGTCTTTTACTACATACGGCACCGCAGGCGATGACACTGATGGTACATGAGATGAAGATGGAGTACCGGTGGAATGAGATGGCGGGAGAAACCGGAGGTCCCGGAGAAAACCCGCCCCAGCGCCGTGTTGTCCACCATAAATTTCACTTTGCGGTCGCCTTGGATCGAACCCGGGCCGCCTTGGTGAGAGCCAAGCGGTCTAACCACTGAGCCACGGCGCGGCTCCCTTATCCTTGAAGATGAATGTTCGGTATCTCTAGGCTCTATGGATTCTGAGCTCATTTGAGCATCATTTCACCCATTTCATTCATCGTTCTATATTGTCACAAGTGACTGTTTTGAATAACATAAATGTAGTTCAGAAGTATCTGTGACGTCATTTCCTCACTCCTTCACCCGTTGGATAGTCAAGCTGTACAAGCAGGTTTCTCTCTTTGCCTCTCTTTTGTAACATCCATAGGCCTGAACGGACGTATTTGTCCGCAGCATCTGAGAGAGGTAACTGGCCGGTGTTGCCACCCATGTATTTTCTTTATTGTAGTAAACCCTTTCTTGTCTAAATTGTTGTTTTGGCATGTGATTTTATAATTACACCTGATAGAAAATCCCAACCTCCTCACAAAGTATGTGACTCCTACCTAATGAGCTATCCCCCTTGAACGATCTGGCCATGTGCTAATTGTCCATTACCATCTTTGGCTAGATCAACATGACTTGGCGTTGGAAACCGTATAAAATAAAAAAGCGTGCAAACGTTATGTTCAAATTTTAGTCACCGGAAAGTAAAACAAGCCAACAATATTGCAAAATCTTGAGCAGAGACGTCTATGGCACCATGACAAAACGCAGGCTACAGATTTTATTTCGCTTACTTAAATACCCTACAAAAACAATGCCAGTTCCCTTTAATGCAACATGTTTGTAATTTACACCGAATTTACGAAATAGAGCAAAGCAAATAACTTGGCAGCTTAGTAGACCAGGTCACTCCCTGCTCGTAAACACGTCAATGTTATGTTTACCATGACTTCCTTTTATTTTATTGGATAGTGGCACAGAAAATAAGAAATACGTTTTGCATTCACATGACCTGTTACAAACCCTTATTCTTTTATCTAACTTATGTCAATCCAGATAGACATTTCTAGAACATACAAATTTCATTTTTCATTAAAATATCTTAAAACTCTCCGCATTTTAATCAAAGGGCAAGTCGAGGTGAGGGATTTTCATAAAAATCTTACTGGTGCAATCTTGAAAGATGAAAACCCAATACCAGCTTGACACATAAACCTTTTCTAAAAATGCTGGATACTGGGGACCTCAAAATATGCATTTCCGGAGAAACTCCATGTGTAATTTTTGGGCGGAATGCACTAAACCTTATTTACCAAGTATGTATGTCATAGCGAAAGTACATACATCTTATATGTGACATTCACTTGTCTATTTCTACAGTGTTATCGTGTATTTCTATGTGTTTTAGTTGGGAAGAGTTCTCGTTTGTAGCGAATCAGACGCGTTAGAGCCTTTACCGTTGCCACCTCGTTATCCCCACTCTTTTTATATTTCGCTCTCTCTCGCACAATTGCCAGTCTTCTTGGCGCTAGACGTAAGGGAACGAAAACTGAATTGTCCAAACCTTTATAATAATGCAGTTGTTCAAATCACAATTGTAACATGGATATTCGTATATTACGCACACATTTTAAATATATAGTTTAAAAGTAATTACAGTTTATGAATTAACTATTTTTCTAATCCACGAAACTGCCAACGGCGCATCCGAATAGCTATGAATGTCACTTCCGTTAAGAGACAATTCGCCATTGTCACTGTCTTCATCGTCTGAGTGTTGTTTATGATGACAGGCTCCAAAATCAAGTCACGTGCTATTACTTTCCAAAGCAGTGTTCTTGTACTCAAACAGTTTTCCCAGTCTTGTTGTGTTCCTTGTCAATTTCTTGGTGAATAAGTCGTTCATCGTCAGTCAGTTTAAAAGTATAATTTCTGTTTCCAACATAATTTGAGCCCACATTAACTCAGTTGGATTGTTCTGGCAGTGGTTTATAATACCTCGTGTCTCATTTCGATTTCAAGCTGATCCAGCTGATACATCTTCCCTAGTTTTTAAACGGAAGAACAACTGAATAACACTGCTTTGAACTCTCTAGAGTAAATAGAGATTACGTACGATTCATGAACAAACATACAGTGTGACAAGTCACGTTCTCCGATGTACCATTCTACAAGCCAGCAGGAAGTGCATTGTTTGTTCTCGCTTGAATTTAACAAACACCTTGGCTTATTCAAAGTAATTCTTTTATCACGTCGTGTCAAACGTTTACGTTTCAGTTTTGAGTAATTACAAATATACTACACGCATACAAGCCAAAGAATAACAATATCCATTACAATGCTTACGTCGCGATGCATTATTATAATATAATACTGCTTTATTTATTTGTATTAGGAAAACTATTTGAGCGATTATATTAGATACATTAGATACATTATTCTCTACCTTCCTCATGGATTAGTTTTTACAAAACCAAAATGTTGTCTTAGCGCGAATAGTATTTATTAGAGATCGATTAGGTTACCGCTCGTCACACACCAGTTAGGGGGAATGCAATACAACACCGCAGGACTCCGATTGGTTGCTCGTCTAGTTGCGCTCAAGGACAAACATCATCCCATTTGAAACATACAATAATTATGTAGTTTAGGAACTATTAATAAGAAAGTTTATTTTCATTTTAAGCGATATAAACCTTTGCACAAACAGCTACATTGAACATTCCGTTACAGGTACAAAGGGAACAGTGATAGTCAAATATTTTAGAAGTTGCCTCTAGATGCTTTCCTTAGAATTAGGATTAGTACCGAGAGGATTCGACACTGAAATCTGTGGTTTGTTATACCTAAGCTCCAACTAGGGCATCCCCGAGAGGAAGTCGGAGGCGAGAGGAGACAGACTCCGATCCAAGGAGGGCAGAATTCCTACTATTTACCATTGGAAACTCCCCCGGCAGGCCACCACAACCGGAATCTTACCCACGGTGGCCCTGAATCGGTCCTCCAGGCCGGCTCAGAGACGGACAGGAGGAAGTGTTTGTCAAGAGCATATCATCCTGCCATGCAACGCCGGAACTTCCGCCGACACTCCTATCCTGAAAGAGACTACCAGATGAAGGATGGTGTGAAATGATAATGGAGATGAAATGGAGGGACCGGAAATTCTGGGGATGTAATTATCCTACCCAATAGTGGCCTGGTAACCCGGAAAAAACCCGAAAAACCCATGGGTTAGGTAGGCCGACCAACGGAATGAACCCGGGCCTCCAGAATGCGGACTACAGAGAAACCGCATGAGCCTTCCCCTTCAATCAATCCATGTTATAATAACCTCTCTATATTAGAGTCTGTGAGGTTTAACTTGGCGTATTCTCTACTGTCCTTGTCTAAGATAGAATGCTGTCCTTGTCTAGCACACGTGGGCGGAACAGCAACCCTGCTTTGTCGTGATTCGTGGAATGTAGACTGTCCCAACCCCCATTCCGTTGTGTGTTGTTTGAAGGATGTCAGTGACGTATAAGTTATAGAACTGTGAATTTATTGTTTTGTGGATTTACACGTTACACAAAATGTTTTCAGTGTTGCAACATATGGATATAATGTTGAATTATTTTCTTGTAGTTTTGGTTGTGTTTGTGTTGTTTCAAGTTGGATCTCGACGGAAAGTTCTAAAATCAGATTCTAGGGAAATTGTAGTCAAAGTTCACAGTTTCTTCAGTGATGAATGTGAAGCTTTAAAATGTAGAAAGCCAACTATTTCAGTGACGAGTATCGTTGAGAGAACTGCTGCTACAGGTATTTCTTCTCGTTCTGTCCAACGAATTTTAAAAGAACACAAAAATGCAGAAGCTAGCGGCGGTAGACTGCAAACACCAGGCAAAAAGCGCCCTAATAGAAGACCGCGAAAAACAAATTGATTCATTTACAGTTGCTGCTATTAAGCGAACAATCTATTCGCTGTATCGTACGGACCAAGAGGAGAAGGGGCGCTCCGCCACTGATGCATGCTTGGCTGGGGTGTCTGCTTTGCCTGTCATAGAGTGAGGCGGTGAGTTATTCCTTTCTCTTTCTAAAAGGCACACGACTAGTTAAGCCTCACAGACTATAACATTTTTGCAGTTGATTTAAGTAACCAGCGATGGATTTTCCAAGCACCGTAAAATACGTGACAGCTGCAGGACTTACTTGAAGGTCTTTTCATATTCACACACCGTAAGAAGTAACAGCACTGGAGTTACACGTTACTCCTCGACAAAACACATCCTGTTGCTGAAAATTGGCGCTTCATTTGACACTTCAATAAATGACTATACAACATTAAAATTTACCTACAAATGAGTATCATAATTATTGAAATCTTATATTATATTTCAAATATTATGCTTTGAACATATTACTTTGAACATTTAGGAATAATGTCGATACATTTGTCCTACAATGATATAAATCTTATAATAGTAAAACAATTTGTGACGGTTATTTCATATTTTTTCAAATATTTGGGAAATTGTTCTGGATTGTTCTGTAAAACGTGATTTGTATAAATTATGTGAAACTGGGTAGGCCAGAATGATACAATTTACCAATAGTTTTCCTATTGGTTATTACAATGATTTAATTATGTAATGTTGTGACGTGGACCAGTAGGACAGAAGTAATTTAGATCTTCTAGAAACATGGTGCGCAGAGTGTCCAGAATATGCAGATACTTTGGAATCATTCTGCCCAAGATCACCGTCGTAGTAAGACGTAGCTTTTGGTGTCGCTCTGCAAGTCTGCAGAAACTTACAGCTCAACGATGCAACAATAATAATTGTATGAAAGGACAGAATCTACAAACTTTAACAGAATATATTAGTTGTTTTGCGGAATAAATTTCAAGATATTTAAAAGAGAATTGTGGTTATTTTCCGACTATTGCAGCCTAAAATAATTTTCACTCCGATACTGCGGCCAGAGGTAAGACTCATTGCTCCAGAGCGCCGAGGCATACATCTACAACAATTCTACCAGATCGTCATCAAAGGTGAGAGTAATTCATCATTTACCATCCTTCGCGCATTTTGCACAATTATACCGTTGCGAGCACAAATGCCGTTATTGCAGATGTGCCATTCTGCTCGGTACTATAAGCATCCAGCATTAATACTTACAGCTCTGAATAAGGACTACAAAGCTGCGAAAAACTTAAATAAACGACGTCTTTTCACGAATACAATACCAGCAAGGTAATACACGAATGCTTTCGCAAAGAGCGACATAGCACACGTGACAGCTGGTCGAGATGATTAGCTGCTGAAATACGGTGCTGCACGAGTTAGGTTCGAAACGACGTCACATTGCTTTGTTTTATTTCTCCTAATCTTTATTGCCTGTATTTTAGTTACTAATTTATTTATTGTTGCTATTGGTTCTCTTGTGAGCCAAAGACACAAGAATTACAATCCACTAATTAGGGATCTACTGGGATTAACTCACCCTATAGGCAGGTAGGAGAGATCCTTGCCCTTCAAAGGGAAACTACGGTTTATCTTTATCTTCAATCAAGGATCATGTTTAACGTTGTAACTCTTACAAACTGTATCGAATCCGGTGTTCTGAATCATGTTAGGTAGTTAGCTTTCACTTATAGGAGCATGTCCACGACATTAAATTTAATAAGTTTTGTTTCATGCTTAAATCGTATGTTTCACTTTGCATTTGTGAAATGTTGTAAACCTGGTTGAATGGGTCAAGCACAATGCCGACTATAAAATATATACTACGAACTATACATTTATAACTATCTGCCATATTGCTATATTGCATAGCGATTACTGTATTTTGTAAACACCTATGTTATGAAAAACGTTATTTGTACCATAATATCAAATTATAGGCACCAAGAGGTATAATAACGAGTAATTTTTGACCTCGAAAGAGTGAAAATAAAAACTTTAGCAATTGTAGAATTGTCAAGATGACGGGCGTGAACACAACTTTTGAAGTGAATCTGCTATATTTAGACCAGCTAAATGCCATTTGTAATACAGAACGGCCTATGAGGAGAAAAGATATTGAGGAGCTACCAGAAGAAAATGTTCTACAGAGGTATAGAATGTCGAAACAAGTTGCTATGAAGGTTACTGCGGAAGTACAAGAGAGGCTAGAATATGCATCGAAAGGAATATGCTGAACTCGCTTTTGTTTCAAGTATTAATAACCTTGCGATTTTATAAATCACTAAATTATGTGGATAACACAATGTCCACCTCCAGTCTTGAAACGTTCTAGTCACTCGTCACCTGTCCTTCTTTCCTCCTCGTTTTAAATTTACGTAATACTGAGTTAGAACATGCATCGAAAGGAATATGCCGATCTCGCCTTTGCTTCAAATATTAATAACTTTGCGATTTTATAATTCACTGAATTATGTGGATAATACACTGTCCACCTCCCGTCTTGACACGTTCAAGTCACTCGTCACTTGTCCTTCTTCGCTCCTCGTTTTAAATTTACTAATATTGACGAAGTTACTTCGTACTTCTGATTGTGACATTTGCATTCGAATTTCCAATTTTTCCCCACGACACGGACTTCTCTTTGTCATTTACCGCATCCGTCCTCTTATTTTCGATAATGTCCTTATATTTAGTTACTAATTGAACTAACAATTCTTTCTCGATTGATGTTAAATTTGTCCCACGGCTTCTCATCTGATTTTGTTTACACGCCATTTTTTCAACTGTGTGTAAACGAAAATAAAAATAAGAGTACATCGCAGTACGTTCAAAAAATAATATGATTGATCCGCAGCCTTCTATATCTCTAATATTTACAAGTCTATCGGCATTGACACGTGTTTGTTAGCATTTTCAGAAAACAAGTTGGTGAAATACAAGAAGTTTAACACCTTTGTTAACGCTGTAACAATTGTTGCGTTACATTTGTTAACGTCGATTTTAACATTTGGTGGTGAAATCGGACATAATGGTTTTAAATTTTGTCTCATTAAATATGTGCAGCTAATTAATTTTATTGGCATTACACAGTTCTCCCAACATTCTAATTTGTATTTAAGTTTGATTTATGAGTCACTATGTTTACACTCAAACTTCACTTACTTGTTGTATAATTGAAACGTTTTCAAGATCATTCGATCTCATCCTCAGCTGTTTGGTGACTAAATGAATCTTCCTCTTCTTCCACTACTACGGAGCTCCGATCACTCTGCCATCTGGTGTTAGGGGCACTAAGTTTTAATACTTCATTTAATGCCGGGATTTCAAAATTTATAACTTTATCGCGGTTTTTGTTTATGAATATTTTTTCCCAAATATCCAATTCTATGGGTGTACTTAAGGATTTTACCAGTCTAATGTTGTGGCTTTTAATATTTATTCTAATTTGTATTGAAACTGGGAATAGAAATGACGGTATCGAGTATCAAAGTATCATGGGAAACATCCTGTATAGGTATCGAGAAAAACTGGTATCGACCCATCCCTACCTTTTATCTGTGATTTATGAATTATAATTAGAAGGTACTTATGCACCCCGCCCGTCCGCCTCGGTAGTGTAGATGGTAGCATGTCTGCCTCACGTTCAAGAGGTCCCGAGTTCGAATCTCGGTCAGGGTGAGTTACCTGGATAACGTTTTTCCCTTATCCTGAAAGACGAATGTCAGGTAACTCTAAGCTCTATGGACCCTGGGCTCATTTGAGCATCATTTCACCAATTTCATTCACCGTCCGATATGACTTGACGTTGTAGGACGTAAATTACAAAAACAAAAAAAACAAAAAAAAAAAATGCACCCCGCCCACCAGAAAGCATGGATCTTTTCAATGGTGAAATAACAATTAAGGTTGGTTGTCCTTCGTGGTCTAGGAGCAACATGCTAGTCTGGTTCACGAGTGAGTGTGTAGTGTTTTAGGGCCCGTCGACAACAAGGTCATTTGGACCCGCTGGTTCACGAGGTCGCGGGTACAGCCAGGCGGAAGGCTATGGCTTTTTTCGAATGTAAAAAGTCCTTAGCAAGGCTGCCTTCGTAAGGGAAGTAAAGCCGGTGCCCCCGTGTAGTAGATTTACGGCACGGTGCCGCTTTATGACGAGTACGTTATCTGAATAGCTAGTGGACCTAACGCAACAATTCGCTTGGTTCTGCAGTCACCCGGCATTGTAAGTACACTCGCTCGCAAGCTTTACATTAGCTTTACTTTATATACGAGAGTAGAGTTCTGTATTGTAATTTATTATTACATGCATATTTCCCTCCTACAACTGCGTGGGATTGATTTGTGTTACATCTCTATACCCGGTAACGTTATAACGCGAGGATAAAGGATGTCCCCCAACAACCGCGTTATTTCGGGCTTCTACTGTACTTAAAAATAAAAATAGCATGCTAGTGTTCAGCGAGCTCGTTAAAGTTTACACGGTATGTCTACTTTCATAATAAAATATTTCTAATCGTTTATGGTCCCAGTTTAGAAGACCTATGTCCTTGGAATAATTTACTATGACTGCAACCCAACATTTGTATTTTAATGTCTATGTAAAATGTCTACAGAAAAGCTTTGGTTAGAATGTGTAGGCGACTTGAGCAGTTATTGCCCAGGAGAGTTTAAGTTATTTACGGCGTTGCTTGCATGGTTTGTTGGAGAGTTAATGCGAGTTAACGAACGTACACGATGAAGCCAGCTGCGCTTGTCAAAACAAAAGCATCCAACGCCAATTCGGTTCCTTAAAATGAGGTTAATGGGCTTTCGTTACGTTGCTTCAGTCACAATGAAGTGACATTGTGATAAATCGGTGACCATAAAAAGTGCAAGAAGGAGCACTTAGGGGTAGTAAGCGGTCCAGAAGGAAACATTATTTTGTCATTACTCAATGATATCAAATTAGTACTAATATGAGAGAAAATGTATAATGTGTGTGGTAACCTCAAAAACCACTTAATCGATTTTGATACTTTTTCCACCATTGATACCGAAATTAAAGGTTGCAATAAGTAAAGAATCATGATGGATTTCAAAGGAGTCTTGTATGTTTGTTACGACACGAACAGGTGCAGTTGGTTGAGTTGTTATAACAAAAGAAATGTAAGAAACACTGTCCTTAGCAGATTTCTAAAGGGTAGCATTTGACTTTGTTGAATGGGCTATTCTTCGGACCCTTCATAATGGCATGACAAAATAGTCACAAAGGGAATTTGTTTGTGAAAAAGAGTGCTTCCAGAAAGTGAAAGTGACACAGACACTCACGTGCAGCTGTGAGGACATTCAGTCTTCGGGGTGAGGCCGATTAGGGCGGTCAACTTCTTCTGTCTCGGTCGAGGACAGACCAGAAGTGATGAGAGAAGATATTTGTCGGTTTATACGTAACTAATTATTATTGAGTAATAAGCATTCCGCCTTCAGTAACTTTAAACAGTGATATTGGTAATCCTTGATCGGCAACTTCGAGTTTAATGTAATGATAAAAGAAGCAGTCATTAAACCAGTTTGAAACGGGCATTCCGGTGTCGTTAAAACCATCCTTCTCATACATATCCACGCATACCCTGAGAGAAACCTCATTGCTTTAACCCTGAGCTAAACACTATTTGTTTCAAACTGTCGCGTTAAAGTGGAACTATTTGCTCACCAATATAATCGCTTCATCTTTCTGAAGGATATGTGATATAAAACACTTCATTTCAGAGCAATTTCTGAGCGTCTTGAGCATTTTATGCTCCACCATGCCAAACTTCAGTAGTTATACGACTGTTAGGAGTACTTTAATGGGCCTCATTAAAGTATTGGCGCAAACATCGATTATTCTTGTTTTGATCAACAACGGTAGTCCTCCACAGGAGAGTAAGTCTCCGAGGAATGAGACGCAGGGGGATAGTAGGAAGGTTCCCACACCCTCTCTGGACAGGTTTATGAAACCCCATGTCAGTACAGTTACAGACCATTCAAAAACATTCTGACGGCTTCTACTTTTGTGAATGAATCTTCTCGGTTTTAGTGTACAGAGCGAACAGGACGCATGTTTTTTTTAATGGTTTGCTCCTTGTGTAGGCGTTCTCTTCCACACACATTCGCTGTCCTTGTCCCACTGTGTAAGGGGACACATTCCTTTCAAGGACCTTCTTTGCATTGCTGGACAGTACTAGCACCAGTTTAGAAAAAAGTCAAAATGTCTTACACTAGTAACAGTGACATTGAGAAATTATGTTATTATCCCAGAAGTCAACTCCCAGATAACCAACTACAGAAAAACAACCAGATTACAAAAACTTCAAACTGCTGTCATGGGACTAACTCAGCAAGTTCATATCACCATTAACACTAGTCGGTTGTCAGCTGATTAAACATCCCTCAGGAGGCAGGAATGAAATAAGGGAATTGAAGGGTTGAAAGCAGAGAAGCCACATAGATGTGAGACAGTCTCTAACAAGTGCTGAACGTTCTTCATCCCTGAAACAAGACCTTCTGTGCTGCCACCAAGACTTTGGGTCCAGTGTCTGTTTCTGGCGCATTTTATTCCAATGCTCTCATTTCCTTACTTAAAAAACGTTTAATCTTATGCTTAAGTTGTTCTCTGGAAGCAAGCCAGGTGAAAAGACGATTAGTGATCTACTTTTTGGGAGTGTGCATCTCTCCCATCATCAAAATATTTATTAAATGTTAAAACCACAAATGAATCACTGGAAATAACACAAATATAAACAAAGACAAAACACTGTTAAAATTTGCATTACTGAACAAAAGACTGTTTTCAGTAAATTAAATGCCTGGTCAGGAGATGGCATGATTATATTAAATTAATTGGGTCAAAGAAACCAAACTACTTAACTTGGTTACTAAGCTGCATTGATCTGTGCTTCTTAAGTTGACGAATATCCATTTTGAGGCTGGTTACCAAGAGGAGCTGAAATGAAATCCAGCATCACAATTAAGCGTGCTCCTCTCGGAGGAAATGGCCAAAGCCTCCTTAATTCTCCTGGCTTGCTTCCCAAGAACAACTTGAGCATATTCATTGCCAGGAAAGCTTCAGGTCTTATTTTATTTTAATCTTAATTTAATTTTCAATCCATATTCATGTATGAAATTTACTATTTCTCTAATGAACATTTCCTATATAATTACCGAAACCAAGGCAAACATAAAATTATCCAAACACAGAAGTCCTGGAATTTACATATAATTTAGCATATGTGGTTGTTGCTTCTTCTAATCTTAGCCCTCCTAAGATTTTTTTTTTAAATTAATGGGTTATATATCCAGGTATCAAACCTGCAACACAAAAATGACAAATCTCTTAAATGAATGAAAATGACTTCAAAACTAATTGACATTTCAAATGTTTCCACAAAAAGTACCTAATAATGTATATCATTTTAAGATACTATTATATTTGCATAAAACTGCATTCCATTAAGTAACCAACACAAATGAAAATTCATCTGTAGGTATGGGGTTGTTAGAAAAGTGGTTTCTGATAGATGGAACCATTGGGTAATAGCCTGGCACATATCATAGTTGTGGATGCATGTTTATTATGTGTTTCAAAAGGTAAGAGTTCTGGAGTCCAGCTAATCATAGGTTAGATCACTCAGCATTGCCAACTTGTTACCCCCACTCCTTTTATATTTCCCTCTCCCACGCACACTCTTGAAACACGCAGATCTGCTTGGCACTAGAAGGGTAACCAAATTAAATTTTCCAAACTTTTATAATGATGTAGTTGCCAAAATCAAAATCTGAAAAAGCATTTTGGCAAATCATGTATATTTTTTATAAGCTATAATTATAATTTATGAATTACCTCTTTTTCTAAACCAATGGAACTACCAGTGGCTCATCCATATCGCTGTCAATGTCACTTACGTCAAGAGACAATTTGTCATTGTCGCTGTTTTCAATGTCTGAGTCTTGCAAATTTATGATTATAGGTTCCATCTATTTCTTTCTTAAAATCGTCTTCTTGTAGGTTTCTGCATGTCTCACACAGTTTTCCCAATCCTGTTGTGTTATCTTGTCAATTTCTTTGTGAACAAATTGTTCAACATCCGTCAGTTTAAAAGTGTTATTCTGTTTGTACCCCCCATTTTATTTGAGCCCACACCAACTCAGATGGAGTATATTGGCAGTGGTAAGGCAGAAGGCATATTACCTCCTGTCCCATTTCAATTGCAAGTTGATCCAGCTGATACACTTTTTCTGTATTTTTAAACGGAAGTACTCTTTGCAATAATTCATTTTTAGCTTCTATTTCCGAAAATTCAACCCCTTTTTTTGGCAACCATTCAACAATTTTGTTTTTTCTGCTGGCCTTTTTTTTTCTTTCGAGTGGAGGAAAAATCCATTTATGTATTTCCACTGCGTTGGAGGGCACAGTGGGGTATGTGGGCTTCACCTCAAGGGTACTACTCCGCTAAAAAACCTCCACCGGATTGGGAGGGAGAAATGTGCTGCAGTACCACCTAAAGCACCCGCATATTCCAGGAGGTAATCATAGTTGTCTCGCAGTGAGATTCAGCTGAGTGGGTTTCTGATACAGGGATACAGGCTTGACATTAAAGCCCAGCCTAATCCGCTGTCTATTTTGGGTGGTTTGTGGTAGGACACCAGGTGTTATTTGTTAGGAAGTTCAGAGTAATTTATCACGCCCTAGCGCTGTGTCTTAAGTTTAGGTGTTTGTTGGTCATTACAAGGACTACTTGCATGCATGTAGGTGACGACAGTCTATTATACCTTAAGGCTATCTAACTAAACCTAAATGTATATATAGTTTGCATTATTGGCATTGCCTATAATGGTCAGTTGTTATCTGCCTTTCAGCATTGTTAAAGTGTGTGAAAGCCTTCTCGTATTTCATGTATCTGCTTGGTCAATATTTGAGAGTGTGCACTCAGCAGGCGGCCTACCTATTCAATTGTAGGTACGAGCCTGTGCCACTCACGGGGACCCTCTTTCCCCGGGGCCGCCTTGGCCAATGATTGGCACAAGGACTTGTGGGTGTGGGTGGGTGTGTGTGTGTGTGTGTGTGTGTGTGTGTGTGTGTTGGTGTACGCGTATGGATGTGTGTGTTTAACTCTGATCAGCGATGTTAAACATCTGGGTAGTTAACTAGCTGGCTGAATTCGGTATTTTGTTTTATTTGCAATAATTGGATGCTGTGGTGCATTATCCATTATAATAATGTTTCCCTCTTCTAAATAATTTAAGAATCTGTTAAGAAATCATTCTTAAATGTATCAGCTGTGATAAATGAGGTACTTCTGGAGAGAAAAATCCATTTGCTTTCTGGTAGGAAAGCAAATCCTGATGACAAATGGATGAGCCAACTGCCTTTTCCAACAGGTACCTTTAGGCCATCCTTTTTGAGGAGTCTTGCCAGATTGACTTTTGAGTGTGGTTTTTATTTACCTATGTCTCGTCTAAGTAAAAGATAGGTCTCGCATTACCAGAATTTTTAGTGCAGTTTGCGTAGGAATTTTAATTTTGCTGCAACAGTGTCATTCCTCTCCATTAAAAATTGATGCCCATCATCAAGTACATGTTTTTTTGTACCTGAAGCCTAATCCCCTCAAAATTCTGAAAGTCAATGATTTTGACCCAGTGTATGAAATTTTAGTTCTAAGAGCGCAAGTTATTTTCTGTATAATTGGAAATTCACCTTGGTCATAAAACTTGAACACAGTTCTACGTACAACGTCCTTGTCAAAGTCAATTAAATTTGTAACCCTCTTTGGAGGACCAATATGTTTTCTGGGTGACACAAACACTTGGGCAACACTGGGATCAGATTTTATTGCCTCTCCACAAATGCGGGACACACTTGCTTTACCTACACATGTTTCTGCAGTAAGCCATTGAACATTTTTGAAATCGAGCTGATTTCTATATTCCTCATTGCCCAATTTTTTTAAGAATATGTAGACCTTAAAAATAATACTTTGAGCCTGACTTCACAATACCTGTCTCTCTGACTTGCCACTAAATTCACCGTAAGAAGACATTGCAATATTTAACTCTTACTCTACTGTTGTCTAAAGAACAACTGAGTAATATTGATTTGAACTCTCTAGAGTATATAAACACTGCTTAACCAGCATTCATTCATAAGCATACAGCATTCCAGAGGCTAACTGGAAATAAAATGTTTCCTCTTTCACAAATTTAACACCTTGGCTTATTCAAAATAATTCTTTTATCACGTCATATCAATAATTTAAACTTCAGTTCTGAGTAATTACATGTACATGTACACACATAAAAACCAACCAATAATGACAGTGCTTTACCTCATGCATCGTTAATATATTGATATTTGTTTATATTACAAAAACTATGTGAGCTGATAGACCTTTACATGGTTTTTAAATGGAAGAAAAAAAAAATGAATAATACAGCTTTGAACTCTCTGTAAAGTAAATAGAGATTACAAACCATTCAAAAACAAAGATATAATGTGACCAGACACGTTCTGCCAGGCCAACAGGAAGTGTAATGTTTTCTCTCGCTCGAATTTAACAATCACCTTGGCTTATTCAAAGTAATTCTTTTATCGCGTTATTCAAACGTTTACATTTCAGTTCTGAGTAACTACAAATATATATAAGCCATACATGCCAACCAATAATACTATTCATTACAGTACTTATGTCACGATGCATTGTTATAATATAACAGTGCTTTTAAGGTAACTGATGGAAGGAAATAATCATTTCTTCCACGCTAGCCGTGTGTAGGCTAAGGTTTGAATGAGTAGAGCCATACTGAAAAATTATATGTCATGGCCAGGATTTGAACCATGGATCTCCTAGTTTCCATCCAGTCGCTCTTACCCATTGAGCTACCATGGCCAACATGCCATCATGACCCTAGTGGTATACTGAGAATATATATGAGTCACTTGGAGAATTTAATGTCATGATGGCATGTGGCCATGGTAGCTCAATGGGAAAGATTGACTAGATGGAAACCAGGAGATCCATGGTTCAAATCCTGACCATGGCATTGAAGTTTTTAATTTGACTCTAATGTATCTAATAGTGCTTTACTTATTTGTATTAGGAAAACTATTTGAGCTACAAATATGGGGATTTTACAGTTATGTTACTACATGGCAAAGCGAGAAAGCATATCAGGAAATATTCGCAATACAGAGATGTTTACCTCAGCTTATCGCACATACATGGTGAGTCCAGTGTATGTATACTCTGTTCAGATATAATCATGTCCTCTGGACAGCAATGTGTCATACATCGGCAGACGCGAGAAAACATGTCATAGACACCCTTAGCTTTCAGTCGCTCTATTTGTGTTTCATAACTTACTGTACATCAACTTACTAATATTTCACTCTTCTAATCAACCAGATAGGTCCCGATAATGAACGATGGCAGCGCTGGTTACCTGAAGGTCAATACAACTTAATGCTCTATCGAATAATAGATACAATACTATCTACCTTCCACATGGATCAGTTTTGGCAAAATCTGAATTTTTGTCTTAGCGCAAATAGTATTTAATAGATTGATTAGGTTGGCACTCATCACACACCATTTAGGGGGAATGCAATATAACAACACCGCAGACTCCGATTGGTTGCACATCTAGTAGAGCTCAAGGACAAATATCATCCCATTTGAAACAGATAGTAGTTGGTCTGCATGCACTCTTACAATAAAACAACACATGTTCAAAAATGTTTACTTACCATCCTCACAGTCAATGCTGAAAATGTCCTTCATCTACAGCAACACACACTTGACATCTTCCTATGTACAGGATGTGTGACAAATATAAAATTCCGCAGATGGGAGCAGGTTTCAAAAGGAGAAGGTGGAGGTGGAGGTTGTTATTCTATAATGTATTACAGAATATTAAGTTACAATTGTACTATAAACATTGTACTACTATGCAAAGTACAGTAAAACCTTGATTATATTGAGACTCAGTTAACTGTTTGGTTCATTTACTGACATTATCTCTCTTTGTGCGTGCAGGCGTGTGTGTGCGTGTGCGTGCGCGGGCGTGCTTGCGTGCATGCGTGTGTGTGTGTGTGTTAATTTATACCTTGTTTCACGTAAGCTTGCCCAGTATCTCTTAATGGTCACGTGACCTAATCACCTCTCATTGGTTGCTGTTGTGGTAATGACTGTCGTGCGGTAAAAATTAGTTCGTTATTTAACATAGTGATATATCATTATATGTTGGAAGAGAATTGTCAAATTTATATTTTCGTAACTGTTTTAGTTAAATATATTACACAACAGAGTTGATTTATCTGAAATGCATGTTAATTCTTAAACGAAGTAAAGAGGAGATTCCTTTGCTCTCAAGCACATGGCACGATAGCACTTGATTTAGCGGTACATATTTATTTATATAACTTTTATCACTGACCTTGTTTTGAACTGGATTAGTCATGCATCGCCATTCGAGAGTGCGGAAGCTAAATTATTTTATTGATCGTTTATTGCGCATGTACTTATTATATGTATAACGGCAGAGTCTACCGCCAGTTTTTCGCTGAAGTATCGCAAGGATAATTCTTTACAAACAGGCGAAAAAAGAATTGTGTTGCATGTGTTTAATGCACTCACAGAGAAGAATCCGTATTTGTCGGTGAGAGAAGTCGAACAGTTGTGCTCTGAAGTTACAGGTGTGAGTGTTAGATCCGTAGGAACATCGCGACATGAAATTGAGGAAACAGGAAAACTTACCACTCCAGGCAAAAGCAGGAATAAACAAAAGTGCGTGCTCGGAGAAAATACGTGAAAAGTGTTGTGCGTCGTCATGTATGTAGTTTTTCTTTAGAAACGAACTCCCTAACATAAGTAACATTTCGTCTGCTGTAAATGAGGATGCAGATTTACCAAATTTCAGCAGATTGCTTATACAGCTGGGATTTGTGAATGAAAAAAGAGGCAAGAAAAATGTGCTAAAAGACAGAGGCGATATTGCTGTGTGGCGAAGACGCTATTTAAGGACAACCACACTGCACCGAGATACAAATCGCTAAATATACACGAAGAACACACGAAAAGTAAAGTATGGTGTGACTCGACTTTTAAGACTGAAAGACAAGCATTTTTTAAAGGTATGTGTGCTGGTTTAAAAATCTCAGTGGAAAAGGCCAAAGGCCTTTCATTATAAACTCTTTCAGTTTCATTGCTCAGTCATTCTGTTTCAATTTGCTCAGTTCATTATAAACTTGTATTTTTGCATGCCTTCATATCCTTATTTGTATGATTTTTGTATGATTTTATTTATCTTCCCGGCAATTATTACGACATTTACTGCAGGCACTGCCTATGGCCTATGACGCGAAAGCATTAGCCATTTAGGGCGAGGGGGAGGGTTGTTGAACGCGGAGTGATACATTTCAGCCGGGCAAGGTTATATGAAACAGAGATTAGAAAGATGAGTAAATAATAACCATTCATATAGACATTTGCACAATTCATAAGCTGATTATTTAACCACAATGCTTTTAACACTTAACTTGATATTACACTTTTCTTAAAAAAAAAAATAGATTTCCAAATAGAATGGTTTCAAATTTTCACAAATGGATCTCTCTTTTCCGATCACAAGATGGGAGGTCTGATGCTACATATCAACTCTGCGATTGTATACAAACATTGGGATTTAACACAATCAGTTTTGATGCATAAGTTGGAGGCTGTCTATTCAGTACAAGGAGTAATATTTTGATTCAGGAGCAACTACTATTCCTGTAACAGGTAACATGTCACCAAAATGTAAGCAAATAGATTAATCATATATGTTGGAATGAACTGACAACCTTTTTAAACATTTTTTCTCCAATCACATTAATTTATTAAGACTAGATTCTGGGAACATCTTCCACATCAGTTTGGGTCAACTGGCATTCCTGTGCGATTTGGTCCTACTTCGGATTATGCTGCTCTCTTATCTCATTAATCAGATGACATCAGTGATGGTATGAAATTCAAAATCCCAGTAGGACAAAACTATCCATGAGAGCGCCAGCTGGACGCACTACTGACAATCAGAAAGATGTTCCCAGAAACTAGAGCTAATAAATGAATGCAAAAAGGGGAAAATGTAATATAATTTAGAGTCGAACTAATACTCAATGCTCCACTTATTGCTGGTAAACATTGTACTAGGTAAATACTAGCAATAAGTGGAGCATTGAATATTAGTTCGACTCAAAATTATATTAACTTTGTGCTTCATTGTATCATAGTCCTTACACAATGGAAGGGGAAAATGTTTTTAAAAAGTTATCATCTTATTCCAAAATTAATTATTACGAGTTTCTAGTGTATACAAGGGTTGGCTGATAAATCCCAGGCTTTACAGAGATGGCACCACTGAGACAGCTTGATGGATAGCATCAAACAGTTTACCTCTAGACTAGCTTATATCCATAGTTACGGGTCAATATCTTGTTTAGTTTATGAATGGCAGAATTTCAAAGAAGACAAGTGTAGAGGTTTCACAAAAATGGAGGATTTGGAAAAACGAGCTGTGATTAAATAGTTTCATTTGAAAGGCTAATGCCCAAAGAAATCAAGGAGGAAATGGACAGTACACTGAAAGACTCTGCCCCTTCATATACAATAATTAAAAGATGGTTTGTAGAGTTTAAAATGGAACGTACAAGCATTAATGAAGAGCCTCACTCTGGATGCCCTATGGAAGTCACAACTCAAAGTTCACTGAAAAAAGTTCATCGTTTAGTACTGGAAGACCGCAAACTAAAGTTGTTTGAGATAGCAGAGGCTGTAAACATATCAAAAGAATGTGCAGGTAATATTTTGGGCTCTCACAAACTCTGCAAGATGGGTGCCACAATTGTCGACACCTGATCAGAAGTTGCAAAGAAAAACTATTTCTGTTAAGAATCTGGAATTCTACCACCAAAATCCCAGTGCTTTTTTTGAGACGGTTTATTACCATGGATGAAACTTGGGCACATCACTACACTCCAGAAAGTAAATCACAGTCAAAACAGTAGATTGCACCAGGTGAACCAACTTCAAAAAACGCAAAGTCAATTTTGTCAGCTAACAAGGTTATCGTGAGTGTTTTCTGGGATGTACAGGGAATTATTTTTATTGATTATTTGGAAAAGGGTAAAAGTATCACTGGTGACTACTATGCAAGCATATTACAATGTTTGACTATTGAACTAAAAAGAAAAAGACCTCATTTGGCAAAGAAAAGAATCTTCTTTCTTCCAAGAATGCTCCAGCCCATTGTTCAGTTATTGCAATAGGAAAAATGTGCGAATTAAAGTTTGAATTTCTTGAACATCCACCTTATTCACCAGATCTAGCATCCAGTGACCACCACCTGTTCTCAAATCTCAAAAAATTTCTTGGAGGACGAAGATTTCACAGCAACGAGGTCATTGATGCAGTAAACAGCTATTTTATAAAGATGGTTTAATTAAATTAGAACACTGATATGTCAAATTTATTTCTTTTCTGGACATTATACTGAGAAATACAGAGAAAAAGAAGTTGTAAAGCATTTTTTATTGTGAGACCCGGGACTAATCAGCCAACCTCATAGAATATTTTTTCTTTAATTACAGAATTAACAGATTGTTGGAAAATAATACATAATTGGAAGGGCAGGCGAAAAAGTTTATGAAGATAGTGTTCTAGGTATTTTATCGCTGCAGATTATCTAGGAAAGAAACTCGTATTCAATATACAAAGGAAGTAGTATTGCGCAGTCTTCATCATATTTGTGATTTCTATGAACTTCAGGACTAATAAATTTGGAATTTAAAAACACATTGGCAAATTAGTGTAAGACTAGGATTTCATTATGAAGGGGATTCCACCATGATGGGCCCATTGTTCCTATGCCCCCAAATGGGGGTACCCCCAGGCGGAAGGATGAGGGAAAGTAGACAGAGGGCGGCCGACCCAAGGAGCCACAACAGTACAGAGGGCAGAGTCCCTACAATTTACTTGGATACAGACTTCCCCCGACAGGCCAGGACAACAGACACGCACCCTTACTGCGGGACGGCAATGAGCCCAGCAGCTGAGCCCTAAAGGTCCCAGGCAGGCGATCCGAGCCCCAAAGGTCCCTGGCTGGCGGTCCCGAAATGGTCCCAGCAGAGGAGCGGAGACCGGCAACTGACCTCCCAGAGGAGGAAGTAGCTTTCCTCAGAGCATATCATCCCACCATGCACTGTCGAGACACCCGCCGACACTTCTACCCTGAAAAAGACTACCAGATGAGAGATGATATGAAATGATAATGGAGATGAAATGGAGGGACAGGAAATTCAGGGGATGTAATTAACCTATGCAGCATTCGGCTAGCGACCCGGGAAAACCCCCGAAAAACCCATAGGTCAGGTAGGTCGGCCATGTGAATCACACCCGGACCTTCCGAATGCGAGCCACAGAAGAAACCGCCTGAGCCATCCTGCTCGGTCAAATTAGTGTAATGAAGTTTCAAGAAATGAAATATGTGAGTACTTTAAATACACCATTATTTAAAATTCCTAAGCAACCAGGGATAGTGCAGTTTTATCTATTAGGTTAATCACTGCTTTCATAATTATCAAAGTGCCTGCACAGAACTGGAATTATTTCTTCCTCACTATCACCTTAATGTAAACTACAGGAAGAGATGGATCAGGACCACATACAGCAATGTCCAGCCCTTTAATTCAAATTTACAATATCTGCAGCTAATAATCAGTATTAGTAATCAACATGTTTTCAACACAATTCCATTAATATAATTTTGAGCCAAATTAGTACTCCATGCTCCACATATTGCTTGTGTTTACCTGAATGCATTTCATTAGGAAGTTCCTCACTTAATGTCAACTATTGAATTTTCATTTGGTGAACTCCTTGGAGGCGATAGGGCATCAGATTTTTTCAAAAGTGGTGTCAAAATTGAAGAGCTCTCCTTCATATTTCTTTATGAATATCTTTTCCCATGTAGTTAATGCAGCTGGACTCTGAACACTTTTTAATAAGTGGATTTTTTGTTCCATAGGATGATTTTCATTCCAAAAATGGCACGCTACTGCCGATTTTTCTATTTCTTTGTTCTTGATGTTCCTAAAATGCACTTTAATTCTAGTGCTCAAATTCCTTTTTGTTTTTCCAATGTAAAAGTGTTACAGCCTTTGCAATTTATCTGGTACACACTTGAGTTTCTACCTATGGGTTTCTCTTTTGTATTTTGATTTTGAAAGGTGTTGTACACTGAATTTGTTCTGTGAAACCAAAGAAATGCTATGTTGTTTAATGATGTTTCGGAAAAGATATGCAGCTCTGGGATGGTAGATAAATTTTCTGTATTGTCGTGAGCCATTGCAGACGAGCACCCAGAGAGATAGAAGCGAGGAGTGAAAGAGACAGATAGCAGCCAAGCCACACCCACAGACCGGCCAGCACGTGTGCAAAGCGCTAATCACTTGCGGAGGAGAGACGGGGTGGCGAGAGGGGCCAGGGAAGTGTCTGGACTGTTCTTTCTACTTCGCCTGCCGCCTCAAAAGGCTGTGAAGTTTTCGTTTGACTTTGTCAGGTTTCGGGAAACTTCGAGAAACAGCGGACTGTGTATAAATAACACTACGGATGACTAAGTGAGCAGTGTCGGCAGGAAGTAGCTTGAGAGTGGTCAATGCAGTGTATGTGCATGGACATTTAAACTGTATCGAGTTGCAAGTTGAGCTGATAAACATGTAGTAATTTGAAAGTGAATTCTTTTGTTTATTTACGTGTGCAGAAGCCACGAGGGACTATCGGTGTGTGTTACATCATTCTGCTGATATCAGAGTTGTACAAAAGTGTTTTTCTACGGAAATAAAGAACACTTTGAATTTCTGAATACTCGACTTTTAATTTCACGAACTCACAAAGTCACAGTATGAAGTTTCATTACTAATTGGGTAAAGAGTGGTTATTTGTCTGCATCTCTGCTGTCTCTTGAATTTATCAATTTTCTTTTTGACCAATTCAGCACTAAACCCATTGTATGGATTTTGTGCCACAACTGCATTAACCATGTGCCAAAATATATTTAAAAAGAAATATGAGGGAACTCTTCAATTTCGACACCTCCTTTGAAGAGAACCCGAACCTCAAGTTCATCAAGATACCAACACAGCTGCCCCTATTGCCTCCAAGAAGTTCACCAAATCAAAACTCAGCAGTTGACATTAATTGAGAGGAAACCATGAATTTACTCACCAAACTCGTGAATCAAAGTGATACTAAAGCATTAGGTAATACCAAAACTGTGAAAGGAGGATAGCTGGAATGGTTTATTGTTTTAATGGGTAATTTAGTAAATGACAAGCAAGAAACTTCTTCTAATTAAGACAGTGTTCTTATACATTCAAAGAAAACCAAATAAGTTTTCTAAAAACATTTTCCAATAGGTATAAAATATTACTTTTCACACATCTATTGCATACCAATTACATTAAAGAGAAGTGCACTGTGATAATGTTTCTTAATTCTGCAATATCTTTATAAAACTAAAAATTGTTTTTACTTACATAAAAATAACAAAAGTTTATGCATTTCTTGCAATCAGTTTGCATTGATGTCACATTTTATTCAATAAAAGAAACAAATAAAAATAATTAATAATTAAAACTTGTCTTTTGTTCTTCTGAAATATATTTTGGTCCTTTAAGGCAGTGCAGTTCACTTCAGACTACAGTTCTATTACATTAGATTCAACACTGATAACATGTACATATGACTTTGGAAATGACAATTGAGCATCCTGCAAGTATCTGGAATACATCACATCCTTTGCCCGTCTAATGGCAAAGAATGACTATGAATAGGTTTTTGACACATGCAACTAGATTCTGAATTGGATAAATAAATAATAGTCATCATAAGTCCATTGTTCTGCTTCACTTCCGAATATTCTTCGCACATGCACTTGGTTAATCTTTAACATTCTTTAAAAAAAAAAATAATAAAAAAAAATAAATAAAAAAAAAAAAGATCACTCAAATCTGTTTAGACATTTCAATGATTGATATGAGTATTTAAAAGTGTTATTTATTTCATTAAAGCATGTCAGCTTAAAGCTGTCCAACAATGCTCACAGTTTTATGTTTGATAGCCATTTTTCAGGTGTTTTGTGTAGCTACTTCCTTTTGTTCATCAACACGATGCAACTGCTATTCCTGGTTATTACGAGAAAATGGCCAATGGTTGCGAATAGTGCCCCTTCCTTTGTTGCTACCCCCTGAACTGTAAGATCGTTCTCTAAACGTTGGGGATGATGATGAAGATGCACAAGAACTCAGACTTGTTGAAGGTGTCATACCAAAAATCTCCTGCACTGTTGGCCGATGGTGATAGTCAGTTGAGACTGATTCTGTTGAAAAATGAAAACATTATAACTGCAAGAAAATCTAATGTCTAAAAACAAACAGTGGGATTTTTTATGTTTACAATTCTTGGATGGAATTCCAGCTCCACGTAATTATGTAATAATATGAGGATGGCAAAGGGTTGTCAAGAGTCAAAATTATGCCAAGAAGTTTTGAAATACCTCTGTTACCAAAGGGTAATATGACTGGAAGAACTAGGAAGGATGGACAGAAAGGATATATTAGCAGACAGAACATTAAAATACTGGTATAGATCGAAATTTAACTGTATTGGAACCACAGTGAAGAGAAACAATTATTAATTATACATGAGTCGTATTCATTACACATCAGCTTCACTTACGTACCTATATTGAGGACATGTTTCGCGAACCATCGTTTGCATCATCAGCTCTAATGTGACCAGCTAATGAACTTCGAAATCCCACCAGCAGGCAACCCCACATTTAAATTCATTACAAAATCAACAGATGGCAGCAGCAACTCCAGAACTACCCACACCACTGAATCAAGCTTTAGTCGCATTAGAGCCAATGATGCAAACGATGATTTGCAAAACATGTTCTCAATATACGTACGTAAGTGAAGCTGATATGTAATAAATACGACTCATCTATAATTTAATAACTGGTATAGATGTTTACAACTGAATGACAGTAACATAATAAAAGAACGCATATGTATGTGAATGGAGGGTAATCTCAAAAATCATTTAACCAACTTATATATGTATTTCTTCATTGAGAAGCCCAATTTATTCTGATGATATACTGCTGTAAAATATCTTCTAATATCATTTTAATAATTACTACAAAATTAAAAGGATTTAGAGTCCTGTACTGTGGCATAGTGGACTAGAGCATTGTGCTTTGGTTCCCTGCCACAGAATCGCACGGAATTGATCTCACCCTTCGAGGGTGAACATTTTCTGTCCCTGACCAGTCTCCATAGGGGGCGGGGGGGATCTGTCCCCTTCAGCTGCTTTAGTGCGAGCACTGAGGACCCTTAGCACTCGTGGTATCTCTGATGTTACGAGAGGAACCTCGGGCCAATCATTCGAGCCCCTCCCTGAATGGGAGTTGTTTGGATCGGGTTGGACTCGAGGGGGCCAGGTCTCGGCTTCCCAGAGGGAAGAGAGTTGCCTAAGAAGTCCCAGGTACTAGTCTACAGAGCTAGCAGAAGGTGTGCTAGATCACCAGGTGGCCCCACCGAGGTTTTCGGTAGTCTTCCTTGCAGGGTTGACGTGCATAAGTGGCATACACACATCCATCCTGTCTTGACGTTGTTGGGGGGCTTTTAGACTCCAGGTATTGCCCTATGGAAAGAGCCCTGCAGTTTTCCATCGCTACCGGGTTGAAGGAGGCCGGGGCCTTCGGACTTTCGGGTAGACCTCTGTGCATAGCTGTCCCTGACCAGTGCCCACTAAGCATCGTGAGGAATCTGAGAAGCTATGCTAGGTAGTGAACCCTGATCTAGAAAGCCAACTTTCTTGCTGGGGGTGCCATTGAGCTGATGATATCTCATTCCCATTTTAGTCTGATGATTGCCCACCTCTGCCTTGTGTATGTGAGAATGAGGCTGATAGGTTGGCAGGCTCTGGCCCACTTACAGGCTGCTAAGCCATGGGTTACATTACATTACAAGGATTTAGAATACTCTTGTACCTGAAAAGCACTTTAGAGTTATAGAAGAACAAGCTTGCAAAGAAGGCAAACAAAACAAAATGCGACTCAACAAGGATAATTTCCTTTGCAAAATTGTTATTTGCATGTTGTCTACCCAAAATTCATTCAATAAGCTGCCCACCTCGGTAGCGTGGTGGTAGAGTGTCTGCCTCATGTTCAAGAGGTCCCAAGTTCGAATCTCGGTCAGGGCGAGTTACCTGGATAAGGTTTTTTCCGGGGTTTTCCCTTATCCAGAAAGATGAATGTCGGGTAACTCTAAGCTCTATGGACCTCGGACTCATTTGAGCATCAATTCACCCATTCCAATCATCGTCCGATATGACTTAACGTTGGAGGACGTAAAATTACAAAAAAAAAAATTCAACAAGCTGTTTCCGTTGCAAAAGGTCCCTTGGTTTCAGAATTTGAGTTAACACATTTTGTAGATATGCATATGAAAATCATTTGCCAGAATCTGCTGAAGGGACCATTTCATAATGTGTAACTGTTATGAATGACAAATTATTTTTATGGACTGAAAGCAATATTATTGTTATATTCTTATTGGACTGGCTGGAACGAGAACATACTGGAGTTTCAGTGTTTGCAATCGAAGCTGTTGTCGCAAATTTTGTCATCAGCCTACGAACTGTTGACTTATTAGGTACACTATGAAGACCAAGAGTCATAGGAGGCCTTTTTTTTTTTTTTTTTTTTTTTTTTTTTTTGATAATTTACAACCTTTAACTTATACGAGGCTTCGGATTATTTACAATTTGTTTTCAAAATCAATATTTACTGTTCCACTGTAAAGTGATCCATGATAACTTACTTACTATCCGGCACTACAGCCCTATGTGGGCCTTGGCCTCCTTCATAATCAGCCTCCACCAATCCGAGGTTGTTTATTAGGTTTCTTAACATTATTGTTTTACAGGGTGAGTTGTCAACCCAATGCCTAACCCCCAACCTGGAGGACCAGATCCCACATTTATATCCTCTGGGAATGGGTGACCCGGCTATACCCTCAGGCTGTGTCTACCCATTTTAGTCACCTTTTATGAAATGCATAATCTACATTGGCGCTATTCTTTACACCTGGAAACCACCGGGTGATCCATGATAACTAACCACAAGAAATATTAATTACAAAACATGTAAACAAAATGCTCCACAATAAACAATAGGATACCATAAAAATCAGCAGTCTCAAGGGTTAACCCTATAGTTATTAATGTTGCATCGTTTATAAATATATTTGCCCCTCTTTTAGATAAAGTTTTGGAACTGGGCACTTTTATGGCTGTAAGATATTACAGTGATCCATTTAACAGACTACCCAATTCGCTAAAACTAGTGACTATCAGAAAGCTATTTACCAGTTTCTAATAATCATCAGTTTCTACTGATTTTACTAGAAGAATTGGAGTATAATAAAAGACAGTCAGTTTGCTTATAAAATAATTACTTCACCAGTGCTTCACTTTTTAACTACGTAACACTTGGTGTTTGGGTTTACAGTGCTGCCACTTGCCATTCAGTTGCGAATGCTCTTATTTGTCTTCTTGATACTTTTCCTAATACATATTAAAGTGTATGCATGATTCACTTTCCTCAAATAAATTATATAGGTATTTGCTTTTAACTTTCACTCCAATTAAATAGTGATCCAAGGGCAATTAATCTTACCAATTAATGGTGTCTCATCATAGAGAGAACCTCCTCGAAGCTGTCGTGTAAAGGAATGCCTTGCTGAACCTGGAGATTGGATTTCCATTATCTTTTCAGCTGCATGCTTCCACCTGTAAATAACACAATAATATAGTTCTCACATGAAGATTATTCAAATTGATAATCTCACATCACCATCTTATCCATTATATAACTACAGTCACCGCAATGAAAATGTTTACATTTTAAATGCACGGAAAATCTTTACATACACATTGTGCTCAGTTTGTCCTTCTCCCACCAGCACACAAAAAGACAGGCACAGCTGCAAATCACATGATTCTCAAGTGCATAGTAGCAACTTCCTTTCATTAGCAGCCCAGGTCTCAGTCTACCTCTGGTATTTGCATACAGCAAATTGTTTATTCTGTGTTGTGTATGTACTTCTGCATCCAATACACAAAATGGGACGCAAGAAGCTCATTTTTGAGGAGAAGACTCATGCTTTAACTCTGTTAGACCTCTGCTGATCTAAAGGTTTCAAGACAAGTCATTTATGACCTAAACAACGCAGCAGCACCTTTGCCATGTGGCACTACACCAAGTCGAAAGACAGGCTCAGGTGGTAGTTCCACGTAAGCTTGTCCCGTATCTCTTAACGGTCACGTGACCTTATCACATCTCATTGGCTGCTGTTGTGGTGCAGACTGTTGCGCGGTAAAAATTAGTTCGTTATTTAACATGGTGATATGTCTTTATATGTTGGAAGAGAGTTGTCAAATTTATATTTTCGTAACTGTTTTAATGCAATATATTACGTAACAGAGTTGATTTATCTGAAATGCATATTAATTCTTAAACAAAGTAAAGAAGAGGTTCCTTTGTTCTCAAGCACATGGCACGATAGCACGTGATTTAGCGGTAGTGATGACATATTCGCTTATATAACTTTTATCACTGACCTTGTTTTGAACTGGATTAGTCATATATTGCCATTCGACGGTGTACTATGCCGAGTGCGAGAGCTAAATTATTTTATTGATCGTTTATTGCGCGTGTACTTATTATATGTATAATGGCAGAGTCTAGTGCCAGTTTTTCGCTCCAGAATCGCAAGGGAAAACCTTTACAAAGTGGCGAAAAAAGAATTGTGGTACATGTGTTTAATGCACTCACAGAGAAGAACTGTCAGTGAGAGGGTTCGAACAGCTGTGCCGTGAACTTACAGGTGTGTTAGATGCGTAGGAACATCGCGACATGAAATTGAGACAACAGGAAAACTTACCACTCCAGGGGCGATATTGCTGTGTGGCGAATACGTTATTTAAGGACAGTCAGATTGTACCTGGATACAAGTCGCAAAATATATTACCTTGACGAGACTTGGGTGAATGAAGGACACATGACAAGTATGGCGTGACACGACTTTTAAGACTGAAAGACAAGCATTTTTGCAAGGTATGTGTGATGGTTTAAAAAATCCCAGTGGAAAAGGCCGAAGGTCTTTCATTATAAACTTGTTCCAGTTTCATTGCTCATTCATTCAGTTTCAACTTAATCAGTTTCATTATAAACTTGTATTTTTGCATGCTTTCATATTCTTATTTGTATGATTTTATCTATCTTCCTGGCAATTATTATGATGTTTACTGCAGGAATCAATGTGACGGGAAGGCACCGCCTATAGCCTATGGTGCTAAAGCATTAGCCAATTAGGATGAGGGGGAAGTTAGCTGCATGCGGAGTGATACATGTCAGTGGGGCAAGGTTATATGAAACAGAGATTAGGTTTACCAAGTCGGTGTGCTGCCAAGAACCCTCTTCTAACTGAAGCTATGATTAAGAAAAGAGTCCATTTCTGCAAAACATATCAGCACTGAACATCAGAGAACTGTTGCAAAGTAATGTTTTCTGATGAAAGCACTTTCAAATTGGTCAGAATAAAGTCCAGAAAGGTGAGAAGGCCAAAAAATGTGCCACAGTATGATCCAAAGTTTACAGTCAAAATTGTTAAACATCCAAAAAGGAAATGGTGTAGGGTGCCTTTACTGATAATTGTAGTAGAGGTGGCTTGTACTTTCTCCCTAAAAATGTAACAATGAAGGGAAGTAACTATTTGGTCACACTTTGGCCAATTCATCAGTGTCAGTTCTTTATGCATGATGGTGCCTCTGCTCACAGAACAAAAATGGTTCAGAAGTTCCTAAAAGACAATAATATATATGTACTTGACTGGCTTGGTAGCCTTCCTGAACTAAATCCAATAGAAAATGCTTGGGATCAAATGAAAAATAAAATAGAAGAGGTGCAACCATCAAATATTACGGAGCTGCAGGAGGTGTTGAAGTTAAGGGTAAAAATGGACAACAAATGTTCTGAAAATCTGGCAGATTTGATGCCCAGGACACTCATGAAGGTGATACAAGTTAAGGGAAATATGACCAAATGCTAATTGTATGGAGAAGTTCAAAATAAAACCATGTAAAGTTTTTGATCAGCATATTTTAGATTCACTAGGTTAAGGTAGTGAAGTTGTAACTTCCTAATATTGAATACCATGCATTGTCAATAGGGTCTTATCAATTAACAACAAACAACATTAACCTTTATTGTCCCCTTTTGTTCCTATAGTCATTTTAGAATTTGACTTTTTAATTCTAAGTTAGAAGATTGAGAATATACTAACCTCAAATGGTCCTTCGCATGCTGGACCAGATGCCTAAGCCACTTTTGTTGCTCATCTGTAGTCTTTGTACGAATAATAGTTGTGTCCTCTTTGCCTTCATAAAGATTTGAGATAGTTATCTCCTTGGATACCGTTTTGCTGGGTTCAATCACAGTCTCCTGTGTAACAAAAATGAGAAAAAATGTTATACGCAGTAACACATGAATTTCCAATTACTAAACCAAAGTTACAAGTATTTAATGATAATGAAGGGAAAAACAGAAACAATAGAAAGATGTAGATTTGTGTTGTACTACACATCTCAGAAACTATTTGTAGTTGGTTTATTAATACTCATCACTTACTTGTTTATATTTATGAGAGACTAGTTTCAAAGGCATTCGCCTCCATTATCAATCTCTTTCCAACTGAAACACACTGGAACTTTTTGTTGACAGTTGGAAAGAGATTGAAAATGGAGGTGAATGCCTTTGAAACTGGTCTCTCATAAATATAAACAAGTAAGTGACGAGTATTAATAAACCAACTACAAATAGTTTCTGAGATTAATTTTGACGTCACTGTTACTAAATTCCTCCAAACACATGTACTACACATGTAAACTTCTGTGATTCTAGTATCATTAAATAGTGCTAAAGCAAATTATTTCCAACTACTACATTAGGGTACCAATTTTTCAATATGTAGGTAAAAGTGTTGACTTTGGAAAGCCATGCTCTATCATCTTAGCACAGCCTTTAGGTATTCCAAGAATTCCTAATTTATATTCCTTCTCCATTCACAAAGTCTATAATAGGCTACAATGGCAGACTTTCTCCTTTCCAAAATTACAAAGCTTTACATAATAGATACCATACATATATTGACAATTGAGTCATTGAGTACTTTTACATGTCGACTCTATCAATCCAATATCTTAGCCTGTATATGGCTAGTGTGAAGAAATGATTAATTTCCATCAATTAACTTAAATAATAAGAGTTAAATGATGAGGCCGGGGACTCAAGTACTTACAATAGTAAGTCGCCACAAATGGTGTATCTCAGATGCGAGAGCCGTTAGTGGTTTACTGGGGAAATGTATGAGTCAATTGGACAATTTAAAGTAATGACGGCAAATTGGCCTTGGTAGCTCAATTGGTATGAGCGACTGGACAGAAACCAGTAGATCCGTGGTTCAAATCCTGGCCATGGCATTGAATTTTTCATGTCAACTATGAATCCAATACCTTAGCTTGTATACAGCTAGTGTGAAGAAATTATTAGTTTGCATCAATTAACTTAAAAAAAGTACATCATCATGCTACATAAAAAAATGTCAGTCTTGATAACACATGATAAACATTATTTAATAAAATATGGTAAGTGAAATAGCTTTGAAGACTTTGGCAAGGAATGGAATATCTTCCTACTTTAAAATGCTTTTGTTTGTTGAAAATAAAAGAAGGTGCATGTGCTCAGTAAAAGATTACATATGTACTTTTATATCTTCAATATCACTTCAGCTTTTCTTTTCCTCATTTCTTTTAAACTTTCCTAGGACTTAAATATTTCAAAACCAAAATTAGGCAAATCGGTTCAGCCTTTTATGAGGTTTTGTGAGACTAAAAAAACGTCAATTTATTTTTATATATGTATTCTTGAATTTTCCAAGAGAAGCCTTTGAAGTCCTCTTCATTCTGGATTGTTTCTGCATAAGTTGTAAACCACAAGAGATTGACAAGATTTTACTATGCAAAAATTTTATTATTACTGTTTGCGAATGCTGTGGAACATAGAGACTTCATTCATTCTTTGTTTGGCATCTCAATAATAGGATATTAATTTAGTTTCAATATCCTTTTGTCTTTATAGAATTACTGGACAGAGTAGTAAATATTCCCTATCCATAATACTGTCTGGTTTGTGAAGTCTGTACTGTGTTTTTATTATTATAATTATCATCATTAATTATTATTATTATTATTATTAACCTCCTCCAAAGTTAGGTCATATCAGACTATGTGAAATGATACTCAAATGAGCCCAAGCCCAACATTCTTCTTTCAGGACAAGAAAAAAAAACCAGAAAAAACTTATCCAGATAACTCACCCTGACCGAGATTCAAACTCGGGACCTCTTGAGTCTGAGACAGAAACCTGCTATTATAAGACCCGCCAAGATTTGTGAACATATCCCCCCCAAAAAAATGTATTCGAATGTTAGACCTAGTCATTAATTTGAGACAGGCTGTAATTTCAAGAAAATCCATTCTTCAGAATTTCTTTGATACCGTACATACAGTTAACGGTGAACAAATAAGGGGCTTGTTTCAAAGAAAGGAGCACACAGCTGGGGGAGAGGGTGAGACGTTGACTTTCACATACCTAATAGCAGCATCTTCCAAATTACCCAAGGTATTTAGAGGTTACTACCTGCTGCTTACCATTATACTACAATGAGATCTTTGGTTAAACCTGCAACAGCTTGGCGAAAGTGAGTTTCTCTTGTGCTCTATATATGTTATCCGTAACACGAATTTGCAAAAATGTTTCACTATAGATTTTAAGTTAGATGTTTCAGAATTTGCTGGGGGGAGGGGGGTGTACGAGCAGCGGATCGAGAGCATTCGGTACAACCAAATATGATTTGTTACTGGTGAAACCAGAATGATAAACTTAAAGCTGCCAAAAAAGCAACCTGATCCTTTCTTGCCCCTAAGTGTACTTTTATAAGACCCTACCGAATTTTCGGCTATAATTTGGTTAAAAAAAAAAAAAAAAAGGACTAAGGTATTTCAGGCATACTGGGGATTATGAATGAATAAACTGTCAATATGTAGAAACTGATGTCCATTACAAATGCTTATAAATAAGCTCATTATAGATTCCAGTGACCAATTGGGAAAAAATGGAAAAAGAGCAATGCGAAAAATGTAAAAATCATTAAAGCACACAGTTTATTCAAATACAATTTTTTGGAAATAAGATGCACACTGACATTTTGGAGTAGGGATGGATATATAACACAACTGTATTACTGCACTTCTACATACTTGCTGATATTAAACAATAAAAGGAATAAGGTAGTTGTCTCATGTGTTTACGAGAACTCCTAGTGGTTTACCGGGAGAAACTCGAGTCAGTTGGAGAATTTAATGTCATGTTGGCACACTCAAATGGTTAGAGCGGCTGGATGGAAACCAGAAGATCCGTGGTTCAAATCCCGGCTATGGCATTGAATTTTTCAGTCTGGCTCTACTCTTTCAATAAAAGGAATAATTTGTAAAACATACCCTATCAACAATTACTGAGCGTAGAGGGTCCTGCCCCTGCTCCCAATGCTCTCGTCGCTGCCACAAATCTAGACGGAAAGCTTGAAGCTGCCCCCACATGGATACCCATTGCATAATGTTGCGCTCTCCACATTCCAATACTGACAAGTCACCAGAGTAACTTTCTTGTGCAATACAGTCAGGCTGTGCTGCCAGGCGGCAGCAGAAGTGACCAAACAATGGCAGCTGGTGGCTACGATTCTCTGAAATGATACAAATATGTCATGACCTTAGCATTATCTTAAGAATCAGATATACAAAAATGCAACCTTTATCATATGTAAAAAACAAATACAGAACTTATTCTTAATGAGTAAGGACTATGAAACAATGAAGCACAAAATTAATATAATTTTGAGTTGAACTAGTACTCCACACTCCATATATTGCTGGTGTTTATCTAGGATGCATTTCATTAGGACCTTCCTAACATCCCCAGGTTATGTCAACTCTTTTATAGTCATTTTGTACATTGTATAAAACAGTCAACATTAGCTGAGGATGTTAGGAAGGTCCTAACGAAATGAGTTCTCGGTAAACACTAGCAATATATGCAGCTTAAGTTCTAGTTTGACTCATCATATAGAAATTATATTTACATTAACTACTAATAAAAGTTTTGGTAAGTCACTTGTGAATATCTCTCTTATGGACAATGTATCTTTGGTATGCTATGGAAGTAACATTTCAAACATAATTTCCCATATTTTTAAAAACTTTATTAAATATGACAGTGTTTGTGCTCATAGTATAAATGACCAAGTTTGAGTTCCTATTATAACAAGGGGGTTTCTTAAGTTGGGAGGTCTGCATTAGGGTGCACTCATTTTGGATAAATAGAGCAGCAAACTCAATAGAAAAATATCACTACCACTATTGTTCTATTCCTAAAACAGCCTCTATGAAGGAGGCAGAAGATGTGTAGTCAGACCTGAGCCTAGAGAAAAAAAAAACGAGATCCAGTGTAAACAGAATACCTCATTAATAGGCAAGAATATGGTAGTTCTCAATCTTTCCTTAGAATAATTAAAATTATACGAGTGGACTGAGACTCTCTGTACTTCACATACTACAAATTTCCTTTCAACACGTTATGCCTCTACTTCAAGGCATTATCAAGAAATTGTCAACTGGCTAGAACTTTGGTGTTCCAGCTGATCATGGTGCTCCAGAGAAGAGACATCTGGTGACGATCCAATGAGACTACGTAAAATATTTTGTTTCGATGGAATGTCAAAATTTATTAAAGGGGGTTTGAATTTCTTTATACACATATTTTCTCAGATTTTAGTTCACTGATTTAATTCACTTGATTTACTAAAATCAGTTCAGTTGAATTAAGAATTAAACATATGGGAAAACATTTACCTTTATAAAGAAATGTGAAACACATTTAATGAATGTTAACATTATATAGGAAAAACATAGTTGTGAACCCATTGTTGCGAGAAGCGCAGCCAGCTCACACAAAGAGACAGATAGTGTAGTGCAGAGATAAAAGCTTGCCGAAACAGATAAAGATAGATAACTGGAAGGTTCGTCTTTCTAGTGCCGTCTTGATTGATAGAAAACATTGCACAAATGTTTGGAACCATGAATGAACCTATAAAATTAGCTGCAGTGAGTTGAATCAGTGGTAATTGGAACTTGAGAATCGTCTGAGTGCAGCTGGGTTTTGAAAGTGAACTCATTTGTGGTCAACGACCTTGACGACTGTATTTGTGTATGTTATGTAATTCTGCAAACTGGACTTTTAATTCAACGAACCTGCAAAGTCACAATATTTTACTTAGCCTCATTGGATCATCACCAGATGCATTGTCTCTGGAGAACTATGATCACATGGAACACCAAAGTTTTAGCTAGTCAACAATTTCTTGATAATGCCTTCAAGTGGAGGCAAATGTGTTGAAAGAAAATTTGTTGTATGTCAAGTACAGAGAGTCTCAATCCACTCATAGTATAATTTTAATTATTACAGTACTTCAAAGTGTTAATTGCAATTTACCTTTTCAAATTTCCTTGGAATGCATACTTTACTTTTAGTCAACATGTTGAATAAAGCTGTACTCATAGAAGAAGGTAAAGCCCTGAAAACCCTTTACAGAGGGGACTTGTGACATTTTCAAAGTTGATAATGACTAGGGCTGCGACATCGGGACGGGAATGTACGGATATCCTATTGAATAGGAAGGGTCAGGTTACAGCTATAAGAGGTGAAGGTCACTGACGCGGCATGATAGTGTCCAAATGGCTATACAGGTGCCAGGGTATGGTATTGCAGTCATACTCTATCGTATTTCACAACTGATGGCCATAGAATATGATAGATGAATATGAATATGAGTATTTTCATGGCATCATCAAATATTGCATTATAGCAGAATAATTTGCAACACTGACTACGTCACTTGTTAGAAGATACAGTCCAATGGGGCCTTCTGCATCCAGTGTTCCAACAACCACATTTAACACAAATCGCCCAACGACATCTGCTGTTTCATCCATTGAGACCCATATGTTGCGGTTATTTAGGTTCATTCTTATACCATGAATGCACTTATCATAATTTTTTACATAGTACTTACGTAAAGTTGTACAATGTGGAATTGGTTTGTCAGTGTACTTTTCTAAAAACGCACGCAACTTTGTATCCTGTAGTTTATGTAAAGGAATATTGTTAGAAATAAATGCTGCACATAGCCCTTCATTAAATGTTTGATTTAATGGAAGTACGTCTTGTTGTAGCAATGAATTCTCACATTTTGCAACACAACTCTTATGTGTTGCTGTACTGACATGTCGTAGCACATTACTCAGTTTACTATGAGCAATTGTTTTATTGCAAGGTTTACATTAAAGATTTTCATGAGAAAGAGAGAAAACATGTTCCCCATACTCAAATATATACTTTTGTAAACCTGTGCACGTTGGTATATTTTCCTTTGGCATTGTGTTTGTGTGAACTCTGTGTGTCGATTACTGTGACTCAACGTACGGTGTACCCACCCCTCCCATTGAAATCAGTCCACTATCGGGTGCCTCCCAACACACGCAACCGCTCCAATGTCACTGCCCTAATGATGATGTAAGCATTTTCTTAGGGAGTTAAGGCAATATCAAAGTGGTGGCACTTGATCTGTTTGTCTTCTCAATGTGCACCATGGCAAGTCAAACGAAGTCATGTCAATGGAGCTTAAGAGTAAATCTAAATCAGACAAGTGATAAAAAATAGCAAGATAGATTAACGTTTTTGTTCTGGTCCACCTAATAATTCTATTTACAATATGCATAACACACACTTTATATTCTAGCCCTTCCATTCATTATAAGCATAAACTTCTTTAGAACATTTACATTAGGTTTATAATCATATACTTTACTGTTTAGATCAATCAACCAGAAATATAATTTAGGAATAGCTATTTTTTATTTATAATTTTGGTCTGGTGGAATGTTTCTATTTAAATCATCAAGAAATACTTCCATGCATTATTTTCATTCTAATGCAATCTAATTCTTAAGAAACATTTGATTATAAACACCAGATTCATACCATTATGTGCACTCACCTAAGTTTTCCACTTGCAAATCATGTGTGTGGATACTATCATGTACGTCGTCCAACGTCAATTGAGCTGTTGCAATCAGCTCAAAATGTGGACCTCTGAAAGAATAAGTTTTGACATAAGTTAATTTTCAAGCAGGTACATAATTGCTATCATGAAATGAGTACATAGCAAACACTTTTTCATTAATGTATAAAACAATGTTGATAGTGTACTATAGGTAAACTGCGAACAAAATGCAGCTGGAGGCGTGATTTACCAAAACTGAAGGTCTCCAGCTTTCCCCCTCTACCGTCATTTTAGGCTGCCTTTCCTCTCCTCCATAGCGCAAGCTGCACTGCACTGGTCAATGTATGGCGGGGAGGGAGACATGTAATGCTTGAATGTTGAGGAAGGGAGACGATTGTGCTCGCGCATGTGCACACCAACCGCACTTTGTTTGCGGTCTATCTGTACTGAACTTTCTCCCAAAGTCACTCATATTCTTGAAGAAATTTAGGTACAACCAAGGCGTAATAGATTGTAATTTGCTTCTTAAGGTGGGTTACATGTGAGCTATGTAGATGTTATGGGTACCACGGATACTGCAAGGCAGGAATAGGTCTGAAGCAGTTATTTTAGATATTTTATGTTGTTTGAGAGGAACAGTTGGAGGAATTGTAATGTTTAATGAAATGGATACAATGTAAGGTAGGTTATGTGTAACCATGACAACCTCAAATGAGAGGAAGTAGTTAAAAGTTTTAAAGATCTTTCTCTGTTTAAGAACGTTGCAGGAGAAAGACGTACATTTGTGGCTCTCCGAGGTTGTGCAGAATTATTTTGAGTGAGCATTTAAAATGCACAAATAGTATGTGTGTAAGAAAGAAATGGTTTTGGCTTCCTCTTCGCCAGATCACTGAAGTGTAAAGATGTGTTATCTGTAGTGCCGATCTGCAAGTTTGCAGAATCTTAAGATCTTAACATTGTCATAGGATATAATAATGGTTTTAGTAGAATAAATTCCAATATTTTGAAGAAGAGAAAATTTGCTATTGTTTTATACAAATTATTCTCGCTCTGATACTATGGCCAGAGAGAGAAGACTCATTGCTCCAGAGCGCCGAGCCATACTTCCTCAAGATCGACACAGAAAGTGAGAATAATTAATCATCATTCCATTCCTCGCGCCTTTTGCAATTTACTGCATCAGGTCTATAAATATCTTTGATGGGAATAAACCAGGAACACATGAATATATCAAGAACATCTCATCTTCATGCACATGAAAATGAAATGAAATGTGTAGTGTTTAACGCCCGCTTTTACTACATACGGCACCGCAGGCGGTGACACTGATGATACATGAGATGAAGATGGAGCACCGGTGGAATGAGATGGCGGGGGAATCCGGAGGTCCCGGAGAAAACCCGCCCCAGCGCCGTGTTGTCCACCACAAATCTCACTTTGCGGTCGCCTGGGATCGAACCCGGGCCGTCTTGGTGAGAGCCAAGCGGTCTAACCACTGAGCCACGGCGTGGCCATTCATGCACATGCTCCACATGTGTAAGCATGGAGGTGATTTTACATAATTACACTAAAAATGTTGCTTAATGTACATTTGTTGGGCTATTTAAATTTTGAAAAGCATTTTCTGTTGATAATAATTGTTCAATTGACATGCTCTGTTAAGATTAAAGTTGGAAAGCTAGAAAAATTCAATGTCTCAGCCAGGATCTTAAATGTGTAGTGTTTAATGCCCACTTTTACTACATGCGGCATTGCGGGCGACAGATCTTAAGCTTTCTATGCCACTGTTTTAACCAACTGAATTACACGCCAACATGTGGTATGTCCTTAAATCCCTCAGTCATATTTCAATCACTGATTGACTTTAACTATGCAGCCTAGGATTTAAAGTGCTTACAATATTGTAAATTGTTACTGGTATATTATCTTAAAATGAACTTGTGGACACCTGGTGGCTTACTGCTAAGGCATTGAATTTTTCAGTCTTTTTCTATCTTTTCAGAATTTTTTTTTCTTTCCCTGTTTAATGTGACAGCATTCACAACGGTATCTTGCCAAGCAAATTTTAGGACAGATGATGAAGCAATTAAAACAGAATTACTTGGCATGCTTTTTGTTTTTAATCTATTGTAAAGTAGGAGTGTCATATAAACCTTGTACATTCTTGCTGTAATTAGCAAACATATCCTACAATTCTTGATCTTAGGGTAGTGACTTTTACTCATTTCCAAAAGCACAAACAATGAGCATTTTACATCATTTATTTAACATACGTAATGTAATATAGATATAAACAAGCTCCTCAATTTTTTTTTTTTTTTTCATTTTGACCCCGCCTTTAATTGCAATGTCCATATTCCTTCTGTGAGTGTTTCAATTAGGCCAGTATCTGATGTCTTAAATCTTACCTCCAATGATTTTTCACGAATGGAAGTGGATACGCCACTAATAGTCATCAACTCTAAAGGAGAAGACTACTAAAAACTTGGTAGGGCCAACAACCATCCAGCATGCTATGTCCCACTTTTCAGGCTGGCAGTAGGGCACACGAAGGCGTCTCATTGCTCTGACTGGACATCACTACCCATATTAATTAAAAGCTTCACGGGTGATCAGCTATGTCAAAATAACTAAATTTGAGCTTCCAGTAATTTCAAGTACCATGGCCTTCTTCAGGAACTGAATGAAAAAGCTGGCCAACCATCTCCATATATATGGCCTTCCTCATCTGGTAGGGCTTGAGTCACCCCACTGCATAGCAGTCTGCCGGATGACCTCATGTTGTTTTATAGTTTTCTGTGCTGTCCATTATTTGGTTAGGGATTCTCCCATCTTGAGTTTTCTGTGCGTTCTGTCATCTGGATTGGGGTACCTACTCTCCAAGACAGGAGTATCCCTTACCAGATATCAGACAGCTCAGAAAACTATAAAATAACATGAGGTCATCTTTCCTGTTAACCAGCCGGACCAATGGCAGGCTATTGTGCAGTGGGGTGACACAAGCCCTACCCACATAAGGAAGTCTATGTATATGGAGATGGTCGGCAAGCGTTATCATTCAGTTCCTGAAGAAGGCCATGGAGCTTGAAATAGTCAAAAACTTAATTTTAGTTATTTTGGTATGGCTGATCACCCGTGAAGTTTTAATTAATAACGCTCACTGTAAAAGTGCTAAGTCTTAAATTACTACCCATACATACACAATACTCCACGTGAATCGGAACTACGGATCTGCTGAGTCCAATATAATCCAAAGAGAGAGCTGACATGAGGGACTTAGATATTCACCAGACTTACCAGAATTAGCACGAGTGCTAGAGGCTTACAGTGCCTGCAGCTGTATGGCTCAGAACCTCTCCTCTGCGGGTACTGTAGAGGATACCTGCTACTCTTGTGACTTTTATTTATGCTGCAGGTAATGGAATCTATTCAGATATGACTATAGATTGTATTATTGTGCTGCTCAAAAGGTTACCCTGGCTATATCTTTGTTAATAGAAACTTCTCAGACATGCTGATTATTCCACGTGGACATAATGTCTGTCATTTGTGATTCCTGTGTATTCCATTGGCTCAAGTGATGCGTTCATTGGTGCTTAGCACACGTCCGAGAATCACTCTTTCAAGAATAATCAGTGCATTATCTGAGATGTTTGTATTAACAAAGATAAAGCCAGGGTAACCTTTTGAGCAGCACGATACTATCTGAAATTATTGAGGTGTCATCTCCACTCCGCTCTATGACAAAACATTAGGAAAGCTTGCGAAAGAACTAAGGAACATTATATGTGCATAGAAGCTTTGTGCTTTTCTTCTTTAGCTAACCAGGGCTTTAAATATTCATTGTAGAATTTAAATCAAGCTAATGAGTAACTAAAAATATATTGCAGTGAGCATTTATTTATGCCATTCCTTCTTTTCTTTTTCCTTTAAAATTATGCTACGAATTCACTGTAGAAGCTTTGTTCCTAATTTCTGCAACTGTTGCAGTGTATAAAGTGACTTACATTTTTCCTGTATTAAGCTCATCCCTTAATGAAGCAGCAAGTTTCTTTCCCACTGTTCGACTGATGGAGCTGTGTATTGTTTTCTTGATCTTCCGAGGTGTACTAGCAATGCTCATATCATCCTGCAGGATATGACTGTACACTTCTAGTCGGAACTCAAAGTCTGCTGGGATTTGGTTGCTGTTAACAAAGGAAAAGCATTTTATTTATAATACTACTTTCTTTCCAAATTTCAGCAAGAGAAGCTATAGGTACAAGACATAAAATGGGAATTAAAGGATACAAAAATAAATCCATTTTATCCATGCATTATCTCTAGCTAAAGAATATAACTTTATAATTTTCATAAATGTACTTACTATATGCTCAAGTTCTTCTCGAGAAGCAAGCCAGGTGAAAAGACGATTAAAAATCGACGTTTGGGGAGTGTGCATCTCTCCCATCATCGGAAAACATCAATTTCTAGTCATTTTTTCACCTGGCTTGTTTCCCGAGAAGAAATTGAGTATATTCATCGCCAGAAAAGCTTCAGGTCTTATTTTACTTATGTATAGTTAAGTAAGAAAATATGTAACAATTTTAAGATACAAATAGAAAGCTCTGACCTAATTAGCTAGAGGAAAAACTGCCTATATGGATTCTGTTCACTTCCTGCTATAGAAATGTATATGATAAGAGCAGAAGTAAAGACTGACCCTGGGTTTCTCCTTAAGTATTATTTTCATACTATGAAATGTTTAACTGAGAGGCATGTCTATTCAAAAGTATTTTTTGAAGGAGCAAATGATGCAGTATTTACATAGAAAATGAAGGTAACAACAGTGAAGCAATAAATATTACAAATATAATTATTTGTAACAAAAACTTCACTTGTCCTAAGAAACTGATGTATTTTTTTCTTATTAATTGATGAGATCGATTTCATAAACAATTGTTTACATCTTCAGTCATCAAACAACTTTGATGTCAACAATACTATCAGTAGTTACTATGTTTTTTCCAGTATTACCTAAATCTGAAAACGTAACAAACCTAAAACCAGAATCAACTGCTGGTATTTCAAAATTCACTACGCGATGTTTGTTTTTTAAAATAAATATTTTTTTTCCAAATCATTAAAACTATCGGACCATTTAATTGTTTTAATAATTTAGCTTCAGGATTTATTTCATGGTTAAATGACCAAAAATGATCTGCTATGGCCGATCATTTTTAAAGAGTTTGGTATAACTTTAGTTCTTCAAAATAAATATAGTATTAACATGTTACTACATTTCTCTAAAAGAGATAAAATTCCTAATAATAAAAAATCTGGTATTTATCAATTTAGATTGTGATGAGGTTTATATTGGAAAGACAAAATGTAATTTGGAAACAGATCATTTTTCGTAATTTAACCATGAAATAAATTCTGAAGTTAAATTATTAAAACAATTAAATGGTCCGATAGATTTAATGGTTTGGGAAAAATATTTATTTAAAAAAATAAACATCGCATAATGAATTTTGAAATACCAGCAGTTGATTCTGCTTTTAGGTTTGTTTCGTTTTCAGATTTTGGTAATACTGGAAAAAACATTTTTACTTCTGATAGTATCATTGACGACGAAGTTGTTTGATGACTGACGATGTAGACGAATGCTTATGAAATTGATCTCAGCAATTAATAAGAAAAATTTACATCATTTTCTTAAGATAAGTGAAATTTTTGTTACAAATAATTACATTTGTGTAATATTTTTGTTTACTTGGGAAGACTAATTCACAACAAAGTTTTTCAAATGCAGGTCTATGCTTCAAATGCGCTTAAAAACATATAATATTTAATTAATAGTTCATCATATTGAAATTTGTTTCATTCCTCAAATAAAATTGCTGAAACAATTGATTTTCTGGACTTGTATTTTCAATACCACTAACTCAAATGAGAAAAGAGGGAAAAAAATTGTGCCTTCATTAGGCTTTCATTATCCAAAAATAAGCATACATTTTAAGAGAGTTCTTTATATTTACAAGATTTAATTCTGTATGTACTCACAAAATAAGAACGTCGGGAAAGGTAAGATCTGTGAGAGAACGGTCCACAGGACAGAGCAGTGCTGTGTCATATATCTCTGTACCTATACGAGCAAGGCAGAATACAGCAAAGCGTCTGTAGTCACCCTTGTTCTTGAAGTGATCCGAGTCACGCCAGATTAGTGGCATGCGGAGGTCCGACAGTGACACTCGGGCTGTGCATGGTTGCTGAGACCTGTAACAAGTAAATAATGCAATTATTACAAATGGTTTAATATGCAGATGCAGAAAAGGTTATTAATCCAAAGTTCTCTTGGTCATGTGAAGAGAGCAGAATTTCAAAGCCATCAAATAATGACCAGCTCTTAAAATGTTCAACTCACGTTTACTGCTTTCTCTATTCTTGTTACCTATGCTTGTAATGAAATATGTAATATTGTATCTACACATACTTCTCTACATTAATGAAGCGGATAGAATAATAAGATTCTACCACGATAGCTTTTTGAAATGGGCACAGAAAGTCATGTGAATTTAACACACGAGAACTTTTTACCAGATTTTATGAAGGAAGTTCAGGAAGAGGGTGGGGTTCCATCTAAGCACACCACTATCGGAACAGTATTACCTCAACCAATCTGCTTGAGATCTGTTTATGGTTTCAAGTAAATATGAAACTGGTTACTTTACTTTCAAAACATAAAACGTTTCACCATGCCTATGAAGTCAATTACAAAATATGACAGACATCCAATTATCCAGCCTTGCCCTTTTTTCTGCAGAAGCTACAGGAAGGAGACTACACAACTAAGGTCATTTGTCTCACACAAACTGACGTATACGTAACCATAAAGCTTAAAATTTGCATAAAGCCATTGCTATCGCATATAAAAGCACAGCGTCAGATACCTACCTACCGAGGAACTCATTACAATTAACATGTAATCAGAATTTTAACGCAATATCTCTTATACTAGGAGCACACTGAAATACTACGTCTTTTGCAAATCGGTTACCTATTCGGTAATTTCTCTGGTTATATAGTAGTAACTCAAGTGAACATGTTGGCCACTCTGACATCGACAACAGCCATCTTTGTTTCTGGTAACCTGAATAAAGTTATTTCATACGTAAATAACCGAAAGTAAAAGAAGAAGAAGAAGAAGAAGAAGAAGAAGAAGAAGAAGAAGAAGAAGAAGAAGAAGTAAGCCAACACAAGTGCAGATGGTGATATAAGCCGGGTATGCACATCACTTGGTAATTACTAGGTAGTAAACCTGTCACCTTCATATGTTGTATGTAGTATATTGAGCGAATTTTACTAGCGGTACAACAGTGCGGAGATCGTATCCTGCGTTATGCAAAACAAGCGGGATGTGGCACACACCAAATGCCTTTGGTTATTGCAAAATAGGCTGCCCTTAGGCACGCGGAGGTCTGTGGGCTTTGCCCTCACGCGGTTTCATCCCCTGCTGTTCATCTGTATGCAGAATTGAAACGACCCGGGGGTCACAATATATTCTGTCCCTTCTGCATTCCCTGCTAGAAGCAACGCCCTGGGTTCGGAGTGCTTGCTTGATTTATAAACTTGGATAAGCAGAAACAATACAATGATCGATAACAATGTATATGTCCCTCTGCAGGAAGAGAAAGGAAATAAACATTAGAATCCCACCTCTGCACAAGAAAGTAATATAATGTAAATAAAACGTGTATGAAAAGAATATAATGTTAAAAACATCACAACTTTGATGCGAAATAATGCGGACCGGAGTCAAACCACATGTGAAAATTCGGATAATTCAGGAAATAGTGTCAAATGTTATGTTACTCTATGGCTTTCTAAGCGTTTTATGAATATCTTCCTCTTAAAGATAATACAAGTTCTCTTTTCACGTTCACTGTGGCATTCAACACTGTAATGTACTGCACTGTATACACACAGAGTAGCAGCTGTGTTGGTTTGTGCGGATTTTCGAAAAAAGATACGCGTAGAGAGTTGCGACGCTTCCAGGAAACAAGTGCATTCCAACCTGCCCCTATCATAACTTCCCACTGGGAAGGTCAAGTGGTCGGATTTATTTATATCAATAACACTGCAGGTGTAACTTGTATTCACCTATTTGTATTAATCTATGTACCTCCCCCCACCTCTTGTGGAAAACTTGAAAGTGGGCACCTGTAGTCAGATGCTTATGGAGAACTATGAATCAGAGAAAATATCTACGATATTTAGCTCGTTGCCTAATATGAGAGTGAGGGAGATGATCTGAAATGAGGATAAAATGGAGCATTTGGTACAATGAATGGCGGTAAAAACCGGAGAATGCCCATCCGAGCGCTGCTTCATCTATAATCCTATATGCGATAACCTGGGATTGAACTAGAGCAACCTTGGTGAGAGAACAAGAATAATAATTATTGCAGACCAATTGTGAACCATCATTGTGGATTGATATAAATGAGTAAAACTTGCATCGAAATAGATAATATGAAACTCCCAACTCATTGCTGTTAATTATTTTACATGCCTTTTCTAACCTAAAACTGAAACTCGGATTACAAGGCTCAGCCTGGCTGTTCAATCTTTAAAAACAGCTATTTTGGGCCACTTCCTATACTAAGCAATGGTGAGAATGTTTAAAACATCCACATCTATTTTATAGTTTTCGTGCTTTCACAATACTTCTTCCTCTCGGCAAGGGAAAGTAAAAGCATTCGGTATTTGGTATTCCAGCGCTGGTGATAGGAAAAAAAAAAAAAAAACGCTATCGCAGCGCCCATGGGTTTTCGATTAGTCAGTTGTCTAACAAACCTCGAGCAAATAAACATCGCGATAACAAACGAGTTACAGAATGCCAAATAGCGAAGCACGTCTTAAACAAAGAAGCTACAGAATAGGTTTGAATGCGATATCATCAGCACTTTTTATGCGTTTCATTCTTCTTCTTCCTCCTTAACACTTCTCCCTTGTACTGTTCGTTTTAGCAGTATAAAGTTCAAGTCTAGCTAGCCGTAACTCACTCAACTAACACAAGTAAACTCTTCTGTTGCTGCCATTTTTTAAAAAAATGTTTTTCTCTCTCACTCCGCTTCTTGTTCTTGGCGCACCTCCGTAACAATTACTTGCGAATGCCGGAAACTGATAACTGATTATTCAAGTAACGCCTTGGTCTTCCTTTGTCATTTGCCTGAATCAAACGCATGTTTTGAAGGGCCTCCATAGGTGAAATTTAAAAATATTTCCGTTATTTGAATATTTAAAACAAATTAAGACACATGTTCCTCTTCTCATGTTAATTATTCAGATGTTGCAGACGATAAGAAATGGTAATTTTCAAAAGTGAAAATATTACAAAATTAGTAATGTTTGTACAAAATTGGTTCATATATACGAGGGCTATCCAGAAAGTAGATTACGTTTTCGTCTGTTTCCGCTAGGGGCGGGGCTAGCGCGGCCATCTTGGGGTCAGAGCGTTGCGCAGCTCAGCCGGCATCTAGCCGTGCTAGTGAGAGGTTCGTGCTGTGCTCCGTTCAGATACTGTGACGGTTTGAAATGTCTGCGTTAATTGAAAATCCCGCGAGCTGCGAGGTGCGTGCAGTAATAAGGTTTCTGACTGCAAAAAACTGTAAACCGATAGAAATCTATCGGCAGCTTTGTGAAGTGTATGGGGACAACATTATCACTGAAGGTGGAGTGCGTCAGTGGGTCATCAGATTTAAAAATGGCCGAACCAATGTTCACGACGAAGATCGAAGTGGGAGACCCAGCATAGTGACTGCCGAACTTGTCGAAAAAGTCGATGCTAAAGTCCGTGAAAATCGAAGGTTCACAATAACGGAACTTTCTTTGAGTTTTCCACAAATTTCGCGAAGTTTGTTGCACGAAATCATCAGCGAAAAGCTTGGTTACCACAAGTTTTGTGCAAGATGGATTCCAAAAATCTTGACAGAGGACCACAAAAATCAGCGAATGGCTGCAGCGTTGAACTTTTTGGACGTTTACCATAAGGATGGTGACTCTTTACTCGATCGCATCGTTACTGGTGACGAAACATGGGTGAAACACATGAACTGTGAAACGAAATTGCAATCAATGCAGTGGGGGCACACAAGTTCTCCCCAAAAACCCAAGAAATGCATGCAAACAATGTCGGCAAGGAAGATGATGGCGACTGTTTTTTGGGACAGAAAAGGTGTGATTTTGGTGGACTTCCTGGAAAGAGGCACTACAATAAACTCTCAAAGGTATTGCCAAACTCTCCAAAAACTCAGAAGAGCCATTCAAAACAAGCGCAGAGGAATGTTGAGCTCTAAGATCTTGTTGATTCACGACAACGCCCGGCCCCACACGGCAAATGTCACTCGTGAAGTTCTTGAATCTTTTAAGTGGGAGTTGTTTCCTCATCCGCCGTACAGTCCCGACCTGGCACCGAGCGACTTCCACCTATTCCCAGCAATGAAGAAGTGGCTGGCTATGCAGCGTTTTGATGACGACGCACAGCTGCAAGAAGAGGTAACGAAGTGGTTGAAGGCGCAGGCGGCCGAATTTTTCGACGAAGGAATTTCCAAGCTCGTACATCGCTACGATAAATGCCTTAATTTGAATGGTGACTATGTCGAAAAGTAGTATTTGAGTGTGGCTTTCATCTGTATATAATAAAATTTCTTTCCTATACTTTGTTTACTTTTTATTCCAAAACGTAATCTACTTTCTGGATAGCCCTCGTATTTTGCCACTCTTCTGGTTATTTCAGAAACAAAATTTAAATCTTTAAATGTAATTTTCTAACAATTAACCCAGGGCGATCGAATTAATTATGAGCAATTTAAAAGTGTAGCAAAAGCCATAAACCATTTCTGAAGTTTATTCTTTTTGGGTTTCTACTGACAATGTGAGCAATCTGGTTTAAAATAATGTACACATTTTATAAAGTACAAGAAAAATCAAAGAAGACCAAAAGGCACTGGAAGTAAGCACGTAGCTACTGCTTACTTATAAAGGAGTAGCTAGAGAAAGAATGACATTCCACTCAAAATGTTGATACCGAGTTTATACTTTTCAGACTACTTGAACCGAAAAAAAGTTGATTAAATACCAAACCTGTTCTCAAACCAACCTTTACATGGAAGAGTTTTGGAAATGTTCTATTTTTCTCAAGAAAGGCTCTAACAATGTTGATTAAAATACCAATAAAGATTAGACAAATGAATGTATGCCTTCAATAATGTGGAGATAATTTGCGAAGATCTTTTCATTCGCAAGAAATTATATACATGTCGTTTCAAAACGACACAGAACGATTATAGCCGTTGCGTAGTTTATAACTTAATTAGTCCGAATTTCGGTATCTAAGCTTTGAAATTCTCTTAGGTATAATTTTATGCAGCATTAAATATTACATGATTGTGCTTAGGCAGCACAGGAACCACTGGTGTGCGAACCTCAAAAGTTGTTATTGGGACACACCGGCCACGAAAACAAAAGCACTGCTCCTTATCCGTGACCCTAGCCTCGCTTTCAGGTAATGGGGCAAAGGGCAGTTACTTGTGGAAAAGGTCGACTGATAACTCGGACAGTTGCAAGGTTGCTCATTTTGCTATGATCTTAATTGTACAGTGCTTTCAACCATTTACTGTAAAAGCAACAGCTTCCTTTTAAGTTACAAATGCTTTATTTAGTATTATTAAACACAGTGAAATAAAATGTTCGTCTCATTGTATAAGGCATTTAGTTTTGGTTAACTTTATCTACAATTCTCTGATATTGTTCTCTGTTCCTTTTATCATTTAATGCTTCCATCCTCAATCTCACTAACATTAACTTCCCTCTGAAAGGTTTAAGTTGCATATGTCCACCAGCTTATCTGCCGTCATCGACTGTTATAACGGGATGTTGGAAGACGTTAAACACAGTAGCAGGCTTCCGTGGAGTATGCCGGTATATTTACAAGCCGCTACAGTAGGCGGCACGGTGTGTCAACTAACTGCGATTCCTTCGATAGCGTGAAGATGTGGCGTTGCTCCTGTCACTGCCTAATCCACGGTCTTTCTGGAGCGTTGTTTTAATGCGGCTCTATTGGCGGTAAAAACTATCTACATGTGTCACATAGAAGCTGAGCGACTACTTCTATATATTCGTTCGGTGTCGTTTTGAAACACCCTGTATAATCTTGTAAAACTGCTAAATGTTAACCGATAGATGAGAGCGTACCACAGTAACATAAATCTGTCTTAAAAACGCACAATTTATTCCAAAATAAAGTTTCTACTTGCCATTTCCGAGATATTCTGTTATTAATGGTTCTAACTGTCCAATACTTTGACATCCTTTTAAAGTTCTTTGGATATTCAGCTATTTTATGCGATGACATGAAAAAGTGTAGAATTTAAAAGCATTCATTTCTTAAACATGTGACCATTGCCATTCATTTTTTATCTAGAATGAAATTATGTTTAATATAGTTATGCTAAGTTTTGTATTAATTAAAATGAAGTGAATGGAAAAATAAACTTTCGTAACAATAGTTTGTATGCTCACTAATAAATTTAAGAGTAGAGGAAGTTATTACTTGTTATAGATCTAATTTAATATAAAAACTAATTTTTAAGTCCTTTACAAAATCTGACCGAATTCAGGGATCTGTATGCTTAAAACATTATGAAAACACCACCTTAAGTACAGAGTAAAGAGTTTCATATGAAAGTTCTGTTTGAGGTGCGTTCAAGTTATAACAGCTCCTACATTTTCAGGACTGGGACCAGATAGGAATTTGTCTTTTTTTTTTAAAAAAAATCCACGTGTACTCTTTGTGAACGCGTGACAGATGGCAGCACTGTACAGTGCATAGAACTACAGTTCGGCCGTTCTATCTCCGGCTCTGACATTTCTCGTGAGGGGGAAGCAGGCTGTTGCCAGTTCTTTAGCGGGAATTTCAAGCAGAGGAACAATGCGTATTTTAAATATTTCATGTATTTGCATATTTCACGAACCAGTAGCCATATTATTATAATAGCGATAGTAATAGGACTTACGAACACTAAACATCGGAATTCACGCAGAAAAAATATACCAAAGAAAGTTCACCAGCGCAAGCCGCTATTAGGCCACGTGGCTCAAACAAATTTAAGCTGGCAACACGGTGTTGGGTTCGGGAGCCACGCCTCCAGCGACAATTCTGATTGGCGCTAGCAGACAGTTTTAACTTCCTGACCACGACACCGGATGTAGAGACTCCCAGTACTACCAACAGATGCAGTTAGTGTGTGTGTGAAAGGTGTGAATGAAATATTCGAATAGAGTGGTGTTGTAGTAAATATCTTGCATTGTGATGAAAGTGTAAATTGTATTTCAGTGTTTTAAAGTTAATATAGTCCTATATTTTCATTCTAAAGATAATTTTGAGGATATGTTTTCAATTGCTCATTACTGTATGTTGGTACTATTAGGTTTCCCCTTCCACCTTTTACAGTCGCAAAACGTCAGAGCCGGAGATAGAACGGCCGGACAGTAGTGGCAGCGACGAGAGTTAGGACTGTTTTGATACTTAAACTGGCGACGTTTTCATTGCAAGAAAGTTGCAGACATCGCCTCCAAAACTGGCATTTCCGTGGGATCTCTGCACACAATCCTGCATGAAGATCTGAAACTGCTCAATTGGCGATCCTCCAAAACAACGTTCTCCACTCACTGGATCATGTCATCAGACCGGCTGGTGCGAGGTCGTGATTGTCTTGATTTGTTCTCACACGATGTTCTGCCTTCATTGAACTGTCGCATTCAGGAACTCACATTAGACACATCCATGGTACCATCACCACATGCCTCACTCAACTGGCGATGAATTTCAATAGGTGTCACATCACGAAAATGGAGAAAACGAATGATTATGCGCTGTTCTTGCAATGAAAACGTCGCCATTTTAAGTATCAAAAACACTCCTAACTCTCGTCGCTGCCAATTGAGTTCTATGCACTGTATAGTGCTGCCATCTGTCACGCATTCACAGAGTCCACGTGTATTAAAAAAAACAGAGGTTCCTATCTGGTCCCAGTCCTGACAAAAAGATAGGAACGCACCTCGTAGAATCTATGAAGCGATACCACGTCGAGAAAATCCTGGGATGGTATTAATCAGATGCTAATGAGATTTGCACAGGCAAAGATATACAGTCAGAAGTACCGGAAGCTTACGGTAAAAGCTTTTCTCCAGCATCACGCTGTTTTTATTCCACCTTCACTATCAGACCGTAGAGAAAAAGCAAAAGGCCACAAGTAATCCACGTATTTCTGGCGCCGGGCCGGAAGGTAGACTTAAGCTTCCACACGAAATGTCTTATTTCCATTTTAAAACCTTGGCATCGTTTGATCCTCTCCTCTTTCCGCCGGAGGAAAGAATCTTCCGGTGCACCTGCAACAAATGATTTATAAAGGATGCCCACTTAATGGAATTACACCGCTTTCTCTTTTTCTAAGCTGGTATTTTGGTTCTAAAACTTGGCTTCATTTAAATCTGCTTGCCTCTGCAAAAGGAAAAGCGTTCCCCGCTTGCTGATTTATTATTGCTATTTATCATCGTGCCATTCTATGTAGTTTTTATTAAGCGTTAATCAGCGCCGCTGCCGAAATTCGTGAGCTAATGATGCAGACGGAGTGCTGAATCTAAAATTGATGGTCGGTGGAAAATGGTGAACAAAGGCACCTGCAGCTTTCATGGAACTACAGAAATGGAGGTATGTACAAGCCTGTGGCACGTGTTTAGTTTCTTCAGCCAGAAAAAAGAGAATCTAAATGAAATTATTGCTCTGTTCAAACACAGAATTACACAAATGATAATTATAGAAGCTTTAACACATGTAGAGACCCCGGTTAATGATTTTAATTAGGTACAGCATGTTAATTAAAATGCACATTTCTTCTCCACTGTACAGAAAGTATAAGAAGTAATTAGTACAACAATGTACAACAATTTCAACAATATTTTAAACTGCACACAATGCATATTTTGTCTGTTTAGTTACGAAACAGATAATATTTTAGCAATTTGCAAATCATAATACATATTAGTTACTCATGTTTTTACAAACACGTTATTTTATCTTATTTGATTTACAAATATATTGATAGCTAGAGTCAACATGAAAAATTCAATGCCACGGCCGGGATTTGAACCACGGATCTCCTGGGTTCCGTCCAGTCGCTCTAACCCACTCTGGGACTCAAGTACTTACAACAGTAAGTCGCCACAAACGGTGTAATTCGGATGCGAGAGCCCCTAGTGGTTTACCAGGGAACTATGTGAGTCAACTGGAGAATTTAATGTCAGGACGGCACGTTGGCCATGGTAGCTCAATGGGTAAGAGCGACTGGACGAAAACCAGGAGATCCGTGGTTCAAATCCCGGCCGTGGCATTGAATTTTTCATGTTGACTCTATCAAAAACCTTAGCCTATATACGGCTAGCGTGAAGAAATGATTAATTTCCATCAATTAACTAACACAAATATATTATTGAATAATAAGCTGCTACCGAGACAGTGTCGTAGCTCAGGCACAAGACAACCAACAGGCTACGTCACATCAGTGAATCCGCTCTTATCTGGTCGTTGCCGTTCCCTTGCGGTATCAATATAGCCATTAAGAGTTCTGGGACTTCAAGTTTGATCTATATCGACAAGTATTTATTTTTTCATTAGCATCTCCTATGCCCGAATTCACCAACAGATGTTTTTTTTTTTTTTCATTTTAATACCTTTTTTCAAAAATATATATCTATGTATACAGATATATATTTCTCTTTTCCTTATTTAACAGTTTATGTTTCCATTTAATTACCTATCTGTTTTCTGTAGTTTCACACACATACACTATACACATAAACATCGATGCCCAGGGCGGGACTCGAACCCGGGACCCTCCACGCGGTGGAACGCTAGAGACATACGTTCTAACGACCATGGCTACGAGGGCCGGCAAATGTTAAAATCGACGTTAACAAATGTAGCGTAACAATTGTCACAGCGCTAACAAAGCTGTTAAAGTATCGCAAGTTTAAGTAGCAAAAAGAGTCCTAACTCTCGTCGCTGCCACTAGAGTCTATGCATTGTACAGTGCTGCCATCTCTGTCACGCATTCACAAACAGTCCACGTGTATTTAAAAAAAAAACAGAAGTTGAAAAAGTCCTGAAAAAAAGGTGTTATAACATGAATGAACCTCGTATATTGTTCAAAATTCAAAGCGTACGGGAGAAAAACTTAAAACACCTAGTAAACATCGCCCAGATCCAAAAAGATTCTATCTCGGTAATTTTGAAAATGTGTTGTGCGGAAAACTTCCTTCGAATTTTATGAACAGAGAAGAGCTCATGAGTGCTGTTAAAGCAAATATCTCTTTAAGGTAGGACACATCCTGGAGAATAAGCCATGGTATGCCGATTTCCCAAGAAAAAAAAATTATACGTTCTGTTACGAAGGCTATGATGATGATTTGGTGGTCTACTTCACTATACTCCCGCCTTCTTTGACCTCTCTAAACCAAACCATGCTATACCAGTGACATCCACAAACAACCGCACTCATTCGTCAGACAGGTAATACCAATGTGCACAAAGAAAGCAGCCGATAATAGTTATAGAAATGTAATTCCGAAAACATTTCTGCATGTTCACAGTTGATTTCCTGTTGAAACTTGCATCCTTTAATATATTAAACTTGACTTCCATTTTTATATCAATATGTTTTAATAATTGTTATATGGGCGTATTTATCCGCATATCATGAAGTTTTCATTACGCAAGTGCATGCATAATTAAAGGATTTATTATAGACCATAAAATTTCTGTCCTATTTATAACTGTGCAAATTACTATTGAACCCAGTGAAGTGAAACGATATTATTTGCTTTTAACCCTTAAATGTATGAATTATTTTTCTACTTATGCCGTTCTTGCTGTAATCCATAAACCGGTTCTCATACCGCTTTCTGCGGTACCTAAACGCAATCGATTCGAATAGCCGTGGTCGTTAAAGCGATAAATAATCGACTCGCCATCCTTTGAAAACTAAACGTCCTGAGTTCGAATCTCAGCAACTGCAGTCAAATGTGCCTGTGTCAAAGGACGGGGAAGGTCCAAGAAAATCGGTGTGATGGCACACTTGGATGTTGACGGGTATCATTTGACTGCAGTTGCTTCGATTTTTCCTTTTTATAGTAAAGAAAAAAAAAAAACACCACAATATAACTGTAAAAATAATATAATGTATACAATTCAAAAAACTCAAAATTTTGTGTGTATTGTTGACAAAGGGCAATACAATATTACAACAAAAACTAGACTAAAACATTTCTTAAGCTGAATACAGCCTAATGTTGCATATCTGCTACACCATGCACTTAACGGTTTAATTTTTTAAAAGTATATTTTATACCTTTATTTCAAATTAAAGAGGAAATTCCAATTAATAAGGTTGCACAAAAAACTAATAATTTCGTTTTTGGTAATGTTCGCCATTTACATTTTCCTTGAACAAAGAATGCCATCGGAAAGTCTTATTTGTGGCACTTATGGATGAAGTTCGTGACTCTTTTTCCAGTAACATGCAGATAATAATGAAATTCAAAATATTTAAAATAATAAGAAATGAATCTTATTTATAAATTATGAGTATCATTGACCCACAAAATAAGGCTTAAGTTATGGCACAAATAATCCCCTTCAGCACTTAATTACTGCGTAGTAATGCATGAAGGAGTACTGTCCATTGAAGCGCTCAAAGGGTGAGGGAACAAAAAAAATTACCACGTGAATATATTTAAACATAACCTGGCATTACAGCACTGGAAGGAAAACAAAAACATATCGCTGTTCAAAGATTCAGTGAAGTAATATGCAAGAAGCCTCGAGATATTTTGCTGGGGGAGCAAGTGAAGTAAAATCTATTGAAGCTGAAGACAAAGGACTTCCTCTATCAGATACTGAACATGTTAACTTAACGCCCAATTTGCTCTCTGAAGTGGAAAAAAAAAAAACTCAAGACAAGTGAAACATCTTATTTTAGTTTTAACTTGTCAATAAAACTTTCCTTGCCAAACTGGATTTTAACAGTATCACATATTTAACGGTATATTCCACATAAAATAACATCTTTATTAAGGGGTTTTTGCTATTTCTTAAGGAATAGACTTAATATTTTGGTTACATAATTATATACTCCTTCAATTAGTTCAAAAGTGCTCAAATTCGAATGGTTACCATCACCATATAACCGATACTGTTCGCTTAGTAATTAAATTTTTAAAAAGCTGAAGGAAATATAGTTTCCTTGCTTTTATATGAAATAGTCTCTGTATAATCTGTCTCAAACTAGAACGATTCTTTTGTAAATATATCGGAGGCGGAAAAAAAATATTTTAACGGAACGCTCTACGACTGCTAATGTAATACCACCTCTACCTTCTAAGGTTAAGTAGTACTAACTGGCCACCACAAGAGGGTAAGACAGAGGAATGTGTAACTTAATCACTTTTGTGTACAGGGTGTCGTCACATAATATGTATCACTGCAGTTGCTGAAATGAGCATTAGATCTGGCAGCATAGGTGGCTCATATGTGCTCTACGCTCACTTCGTACAAAACAGATCCATTATCAGAGCAGATAAATACTTCAAGCTCCTCTCCCGTTCATTCCCCACTTGTCATCTTGTTGTGGGCAAACAGTAAAGACAATGACAACAAATGACAGTAGTGGGATACGACAATATTAGTTACAACACATTTGCCTGTGCATGTCCATTTCCGTAATTTCGACACTATGGAGGGAATTGTAGTTTAAGGACTATAAAAATTAGGGATAGGGTAAAGGGAGATATTTTCGTGACGTAGGCAATTTCGTGATACTTTTTCGAAGGGATGTCACAGAGAAACCAGTTGGAGTTAACTCGCCTGCCGATAGCTTCTGGGTTCTAGGAACACCAACAGGGAAAGACGAGTTAACACCAACTGGTTTCTCTGTGACATCCCTTCGAAAAAGTATCATGAAATTGCCTACGTCACGAAAATACCTCCCTTTACCCTATCAATAATTAATTCCCCTCTATAAACTTGCTTTTTAATTCACAATACACAATACCTGACGCATGCAAGATGAAGTTAATATAAATTTCAGCAAACTAATTAACATGCCTAATTATCCAAAATAGCGACACTTTGTTATGCTGGAACTAATATTTTCCCCCAACTATTTTAAAACACATTTTAATTTAATTTTTCCCACATTCTTTGATTTAGGAAAATGGGACCTTTATCTTGTTATGCTGGAACTAATATTTTCTCCCAACTATTTTAAAACACATTTTAATTTAATTTTTCCCACATTCTTTGATTTAGGAAAATGGGGTCTTTATCTCCATAACCAGTTAACAAAGAAACTCCCGCCCTCCAGAGCGGGATGGTTCAGGCGGTTTCGTCTTTGACCCGCATTCGGGAGGTTCGGGTTTGATTCCCGTGGCCGATCTACCTGAACCATGGTTTTTTTCGGGGCATTTCCCGGGTCGCCAGCTGAATGTTGTGCGAGTTAATTACATCCCCGAATTTCTTGTCCCTCCATTTCATCTCTATTATCATTTCGCGTCATCTCTTATCTGGTGGTGTCTTTCAGAGTAGAAGTGTCGGCGGGTGTCTCGGCGCTGTCGTGACTCCTTAGGTACAAAAAACACAATTTTCGGTGCCGAATTCCTTCTGTAGTAATCCTAATTCTAATTCCTTCCCCCCAAGAAAAACTACAAATAGAGGGGCATAATTCTGGTCAATGTCCTACATTATGTGTACAGTGATGTGCAAAAAACGTTTCCTTTTAAATCCCTTCAGGAGATATACTCTGTGGGAAATAAAACTTTGAACTTTATCAATTTTTGGATGCCTTTTTAATAATCTACAACTCTACAACATGGTGAAGCATCTTGCCTTTTTAATCACTACTCTGGAGCTAATGCACATATTTAAATAATCGTTTCTGCAAAATGAATTTCTATTTTTGCCGCATCTAATACCTATATGTATTTAAAAATCAATTTTTAAACTACATCATTAAGCAGATATAGAATGTTCTTATAGCAAAGTGTACATTCACATAAACTCAAGGTTTCCAAGTACTAACATTATTTCTATAGCATAACCATATGGTATGTAGTTCCTCAAACCGCTCATTGCCCGTCTGTCTGTATTCGAAAATGCTCCCTCCGGTTGGTTAAAACCTTTTCGCTTGGAAAGAAAGTTATTTCCACGTTCTTTTCATATCTATCCCCGGCAACCACTTTAAAGTTGTTTCCCCCCACAAGCAAGAGGATACTTTATTGATGAGTCCCGCTGCTCCCTCGGGAACACACGTGGTTTTATTTCCGGGCCCATGACTCAGCTCTACGCAAACAAGAAGCGGGATGCGTCTCCCCGATAAGAGGATTTCGCTTCCTCTTTCCAAATAAACTTTCTTCAGGCCCTCAACTTTTATATACCTTTTTATCATTTGTTATTTAAACACACTGAGCTCCATATTCCATACTTAAAGTTGTCGGTAAAGGACCTCCCTACTTCATTTAAGCTTCTGGTGCCTTTTTCCTAATTATAATAGATCCGGTCTTAGAATGGGTCCAGATGTCAACATTACGCACAACTCACAGTGCGAGAGATACCAGTTCGTTAGTACATTGCGGGTATTATTGCTTATTTGATACATAATGAACGGGTGAATAAGCATAATAATTCTACTTTCAAAACAATTAAATATCGGCTTAAATATTTTACTTCTATTTACTGTCACTGTGGTGGTCGGTACTTTCAGTTACACGGAGTAAGCAACAAAAGCGCAAGTTCTGCAAGCTTCCAAAATGTGGTGTGGCAATTGTTATTAAACATTTTTCTCTCCTATCTTTGAACGGTGTGGCACTCTTGTTATGAAAGATGCAACCAAATTAAGTCAGAACTGCTTTTTTTTTTCTTTCTTTTTTTTAAATTTACGCCCTCCAACGTTGTCATGTCGGACGGTGAATAAATTGGGTGATATGCTCATATGAGTCCAGGGTCCATGGAGCTTACAGTTACTCGACATTCGTCTTGAAAACCCTGGAAAAACCCTTATCCAGTTAACTCACCCTGACCGAGATTCGAATTCGGGACCTCTTGAACGTGAGGCAGACACGCTACCATCTACGCTACCGAGGCGGGCAAGAAGTGCTGTACCTGTATACCGTATTTCCAATGCGAGAACGGAAATACAACAAATAGGAACTGTAAAAGCTCGTATTTTTAGGCAAGCGAATGATTTTATTAAAATTGCTTTTCGCTTTAAAATTCCCAAGACTACCTAGCCTACCTCTGTAGCATGGTAGTAGAAAATCTGCCTCATGCTCAAGAGTTCCCGAGATCGAATCTCGGTCAGGCTTTTTGTGTGCGAGAGTAATTAACGTCCTACAACGTTAGTCATATCGGACTATGAATGAAATGGATGAATGATGCTCAAATGAGTCCAGAGCCCTCAGTTCTTTAGAGTAATAGTATATTCACATTTCAGGATAAGGGAAAATCCCCAGAAAAACCTTATCCAGATAACTCTGACCGAGATTTCAAGTCGGGAACTTTTGAACGTGAGGCAGACACGCATATCACCTACGCTACACCAACGAGCTCGGTCAGGGTGAGTTATCTGGATAAGGTTTTTCCAGGGTTTTCCTTATCCTGAAAGATGAATGTCTGGTAACTAACTCTAAGCTCTATGGACCCTGGACTCATTTGAGCACTTCACCCATTTATTCATCGTCCGATATGATCTAATCCGTTAAAGGACATCAATTAAAAAAAAAACGTCTATACTCCCAATAATCGTAATAGCTCAAAATAAACACAAGAATAATAATATGCACTTTGAGGGTGATGACCTTACAAAATAATTCGCAAACAAACTATTACACTAAAAAATAACAAATGCACAGTGCGCAATAGTCGTATCTTTTAAAAGCGAACTGTTATACGATGTCTTTTAAATTTTGTTCCTTTGCATGGACACGAGAAGCAAAGGAATAGTGACTTAACGTTGAAAACATTAGCAGAAGTGGATAATAATTTAAGTCTATAATAAAGAATGTCTCGGAGGTGAATAATGCCAAAAATAGGTTAACACATTGTTTTGATGAGACCAACGTTTGTGTACCTAGGTAGTTCCTTTCTGTCTGTCAAGTTATGCAATATTCATTTAGAATGAAGATAAATTTACAGACTATTTCCAGAAAATACAATTTACGAGTTGTTACGCAGGTATCTTAAACATATGGCATGCTAATCAAAATCGTTAAAACAGTTTTTGAGGAAAATAAAACTATCAAATTTTTTTCTCATATAAAGGGTAGCTTGGAGTGCTGGGTTTTCTTATAGCACATTTGAAAGACGCTTAACTCAAAAGTTTGATATTTACCAACATTCCGTTTTTGAGTTATACTATTCACTAACATACAGACAGACACACACATGGAAAATTTCTAATAGAAAAAAGTTATTTTTGGACTCCTGGTTTCTCAAATTTCCGGTGAAATTTTTATGTCCGATTTTTGTGCGGATTGCAAAACTCCACTATCTAGGTATGTGATAGTAAAAATGACAAACATTACAATAAAGCACTAATGCCCGATTTCACCAACAGATACTAAAATCGACGTTAACAAATGCAACGTAACAATTGTTACAGCGTTGCCAAAAGTTAAAATTCTTACATTTCACCAACTCGATTTCTGAAAATGTTAACTAACATGTGTTAACGCCAAGAGAATTACAGATATAGAAGGCTGTGGATAAATCTTTTTTTTTTTTTTTTTTTTTGATGCGCCTTTGTTTTTAATTTCGTTGAACAAAATCAGAAGAGAAGCCGACGGACAAATTTCTCATCAATCGATAAAGTTTGTTAGTTGAATTAGTAACTAAATATGAGGATATCGAAAATAAGAGGACGGATTCAGCGAATGTGAAAGAGAAATATGTGACGTGGGAAAACATTGGAAATGAGTTTTAATTCGAGTGCAAATGTCACAACCAGAAGTGCGAAGCAACTTCGTCAATATTACGTAAATTTAAAACGAGGTGCGAGGGACAAGTGACTTGAACGTTTCAAGACGGGACGTGGACAATATATTATCCACATAATTCAGTGAATTATAAAATAGCAAAGTTATTAATACTTGAAGCAAAGGCGAGATCGGCATATCTCTTTCGATGCATGTTCTAACCTCTCTTGTACTTCTGCAGTAACCTTCATAACAACTTGTTTCGACAGTTTTCTCCTTAGAAATTCTGATAGCACCTCAAAATCATTTCTCCTCATAGGCCATACTCTATTACGAATACCATTTAGACAGTCTTAAATATAGCAAATCGACATCAAAAGCTACGTTCACGCCCGCCATCTTGACTATTCTACAATTGTTAAAGACTTAACAACAGAAATATGGTCTGTTAGTTTAACAAGAGATTTAACACGAGTGTTAAGCTAACACTAGTTGATGAAATGTAATTTTTGTTGTACTGTCCAACAACGCAAAGTATGTCCCTGAAAGGAATGCACCCCCTTACAGAGTGGGACAAGGACGGCGAAAGTGTGTGACATGGAACGCATGCTACACAAGGAGCAGAACCGTTAAAAATCATGAGCGCCATTCATTCTGTACACTAAAACCGGGAAGCTTCATTCACAAAAGTAGAAGCCGTCAGAATGTTTTTGAATGGTCTGTAACTGAACTGACATGGGGTATCAAATTACCAAGGGAAGGTGTATTAACCTTTTCCAACCACCCTGCGTCTCATCCCCCGGAGACTTTCTTTCCTGTGGTATACTATAACTATTGATAAATAGACTAACAGCCAAGTTAAGTCTGTTGACATCTGTTGGTGAAATCGGGCATTAGGGATCAAGTGAAAAAAAAAGTATTTTAAATATAATTTTGAGTCGAACTATTACTCAATGTTCCATATATTGCCAGTGTTTATCTAGAACCTGTTTCGTTAGGACGTCCCTCACATCCTCATTGATTTGATGAATCCTTTGGAGGCGATAGCGGCGTCTCTGTTGGTATCTTGATGAACTTGAAGTTCGGGTTCTCTTCAACGCGGTGTCGAAATTCAAAAGTTTTCCAATATATTTCTTTATATCTTTCCCCGCGTGATTAATACAGTTGGACCCTGAAAACATTTTTAAAAATGGGCTTCTTGTTCTATATCGTGATTATCATTCAAAAATGGTAAGAAAGCTTTTATTATATTTATTTCAGTTTCTGCAAACCTCTTTCTCTCTTTCAAAACCTCCAACGTCTTGCTCCACTGTGTATCTATGTAAACTCTCCCTTTATAATGTCGCCTAAAATATTTCCGGGATGTGACAGCAGAAAACGTCAGATAATCAGCAAGCGCCTTCAGTAATTTCCCCGAAATGTGCTAGCGTGATCGAAGCGTTCTTGCGTCATCGCTACAGAAATAAACGCATCAGGTGGTATATGAACCCTTGCTATTGTGTTTTTCAAGTGTGGTAGCTTTCCTCGCTCGCTTCGGGTTTCCTTATCCATCAGCACAATTTGAATGCTTGGCAGAAAAGGACAGCAGATGCGCCTTTCAAAGGGAACCTCGTTTTGTTGGCTTTGCTAAAATTCTGCCGCCATGGCAGGTCATCTTAAAACAAGGACAAAACAAACAGCTCACGTGTTTCACAGACGGATTTAAGGTTCGCTGAACCAAGACCACGTAAGCAGTTACCAACCTCACTGTTTTTCCTAGTTGTAAAAATGCTAGCCATGTTAATTTTCGTCAGTAACCTGCTTTCATATCATTAAGAGCAAGCCGAAAACGTAACAAATCTGACGTCACTTGCTCTACCAATAACAAATTCACATGTCCCTTAAAGGTGATATAAATCTCTCTCAAACCAGAAAGATCCTGCTGTAAACATATAGGAGGTGACTTAGCCAGAGTTTAATTACATGGAACGTTCTGGGCTGCTGCTTGGTCTCCCTATAACCAAGCCTCTAAACCCATGAATTTTCCTTCATCACTCACATGCTTAAGAGCTATTGGTTAAATTATCTCTGTTTCTCACCTCTAATATGTTTACAACACAATCGTTCTAGTTTAAGATTATGTAGATATCAATACAAAAAGTGATTCCCCTACCCAGTTTACATTATAGAATGGCTTAGGCATCATCAGACATGACTGGACGATTGGACGGAACCAGGAGATCCGTGGTTCAAATACCAGCCATGGCATTGAATTTTTCATGTTGACTCTATCAAAAATCTTAGACTGTATACGGCTAGTGTGAAGAAATGACTAATTTCCACCAATTACTAAAATAATAAGAGTTAAATGATGAAGCCTGGGACATAAGTACTTACAATAGTAAGTCGCCACAAATGGTAAGTATATCTCGGATGCGAGAGCCCTTAGTGGTTTACCGGGGAAATATACAAGTCAAATGGAGAATTTAGTGTCATGACGGCAAGTTGGCCATGGTAGCTCAAATATATATATATATATATATATATATATATATATATATATATATATATATATAATGCGCCGTGGCGTAGTCGGCTAGAGCTTTGGTGTGGTTCCCTGCCACGTAAAGCACCCGCGTAGAGGACCAATGCCCACTCAGAAACATGAGGTAATTGAGGTGGCGAACCCTGGTCTAGAAAGCCAACTTTCCAGCTGGGGTGCGTGATGTTGATAACATCCTCTCCTCCTATCGGTTAGATGATCACGTTGCGTATGTGGGCGTGAGGTCGGCTTTGGCCACATTCGCGGGCTGTTACACCATATACTCATCTTTACTGGAGTATATATTCCACTTCCATATACATTACTTACTAACTATAGCCAGCCATCATTAAGCACTGGTGGTCAGCACCCTACCTGATTCTGCATGAGAAATTCCAATTTTTAAGCATTAACTTTCCCAATTATATGTTATTTCTCATTTCTCTACCAGTTATCGTCCATTTTTACACAGATTTTAAAAACTGTTCTGATTTTTCTATCCACTTGTTATCGAGATAAAGCTTCAGTTTCACTACACATTTCGTCCTAGGCACATGGAAATAGTTGATGGCACAATAAATCGTGATTTAAAGAGGTCTACAGTTTTACTTGATCTACCACGTACCCATTAGATCATATGTAGCTTTTTTGGGCGGGGGGGGGGGGCGGTAATTTACATCCGTCGTCATGTCGGACGATGAATGGAATGGGTGAAATGATGCTCAAGTGAGTCCAGGGTCCACAGAGCTTTGAGTTACCCAACATTCGTCTTTCAGGATAAGGGAAACCCCGGAAAAACCTTATTCAGTAACTTAGCCTGACCGAGATACCAAGTCGGGACCTCTTGAACGTGAGGCAGATACGCTACCACCATGTTACCGAGGCGGGTGCATTCAATATTAGTAGGATATAACAAACACTCATGTGTAGCTTTTCACCCAAGTTGGAGAATTTAATGTCATATCGGCACGTTGGCCATAGTAGCTCAATGGTTAGAGCGGCTGGACGGAGACCAGAAGATCCGTGGTTCAAATCCCGGCTATGGCATTGAATTTTTCAGTCTGACTCTACGTTTCCACAATTTAACCTGCACACGGCCAGTGTGAAAGAATAATTAATTTCCATTAATTGACCTAATAGTGGTTAACTAAAACACCCGGGCCTTTAAGTACTTACAGCATAGTAAGTTGCCATTAAGGTAGTTGTCTCATGTGTTTATGACATTTCCTAGTGGTTTACCGGGAAAAATACGAGTCAGTTGGAGAATTCAATGTCATATCGGCACATTGGCCATAGTAGCTCAATGGTCAGAGCGGCTGGACGGAGACCAGAAGATCCGTGTTTCAAATCCTGGCTCAAAGAACTATTGTCAGCTGACCCCGAGGTGTGTTCGCTGTCTAGAAAATCATCACTTCTCACAGTGCACTAAACCGAGAGACACTCCAGCTCAGTGTGTTCATTGTCATGAAAACCATCCAGCTAACTACCGAGGTTGTCGGCATTATTTAGAACTGAAATCCAGAACACAAAATAGCAACATAAGGCAACAGCCTGGGAATTCTCATCGCCCCCGTCCACTACAACAATCAGACAATCCTGCACAGCAACCATTACAACCACCAGCTGCATCACCAGTACCTCCAACTTCTTCACCAGCAACTTATGCCAGTGTAACTTCTGCTTCCTCGACGAGGCGTACTACTGCACAACAAGATCCCTTTGACTCTTCATCTCTCTCGGCTCTGCTAATTAGCCTGTTCACTCAACTTCTAAATTGTTTATCCACGTTCCTCACTCCTCTCTTACCGCAATTTACACAATGGTTCCAAAATGCTCTTCTAACTACTTTTCGAAATGGTGGCGTGTAATAGGCCATCTCTTTCATCACTCACTCTCCTGAACTGGAACGCTAATGGCATACGCACTAAACGTGCCTCCTTCGCTGCCTTTCTCAGCTTGCACAGTATAGATGCTGCCTGTATCACCGAGACTCATCTTCTCCCGAATGAACGTTTCTCCGTTCCAGGCTACAAGATTTATAGATTTGATCGGAATGCACCTTCCGCCTCTGGGGGAGTAGCTGTGCTAGCTAAACGTTCTCTGACTCATCATGAAATATTCCTACCTGTGATTCCCGGTTTTGAGGTAGTGGACGTTAAACTCTCTCTTCGCGATAGCAACGATCTCGTTCTAATGAGTGCTTACAAACCCCCAAATAGTAAGCTTAATACTCACTATTTCTCTCTCCTTTTCCCAGCAGAGAGCTGCACTCTCTTGCTAGGGGATTTGAACTCGAAGCACACTTCTTGGGGCTGTAGAGTCACAAACCCGAATGGACGGCGTCTGTTTGACACTATTAATGCCACTGGTCTTCACATACTGGCTCCCACAGAACCGACTTACTATTCTGGCAACCCACAGGTAGCTCCTGACATTTTGGACATTGGGGTACATCGCAATATACGATTACCTGCATCGATTTCTGCACTGCCAGCGCTCGATTCCGATCACTGTCCAGTGCTGGTCACATTTAACCTCACTCCTGATATTTTGCCACACTCATCGATGGTTTTGTCAACTGGGACATCTTTCGCACACATCTGGATGCTGCACTCCACACATCTTATCAACTGGGTACTGCGGATGCCATAGACACTGCCGTTCACCATTTTACCTCTGCGCTCTCTTCCAGTGTACGATCCTCTACTATCCGCAGTCCTCAACCTCGCCATTTCCCCTCCTTGCCTATCCATATTACTCAACTCATCCAAGAGAAACATCGCATCCGTCGATTGTGGCAACGTCAGCGTCTACCCTGGCTGCGCCAAAGATTAAATAGTCTCATTCGACAAGTACGGACCGCACTAGAGCAACACCGATTTCAGGAGTACCAGCGACAATTAGCCACTATCCGTCCCGGCGATCATACCTTATGGAACATCACTAAGAGGATTCTCCGAGAGCCGACAGTGATTCCACCTCTTCAGGTTGATGGGACCCTTTTGAGTGACTCTGCTGCCAAGTGTGACGCTCTAGCTACTCACTACGAGCGCACATTCACGCCTAACACCTGTCTTGACTCTAATATTCCCTCTTCCGTGGACAGGGAACTCCTTGAGTACCAACTTCGTCCTACAGCGCACAACAGAATTTCGTTCACTACTCCACGTGAATTGTCCCGCTTTATCCATCGTCTTCCCGTTAAAAAGTCTCCCGGTCATGACCTTATCCCTAACGTTGTGCTGAAGAATTTGACAAACAAAGCCCTAGCTTATCTATCATCAATCTTCAATGCTGCTCTGCGCATTGGTCATTTTCCATCTACATGGAAACATGCGGAAATTATAGTCTTCCACAAGCCCAACAAGCCAAAAAATCTTCCCACAAGTTACAGACCAATCAGCTTATTACCTACACTTTCTAAGCATTTTGAAAAGATTATTCATCAACGTATTTCTCATTTTTTGATCCATAATCAGATAATTCCGTCTTTTCAGTTTGGCTTTCGCCCGAAGCATGCTACCACTCACCAATTGCTCAGAATCACGCAGTCTATTATTCAAGGTTTCGAAAACAGGCAAAACACCGTAGCAGCATTCCTAGATATCGCCCAGGCAAGGTGTGGCACAGTGGACTACTACTTAAAGCATATCGCATTGGTCTTCCTTATTATCTGATACAAATCATAGCAAGTTTTCTCACCAATAGAACCTTTGTAGTGCGCATTGCTGGTTTCACATCCACCCGACGGCCTATTTTAGCAGGTGTACCTCAAGGTTCAGTACTTGCACCACTCCTCTTTAATATATTCACTTATGATCTTCCTGATATAGCTCCAGTTTGTACGGCTTTATATGCAGATGATACTGCTCTCTATTATTCTCACACCAATATTCTTCATGCCATTCAGAAACTGCAAATTGCCCTAGATCAATTAGCTCATTGGTTCTCTCACTGGCGCATTTCCCTCAATACTAACAAGACAGAGGTTAAGATATTCTCTTTACGACCTTATAGGGATCCTCCTTCATCACGGCTGCTGGGGGAACCGCTCTCATGGTTACCAAGCAATGTGCCAGTGAAATACCTTGGGGTGTTACTGGACACTCGACTTACTTGGAACGCCCACATCTGTCGGTCTGTTACGCTTGCGTTTGCCCGGCTATCAAAACTGTACCCTCTACTCAACAGACGCACTTCACTTGGTTACGAATCCTCCCTGCTTCTTTACACATCTCTAGTCCGTCCCATTTTTACCTATGCAGCTCCAGTCTGGGGTGGCACCAGTAAGACTAATCTCCGCCGACTGCAAGTACTACAAAACAGGGTGCTTCGTACAGTTACAAACGCTCCATGGTTCATCCGAAACCAGCAGTTTCATCATGAGTTTGGTCTTTTACCCGTTCACCAATACATCCGACGCCTGGCACGTCCATTCTTTTATCATCTCCAGGAGGTCCCTGGAGCTGTTACCTACCGTCTCGGTGCTCGCACTCGCCAGCCAGCTCGCCTGAAGCGCAGATTGCCCCAAGACCTTCTCCTGAGTGACGTCTCCAGCACAGATGACTCAGACACGTGATTACTACCATCAGACTTTAAGTTCTCAATTTGTGTTACAGTTATCCTCCATATTTAGTTAGAGGAGTCGTTCATGGCTACCTCCATTGTTATGTGTCCTGTTCCTATGTATCTTATAACAAACATCTGTAAAGCATAATTGCTGATCGATGGATAAAATAAAAAAAATCCTGGCTATGGCATTGAATTTTTCAGTCTGACTCTACGTTTTCACAGCTCTAAAGATGTTGATTAAAGTTTCATACAAATGTATTTCTCGATTTTTTATTTTCTAGAATCTGAAGTACACTTTATTCTGAATAACTTTTACTTTAGTAAATAAATCTTAAATCGTATGAGATAGACAACATATTGGTCTCGTTATGCACACTTTATATCAAGTGACATTTTTATGGAAATAATTTCCCATATAATCCTAGTTATTTGCTCAATTTTTCAAATACTGCTATTTTGTCTACTTTTTTTATTCGCTAGGCCAAATAAAGAGAATGAATTTCAAAGATATCACTTAGCGACCAGCTCTTGAAACATATATTTTACTATTTCCACTGTACCTACCAGGAAATCGTAATAAAGCCATTTTTACAAACGTTTACCTTGAAGAATACGCGTTTTAAGAATAGCTCGCACACGAGTAATGAAGAGAATAGACAGATATTTTTGTATAAGTATTCTGTGTTTTTCTATATTTTTTAAAGTGAGTAAATGGTGTGGTCGAAATGTTTTCACAACATGCACTTTTGGATTCAGAGGTTCTAAGATATGTTTTTCCAATGAAATCTTAAGATGGGGCTTTTGATGAATACAGTACATCCTCTACTTATAATGTCAGTAGTAGAGAAAGTTAATATGCCACTCGATTATATTCCTTAAGCATTTGACTAAATTACAAATTTACTTCTTACAAAATTTAGAAAACGTATATAAATGCTGTACCACTTCTTTGTAAGGAGCTATAAATGCAAATGCTCAACAAACCCACGTGTCATCAGTTCTTTGGTAGAAGTGAACTGGGGTTCTGAGTTAAAACAATCTCATATGGTCAGTACAAAATGGTAACTTTTCTTTTAAGCGGCATATGGATTGAGCCGTTTCTAAAGTTTGCGGCAACTAAGCTCTCATTGTGCCTCTTAAAGACAAATATGTGATCCGTTGAGTTTAGGGCTGAGCACGGAACGTTACACAAGGCCATGAAGTTGGTGGGAGACGCCGCGTCCCACAGAAATAGCCTAGCTATTTCTGACTTCTGTACTTCTTTCGAGTCCCAGCGCTCGCTCGCTCGGTCGGTTTAACACCGACAGCAGGTTGTTCCTACACGGGACCTGTTGCATGAGGGAATCCACGAACGGATATGTCTCTTAGTGACTTCATGTAAACCTTGCACCGCTGACACTCCTCGGCGCTGCGATTCCTTAGCTAATTTACACCTTTGAATGGTGACGAATAAACCGTGTGCAATGCAAGAATAGACACTTTGTCATGGCTCCTCCCATTTATTTGTTAAACATAAATAAATGTTACAGATGCATTAACTCTGTTAGATCTATCTCTGTAGCGTGTTGTTAGCCTTTTTGCCTCAAATTCAAGAGATACAGAGTTCAAACCTCGGTCAGGGTGAGTTATACGGTTAAGGTGCTTTTCAGGGATATTCCCTCATTCTTAAATATGAATGTCAGGTAACTAAATTTAGAGACCCTGAGCTCATTTGAGCATCATTTCACCCATTTCACTCATCGCCCTATGACCTACGTTGAGGATGTTAATGAAAAAAAGAAAAAAGCTGGTACGCAAAATATTAATCCATAAGATCATAAAAAAGTAAATATGAGAATTCCTTTCGAATATATTAACAAAAATGATAGTATTAAATAAAAAACTATTTTGCATGTACTATACAACAACCTAGTCCACAACGATTGACTGGTGCACGTGACAAAGATATGGGGCATATGGAACAGACCTATGAACGAAACATAGCAACCTACCAACTCTCCATTTCCAGTTCACACCAAGAATTATGTGTCTTATCGGGCGCGAAGGCTCAGACGGTAGCGTCTGTGGTCCACATTTAGAAGGTTGTAGATTCAATTCCGTGGCCCACATACCTGACCTGGGTTTTCGCCCCAGGTCTAGATGAATGCAGTGGAAGATAATTACTTCCCTCAATTTCACCTCACTTCTAATTTCAATAGAGGTCTGGTTATTCCAAGGATTATTATTGCATGTGTCGTCGCGGGTTTCGGTGTGATGACAGGGAATTTACTCTCTGTAAAGCTCCGTCCTTGTCCTTGTTCCCCGGCAAGGGGAAGCCGGTTGCACGAGCCGCCACTAGGAGTTTATATCTCTAGCTGTTAGGGATCATGCCCTCTGCTATCGTCTCTCCTCAGCTCCAAACACTCTTAGTATCCTCTCAACTCACCTGTCTATCCAGGGGCGCCACACTTAGTATAAGGTCCCCTCTCCTAACCTTGCCATAGACTCAACGTGTGCCCATGAAGTTGTTGACATATTTCTTGCCTTCAACTGCTCCATGTAATGATTGTAGGTAAATAAGTAATTCGAAACTTAAAGTCCGCCTGGGTAGCGCAGATGGAAGCGTGTCTGCCTCACGGTCAAGAGGTCCCGAGTTCAAATCTGGGTCTGGTTGGATAAGGTTCTTTTTTCGGGGCTTTCCCTGATCTTAAAAGATAAATGGCGGATAACTCTAAGCTCTGTGTACTCTGCGCTCATTTGAATATGATTCACTCATTTCATTCATCGTCAGAGATGACAACGTTGGAGGACGTATTTTTTTAAAGCGAAACTCTAAGCTCCATCTGCATTTGTACGAAGGTATTATTATTATTATTATTATTATTATTATTATTATTATTATTATTATTATTATTATTATTATTATTATTATTATTGTTATTAATCACGGCTGACGTATAAGACAACACATACTCACATAGGAGCACTCAAGTAGGAGCTAAGAAATGGGAAAACGCTGTAAAACTGCAGGGTATGACAAATATCCTTGTTCAAGTATGAAACCAAATCAATGTTCAAATTTATGTTTCATCACTTCATTTCTAACGTTGACAGAACGGATGATGAATGAAATGGGTGAAACGATGCTCAAATGAGAAAGGTTCCAAGAGTTACCTGACATTCATCTTTCAGGATAAGGGAACACCCGGACAAAAGCTTTATCCAGATAACTTGCCCTGACCGAGATTCGAACTCGAGATCTCTTGAACGTGGGGCAAACACCTACGTTACAGAGACGGGTTATAACTACCATGGAATATGTATCAAGTACTTTCAAACACATTTTAAACGCGTTCTATGTGTTTTCCGTATCACATTGAAGAACAACAAAATTGATGATTCATATGACCATTAGTCTTTTCCAAAAGTCGAAGTCTAAGTTTAATGTTGCGTCATGCTTTTTGACGTTATTTTTGGGTTTGGTGAAAGTTGGACTGGGGAGCATTCTCTGGACTGACGAACCTCGTTATTCTTATCGTAATCTTTGCTTCCTGGTCAAAACAACTCCTTGATTTCCATTTTCCATATTCACCATGTATGTCAATGACGTGTTTGCAGACATTATGGAGAAAACTGTTTTACAATGTAAATACCTCCTTTTAGTTTCAATACGGCATACTTATGTCAAAAATTTCTGTTTACTTTCCAGAAGCATTAAGGCAACAGGTTTAAAAAAGCAAATAAATTTCTAAAGCGTCTGCATCAACTTATTAAGACTGTTTCATCAGTGTAGTTTTTCGGTAACAGGTAGTTAACATTAAAATACTTCTGTTGTAATGTGATTAATTGTTATTCTACAATAGCGGTGCGTAGGATAATGTTTTATCAGACTGAAAAACTGAATATCTAACCAGGATTTGAACCATCGATTTCCCGGTCTCCGTCCCACTGCTCCCACTATTGAGCTATACCAAGGTTACGTGCCAGCACGACATTAAATTCTCAAACAGACTTATTTTTCCGGTAAACCACTACGAACTCTCTTCTCTTGTAAGTTATAAATATGTCAAACATAAAATATGACAGCTGCAGAGGAAGACATTGGGAAATAAAAAAGTATGGTAATGCAGTAATAAAGTAGATATAGATTAGTTTAATGAATTCTGATATGGAGGAAAAGCTTTTCTCGAAACGGTTAATGTTAGAGATGTTATAATCTGTCTCAACCTAGTTTAATCCTTCTGTAAACATATGGGTGGGAAGAGAGATAGAGACAGAGAGCGCTTACGCTATTGATTGATTTAGCGAAGTTAATGGACGTTTTCTTTTATTTGCATACGTACGATAAACTCCTCCTTTAAGTACAATACTGTAAGTAGTTTTCTGATCACTGCTCTGTGCGAGCTAATTTCGGAAGGAGGAAAATATGCAAATGTTTCGACGATTATAAACGTAATAGCCCCACATTTTATCCTTCTGCTTGACATATCACATAGATGTATTCTGTATAGTATATACAGATTACACAGAGGACATGTGAAATTATACACACTATTAACTTAATATGTTGAATTAAGCTGCATTTTGTTTAACAATTACTAAAGGGCACTGCTATTATATAATATTTTTGCATTCATATACCAGGCAGCTCTCTCACAACGAGGTCTGTATCGAGTTGAATGCTGATTAAGATGTTATTGTTTATAGTGTGGAGCTACTTCTGATATTCAACACTGTATTTCCTGTACATCTCGCGTACCTTACAAGCCCAAGAACACTTACGTATATGCCATTTAAAATCAGTAAGCTTTTCATCATTGAGCAGGCCGGTGCTTCAGCCGAAATGAAACACAATCGAGGCAAACCTTTAAAAAGCGGCGAGGGGCGAATGATCGAGCATTGTTTCGCGGTGAATAAAGAAAGAAACCCGGAATTGTCTATAAAAACATTGAGAAAGAAACTGATGATCTCCTTGGCGTTTCCACAAGTAGTGTACATAGTGTTAGAATGGAACAGCAAGCATCCGGGACTCTATGAACACTGGGAAAATCGCGCGTGGAGAAATACGACGATTTTATGAAGTAAAGTTCATGATTATTTTTCAGAAATGAATCAACTCGTAGATTTGATAAGTTAATGTGTAACCCAACTCTATTTATTTATTGTCTAGAAATTAGCGCTGCTATATATACTACCAGTGTTGCAAAACTTATGTGGGTGCATGTAGCGTCTAATACGTGGCGAGTTGAGTTAGCTCCGCCTTGTTGTTTACAGCAGGATTAAACTACCGTGAGAGAGAGAGAGAGAGAGAGAGAGAGAGAGAGAGAGAGAGAGAGAGAGAGAGAGAGAGAGAGAGAGAGTAGTAAACATTTTATAAGACAGCGATAAATAGACTTCTAATCTTTGAATAAGACGATAACGTCTGCATTCGGGAGATCGCGGTCTCCATCCCCGTCGACTGACCACTTTGACTTAGCTTTTTCCGCAGTTCTGTCTTGTGACTATCTGAATGTTGGGAAGGTTTCATTAATCTACGAACGCCTTTCCTTACTTTCTTCAGGTTCATCCTTGCCATTTTTAAGATCTGATTGTTGGCGATAATGGTTGGGGCATATGCAAGCAGATGACGCGGACGCTTGCGCTGCGTAACGCCCCACTTGTGTTGCGCCTGGTGGGTTATCTGCGGAACTCCAGGACTTCACATCTCGTTGCATCACATTGCAGCCAGTTTCTCAATGGCAAGATAGGCACCAATGTGATTGCACACCTCCTTAATTTTAGGGAACCCTTAGTTAAGGGGGATGTTAGGTATATAAAAATATCACACAGAACAAAGTTGCAGTGGAAATAGAAATTATCTAGTTATACGTTAAATATGTTCTGTATAACATATTACAAAGAAACACATTGCATTCTTTTTTGAGGCGATGAAAGAAATTTTTCTCACCCCTCGCTCTACAAATCAACACAGTCCACCTCCATGGTGTAACGGTAGCGTATCTACCTCAAGATCTCCCGAGTTAGAATTACGATTGGGCACATATCTTCCAGGATGTATCCTTATCCTGGAGAGGTGAATTTTGGATAAGTAAGGTAAGCAAGCTATGATCGTTTAATCTCTGCCCTGTTATAGCATTGTGCAGCAATTAGCAATTAATTATCCGTAATGTAACAGTTTGTCATGTCTATGAACATCTCTAACAGCTGAATCTTGTATAAAGCTGAAAAAAGGCTTCTCTTCCTGTAAGTTTTACACAAACCGTAAACGTTGCTAGGTATGTGTTATAGTGTCTCTTTTTTAAATTATCTGCTTCAAAGACATTTAAATAGCGTTGGCCAAGCAATGGAGTGAGGAATGGGGCAAGCAGAACCGCACCCCTGAGCTATTAGCTCCACCCTCCATTACCACACCCGAGAGCACATCAATATTAATGCTCATTTCGAAATAATGATCATTAGCTATGAATCAGGCGAACTACATTAAACCATGCCCAGTAACACAATCAATGCTATCAGCAATGTTTTGGCAAAGGTAAGAGGTCCAACTCACGCACCTAAACTTACCTACGTCTGCTGTGGCCAACTTTCTCTGGGTGAAAGTAGAAATGAAGGAAGCGTAGAAGGATATAGGTCGCAAATAGATAAGACGCGCATAAGTCCAGAAATGCATATTCTAGGATTAAGATTTCACTACTGAGAGGATTTGGTAGGTAGGCCACCATGCTGGGCCCATTGTTCCTATGCCCCCAAGTGGGGCAACCCCGGGAGGAAGGATGAGGCGAGAGGAGACAGAGGGCGGCCGACCCAAGGAGCTACGACAGTACAGAGGGCAGGGTGCCTACAGTTTACTTAGAGACTTCCCCGACAGGCCAGGGCAACGAGCCCAGCAGCCGAGCCCCAGAGGTCCCAGGCTAGCGGTCTCGAAATGGTCGCAGCAGAGGAGCTGAGGCCGGCAACCGACGTACTGGAGAAGGAAGTAGTTTACCTCAGAGCAAATCATCCTGCCATGCACCGCCGAGACACCCGCGGATACTTCTATCCTAAACTGCTTCTAAACGGCGGGTTGTAGGCACTTTGTATTTTAATTATTAGATCACGCATACATTCGCACTCTCATTCATACTTCCAGACTCTGGGGAAAATGGGGAATCATCTTGTTTGTAGAAAAATTCCCACCCCCAGGCCGGAATCGGACCCGGAACCCCTCGCAAGGCAGGCAGGTGCTGTGCTGTACCGACGGAGCTACGGAGCTAGCCTATGGATGTTTAAAGTGCATGGAAATGAACGTTTATAAGAAAACGGAAAATATCAGTACTCTTCAGAAAGATAGGCGCTTAGGGAGGAAGAAGTTTGATGGCCACGGGAGTGGACGTAAAGGAGAGTTGCTTTAAAAATAGTTTGTGTAATAGTGAACAATGTGTGTTAAGGTAAATTATTATTTACAGAAAATTTGCGTCATTAGTTCAGCAAACTGATCCTTAAAGAACGCATTAATCCGAGACTGTGATTTTGAGATAAGAATTTCACGCACCGACTGGATCTAAACTGCCACAAAGAAAATTTGAATGGATATAAATAAATTACATCTACAAGACTTTAAAATCGAATCATCGCTCTAAATACAAACAAAAGCAAAATTAATAAATTAAAACTACAAAATAAATTCAATGATACATAAAAATTTCAACCCGCAACTTATACAAACGTTTTATTACGAACAAAGAGGTCTTCCCAGAAAATTCAGTATATACATTTCAGTTACCATTTAAATATCAAATATTTATTATGTTAAAAAATCGTATCATTTTAAGAAAATAAAAAAAATGTCAAAATTTTTCCATATAAAAGGTAGTTTGGGTAGAGGACATTGGGATAAAAAATGAAATAATGCCGTGATACCGCAATTAACAAAACAAGCAGAATTGGAAGATATGGCAAACTGTTCAACACCATGCGAAGCTCCGAATTAAAAAAAAATGGAAATATGTAGTATCGGAGGCTTTAAGAACGGGAAGAAATGTATTATTTTCTTTGTTCTTTTTCTAAGAGAATGTGCTATCTAAATAGACAAATGCTTGGAGCTTCAATATCGCAAATTTGCCAACATATTGAACTTAGCTCAGACAAAAAGAATATCCTGCCATCAAATATCCAGTGATGCAGGAGCGAAAGTCCGAATATCCTCGATAAGGAAGCACAAGAATCCACTTTCAGTGTAGTTGATTATACGGAAGATAAACCGTAGAATGCAAACAAGTTTTGTGTAGATGCGACAGAAGATTAAACGGCTGCCCCAGGAAAGCGATACCTTGGTGAACATGCCTGCGTTGCGGATTGCAGCCTATCGCGGGGCTCACATCGCGCTAGGTGTAGCGCGTAAAGTTTTTGTCGCTTATCGTCTCCAGCAAATCCAGGTGACAATGCAAATTGCCTTTCGAACCCATTATTTTAAATGCACTTTCTTTTCGTAAATATGCAAATAATCACTAGATTTCTGCTTCAGTTTCCTTTGAAAAATTCACAGAAACATTCTCCTTTTGGATTAAGTAAGAGGATGTTTATGGTTGATTAGCAATATTTTAATGCTTTCTCTATCCTTACCTATAGTAGGTAGAGGAACTATTGTATGTACCCAAAACTTCGATATCGATATTTAATCACAAATACCCGTTTCAAAAGTCCCTGACTGAAAGAATTTTTTTTTTTGAAAAACAAAAACAAAACAAAAAAGAGCCGCGGGTATGTCTACGAAAACCATAAATAAAAATGAAAAATAGGCTAAAACCCAAATTTGGCAATAAAGTTCAGCACCCTTCAAGGAAGCGACACTAGATCTTCAAGAAAGTTGTCCCACTTCAAACTACCGTCTAAATGGACAGTTTTTTCACTAAAAATTACTCTTAAAGATTTTTATATACTTATATATTTTAAAATACTACACGTTTAAGTAATTTGCATGACAAATAAAATGCATATCATCAGTCCTCTTCATTGTATATGGCTTATTTGACTGCTGAACCGTAATGTATTGAGGCACACAATTTATGTAAAATTATTTTTCTTGTTTTGTCAATTTCCGAGACTTTCGTTGTTATTACGCAGAATTTTCAAATATGTACTCCTTTTTCCAGTGGTAAGTCACGACCGCGCCGTGGCTCAGTGGTTAGACCGTTTGACTCTCACCAAGGCGGCCCAGGTTCGATCCCAGGCGACCGCAAAGTGAGATTTGTGGTGGACAACACGGCGCTGGGGTGGGTTTTCTCCGGGACCTCCGGTTTCCCCCGCCATCTCATTCCACCGGTGCTCCATATTCATCTCATGTATCATCAGTGTCACCGCCTGCGGTGCCGTATGTAGTAAAAGCGGGCGTTAAACACTACACATTTCCAGTGGTAAGTCGCTTTTCGTTTTTCCTTGTGGTCCACAGTTTCAAAGGCATCACGTGGCTAATATACGACTACAGGTAGCTGAACCTTGACGAAGAAAGGAAAAAAAGAGAAGAAAAAGAAAGTCATCACACAGCGAAAAACTATAAAATGACCATCACTTTAGCCTGCTGCAACAAGAACATCAGTAACAAAATGTGTAAACATGCATTGAAATATTATCTTCTATGTATAGCTTTTGTAAGAATAGTGGTAGAATGTAAGTATGTATAATAGGCGCAAAACTTGTGGGACGATGACCTTGAGCGTCAACCCAGCTGCCGAGCCTGATTTACTGGGAATTAGCAACATGATGCCTATGCGACACAATCACTTTGCGTACTCAGGACGAGCAGCGAACAAAACGTTGTACAGTCTGCAGCGAAAGTGTGCCACCTCTAGTTGCATTTTCAAGAGTTCAGTAAACATTGTTTATTTTATTTCACTTTTGTGATATTAATAACCATGGGTCCTACGTTTTCAAAGTTAAGTGGCAAATTATTACATAGACAGAGCAGGGAAATAATTGCAAAAGTCCTTGACTTCATGAAATAAGAAGCAGAAATGAAAGAAGAAATTGTATGTTGACCCGAATTCCACAAGGGCCTAAAGAGAGTGACTGAAAGAGTAGCCAAAACAATTGGTGTTACATTGAGTTCCGTTTACAGGGTTCTCGAAAATAAGAAACATCACGAGAACGAAAGAGTGTCATTTGGTACATCTGAGAAAAAAACATAAGGTTCCTAAACGTATTACAGAAATAGATGATTTCGATAAATGTATCATTCGGCGCACGATTCACAATTTCTATTTGGAAGAAAAAAAAATGTGCTAACAATAGGCAAATTGCTCATCAAGCTAAACGAGAGGATAAACTTTCAAGGTGCTGCTATAAGCCTCAGGACAATTATAAAAGATTTGGGATTCAAGTGGAAAAAATAAACTAAATCAAATAGGAGAGTTCTGATAGCGGGAAGCTTACCTTATTCTTCTCCGGAAGTACAAATCAGAAGATCGAACAATAATATATAAAGATGAGTCGTACATACATAGCAGTCACACCACACCTAAAAGTTGGACTGGCGACACTGAATTAGGTTTGCAGGCACCTGTTGCTACAGGACAGCGACTTATTATCGTCCATGCTGGTGGAAAGTTTGACTTTGTTCCAAATACCCTTCTCATGTACAAATCGCAACAGAAATCGGGGGATTTTCAACAAGAAATGAATACAGCAAATTATATGAAGTACATCAACACCACGTTAATACCTAGTCATGTGAACAGAGCACATCAGATGTTTATTAGTACAATATTTTGGAAACCTGATACCGCCTGCCTCCTTGTGTAGCGTTTATTCGCATTCCATCCTCGAATAAGGTAGCTTGTTATATTAAAGGAGAATGTCAAAACCTCCGGCACGTTCGTTTAAACGCACAAGTCGTCATGGTGAGCTGCTGCCTCCATGGTCCAGTGGTCAGAGCTAACATGGAGCCTCATGTCACGTGCGGAGTCATGGTGGTCTCCAATCAAGAAAGCCAATTCATCACTAAAACATTCGATGGAGTCAATAGTGATAACAAATGTGGTGCCACGATAAACATCAGACGCATGTTTTAACATTTAATTTGAAATGACTACAAATTTAGTTTTAACTTAACGAAAGAAACCTTTTCTACGATAAACAAAATATTGAAATGTTTTGTTATAAATGCTTATAAAGTCACAACATGCGAATGATTCTTCTTTCTTTAAAAGCAACTGAAGCTTGCTGCTATTTCTTTTAAGAAATGGGAATGATTACATTCCAAAAGAACATACTTTAGTATTACTCTTATTTCCCTGTATAACCTCTTAATGCGGAGAACTTACAGCCACACCCAGGACTTAAAACTGAACCTGTCGAAGAGCAGAAACATTCTGGAAGCCCGAGTATATGAAATGTATAAAGGAAAGGCGATGATGGAGTAGTTGGTAGAATAAATGACGGAGAAAGCAGGAGAATCCGTAGAAAAGCACCACGCTTTGTCCACCCAACACAAGAAGGCAAGGCAGAGGAATGTGTAACGTAATCACTTTTGCTGTCGCATGATGTTTATGCTAGCATTCCTCACATAACTCACCATGCATAATAACTGGCATTGCAGTTATTGAAACGAGCATTATATCTGGCAGCATGGGTGACTCATATGAGCTCTTACACTCATTTCCTAGTAAACAGATCCACTACAGTTTACCACAGAAAAGAAAGTCTCCGAGACCTGAGATCCAGGGGGGTTGGAGGAGGTTCCCAGTTCCTCCCTGGATAGATTTATGACACACTACGTCAGTACAGTTACAGACCATTCAAAAACATTCTGATGGCTTCTACTTTTGTGAATAAATCTTCTCGATTTTAGTATAGAGTGAATAGGGCGCATGTTTTTTTAACGGTTCTGCTCCTTGTGTAGCATGCGCTCTCTGTCACATACATTCGCTGTCCTTGTCCCACTGTGTAAGGGTGGCACTGGGTGGCACATTCCTCTCAGGTACTTACTTTGCATTGGTGGACAGTACCAGAGCTGATATACAGTCCAAACCCTTATCCCTCTTCAGGCTCCGTTTGCCTTATTGTGGTAGGCAGAGAGTACAAATCCCACATAGAGTCCTTTGGTGAGACGGGAGTGGCCTGGCCACTAGGCCACGGCGCTTTCTCTAGTAAACTTGGGATATGAAACGCGAAAAAGTTTGATTTGCATATGTTAAACGTGTTTCAATAAGACGTCTGTTGCTGTAGTTTTGGTAGAGTAGTAATCAAGAAAGACACAGACTGGCGAACGGTCACCGCCGGGAATGGAACCCAGGACCCCCAGCACGCCAGGCAGGTGCTCTACCGACTGAGCTACGGGGTCAGCCGATAAATGTTTGTAGAAATTGTTTAGTGACCTATTTTATTGTAGGTAGATAGGAATAAAGGAGAACAAGTAGGATTTTTTGTTCAGTTTACGTCCTGCAACATTAAGGATACGTATGACAGAAAATCTGAAATTCTTAACTAATAACGCCAGCTTTTTAAGACTTATACCATATATGTAATACAGTGCAAATCTGTCTCCCTTGCGACAAAATAACTTACGATTTTCGTATAATATTTTAACAACAGGTTCCCAATACATCCACATTTTTATCGACGGGCCCTAAAACACCACACACTCACTCCATATTTTTAAATTGCTCTAGGTTTCCAGAAAGTTTTAAAGCTATGATAATGGCTTTTTTGCCCCAGAACTAAAACATTTTTGTGTTTTGAAGTAAAGAAAGTGTTCTTAAATACATCACAATAAACACCAGGGAAATTTCTGTGAACGTGTGTAATAAGTTTCATTAGTGTAACACCACAACTGCGACACAAGGAATATTTTAAATGATGAAAAACGTTGAACATTTCAATAGCGGGAAAACAAGGATAAAGAATCAGAATTCATATCTAACACTAGCATTCGCCTAAATTTCGAACTCCATTAGAACATTTAAGCATAGCGCGCGGGGCTACCTTAGCATTCTTCAGATTCAGGAATGGTTGCACTATTTTATACACTAAAATTAGAAAAAGGCGATTTTTCGAAAACCTTCCTGAAATTTCAGTCATGCATATCCTTAAGGTTTACAGTTATACAGAACGATGAAAACCTACGAGGACATTCACAGAAAATGCAGGGTGTGTGCATTTGTTACGAATATGTCTTAAACGCATGGTAAACATGCTCTTTAGTCATAAAAACTCATGGGACATTTACCATATAAGTGTAGTTTTGGGTGGGAGATGCTGGATGTAAATACGTTTGTTGTTTAAATCAGCTTTCGGATTTTTAGTTATGGTGCCTATAGACACATACACGCGGGCCCAAGTGGAAAGTTTCTAAAATATTTTATTTAACGGATATAAAAACGTTTGGTTACTACAGGTGAGTTATAAAGAATGTAGGACCTAAACAGGAACAAATCAATGACGGTTGAGTGTGGGGCACACGGTTGAAACAAACAGGCCGCAAGGCAGGTAGTTCTGTGCTAACGATCCGTGATATCAACGCCGTTTCTAAGGATACCTCCACTCCCCCCGTACAGAACAGCAACACTCCAATTGCCTCGCTATTTTTGCCTTTGCTGTGCTAAAATTAGCCACATCCTTGTCCAGATACATATATTCTACTTCGGGAAGCACAAACCAGCGTATTTCGCACGTCCGTTTCCCCTTTGATCTCGCTGGACAAGCTGCTTCAAAGAAGGTAGTACATAGGTACATTTAGGGAAAGCTTACTTTCGCTTCCAGTTTGCAAACGTTGAAGTGCTTTCTTGCATCAATGAGCTTGTTTTCTTTCATTTTTTTACAATAACGTGTGTACACAAAGGTATACATGGTTGTTTTGTATCACAAAAACAAGTAGAATCCGCAGCTTGGCTTGCGTTATCCCGCTGAACGAGTTTCTCCCTATCTTTACCTCGCCCCTCTCGTAACGGTTTGCACGGTGACAAAAAAAAAAAAAAAAAAAAAAAAAAAAAAAAAAAAAAAAAAAAAAAAAAAAAAAAAAAATCCACGCCAGAAATGAAAGCTACCAATAAAGAAATGGAATTACTATACATCTCTTAAAACTACCTATATCCAGCCAATGCAGAGAAACTCGATGTTTTTATGTTTTAAAAATGGCAAACCCATTATCATATTCTTGTGAAGACGCAGTTTGTTTTCCAAAATGACTCCATTCACGCCAAAGAAAAAGTTCAATGCTGTCACTCGTTAGCAGAGTTTACGTTTCCACGTATGCCCGCCTCGGTATCTTAGATGGTAGCCTGTCCGCCTCGCGTTGAAGAGATCCCGAGTTCGAATCCCGGTCAGGGTAAGTTACCTGGATAAGGTTTTTTTTTCCCCTTGGTTTTCCCTTATCCTGAAAGATGACTGTCCGGTAACTCTAAGCTCTATAGATCCTGGACTTATCTGAGCAATATTTCACCCATTCTATTCATTGTCCGATATGACTAAATGTTGGAGGACGTAAATTAAAAAAAAAGTTTCAACGTAATAGGACCATCACGACCAGTCCAACCTCTCGGAAAATTAAAGTTTACGTTTGAACTACTGGTGTCCCAAACCCTGTCATGCTGGAAGATCTAACTACGCACTGAAATTTGGGTAGAGCGACATTTTCATGCAAATCCAAATATGCGACACCATCCACTATGTTTTCCATAAATAGGAGGGTCGGTTGATAAGTCCCAAGACTCACAATAAAACACATTTTAAAATTTTTATCTTAATTTCTCCAGAAAGGTTAATACATTTGTCATATCGGTGTTCCAATTTAATTAAACTATATCTGTAGTGCGATTTATCATGGTCCACAAAATAGCTGTTTACCGTATCAGTGACCACCTCGTTGCTGTGAAACCTTCGTCCTCCAAGACAATTTTTGACGTTTGGGCACAGGTGATAGTCACTGGGTGCTAGATCTGGTGAATAGGGCAGCAATTCAAACTTAAATTCGCACATTTTTCCCATTGCAATAACTGAACGATGGGTTGGAGCATTGTCGTGAACAAATAATATTTTTTTTCTTTGCCAAATGAGGTCTTTTTCTTTTCACCTCATCACTCAAACGCTGCAGTAAGCTTGCGTAGTAGTCACCAGTGATACTTTAACCCTTCTCCAAGAAATCAATAAAAATAATTCTCTGTGCATTCCAGAAAACACTCGCCATAACCTTGTTAGCTGACAAAATTGACTCTGCCGTTTTGTTGTTGGTTCACCTGGCGTGGTCTACTGTTTTGACTGTGATTTACCTTCTGGAGTGTAGTTATGCATCCAAGTTTCATACATCATAATAAGCCGCCTCAAAAACTCAATGGAATTTTTACGGTAGAACTCCAAATTCTTAACAGTAAGATTTTTACTTTACAACTGCTGGTCAGGTGTCAACAAACGCGACAGCCAGGTTGCACACACCTTGTGAAAGCCCAAAACATTACTTATAATAAATATTAAAAGCAGAAGCATTATTAACAGTGAAGTATTCTTCATATTTAAGTTTGAATTTAGGAGTCACTATGTTTACACTCAGTCTTCACTTACTTGTTGTTGTATAATTGAAACGTTTTCAAGATCATTCGATCTCATCCTCAGCTGTCACCAGGATGAGATCGAATGATCTTGAAAACGTTTCAATTATACAACCACAAGTAAGTGAAGACTGAGTGTAAACATAGTGACTCCTAAATTCAAACTTAAATTACTTATAATATTACCTGCACGTTCTTTTGATATTTTTATAGCCTCTGCTATCTCAAACATATTTAAAATGCGCTCTTCCAATACTAAACGATGAATTTTTTCAATGATCTCTGGAGTTGTGACTTCCACACGTCCAAAGCGAGGCTCATGACTAGTGCTCGTACGTCCTGCAACTCACCCTTTAATCATTGTATATGAAGGGGCAGAGTCTTTCTAAGTACTGTGCATTTCCTCCTTGATTTCTTTAGGCGTTAAGCCTTTCAAATGGAAGTATTTAATCACTGCTCATTTTGGCAAATCCTTTATTTTCGTGAAACATCTACACTTTTCTTGTTTAAGATGCTGTCATTCAAAAACTAAACAAGCTATTTGACCTGTAACTATGGATACAAGCTAGTCTAGAACTGAACTATATGATGCTATCTGTCAAACTTGCCCAGTGACACCATGTCTATGTGAAGCCCGGGACTTAGCAGCCGACCCTCGTAAAAAGTCCATAGTGTTACATTTACATTTTAAAATAACACCATCACTAGTCCGCCTCGGTAGCGTAGATGGTAGCATGTCTGCCTCACGTTCAAGAGGTCCCGAGTTCGAATCACGGTCAGGGTGAGTTACCTGAATAAGGTTTTCTCCGGGGTTTTCTCTTATCCTGAAAGACGAATGTCGGGTAATTCTAAGCTCCATGGACCCCGGACGCATTGAGCATCATTTCATCCATTTCATTCATCGTCCGATATGAGTACCTAAATCTTGCAGGACGTAAATTACACAAAAAAAAAAAAAAAAAAAAAAAAAAACCGCTGCAGTTGTGACGATTAACATTATCGTACACTTGAAATGTTAGTGCAAACACAATAACAGTACGTAACAGATTCATTATTCATTACAAACAAGCATGAGTGTAAACCACTCCAGAAGAAATTAAAAACTGACAATTGGTTTTGTTGATTGTGGGTTCGTAGATTATAAAGTCCAGTTTCCAGAAATTCAAAATGTTCTTTATTTCCGCAGAAATACACTTTGTACACCTTTGGTGGCAAGATGACGTAACATAAACCAACACAATCTCTCGTCACTTCTGCACACGTAAATAAGAGTTCACTTTCAAAACACAGCTGCAGACGCACGATATCAGTTCGGATTACGACTGTCTTCACCGGCGATTCGCGGCTTTTATAGCTCCGCTCACTGTTTGAGAAATTAGCGGCATCTTCTGTAACAAACAAGACGGCACTAGAACATTCCAGTTATCTTCTTTATCTGTTTCGGCAAGCTTTTTATCTCCGCGTCGCACTGTCTCTTTGTGCACGTCGCTATCGCAATAATGTGATCGGCGACAATATACTAACTGAAGAATAAAAATTTAAGGAAATGACGTTCTCAGTTCACACTTTATTAAGACACAAGTACTTCTTCTTTTTCTTCAACTTCCCTAGTTTACCACTTTCGTGGTGTTGACTTCGTCTTTCTCATATGACGTCGGGTTTAGGAAAAGAAATTCTGGACCAGATAGAGACTCAGTTTGGGTGATCAGCCCTATGTCTGATAAGAGAGTGAGAAAAGTTGTCCAACACAAATCTCAGATGAGGCTGTCTGGGATCGAACCCGGGCCGCCTTGGTGAGAGTCCAGGGGTCTAGCCTTTCGGTCATGGCGCAGCTAAGGTAAAGTACAATTAAAAATTTTATATAGATATAGGTTATGGGTATTTCTATACTTATTCTTCTGCCACGTTAAAATGTATTTTTAGTTAGTAAATGAAGAGGTGATTGTACCTACTCCATAGCTGTTGCGCAGAGCCCTACACGCAAGTATATTGATGCCGTATTTATCAGCCGTATGATTGAATACGATTTTAACAATGAATAAAATGATAATTAAATTATAATGAGGAAGTAAGGTGAAAGAATTTAAGATAATGAATATTACAGATGGATAAGTTCATGAAACGAAGCAACAGCATTTAGATTCAATTACTAGAATGCCAATAAGTATTTTAACCCAGAGCTATATAATAAAGTTGCTGGTCTATATGGATGAAATGTTCCGTCGAAAGGCTGTGGTCACGGGTTGGGTCGCTACCTGGGTAATTAGTAGACCGGTCCAAACCTGGCCCAAACCAGTATTTCGGGGAAACGTCCGCGTGGTTGTAGCTCGCTAACTAGAGTTTTTCAGAGAAATCCAGCTGGAGGCGAGGCTATATCTGTTTTGGTAAGGAATATTAGGTTTTAGCGTCGGTCTTCTAGTTTGAGACGTGATACCGTGTAGACGTGTTTTGCCTGCCGGGGACACAAACGTCGGATTGCGCCGAGAAGTATAATCAGTAATGAGAATCTTATTAAGTGAACAAGATCTCCCAGCAGTTAATTAAGCGGCGAAGTATACTTTCAAAACCGTGTTATACATTATTCCATCGTGATAGATTTCAGCAATTCAGTATAGTTTTAACGTGATAGTGGAAATCTAGAGTAATTCGATCTGAACGCGGCGGCAACTCCTGGTGAACTGTAAGCACGAAACGAACTGAATAGTAAAGCTGATAGTATGAACTGTGTTGTTTTTATTTCGTCAACCTATCTCACGCATACCCTGTAGATAGCGTGGTCTCAGCTCTAATGACTAGCCAGGGCAAAGAATAGTCAAATCATAGAGCAATCTACTAGGCGACCAGATCACCGGAATCCAGGCTGTTAAGGTCACTTCCAGAGTGGCTGATACCAGAGACAGAGTAGCAGCAGACGCAGCGGGGGAGAAAAAAGGTCACAATATATTATTTAATTTGAGATTATTTCTACTGAAAAGTTATCAAGAATTAAATAATGCAAATAGAAGAATCACCTTTTAATGAATAGTCAGGTATATGTATATTATATAGGTATATTATATAAAGTTAGAGCAACACGTACGAGTTTGACGTATCAGATTATGAATTCTTGTATGACATACGTTTTTACCTCAATCAGCTCAGATACTACCACCCTAGTTATTACGCGCTCCAATTCCCCCACGGTATTTGACATCAAATGTATGCATATTGACTTAGCACACTTTGGAATTTGCAATATCGTGAATCAGCATGTTGGCAGTTGGGGGAGAGAAGCCTTGCTAATAACATGGCACTGCAGGAAAATTACAAATAAGCTGGAGTTTTGGAACGATGGAACACAGCTAGCATTCTTTACCAAGAACTCTATTAAAACTGACTTAAAATATTTTATAAATGGTGATCCCAGCTGGAACGCGGTGCGGATTCCAGAAAATGCATGACTTATACGATTTCAATAAAAACTTATTGTGAATCTGTACAAGGACATAATATAATACTACAGACTGCCGCAGACGGACGTACAGATATTTTACTCGTAAATATGTAGCTGTCCTGACTATACCGACAACATACATCCGTCAGTGTGACTCACTTTTTATGTGCTGGTCTACTGATACTAAGCTCGCGGGTTCAAATGTTGTCCAAGGATGACTTTAAAGAACTCCTGTGGAACGAAATTTCAGCACATCGACGGAGCTGATATGACCGTGGCAACTGATAGCGTCGTTAACAAACAAAATATTTGATATTTACGGTATCAAACCCATCATAGCAAGTTAGCTACGTTCAAATGTTTGTAAAAGAAGCCATATGGGATAAAAAGGCCATATTCCAAGTACATAAAGCCAGGTTTTTTAGTTTTATGTGTAATCTTGTCTCTACGTGTACACGTTTGCCCACTACGAGAAGGCAAGGCAGAGAAATATGTAATCGCTTTTGCTGTCCGCATGATGTTTAAGTTCGCCTACCGGATATGGCAAGTATACTAGGTGCACGTAAAATAGTGTTGTCACATAACTCTTCTTCTGAATGAATAGAGCCACACTGAAAAATTATATGCCATAGCCGGGTTTTGAACCACGAATTTCCCGCTCTGCGTGCGGTTTGCTCTAAACCACTGAGCTACTATGGCCAAGGTCTCCAAAAGATACGTGTCTCAGCATATGAGAACCCCTAGTGGTCCACCGAGAAACATACGAGTAAGTTGGAGAGTTTAGTGTCATGTCAGTATGTTAGCCATGGTAGCTCAGTGGTTTAGAGCAACCGCACGGAGAGCGGGAGATCCGTGATTCAAATCCCGGCTATGGCATATAATTTTTCAGTCTAGCTCTATTCATTCAAACCTTAGCCCACAAACAGCTAGTGTGGAAGAAAGATTACTTCCATCTTCTTCTTCTTTAACTTCCCTAGTTGTACCACTATCGTGCTGTTAGGGGATTCTTGTTCCTCTATCCCCTAAGGTTGGGCCTGTGGGACCTAAGTTTTGGATCCGATAGAGAACCAGGATAGATGTTCTGCCCTAAGTCTGGGGTGAAGATAAAGGTTGCGGATGATAATTGAGGGCGAGACGAATGACAGAAAAGATGATGGAGCAATTGGTGGAACACCGTCGGGGGAAGCCGGAGGACCCGGGGAAAACCCGTCACAGCACCGTGTTGTCACCCACAAATCTCACTTTTCGGTCGCCTGGGATCGAACCCGAGCAGCCTTAGCGAGAGCCAAGCGGTATAACCACCAAGCCATGGCGTGTCGCATAACTCAACCATGCGTAATAGCTATCACTGCAGTTAGTGAAACGAGCACTAGATCTGGCAGCATGGGTTAGTCATATGCACTCTCATATAAGACATTCAGTTCTAGTAAACAGATCACTACCAGTGGCGGCTCGTGCCGAAAAATAACAGCATGCTGGTGGGAAAAAGGTCCATGCAACTCACCTAGTTTCGAAAAATGAAGTCCATGCGCCAATGTTTCTTCATGGTATAAACATAATTTCTACTTCCTTTCGCTTTTTGCTCAATTATTAGATCGGGTGTTGATCTCTCTAACATTTTTATACCAAACCTTTCTTCTAATGCTCTCCTTGAAAAGGGAGTTTTCAGAAGTTGATTAACCGTGTTCATTATTTATTGGTTAAAGTTTTCGTTACTCATACATTGCATAAAATAAATTTATAACACGTTTCACACTCACACACAAAATAAAGAAACTGATATCAGCCACTAAATAACGTTGCACAAAGAAATACTTGGATACAATGCGAACCATATGCAGTTGTTATGAGGGATTTTCGTTATGGTCACGGGAATGGAGTATCGTACCAACATGATAGGTGCATCACAAACAATCTACCCTCCGATTTAATAACCATTAGGTATTGGAACTGTTTAGGTAAGAAGAATGGAAATAGTTTCCAGAACTAAAATATAAAGCAATGATAGATTGTTAAATGTTTTTCAATAAATATTCAAGTTCTACAGCTGTAATTATGTTCGTGACCCTGCTTCACCGTGCAGTGAATGATCATCGCGCAATACTCAGATGCAGTACACATTTGTGCAAAAGTCTAGGGAACTTAGGACATCAGAGAGGCAAGAGTGGAAGGTTGTACGCATACGCAATAATTGATTACCGAGCTTGCTGGCTCTCAGCACGTTGAACTCAAGGATACGTTCCATTAGTTACGCAGGTGTTTTCCATGCATCAAGAGTTCGTTATTGGTTGTACTCGATTTCTTATACTTACAATAATACTTTATTATTTACACGGTCTTTTAAAATTTCTGCAATGTAATTTATAAAACAGAAAAGGTGCGTGCTGCAGCACGTAAGGACGAGCCGCCCCTGTCCACTGTCAGCAGATAAACAGTTCAACCCCTCTACCACTTTAGGCCCCGCTTGCCTTCTTAAGGTGGGCAGACTCCTAAAACAAACTGTAGTTATTTTCCTTTCTACTTCAGGTTAATCGATATAACATTTTCAGTAAATGGTTTTATTGCAGGTTTCCTTGTAGATACAGGGGAATAATAGTAGGCAGATAATGGTTTAATAGTTGTATAAAAGAACTAGGAAGGAACAAAATTTTATAGGCTATCCCTAGCAATTCAAGATATTTATTTTGTCATATAAACCTCTCGTATTTTAATTAAAATCGAGTCATTTTTAAGAAAACAAAATATATTGAAACATTTTACATGAAAATGGTAAGTTTTTTGTTGGGTACTTCCTGAAAATTTTGGTGTCGCAGATTTGGAAGTAATGAACTTAAAATTAACTCCTTTTTGTTCTTGAATTATGTGCACCCACGGGCCAAGTTCCGAGTTAAGATTGGGCGAGTTAACTATATAACTATTATCCAGGTGCTTCTTTAACTCACCTCCGCAGAACTGAGTCCCTAAAAAAGGAGGGAATGTTGGTGCAGCAACGAAGAGTCGTTTCTAAAGTGAAGCGGAGCTGTAACATTCAGTCTCCACTTGTCTGACAATGTAACGTTCAAACAAGCAATCATGGCCCTTCAGCTAAGTATATCTTACATTTATTTTAAAATGGATATTTGGCAATGATTTCGGAACCTTAAAAGTTAGACACTGACAGCTAATTTTCGGAATACTATTCTCTTAAAGTGCATACTATTCTCTTGCTGCGTGTTATATGCATACATTCCCAAACTGATTGCACAATATAACATCAATAATGTTCACCAGTAAAGTATGATGCTACAAACTACATCACCACTTGCTGCAGTCAAAATGTCAAGGGTGTTATATATGGACGTTTATTAAGGCTTGTTATACTCGGAACACTGTCATACTCATAAGTCAAAGAACATATGTACGACCTTAACTTGCAAGCAAAACATTTTACCAAACGAGATGGTAATCTGAAACTTAAGTGAGTCATTATTCTCATGTACAAGAGAAAATGAAGTTAAACATCCTTATTCCAATCAATCTTATTAAGATAGCGACTTTTCTAGCCGTACAAGTGAAGGCAGTTGACGTACACTTTCTGGAATCATCAAAGCCTATGTGGTAATTGAAGTCATGCAAAATGTATATAAAAATAGTAAAACTTAAATACACAGATAGTACAGTTATATGTGTAAGGTCGCCTGTTCGGCATATTGGAATTATTTCTGAAAATAAATGCAAATATTTAAACATGTCGAGCCATAGTATTAACCATACACTGATGTTGTAAAGAGATAAGATTCTGTAATGTATGTATAGCGATGGCCAAACTTATAGAAAAGTCGGTGCCGGGCAGTGGCAAATGCAAACAGATAAGCAGCGCATTCGCTAAACGCGATACGCGGTATCATCAGACGATTAGAATAATGTGACTCCGTGGGTTACGGAGAATCAAAACTCTGGTTTGCAGAAATTTAGTACGCTCTTTATTGCAGTAAAAAGACGTGAAATTGACAATCAGCTGTCTTCAAGGTCTACTCGGTGCTCCGCCACACGTAAACAAATGAAAGAAATCACTGTCGTACACTTCAAACGTCTACTGTCGCAATAACCATCACACAACTGCCACCCTTAACACCTTGCGGGTTTTAACCCCAGCCATTGTTTCTAGAAAGCCGCAGAGCTTTCGATAATATTCGCGGCGGCAAGAGAAAGACAGAAAATTCCGGAGCCTCTGTCTCTTGGCAAGCGTCCAGCTCTGCTGTCCACGTGTCCGGTTCCCGCTTGTCGCGGCAGCACAACAATGCCATTGGTGACAATATTCTCGATCTTTCTCCTTCTCGAACGTTCTGGAGCCGTGTGGGTTTCAACGGTTATATAAGCGAGCGCTCTCGCAAGCTGAGTCCGTAAGTCTCGTGAGCAAGTCAGCTAGCGAGTTGGCGAGCTTATTTCTGTTGCGACATTGGTACCTATCAATTTCCATGAGAGTTTGGATGACTGGCGATAAGGGAGTAAAGACGTTTTGTATTCAACTCTCCAGAGAGTAAATCGAAAAGTACAGGCTGCGTCGGGCATATTTCGTTACGCTATGTCGCAGAAAGAGAAGTGAATGTAAAAACAAAAGCGTCAATTAGAACTAGTTCATTTTAATGAAGTGAAAGCGTATATAGTTTCTGGCTGGTTTATTATTTAAAAATATAACATGTAATTAATTTTAATCACACAACGAATGACCAGGCGTTTTATTCTCCTTGATATAATGTTTGGAAGATGTTACATCATTAACCACAGCCGAGATACACTCACGTGAACACATCAACACTTAACAAAAGGGCCCAAATGACCTGGTTGTCGACGGGCCCTAAAACACTACACACTCACTCACTTACTTAAAAAAAGTAGGAAATGGGAAACGAGAAAGCGGTGTAAAATTGAAGGATCTGACAACTGTTGAAGTCATGTTAAAGCATTTGCGAGTAGAATGAATAAATTCTGTCAATGCCTGTTACCAATGCCATTAGATATTCTAACACAAAATACGGTTATTCTTTCAGAGACAGAGATGCTGTTCAGACTGACCCTTAGCAGATATATCCCAGAAGTTCCACAACTGATGTAATGAACTTTTAATTACACATCTCTAATATACTCATGAACGTCGATTCATAGCCACGACAACCTGTTTCACTAACTCAGCTTACAACAGTTCTTCGGGGAAGCGGAACTATAGATCCCCCAAACAAATTCTCAGTCGTTACTTCCTTGTTAAAGAGCAGAACGACTCAATGACAATGACGAAGCAACACCCAACGCATTCGACTGTACCAACCTAAACAAACACTAAACCCTCGCGAGAAAGATTTTACGACTTCCCACGCAAACAGTTCCGCCATAAAACGCCGCCACCAAAATAGAAAGCAAAGAGCAACTGAACGAGGAAGATTGTGTTTGATCTCTTGGCGACGTGAGCCAAGCAATGACGCGATACTTCAACTCAACCACACGTCATATGAACTCAGCTTTTGTTTTCAGAGTGGGTCTTTGAAGTAAATAGCGTCTCATTTTGATGAGCCAATGGCGCCTGGGGAATAAACGTCCAATTGAATACATCGAAAGACCAGGAAATATTTTTGCACTTTCTCGAAATTTAGAATAAGACATAAGCTTTTAGTTGTGTACATTTATCCTTAATGCAGAACAATACATATTCGCAACTGCATAGTCATCGATATATTACCAAAATCTGCCCCTCGGAGAACCTGTCGCGAATTTTCCGATGCTTCGTGCGTTCGACGATGATGTAGATGCAGTCACCATAACTCCTTTACTTTCTCCATCAAGTGCCTAGTAGATTAAGAAGATATTGTAGTGTAGATTCAATAACAGATATTTTTAAGGTTCTTGAATCCAAAAGCTACTTTCAGAATAAGGTCCATATATTGTGTATTTAAGTGTGTGTCTGTGTGTGTGCCTGCGTGCATCCGTTATCTGAGAACAGCATCACTCAAAACAGGAAAAGTTCGTGATATTTAACCTAAGTATCCACTGAAGATGGACTCGAAGATTTTGAAAAACATCCGCACCTGAAATTCCCCTTTGTATGAAAAAGGATTAGATTTTCTTTTATTCTCAAAAATAACTAACGATTTTCATTAAAACAACAAATATTTGAGAATGTTACATAACACATTAAATATATTCTGCATTTTGTGAATGAACTGTGAAGTTATCTTCACTCAGATGAACCACATGACATAGGCAAAAACGGGCGACACAAAAACACTCTTGAAGAAAGATATTTCAAATTATGTTATCAACGATTTCGAGATATTCGCTCTTTTTGGTTGTCCTTTTTAATATTTTTGTCATCTTTTGAAAAGCCACCACTCAATTGTTATTCGCGATCTCAGAAAGGCTCTGAGCTACGTCAGAAAGGTCTTAAAGGTGTAACCTGGTTTGTTTCAGCCCTGGTGGTTCCAAGTAGTTCAATCTGGGACATATTCAGTAAATAGATAATTGAGTGAGAGTATACGCACCGAGAGAGCGAGAGAGAAAACGCATAATACCAGTAGTTATCCAACCTATATTCATAATTCATTACCGAAAGTATGACATTTCTCTCCAAGATTACACAGATAGTTTAAATCTCATGGGTGCACTTACATTATTTTCTCTACTCACTCTTGTATAAATTATTTTATAAATGCTTAGGTAATCTTATATCCACACTTCCTCTAAAGTTTTGCACAGTATCAGTTTGTTAAACCTCTTGCGATCTACCAGTCATGCAAAATTTATCCAGAATAAAGAGGCTTCAGATTCCATTCCCAGAATATTCAATCATATACATTTTATTTGATATGAAAATATGGTATTTTAATCATAATCGTTAGAGCCGCTTCTGAGAAATCAAGATTTTCGAAAGTTGTATCCATGTAACAGTTTGGGCAGAGAGATTTTCTTAAACACCGTGTTGCACCCTTGGAAGATTTTGAAATTAAATACATGTTTTATTTAACCGGCTTTTCGTTTTTGAGTTATGTTGTTTACACATACACGAAACACACACACACACACACACACACACACACACACACACACACACACACACACACACACACACACACACACACACACTCGCGCGCGTAGATTTTTTCTAGGGTTATTTGTAGTCAGGGGACTTCAAACATGTATTTTCTGTATACAATTTTTGTGTGGAATGTACCATCTTCTACCTACATGGCAGAAAAATTAAAACGTGCTGGTAAATTCAACTCCGCCAATTCATTGAATTTTTGCATAAAAGGATTGCAGTTTTCTAATACTGGAATCACTTTACTTTTTTTGCGCTTGTCTAGGAATTTTAAGACTAAAAGACAAAGACTACACATTTCCGGAACTTGGCATACTTTCAGGAAGGGCTTAAGAAGAATGCTATAGAAGTTTTGATTGGTTATTCGAATTGGACTAATGAGGTGGCGTCATGGTAACGTGCGCAACTCGCATTCGGGAGGTCACCGGTTCGATCACAATAGATATTGAACTCTGATTTGCTTGTGTGTAGTTCCTGTTTTCACTCAGGAGGGCGAGTGATGGGTTGCTCCCTCTAACAGCACGATTTTCTTTCCATCATTGCCCCTTCATATATGGGATCTTTCAACAAGAGTGTGCTTACCTTTAACATGTGATAGCTGCCGTTATTATTGAGTTACAGCAGTCACTTTTCTTCATGTGGTTACAGTTGTTATTGACAAATAGCCATGAAACGTTACAGCATTCAGCAACGCGTAGAAATTCTGAAAAATTATTATCAAAATGGATCATCTGTTCGCCAAAGCTTCTGTGTATTGCCTGAAGTTTGCGGTGTGCATAATCGTCAATGCGAGAGAACGATTCGATAAATTTAAAACAAGTGCTTCTGTCAGCGATCAAAGAACGTCTGTATGTAGTCGACGTAAGCGCTCCAAGGAAAATACAGGCGCCGTTCGTGAGAGTACGCGAGAACGGAAACAAATCAATTGCTCGTCGAGCGCAAGAATTGGGGCATTCGCCAACCGCAACTTAGTGAACTCTGCACCTGGGCATTAAGTTGCACACTTACAAAATTGTGTTAACTCAAGAACTAAAGCCCAATGACCATCTTTCTTTTTTCTGTTTTTTATATTAATTCAGGTGGCTTTAAATAATGTACTTCATATCCTGCAATATTGATATCCAATTTTGGCAAAACTTCACTCCACTTACTAAGGGGACAATCGCCACAAAACTATAAAAACAGAGACATAACGGGGTTTGAGAATACACTAAAACTGTCTGAGATGAGTAAACTGAAAGGATGATAAAGATGTGGAGCGCGAAAACATTCCCCTCAAGCATTTGCTGTTTCATTCCTGACAAATGTTCTGTACCATTCGATTTGTCCCAGATAGCAGCACTATATGCAAAGAACTTGTGGCATGCAAGACAGGACCACTGTAAGCTATGGGCTCTCGGGATTATGATGGATGAGATGTTATGTTGTGTATGGGGAACAACCTATCATAGTTTCGCCTGTCATTTGTTTTTCGCTATGCGATCGATATCTCCGCGTTTTGACATATCATTCATCTCATATTCTCTTAATTTAAAAAAGTAGGTTACGCGAACATCGCGCATATCTGACACTGACGTCTCGATTAGTCTTTCAAAAATATCCCAGTTTTTTTCCTTGCTTTTTTTTTTTTGAATGCAAAAATAATATACGACCTGGAAATGTGGTGCTGAAATGTGGGTAATCCTATTTTGCTTTTCTTTTAATCACATGACGCAATACAGATACCACCCGCCACGCATAAAATGAAGACAGCGGTGTGCGCAGGGTGCGTGATCGACACTGCCGACATAAATACCGCATAATAGTGTTCATAGGAAAAATACTTTATCTGCATTCATTTATTTTATTTCATTTTCTTTCAGCATGTTTTAGAAACTACACTCTGAATTAAGCGTGAGTCAAACCATTCCACCGCCTTTGTTGTTCGCCGGCGTTTGAGACAAACAAAAAAACAAAAAACGCGACATTCAAGTACAGCTGACGTTTTGAAACCGGAAGCGCACGCCGCATTGCTACTGAAAACGAAACCTTCTGGACAGTTCACATATCTTCTGAATGTCATTGTTTGCACTTTCTGCATCATTTTCATCAGCCCTCCTTGCTTTTCCTATTATGGGTAGTAAGTATGGGAAGCACTACATTCCAACCAAAACTTTCACATCGAAATTTTACAGGAAATATATGTTTTGGGACTCCCTGAATCTAGGATTAGGATTTGATTACGGAGGGGATTCGGTACGTAGGCCACCATGTTGAGCCCATTGTTCCTATGTCCTCAAGTGGAGCACCCCCAGGAGAAAGGATGAGGCAAAGGAGACAGAGGGCGGCCGACCCAGAAGCCACGATAGTACAGAGGGCAGGGCCCCTACAATTTATTTGGATAGAGACTTCCCCCGACAGGTCAGGACAACGTACTCGCTCCCCTGCTGCGGGACGGCAACTAGCTCAGCAGCTGAGCCCCAAAGGTCCCTGGCTGGTGATTCCGAAATGGCCCCAGCAGAGGCGCTGAGACCGGCAACCCACCTACCGGAGGAGGAAGTAGTTTACCTCAGAGCATACCATCCTGCCATGCACCGCCGAGACACCCGTCGACACTTCTACCCTGAAAGAGACCACCAGATGAGAGATGATATGAAATGATAATGGAGATGAAATGGAGGAACAGTAAATTTGGGGGATGTAATTAACCTACCCAGCATTCACCTAGCGACCCGGGAAAAACTCCGAAAAAATCCATGGTACAGATAGGTCGGCCACGGGAATCGAACCCGGGCCTCCCGAATGCGGGTCAAAGATGAAACCGCCTCAGTCATCTCGCTCGGTACTTGAATCTAATATAGGCGTTCTTTGAAAAAGATGTGTAGGGCCACGCGCTCGGTTAAACACCAAACTTGGAAATTAACATCTTCAAGGACGTGACACGACGACGTTGAAAAATTCCCCCACTTTAGACGATTGTTTACATGGTACATTTTTAGAAAATGGTCATTTTCTCAAAAAATGGCTCTCAAACTTGATTAAAATCACAGGTTTAAGATTTCATGACGAATGAAACGCAAGTCTTGAATTTTCTGGTAAGTCTCAGAAGTGCTCTTTATATTAAATGACCTTTGCATAGGTGTTAAACTATAAGAGGAGGAAAAAATCTTACTGCAAAAAAAGTAGACCTCACTAAACAATTTGTCTAACACACTTTTTGTGCAGGTAGCCATTTCGGCGATATGCATGTTATTTGTCTGAATTTTCCAATACTTATACGTATTTTCCTCTAATGAGAAGTCTCTTGGGCATGCAAAGAGAACGGAATTTCAAAACCACCATATAGCTATGAAATATTTACCTCAAATTAACATAGTTCTTCGATTTGCGTAAAAGAACAATTATGCCCGATTTCTCCAACAAATGTTAAAATCGACGTTAACAAATTTAACGTAACAATTGTTACAGCGTTAAAATTCTTGCGTTTCACCAAATTGTTTTCTGAAAACGTTAACAAACACGTGTTAATGTCGAGAGACCTGTAAATGTTATAGATACAGAGGGCTGTAGATGGATCGTATTATTTTCTGAACGTACTGCGATGCGCTTTTATTTACACATAGCTGAAAAAATCAGAGGAGAAACCGTGGAACAAATTTCTCATCATTCGCGAAAGAATTGTTAGTTCAATTACTACTAAATATAAGGATATTGTGGAAAATATGAAGACGATTGCGGTAAATGTGAAAGAGAAAGCTGTGACATGGGAAAAGATTGGAAATGAGTTTAATTCGAATGCAAATGTCACGACCAGAAGTACAAAGCAACTTCGTCAGTATTACGTAAGTTTAAAACGAGGTGCGAAGGACAAGTGACCTGAACGTTTCAAGACGGGAGGTGGACAGTGTATTATCCACATAATTCAGTGAATTATAAAATCGCAAAGTTATTAATACCTGAAGCAAAGGCGAGATCGGCATATTCCTTTCGATACATGATACATGTTTGTACTTCCTCACTATCCTTCTTAACATGTTTCGACAGTCTATACCTCTGTAGAAAACTTTCTTCTGATAGCTCCTCAAAAAATTTCTCCTCATAGGCCGTACTCTATTACGAATGCCATTTAGAAGCTCGACATCAACAGCTACGTTCACGGCCACATCTTGACAATGCTACAATATTGTTAACGACTTAACAACAGAAATAAGACTTGTTAGTTTAACAAGAGATTTAACACGAGTGTTAAGCTAACTCTAGTTGGTGAAATGCAATTTTTGTTATAACTATTGCTAAACAGACTAACCGTCGGTTAAGTCTTAACATCTGTTGGTGAAATCGGGCTAAACTGACTGACCTAATTATGAGTCGGGACATAAAGTACCGACGAGATCATAAGTCACCATTATCATCTCTTTGTAGTTAACTGCAAATATGCGAGTTGTTTAAGATTTTACTATCGTACCGGTGTGCTGCACATTGTAGTTCAGTTGGTTGGAATAGCTGCACTGAAACCGAACGGTCCGTTGTTCACACCACAGCTCTGACATTTCATTTTTCAGTCTGATTCTACCTTTTCAATTATCATCCAGATTACACAATACTTTATTCACTTTACGAATGGCAGCGGCAGGTATCTATGGAAGCATGGTGATGCAGTGATAGAGGGGAGCCCAACAAAATTAAAAGCTTGCGCCTTTTTGTAATGCAAATGTTCTCGCCCATCACAATTATTAGCCCTATACAGAACCTCCCTCATCATCACCACCAGTGTCAAAGTCAACTCCACTTCGAATGCTGGCAGTACTGCTGTCTGTGATGCTGTCACGATCCAAATTACCTACATCTCTGACGTCTATCTAGACTTAGTAACAAATCAATATTTAACATTTCTCACTATAATCTAATGTTTTCCACGAATTTCTCTAATAATTTTTGTACAAACTATTGTTTTTTTTTTTTATCTTCTTCATGTTAATTGAGATAAACATTTGAAGCGCACATTTCCTTGTAGCCACACAAGGGAATAAGGAACTACAGATGGCTTACACAACTGGGATACAAACTAGAGCCTGCGGTAGGGATCCTATAGTTATTACAGAACAGCATGTTAGAGCCGAAAAACTGGTTGCTTCCGCCGTGTAAATAGTCCCTTGAAAAAGTACTGCTACTGAGATGTGGAGTCTTGAATTCGTTTTGATAAAGCGCACAAGTGTGTACTAAGCATATTTGAACTATAAAAAAACCATGTACTAATAGATAGTTAAGTTTGTTTGTAATTAAAGTAAATCATGCTGCGCGCGCATATTGAAGCTGAGAGGCGTATCCAGTGGTGAATCATGGTGGAACTGGCGAGTACTGTTAAACTTGCGCCCGGAAAGCCTTTACGAAGTAGTGAAAAGATAATAATATTGAATGTATTTAACAAGTTGAGTGGAACATTTCCAGAACTTGCTATCGATGAAGTGGTGAAGTTGACATTTGAGTTTACCGGTGTATCGGTTTCCAGCATGTATAGTGCACGCAAGGAAAAAAAAAAAACCAAAATTCGGTGAAGTTTCAACTCCCGGCAAGAAGAGACCACGTGCCACATCAGTATTGGATGTTGTCTGTGACGGGTTTGTGAGGTCAGAAATCCGCCGAAAAATTCATCATTTCTTTGTTAACAATTAACCTCCCACCTTAAACAAAGTGGCGCTAGTAGACGCAGCATTCAATGTTGTAACGCATGTGTCCAACATTGTGACATGGAGGGTTTCGAACCAATTTCCAGCTCAGATTAGAGGAATGCACTTGACGTAAGTAGCGGTTAATTTTCATGGATATTAACAGTGTGCTGCGTGATACTTAGCTCAAAAATGTGCCTTTAGTGTCGAAAATTTATATTAACATAGTACTTAACAAAGCGATTAAGCGGTTGGCTTGAATAAATACGTGTTTTGTGTTGAAAATGCATACAGATGTATTTTTATATCTTGTCAGATGAAGAGCGATGCGTAATGGTATCTTGACGAGTCCACTTCAGAACGGTTGCACTGGAGGGGAGGGCAGGTCAGTTGTGTATCAGTTGCGAGCAAGTAAACAAGTGCAGAGCTACTCGGCAATACTACAGCTTGTTTCAAAATGTGCATGCCTCCTGGTTCCAAGAGAACATTTAGAAATGACGCCTACTAGCAGCACATTAGGAAACAAAGTGCTACATTTAAAAACACGAGAAGTAATAAACAATGTCTATTGATTTATAAAAAAGGAACAATGGTCTGAATCTGCTATAAAATTCTGGAAACGGACATCTGAGGCATCAGTTGTGTCTGAAAGCAGTTTAGGTGAGTTATTAAGGGAAGAAAAACCATTGGTGCTAGTGCAACAACGTCCTTCTCTATGCCCAGTAAACAAAGATTAAGAACATGCAGCAAATCTAATTTGGATGTTTTAATTCAGAAGTAATTAGATGAACTTTGAATAATTTTTAAAACACAGAAAAACAAAGACCAACTCTGAAGAAAGTGCTTATGAAGCTTCAAAATTCTACTGACTTCCAAGGCAGTGTCTGAACATTAAGAAGTTCTTTGGAAGCTAGGATTTATATGGGGAAAAACCCACTAAGCGTGACAACAAATTTTAATCGAACATCATACCATACGGGCAAAAAGGCTTAAGTATTTACGAAATATTCAGATATATCGCAGTGAAGTTTATATAGTTCATATGGATGAAACTTATATCAATTCAGCACATACTACACCGTATGCCTGGAGTGAACCTCGTTACAGGGACTCTGCAGCGATGGCGAAAGGCCGACAGTTGGTTATCATGCCTGCTGGAGGAGAACAGGGTTTTGTTCCAAACTATTTAAGATCAAACAAAAGCGAGGAGATCACTACCATCGTAAGAATTACAACTTAGTTTATAAGAGCTGCAATACTGGCTTCGAGAGTGAGATTTGTTTTTAGATAGCTTGTGCACCGTACTCCCCTCTCGTAATCTTACGCGTGTGACGCATTGTGGCGATAGGTGCACTATCCCACCACAGTTGCTATACATCCCTACCGCGCATGATTTCTGTCAAGATAAAATAATACACCTGTATTCATATTATTAATACAAATTAATATTATACTTAACGAAGCGGTAACAGTATTGTCATTCAGAACGCATGTGGACGCGGAGTGATACCGCACTTTTATTCTCTCGCTAAACGACCACCGATAAGACTATTAGACTAAGTTTCTAGAGGAATGAGTAGAGAAATACATGTGAATGTTTTAATGCGTCTAAAATCAGGGGTGTCTTATACTGCTGCTGAGAATGAATGGTGTATGTGTTGCTCACATGCCTCCCTTTTTAAACTGAGATTTAATTTCCCAACGGCTTGCGCGGATTCGAACCACAGCCCTACTGGGAGCTGCACGTACAGCACATAACAGATTCTGCTGCGGGGCGAACACATTAAATGTTAAAATCAGAGTTGCCTCTGCCTGCCTTTTCTAGCTTCATCCATTACTCGGCATGGACTCCAGGGGAACTGACCATGCTGATGGGGTAATCAGTCTAATGCTTCTCCAAGGCCAGCAACTTGCTCTTCAAAAGTTCGTGGTGGTGCCCCCCTGGGCCCACACACCAGCTTTTCGGGGAAACCAAGCTGTAAAACACTACCTGTATCGCTTTATTACGCCTAGATTCCCAAATTATACCGTAGCCTGCACATCTTGGGCTTATCTCTTCACTTCCTCTTCTTTATTTATTTACTTGCACGCTTTCTCTGTCAGGTAGTAAAACCCAATTTTACTCGCTCAGGTCACGGACACCTCTTTTCCGAGAAATACTCAGCACTTTGAGGGAGGGGGGGGGGTTACTTTCACGTAATTTCTCAACCTACTATCGTTATAAAAGCTTATTTTTTTTCTATTTACTTCATATTAATCGAGACAAACATTTGCAGAAATATATTTACTACACATTTCCTTGCAGCTACAAGGGGAATTAAGGAACTCCTAATATAGAGGTCTTAACACCTCAGTACTTCAAGTGGGTACTATCGTGCTGCTCAGAAGGCTACCCTGGCTTTATCTTTGTTAATAGAAACCTCTCAGATAACGCACTGAGTACTCCACGTGGACATGGCATCCGTCATTTGTGATTCCTGCGCATTCCATTGGCTGAATTGATGCGTTTCTTTGCGTTTAGCACACATCTGAAAAGCGCGCCAGTGCCCCTGTCACTTTTTCGAGATTAATCAGTGCATTATCTGAGAGGTTTCTGTTAACAAAGATAAAGCCAGGGTAATCTTTTGAGCAGCACGATAATACCTGTGTCAGACGTCCGTCGAGGAGCACAGGTACCAAGAGAACATCCAGGGTGGGAATCAATACAATAGTTGATATGAGGATGAAGAACTCGATGAAATGAAATGTCGGTGCAGTATTTGAAAGAAAAGGTTATTATGGAGCAGTTGGTGGAGAAGCCGAAGAACACGAAAAAAAAAAAAAAAAAAAAAAAAAATCTGCCCAGACGCTGCTTCGTAAATAGATAATCTCTGGGTCATACCCTATGATCGCTGTAAACAACTGAAAAGCGATAGCGCTTTAAAATCGCAAAGTATTAAAAATTAAAACCAATAATATTATATGTAGGTAAGGGCTGATGCCACAGTCAAGTTATTTGAAATAAATTGGTGCTTTAAAGAAAGGTACATTTTTGTGAGGTTATGCTTTTTGTCTCATATGTTACTACATAAAAAAAAACCACAGCATTTCTTCCGAATAAAGTAACCTTCAGAAAATGAATAATATATATTTTATTTGCCATACATATTTTAAACATACCTAAGGTATTTTATTAAAATACTAAGTTAATACTAAAATTTTCAAAAAAATTTCCACGTAAAGGATAATTTAGGCTGCGAGGACATTTTAAAAGCACTAACTTCGTTCCAAACTAACAGGAAAAGTAGAAACGTTTCCAATAATATAGGGATTAACAAAAACCTTCTTTGGAATCCCAAAAGAAGCCACTATACCAAGTATAGGTCACCATATCTAATAATTTGTCCAAAATAGAACATTTCAGGAGTAATATTCATAAATGTTTAATTTGAATGTAACTTGAATATTGTACTTTCAAACTTATTCATTTAATTGAAAATTAAGTCCTGTAACTAGCCCGCCTTGGTAGCGTGTCTGCATCACGTTCAAGAGGTCCCGAGTTCGAATCTTGGTCAGGGTGAGTTACCTGGGTAAGGTTTTTCCCGGGGTTTTCCCTTATCCTTCAAGACGAATGTCGGATAACTCTAAGCTCCATGGACCCTGGACTCATTTGAGCATCATTTCACCCAATTCATTCACCGTCCGATATAACGTTGGGGCGGACGTAAATTAAAAAAAAAGGTCCGGTAGCTATCTGCCCTATAGTCCTGTATCTGTAGCTATCGCTCCTTTATGTCGTTTTTTCAAATCATTAGTTCCTTTTTGAGATATTTTTAGGTGTTTTGAAAGGTCTTTTTTAGACCATTTATAGGCCCTCGACTTCCTAACCCTAATTATAACTATGAAATAAATATGAAATAACCAGTTCAATTCCATTGTTCAGTTTGAGTTGCAGACCTTGTCGATACAGACGCAGCGTTGCAATATTCAGTGCCTACAGCTGGTCGTAAAGAAGTTTTATGTCAGGCAGGTGGATCCTTCACCGCTCTCATTCGTTCCACTGTAGAGCAACACCGTGAACGAAACCAGCAAATTAAGATGGTACATGCACCCGATAGTAACCGGGAGGTGTTCGTCATTTTGAATCCCCAGGGTGTCTTCGTATCTGATACGACATAGAGCCGCTTGCGATCTTCGGGCATTTATATGGTAATCACTGGTATATCCTATAGGCGAGATGATGAATAGGCCTCGACCAAAACCCCCGCACGTGTTCCTTGTAAAGAATGATAAAGGCACAGGTGCTCTCTACACACAAAAGCCTTTGGATGTAGATGTTTGAAGGCCAGGAGTGCAGCATATTTCAGTCATTTCAAATGTTTGCAATAAAAGCTGTATACTTTCATAACCCTTATAGCTACTGGCTTTGGGATCCAAAAAGAAATACATAAACCTGCAAAATAACATACTTTTAGTGAGCTATTCAGTGCTTTAGTAGCTGAACTTCTTTTCGGAATTTGAAAAAAGGGCTGGATGAGTCACATGACCTTTATTACTGATGTTTAATTTTTAGCATATAGCTTTTACAAACTTTCTTTCGACAGCTTTTCTATTCACTCCATTGAAACAGAAATTGCAGTTAAATAAACTGAGACTTATAATAAAAGGGTTTTGGGTTTGGCAGTTAATTGAAAACAGTTTGACTTCGGGTAAAATGTCATTATTAGCGAGGGTAGTTTCAGGCAGTTTCGAAGAAATATAGGTTACAAAGTTACTTTCCAAAGTTGCCAGATTAGGTATGACAGACTAGCTTGGAATTCTTGCAATATGCCAGAGTATTTATTAAAAAATTATAGACTTTAGGATAGAAAGCAGAAAATTTCAGTAATGTAGGAATGAAGCGGCAGTATCGTATTAGGAGTTAGTAGTGGGGGTCTCAGAGTGTAACGGTTGTTTTAGTTTAGGCCCCGAGAGTTGAACAGTGTTTAAATATATGGTTTAAGAATCGATATGGACATGTTAAAATGAATAAGAAATTAAATTGTTAACATTCAGTAGGTCATGAGATGACGCAATATGTAAGTGATACGATTGGTAGTGACGTGGACCAGTAAAAATTAAATTTGATTGGTAGTGATGGCAACGAGGGAAGGCAAAATCAATAATTTTGGTAAAACAGCTAGGAAAGAAAGCGTCTTTTGGTGGAAGAACGTTAAGGTGAACAGAGGTAAGTTCAGTGCCACGACGAAATCTTGTAAAAGAGTTAACATCAGTTTTCTGTTTATTGTGATCAAGGTATACAATATTATTGTCAAGTTTTATACGAAAAATCGTATAAATAATACAAATTAAATTGCACATCTTGATCTTTTTAAAATAAAAAGAATTTACTGGTATTGAAGTTTATTTAGAAAATTTATCCCTTCACTCGCGACCACATCTGAAAATTCAAGAGTTCTCATAGCTCAGACTGAAGCAGATCCGAAGATATTTTAGATATATCCATATATCAGAGTGCCTGATTGGTCCAAGAAGGATTAGCAACTCGTGACTTCATCATCACCATCCAGGAGGGTTGAATACAACCCACAACCCCAGTCACAACGCGGAACGACATCAGGTGAGAATAATCCTGTTCCACGTGATCACCGCAGACTCCAAGAACACATCATCCAATCAGCACCAAAACTCCTGCTACAAGAGTCTTAGCAAAAGATGAGGTTACTAGGAGAATTTTGGTAACTGAGTAGGACATTCTGACAGAATACGGCGCCGATGAAAAAAGAAATAGCTGAATGAGGGCTATTTCCTGCATCAATGATAGAATCACGTGTTACCGTGTAGTACTAAGATTCAACTACGTTAACACCATAATTAACTTTCAAAAATAGATTCTAGTGTCATCCTTACTTATACACTCACGCATACCCTGAGATAGGACTCTGCCTGAGATTGAAGCACGGTCACCGTGGATGTTATGTAACAGTCGTTTGAGTAACTTGATGTGAGTGTTTTTATGAAAATGGACCAAATCGAGTATCGAGCTGCCATTATTTATTTTTGAAAGGCAATACGCCCACGTAAATCAAAGATAAGTTGGATTCTGTGTATGGGGACACTGCACCATCATTTACCACAGCGAAATGTTCTGCTGCTGAATTTAAACGTGGCTGTAAGAACTTGTGAGACAATGAACGTTCGGGACGTCCAAAAACTACAACTACCGACGAAACCATCGCCAAAGTTCACCAAATGGTGTTAGATGACCGTCGAATTAAAGTGAGAGAGATAGCAGAGGCAATAAACCTATCAAAAGAACGTGCTTGTCACATATTAAATCAACATTTAGACAAGAGAAAGCTGTCCTCACGTTGGGTGCCGCGTTTGCTCACATTAGGCCAAAAACGCGTTCGAATGAACATTTCCAACGCTCTATTGGCGTAGTTTAGGCACAATAAATCCGAGTTTTGGCGCCGATTAATTACTGTAGATGAAACTTGGATACACCATTATACGCCCGAACCGGCTGGCAACCGGCTCCAAAAAGAGCAAAAACTATTTTCTTCGGCTGGGAAAGTGATGGCGACTGTTTTTGGGGTAGTCATGGAGTTATTTTAATCGATTATCTTCAAAAAGGAAAAACCATTACAGGAGCATACTACGCATCATTACCTGACAAGCTGAAGGCAGAACTTGCGGAAAAACGGCCACATTTGTAGAAAAAGAATATCCTGTTTCTCACACCTCAGCTCTTGTAATGGTGAAAACCGACGAATTAAGGTTTAACTGCTTGACTTACCATATCTAACTCCAAGCGACTTCTTTTTGTTCCCTCATCTGAAAATTGCGCTCGGGGACAGAGATTTTCGTCAAATGAAGAGGCAATCACCTTCGTGAACAATTGTTTTGCAGAGGAAAACGCCGAGTACTATTTGAACGGGTTACAGAGATGGGAGCATCACTGGGAGAAGTGTGTACAGTTACAAGGAAACTATGCTGAAAAATTCTGGAAAAATGTCTTGTATCTTTATTAGGTCTTTTCAGACCACCCTCATAAAGCATGACTCGAGATAAAACGTATGCTATACACAGCTGACGTAACATATACCTCACCGACAAGCAAATAAACTTTAGCAAAACATTTACTTGTATTCTGTACCGCATTGCAGCAGGCTAAAGGATGGGCCCCTTGGAAATATTTAATTGGACGACTATAATAAATGCATAATGAGATCATTTTGAATGTGGAAGGCTTCCCGTGCGTGCCAAACAAAATATGACGCCACTAGATTTTGTAGCAGCTACTGAACTGTTTTAATGATGCTCATTTTTTAAATCCTCAATATCCAGACTTTATTGGACACCGCTGTTGAACAACGGTCTCCTGTGCTGATTTACGATAGTTCTATTTCAATACGGGCCTCCGCATGTTGGCTAATAAATCGATATTCGTTGCATCACAAATGTACATACTTTTCATTTAATTATGATTTATAATAGCAATTTAGAGGTTTCCTATACATCAGTTAAAGTAATTAATACCATCCTGCAACATAGTTCAATATATTAAGTTGGCACTTATTCAAGGATTACAGATAAACTATTAAAATCCAAATTCTGACTGGGAAAGTAAATTCAATAATAAATCGAAAACTAATCTTTCTTTATCCTTAAGAGTCAAATGGTGCTTACTATATTATTTAGTTTGACAATGCAGTCTTTCTTATGCATTACGTTATATCGTGGATGAAATGGTTCTAGAGCGAGACATTTTCAGAACTTTTAAATTGTTATATTGTCTACTTCCCAAAGCTTTTCCGTCTTTATTCTGGTCAAAAGATTATTTGATTTAGTCTAATCATTCTCTTTTTAAGATAAATTTATTTAATGTCACCTAACAACAGTGGTCTTATAGCGACAACTATAAGATGGTAAAACAAATTTTGTATACAGTTGGTCAGTACAATTAACATCTTAGAAACTATTAGGTTACGGTACAGTTTAAAAGTTCACATAAACTATACATTCATAAAGAACTGAAGAATGGATATTACACATCACTATGTTCATACTTGTTATGTATTACTTATTAATTATAGTTATTCTCACTTCACAGAATACACCGAAACCAGGTAACACTGAATAGATTTTCATATTGAAGAAGTTAATTTACAGTCATGTAGAGCATGAAGATATGTAGGAATTTTAGGAAGAGTCCTATAGGTTGAGTAGCGGGTACATTCATTTACAATATGATTTACTGATAATGGTTTGATAATGCATGTACTTCACCCGCAACGTGTGTTAACTGCAGTGGTAATCATTCATCGAACTCAAGAGAATGTCCCCGTTTTATGGAGGAAAAGGCGATCCAAGAGATCCGGGTAAGAGAGAGGGTGTCCTTCGTGGAAGACCGGATACTCTTGCGCATTCGTCAGCCTTCTGTACCTAGGACCGTTACTTATAGTGCAGTTGCAGCTAAGCCGGTACCTAAACGTGAAATCGCAAAACAAACTAGCGACATAAACGGGGCAGTAATGTCCGAAAGAACAATTACACCCAAATCACAGCCAAAGCAGCAGACACCAGCACGAACAGTGAGTGCACCTGCTATGAAGAATGTTGCAGCCAAGTCACCGCAGAAAGCATCACCTCAAGAATATGTGAACCAGTAATTTATAATGCATCGCCCAGAACGTTCAAGACCTCATATGAAAGAACTGACTTTCTCAGGGAAAATAAGGCTAGTACCAAGCAAAAGGAGCGCAAAAGTCCATGACCATCTCCTCCGAGAACATCTGCGGAATCATCTGGAGAGGACGCAGATCGACGGCTCTCATCTTCGCCGATCGCACTTTCCCATCGTTTCGAGCGACTCGAAACGAAATTACCAATAGGAAAGCGGTCTTCCTCAATTGAGGATGTGGAGCAGGTAAATCCTGTCCTCACTGCCAAAACGACAGTGAGTAAACGGCAGGACAAACCTGCTGAAAATAGTAGCCCGGCCCCTAAGAAAAAGAACAAACTGATTCGACCATCACTGGGCAGGTAGTTTGTTTTGATAACATGTTAATATTGAAAACGGCTTTTTTATGTCTTTTGGTATTTTATGCTTAATTATAGTTTTTATCGTTTTTTCATTTGGATGTATTTATTTTATTGACATTTTGTTTCGATTTTTTTTCTTTTTTGAGTAATTTATATCTGGCTATAGCCATGAACCAAGTAGCTGAACGCCCCATATATACAAATCATCATCACGATCACGATCATCATCATCACTGATAATGGTTGGTTGCATGGTTCACAGTGTGGAGCTAATCATGTGTAAGCTTTGCATGTCCAATTCTAAGTCTGGAGAGTAATATTTGTTGTTTTCGACTTAAGACACTGAGTAGGAGATGTGTTTACTTTACTATGTACATTAGTTTCTAGCCAATGATGTTTCCATTCTTGAATTATTTTCTTTCTGATATGGCTTATAACATCTTCATGTGGAATAGGTATTGGAGGGTATACCGGTGGTTGTTAGCAGCTTCACCGGCCTTTTGATTTCCGGCTATTCCTTGGTGGAATGGTATCCACGTCAACAGTATTTCTTTGTTATCTAGAATAAGTTTATTGTACAAATTTTGGATATATTTGTTTATCAATTTAGTGGACGACAAATCTTGGAGGGGCAATAAAGCACTGGAGGAATCTGAGTAAATCGCATATTTTGGGTGCACTGCAGATTGCATCACTTCTAGGGACTTTTTCATTACATATAATTCACTAGAGAATATTGTGTAGAATTCTGGTAGTTTATATAGCATTGTAACTTCTTGGGATACAACAGCACAGCCATTTCCAAACTGAGAATAGGAACCGTTAGTATAAATTTCCATATAGCCAGGATAGTGTGCATTTATGGTTTCTGGTACACTGTTCTGTCCACTTGAGCTTCAATATATTCAGACATTTCTAAGTTTATCTTTAGAACTGAAAGCCTCCAGGGAGGAATTTCATTTTTACTAGTGCTGCATATTAGCGAGGGAAGTTCTAGTCTAAGTTGTTTCAAGTAACAGGAAATTCTAATCATTCTTTTATCCTTATAGAAGAATACAGTTTATTCAACTGTTCCGGTTAGCCTTTTTAAAGCTAGGTAGAAATAATTAGCTATTTGTTATTGTAGCCCTCTCGTAATTTATTGCAACGGTCACATAGATAGCCTTTTAACTTTGGAATATATTTTAATTCCTATAAACCTGTTGTTAGATTCTGGATTTTATACCTTACACACTTCCAGAACCTAGGGCAAATGTGGGATAATCTCAAAGGAAATATCCTATATACAGCAGAACATCGAACCCAGGGTCCATCACACAGCTGGCAGGTACTACACCGACTGAGATGCGAGGAGAGCCTCCAAATGTACATTCAAATAGCGTAAATTTTCAATGGAATTACATGTGTTCTAAAAATAATCTATTTTAAGTTCTGATTTTAGTTTATTTAGTTTTTAGTTTATTATTACTGCTTTCTTATTCCGACTGTTGGTAGAATCGGTTAGTATTGCATAATACTTTTCACGGAATCTACACTCCTGGAAATTGAAATAAGAACACCGTGAATTCATTGTCCCAGGAAGGGGAAACTTTATTGACACATTCCTGGGGTCAGATACATCACATGATCACAATGACAGAACCATAGGCACATAGACACAGGCAACAGAGCATGCACAATATCGGCACTACTACCGTGTATATCCACCTTTCGCAGCAATGCAGGCTGCTATTCTCCCATGGAGACGATCGTAGAGATGCTGGATGTAGTCCTGTGGAATGGCTTGCCATGCCATTTCCAGCTGGCGCCTCAGTTGGACCAGCGTTCGTGCTGGACATCCAGACCGCCTGAGACGACGTTTCATCCAGTCTCAAACATGCTCAATGGGGGACAGATCCGGAGATCTTGCTGGCCAGGGTGGTTGACTTACTCCTTCTAGAGCACGTTGGGTGGCACAGGATACATGCGGACGTGCATTGTCCTGTTGGAACAGCAAGTTCCCTTGCCGGTCTAGGAATGATAGAACGATGGGTTCGATGACGGTTTGGATGTACCGTGCACTATTCAGTGTCCCCTCGACGATCACCAGAGGTGTACGGCCAGTGTAGGAGATCGCTCCCCACACCATGATTCCGGGTGTTGGCCCTGTGTGCCTCGGTCGTATGCAGTCCTGATTGTGGCGCTCACATGCACGGCGCCAAACACGCATACGACCATCATTGGCACCAAGGCAGAAGCGACTCTCATCGCTGAAGACGACACGTCTCCATTCGTCCCTCCATTCACGCCTGTCGCGACACCACTGGAGGCGGGCTGACGATGTTGGGGCGTGAGCGGAAGACGGCCTAACTGTGCGCGGGACCGTAGCCCAGCTTCATGGAGACGGGTGCGAATGGTCCTCGCCGATACCCCAGGAGCACCAGTGTCCCTAATTTGCTGGGAAGTGGCGGTGCGGTCCCCTACGGCACTGCGTAGGATCCGACGGTCTTGGCGCGCATCCGTGCGTCGCTGCGGTCCGGTCCCAGGTCGACGGGCACGTGCACCTTCCACAGACCACTGGCGACAACATCGATGTACAGTGGAGACTTCACGCCCCACGTGTTGAGCAATTCGGCGGTACGTCCACCCGGCCTCCCACATGCCCACTATACGCCCTCGCTCAAAGTCTGTCAACTGCACATACGGTTCACGTCCACGCTGTCGCGGCATGCTACCAGTGTTAAAGACTGCGATGGAGCTCCGTATGCCACGGCACACTGGCTGACACTGACGGCGGCGGTGCCCAAACGCTGCGCATCTAGCGCAATTCGACGGCCAACACTGCGGTTCCTGGTGTGTCCGCTGTGCCGTGCGTGTGATCATTGCTTGTACAGCCCTCTCGCAGTGTCCATAGCAAGCATGATGGGTCTGACACACCGGCGTCAATGTGTTCTTATTTCCATTTCCAGGAGTGTATTATAGAATGTTTGTCATATATCCCATTACAGATTACGAGTTTTCATCTAATAAACTGTGAACTTTTGTGAAATTAACTATGAAAAAAAATCTCATATGTGTTCTCGCATGATTTTCTGTATTCACTCTTGTACAAACTATATTTTAAAAAGCGTATTCTTTTAACTACTTCGTAATAATCAAAATAAACTTTACAGAAATGATTTTACTTCCTTTGGGATTGGGAGAACACAGTGAGCTTTAAATGCTAGTCAAATCTTTGAAGAGCTGATTGTTATGCGATGGCTTTAACATTACTTTGTCTTCCCACGGCCAAGACATGAAAAAACGAACAAGGACTTTCTGTCTGAGAAAAGTATTTGAAAACTCCAATAACAAGGGATGTGTCAAAAATGGTCAACTTCACAAAAAAAAAAAAAAAAAAAAAAAAAATGGTGTGTTTTAGCTACGTCTAAACTTTTTTGCTTGTATTGTTTGTCTATCTGTCTATCTCATACCAGTTATGCAAAAGTCATCCAGAATGAAGAGCACTTCTGAAGACATTCCGAAAACTAAAAATATATATTAATTTGTCACAAAAATATTTCAAATATAATAGTACGATCCATATAAACCTGAACCATTGCAATAGGCTATAACTTTTGAACCAATAATAGGACACACGTGCAACTTTGGGAGAATATAATACACAATTCGGAGATTACATTACATTATTTACATCTAAGAGAAAATGTTGGAAGTGTCTTCCACCAGCATCTATACATGTTTGCACTCGTCTCACCATATTCTCTGAAGTTTTACGGAGATGATATCGAATTGAGAGGTTATTTCCAGCAAGATGGAGCAACATACCATACATCTAATGACACCAGGGAACTTGTAACCAGTTTCTTTGACAATCGAATAATCTCAAAAGGTATCTGGCCCCCCAGATCCACTGACCTAACTTCACCGGAATTTTTCTTCTGGAGGTATTTAAAAAATAGAGTGTACAAGAATAGGCCACGGACAATTGATGTTCTTAAGGAATCCATTCGAACCGAAATATGTAACATATGTAAAACTTCAGAGAATATGGTGCGACGAGAGCAAACATATATAGATGCTGGTGGAGGATACTTCCAACATTTTCTCTGAGATGTAAATAGTGTAATGTAATCTCCCAATTGTGTATTATATTCTTCCTAAGTTGTACATGTGTCCTATTATTGGTTCAAAAGTTATGACCTATTGAAATTGTTCAGGTTTATATGGATCGCACTGTATATTTTAATCTAATTCATTAGAACCATTTTTGAGAAAATCAAACAGTTCGAAAAATGTTATATATAAAAGGTAGGTTGGGATGGGGCGATTTTCTTGAAAATACTCGTGATGCATACTTGAAAGATGCTGTACAGAAATATAAAGTTAGGTATCTAACCGACTTTTCGTTTATGAATTGTGTTGTTAAAAAAACCACTAACAGAGAACATCTTTTTCTAAAAATGCTTTTTTTATTCTTCAGGGAAGTCAAAAGCACGTACAGCAGAGAAAGTAAACAAATCTAACATGAGTTACGTGGATAAAAATAATATTTTAATGATCTCTGTAAAATAGAAAGTATACAATAAACACATTCTGTTGTGCATAGAAAGTACCACATCAGGTATTTTTGTTAGGTATAGCATGTTTGTTTAAGACAATTTACATAATTAGGGCAATTTCATCACACAACTTCAAAATGAGTGTCTAAAACTTAGGCTTGATGGGTGACTTTCTAACTAGTATTACTTTAGGCGCAAGCAACGGAAGCTTACGGGACCAGATTTACGTCATCTGTGTTTCATAAAAGGGTAATGATTTATGGGCATTCTCAGAAATATATTTTACATGATTAGCTTTGCCGAGATATTTAGTTGCTAGGCGAACAGTAAAAGATTAAACAACTTTTGTGGGACGGACACCTTGGCTGTAACGTAATATCGTCATACAGGAAATTATACATGAGGTTTACCTCTACAGGGTCTACACAATTGGCTCCCGCATTCTGCATGAAAATGACAGGGAAACCTACCCAAAGGATACAGGCCCATGTCTACGTCTTCCAAATACGCTTTGGGTCAAACGCTATGCTAGCAGATTCACCATCAACTTGCTGCCGATGTTTTTAGTATTGGTTAAACTAAGAAAGCAACAAAACTATCCTTCTACAACGTATAAATACATAGGTGGAACAGCTATTGCATTGTACCCAAAAATTCAATTTCATTGGAAATATACGTTTCCAGATTTTCCGAATTAAAAAAAAAAAAACAGTATTTTTAGAAAGTGTGCATGTGTATGTGTGTGTGTGTGTGTGTGTGTGTGTGTGTGTGTGTGTGTGTGTGTGTGTGTGTGTGTGTGTGAACAGCATAACTCAAAAGCGAAACGCGGTATTTAAGTACAGCATCTTAAAGGATGCAATATTAAGATTTTCAAGAAAACACTCCCAACACTGACGACCCTGAAGATTTTCTCAAAAATCACCAACGATTCTGATTAAAATACCATACGTTTTAGATATTTGCCTGACAAATGAGTTGTATATCTTCAGTTTTCTGGGGATGCTCTCAGACGTCATCTTCATTCTGAATTAATATTGCATAACTGGTAAACCGTAAAAGTTTGACAAAATCTTACTGCACAAAAAATGCAGGTCAGTTAAAACATAATTTATGTTAAATAGTCTTTATACTACATGGCAAAGCGAAAAGACGTTTTGACAAAAATGCGCAACACAGAGATGTTTACCTCAGCTTATCGCACATACACGATGAGTCCAGTGTACTACATGGCAAAGCGAGAAAGCGTATCGGGAAAAATTCGCAGCACAGAGATGTTTACCTCAGCTTATCGCACATACACGGCGAGTCCAATGTATGATACTCTGTTCAGATGTAATCATGTCTTCTGGACTGCAATGTGTCATATATCGGCAGGCGCGAGAAAACATATCATATAGACACTCGTAGCTTCCAATCGCTCTATTTATGTTTCGCTACTTACTGTACATGAACTTATGACCATAACTCCTTGTACCTATGTACGAGAAAAATAGCAACAAGATAGTTTGTGCAAATGTTTATCTCGAGTAGAGTAAGTATATCATCTCAGATTTTTAGAGAGAGAGAGAGAGAGAGAGAGAGAGAGAGAGAGAGAGAGAGAGAGAGAGAGAGAGAGAGAGAGAGAGAGAGAGAGAGAAAAGTCCGTATGTGCTCGATATTTTCATAACATCAATGTATAATTAAATTAAATATTCTGGGAAAAGCCTCAAGTCATCCTCACTGTGAGTGACTTACACAACTGGTAAATAGGCAATATCTTACTGCATACTGTCACGAGGCATTGTTGCGACTGGCACGTCCGGCGAGTGCAAAGGAACAGACAGTGCAGCGCGGAGATAAGAACTTGCCGAAACAGAAAAAGAAAGAGAGATAGCTGACTGGAAGGTTCACTTTCTTGATTGTTAAGAACATTCCACTCATTTCTAGAACAATGAGTAGAGGTATAAAAGGAAGCCGCGGTCAGGCTTCTGTCAGGGACAGCCGTAATTGGACTCGATAATTGTGTGCGTGCAGCAGTGATTTGAAAGTGAACTCTTGTTTATTTTACATTTGCAGAAGCCACGAGAGATTGTGTTGGTGTATGTTACGTCATTGTGCTCCCAAGGGTGCACGAACTGTCTTTCTACGGAAATAAACAGCATTTTCGAATTTTAGCAACCTGGACTTTTAATTCTACCAACCCACAAAGTCACGATACCAAAACGTGCCAATTTCATTAATATACCAACACATATAAAAATATTATTGTTTAAATTGTATTAACGTCTGTACTAATAATAATTCATTTAAATAAAATATATTCCGATGCCACAGATGGGAATCAGACCCAGGACACCTGTGTGGACAGGCCAAAACGCTAACCACTTGACTACAGCGGCAAGTGCAAAGGCTGCAGTTTAGAATCCTATTTATCATGCAAGTTTGCCTTTCACAATTCCCAAGTAGAATCAACAGATCTCAAATAAACCTGTTAACAGGCACACTGGCGGACATTGTAGATTAAGGAAACATCTGCATAGAATGAAACTCTTCAAAGAAGAACTAATATGTAATGTGTAATGAAGAGGAAGAGACAGCCGCGAATGTGAAGCTTTGGTTAGGAAAAGGTTTGAATCACTGGACTTAATAAACTCAGAAGATGAGCTTTCAAATTAATTTGGTCAATAACCTACTGTCTCTCATTAGAGGTACAGGGCTGTTTAAAACTGTAAAGTCATGAGGTAATATAACAGACCTTTAGGTATCAGTGCTAGGGCATAAAATCCGGCTCCTCTTTTATAATAAGTCAACTCCACTTACCCTGGCCGTAAGGGCAGCTCCTTTTTGCGCCGTTGAAGCTCCGCCATGTAGGCTGACATTCGCTCGTTGGATGTAAGCAGATTCTTGGCCGCCTCGAGGGTTTGCGTCTGATGCCGACAAGCCGCCAGCAGTTTTGTTGTGCCTTCGCGCATCTTGATCTCCAAGTCGATCTTCTGCTCCAGATCATACTCCTGCAAGCAAATAAGTACAACTGTTAGGCCCCGAGGAAATAGCGTGTATCACTTTGGGGAAACAATGACAGTGTCATAGCCAAACTAAAGTACTGCCAACTTTATAATGGAAATTATTAGTTTGGAGCAAATTTATATAATTTTGTAAATATTGTATTAAATATACAGCTTACCCGCGCTAAACATCTATATAGGAAGATGTGTTGTAAAACTGACAGTTAAAAAGTGTTCAGCACTAATGTAATAAATTTAAAAAAGGCTCTGTAGCGTAGGTGTTAGCGTGTCTCTTCATATTCAAGAGGTCCCGAATTCGAATCTCGATTAGGGTGAGTTACCTGGATAAGGTCTTTTTCTGTGGTTTTCCCTTTTCCTGGTAGATAAATGTTAGGTAACTCTAGGCCCCATCGACCCCTGCTTTAATTTGAGCATCATTCATCCATTTCATTCACCGTTCGTTATGACTGAACGTTGGAGGAACGTTAATTTTAAAAAATGCTATGCAGATGATGCAATAAATCTACACAGCCATTTAAACGCAATGGTCTGCATGCCTAAAGGATAAGACCTGCATCACCAACGAACAGCTAAAGTTTACACCAACTACGATCATATCTTTATCTGGATATCTTCTTAGGAATAATTTTTGGTGTTGGTGTCCACGAAGAGCAGGAATATAATCAGAGAGCACTATAATGGAGGAAATGTATCACAGATACATTAATGCAAACGTACCACAGATACATGTGGGAATTAATGGTGATACTGCAATACGAGGACACTAACAATGCTAGAGAAAATGTATACTTTTTAGCTTTGGATGCAGGGTAACAACCACATAGCATAACGTTACTACTCCACGTGAGTGGAGCACTCAGCATGAGTATGTCCTTTTTTTTAAAGGACTTATTTAAGGTCGCTTCAACTTCCTAGGTCATATCACGACCATCTGAACAATATAGTACAATAATTTATAAAAATACATTAAATACACAGGTTTACAATCAGACATATAAAATTACATATTAATTACATTAATTAGGAAAACAATTTACGTTAAATACAGATTACTAAAAACAAAACAAGAACATACTCATAGAGTAACAAAAGTATTTTGGAAGAAGAATTATCATTACTTGTACACCATTGTGTTGATTATAGATTACAATTAAATAGAATATAGTGTACATATATTTATATTAATTTCCAAATGTAAATATCCTTTAGGTAAGTAAAAAGCTTGCAGCGTAGTCTGAAGCTGTTTAGCAGTGTGGAGATATCCTGTAGGATACCATGTTGTTTTCTACTTCTTTCGAATTGATTGCATTCTATGAGAACGTGGTAGATGGTAAGGTTACAGGTAGGCTGCGGCTGTCCTGAGAGGTGATATGAATGAGTGAAGCTGGAGTGACCAATTCGTAGACGGATGAGGATTACTTGTTCCTTTCTAGCGAGCGACTTGGTTGTGTGGAGAGCCGTGGATCCTTTTCGTACTTGATGTAATTTTCCTGGATGTTGTTGATTCCATTCAGATTTCCACTTTTGTACTGGTATTTTGGAGACATAATTTATAACATCTGAGTATGCAATTTGGACGTTCCTTTGTTGGTGTAATGATGTGGCATCTTTAGCAGCTTAGTCCGCCCTTTCATTCCCTGTTATTCCTTGATGGGGAGGAATCCAAATGAAAACCACATCTTTACCAGCGTCGGTGATGCTATTGATTAGTGTCTGTGTGTCCTGTACTAATTTGTTGTCTGTAGTATAGTTGTTCATGGTCTACAAGGTACTCAGTGAGTCAGAGCATATTGCATAGAAGTTGTGGTGAGGCATGTCTTGGATATATATGATTTGCTGTTACTTTGAATTCTTAAATGATAATGATGCTATGGCGCTATAGATGCGAATTTGGGCCTACCAACCCGACTGTCAGCCTCACGCCTAATTACGTACAGCAGAAGTGCACGATCATCCAACCGATAGAAGGCAAACATCACACTTCCTCCAGTTGGCCAGTTGGAACGTGAGACCAAACCCGCTGCCTATCGCAGCTCCTCACCTTCCTCGCGATACTGAATGCGTACCGTCACACACCCAGGATTTCAAATCTGTCTGTAACCTTATGGATGGAATCGATCTTGAGTGCATTCCATGGGCGGAAATCAAATCCCCACGTTCTAGCCCACAGCGCTGGACTAAAGTGAAAAAGCCCTTTTAAACGAAGAGCATGGAATTTCAGCCATCACAAAATGGCACACTTCTTTTACAAATCTACCACTTCAGTCCACAACTTTTGATGAAATGTATAATAAAAGTTTCCCAATTATAAGAAAAGTGTTTACTGATTAGAGAAAGATGCGTGAATATCAATGAATACACAGAAAGATTTATAATTGAGGAAAATATCGCCTATGGTGATAAGATTAAAACATTAATGTTGAAGTAATTCGTTGCAATTAATTCTAGCGTTATTTCTAGACAAGCTCGACTGAGGATAAATAATGAAATCCTTCAAGTGTCAGTAGAAGGGTGAATGAATTGGAAACAAAGAAAAGAGGTTTCCTGTTGCCTCTGCTCTGTTGGTGCTCATATTTGCGTTCTGCTACAGATAATAACAAGCCTCAATTTATTGTATGTGGAAGCGAAGACAGAAGAATACCTCTATATGGGAGTATCCGGTCCGAAAAAGCGGCGAGCCCAAAACTCAACTATTGGGAACAGTAGGAACAAAAGCTGGGTGTGTCGCTTAGCAAAAACAGCGGTCTCTTTATTTCCCGCTTTGATAACCCGCCTTTTGTGTTCACAGTGAACAAGGATGGAATCTAGTTACAGATATGCGATCACATATTCGTAATTTGAAGATTTGCACATGACGAATCCTTTTGCGATAAATTCGTACGTTCTTAAAAAGCATGCTATGAAGGTATTGAGACTTTAGTTCAAATTTCTCTGCAACCCCTAAACTTCTTAGTCACTTGGTTAATGTCATCTATAGGCTGTTAACGCTGGCCGAAAGAGGTTAGTTTATTTCTGTTTTTCTTTTTGCATAGGAGTTGAAAACTCATGTGAATCCAATATTCTTGGCAACTGAGCCCCTCAGCAATGCATGTAACCATGGTTTAAATCACAAGAAAGGTAGAAAGGATAAGTTTTCATTATTCAAATACGAAATTACAATTACTCAGGATATTATTTGACAGCTCCTATTTGTGTACTGAAGTAATGACTTTAAACCGATTACAAAAGTTACCATTTAGAAATTCGGAAACAAATATATGGGCATTTTATGATGTCGTTTGTCTGCTGGCATGCAAGCTAACTTAATTGAATGTTGACATGTCTCTTACAGAGTGCAAGACTGCACCAGGCTATATACAACTCTATGGTCAAGAACCAGTTTTTTGTTAATGTATTCGCAAGAAAGGGTCCAGATATAAACAACACACACTGAAAGTAACAGCTCCTCCATGTCAAGCGTGGAGAATGTGCATTCTCTGGCCGTAATTTCCTGTATTAAGTGGTTACAGAATATTTGCAAGGAAGAACACTTGGTTTGGAGGCTTTGCCCTCCTCCTCGGCACATGTGCTCTCTGTCTGACAACATGCGTGTCGAGGCGCCAACTCTCTAATGTCTGTTACGATTCGCCTATCGAGTGTCTCCTGTCTTAGCAATTTGTAGTTGCCGCTTGACAACCAATCTGGGGTTTTATACACTTGTCATTTTGGGTAAAGTGTAGCGTTGGTGAAATGCTCTTGGCAGACCAACTTGTCTAAATATAGCTTTGTGATATGTCCCAGTTCTGTTATTTGAGATCGTTCATAATCTCAACAGCTGGAAGCTATTTCCTGTCGCTAGCAACCTATTCATAATAAGAGTGATTACAGTTTAAAAATATTATCGAGGGTTCAACGATTTTCTCATTTACGGCTTACAACACACCCACATTTAAAAATAAACTTATATGACACTTTTGGTTTTTCACACTGTCACATTTGAGTAAATCGTCTTAACTTCTACCTTCATCTATTAAATTATTGGCAGAAATTTATAAATTGCAGTATTGGACACTCATAATCGAAAGTCTATTCTAAAATTAAGACTTTATAAGCGCATTTATTGGATATATTATTCGTTTTATTCGTGAAATAGTAAAGATAAAAATAAATCAACTCGAGCTGCTGCAGTTTTTATCATTATGTATTACAATGAATACGTCATCACATAAATACCTATTTTTTTCTGTTATCAATCACCATTTGCTTGAATAAAATACCAAATACTTTTAACTTCTATTTCACCGCGTGTAGGCTAAGGTTTGGATAAGTAAAAGCAGACTGAAAAATGCAATGCCAAAGCCGGGATTTGAACCACTACGGTTGCTCTTTACCATTGAGCTACCGGACGGTGACCGGGAGATCCGTGGTTCAAAACCCAGCTATGGCATCGAATTCTTCAAACTTGGTTAGGTGTATTTTTTAAATAAGAAATGAGAAAAACGAACACAATATGAAAAAAGGTGACGCGTTCTATTTACTCTCATACTCTTATCAGGCTTCTACACTATTTCAATGCCCTTTACCTGGAACATCTTTTGTAATGTATGAGTCTCTCAAGAATGGCTCAAATGATTTTGATTAAAATAACATATATAATTACGTGACAAATAAAATACTTATTTTAAATGTTCTGGGGATGGTTTGTCAAGTTATCTTAATTTAAAATATATTTTGTACAATCTGGTAAGGTTTAGGGATCATAAAAACTGTACACTAAAGCATAAATTATTTCAATACATTTTTACGGCATAAGCTATTTCCTAGATATCCTTTATTAAAGATTCAAATAGACCATTTTTAGGTCCCTTCGATGTGTAGTTGTTTCACACGAGAACATGGAAAGAGACTTATAGGCGAGTATGTAGTGTCCAGTTGTTAACCATTTGATTATCGTGTTTTCTTTGATCTATAACTATGTGTAATGCACAGAGTTATCACTTAAAATGAAGTAGGCTGTATATAAATTATACACAAGATTAGAAAGAAAATTAAGAAGGGTAATTGAAGAGGTACTGGAAGAACAAGTGGGCTTTAGACCTAACGGACCCAAGATCCTTTACTCTAAAGACAATGACTAAGAACTAGTACACAAGAACAAACAAGAACAAACATTTCTGAACTTTAAGACAGCCTTTGATGCGGTGCCTTGAAAATATTTATGGGAAGTACTCATCAAGAAAAAGGTACCAAATCAGCTAATTATAGCAATACAAAATGTATATAATGGATAGAAAGGAATAGAACAGAATGAGAAACATCTAGGAAATTTAATATGGAACAAGGAATAAAACAGAGGAATAGTCTTATCCCACCACTCTTTATTAACTTTATGGATGAAATAATTAAACTCTGTAAAAGGAGAACACCTAGAACTATTATTGGATATGAGGCTAATCTAACTGGAAGTTCTGTTATATGCACACGTTTTTTCGTTATAATTTACATATCCAACATGTTTTGTAAAGGAGGATCTAGAAAATTCAGCCTATATAATTGGTGGAAGCCGAAACACGTTCGGTTTCAGTTGTTGCCAGTCCTGTGTTTACACTTTGACAACACCCAGCTATTACTACCAATCACATCTACTGCAAACTAAAGACTTGAAGGGGCTTCCGCCTAATTTACCAAATACTACATCCTGTGTGTAATAAGAAAGAGAAGAATCTAATCTTGGTTCACAACGTGGGAAAGACCTTTCTGATTTATCACTTAGGTTCTCTTCCAAAACATGCCTTCCGCTAATACACTGAGTCCACTTACATTTTGCTTACATCTTGCTAAATACATCAGTATTTAGAAATTATATAATAAACAAGCTGTCCTAGTTTTATTAAATCTCAAAAAAAAAAAAATTGGTTTAATTTCTGCGATCATTTGAATCCATGATCTATTACGTGAAACCTCTAAATGAAACATTTTTCTAAATACATCTCCGGATCTGTTCACCATCCGCATCCTCCAAGGATGTGAAACCAAGATTTTCAAAATTTTCCTACCACAAACTTTCTTTAGACAAAAAAAAAAAAAAAAAAAAAAAAAAAAAAAAAAAAAAAAAAAAAAAAAAACAACCCCTGATGTCAGATATCTGAATGAAAAATGAAATGTATATACTGAATTTTCTGGAGATAGTTTCTCATCTGCTCTTCATTCCGAATGACTTTTATATAACTGTAAAACCGTAACAGATAGAAAAAAATTAGTACATAGAAAATATAGATTTCTTTAAGTAACTTTAATTTATGTAAGTAACACTATGTGAGGCACGGATGAATTTCATGATATTCTTTGTCTTTCATCCGGATTTTAAAAAACAAATACTTATTTTTTCGCGCAATAAGTCCCTACTCTTCTCTCTCTCTCTCTCTCTCTCTCTCTCTCTCTCTCTCTCTCTCTCTCTCTCTCTCTCTCTCTCTCTCTCTCTCTCTCTCTCTCTCTCTCTCTCTCTCTCTCTCTCTCTCTCTCTCTCTGCCATATAAAGAGAAGGAAGTTTAAAGCTATCGCACACCGATTCACCTTTTAAAAATCTGGCTATCACTTTATCCTAAGTTATTCTTTAACCTACAAGGAAATGTGTAAATATGTAATGAAAATTGATCTCAGTTAAAAAAAAAATCAGCTTTTGTAAGAGTAGATTTTAGAGGATGAGTAGAGAAAGGCATGTGAAAGTAACATCAGATTTTTTTTCATTAGATTATGTTTTAAATATCGCAAAATTAAGACATATTTTGCCTTTTGTACAGCTGTTGTTATGTAACTTAGATCCTGTGAAGTGTTACGCTTTAACAAAAGTTACATTTAGGTATGTCAGTATTTTGGTTCTTGGTCACGAAAATGCTGTAAAAATGTTTTTAGGCAGAAAGAACTTCGAATTCTTGAAAGTAATTTACAATATCCACATGCACGCAATCCAAAACTAAATGCAAATTACTTTTGTTGCCTGCCACAAATCTCTAAACCGGTTTTGGCAAAAATACTGGATGGATTTCATTATAAATTGCCATTCATACTTCTCATCGTGAGAATATCTTCTTTTCCTCCCCTCCACCCCCCTCCAGGGAAATACAAGTGCTGTAATCTGAAGATTTGAACTGTGTAAATTTGTTTCATAAAAAGCTAGGGTTTCTTTAACTCGTGACCGTTATTTCATTTTTTTTAAAGAATTTATTTTGAATTGTTTTGGAACGAGTAATTTGTACAAAAACGGAAATGTGAAATTGGGTAGGCCACGGAATTATACACCGCAAGTTAAATGTTATATAATATTGTTGCTATTGGTAATTGCAAGAATGTAATTACGTGATGTGGTGACGTAGACCAATAAAACAGAAGTACTTTAGTTGTTAAGGAAATAGAGTACAGAGAACTCAAAATGATCAGAGAGCTTGGCTTCTTTCTGCAAACGACGATCTTGTGAGTAAGAAGTGTGTTTGTGTCGCTCTGTGATTGTGCAGAAAAGCAACAACCATTATTAGTGAAAGGGCAGCATCTACATTATTTAAAATTGTGGCAGAATTTACTAATTGTTTTGTGGAATAAATACCACAATACTTAAAAGAGAAGAATTGTTTATTCTCCAACAATTGCAGTATCAAATACCTTTACTCCAAGACTGCGATCAGAGGTAAGACTCATTGCTCAAGAGCTCCGAGGCATCTACAAGATTTCCACCAGATCGTCACCAAAGGTGAGAAACTAATCATCAGGACCTTCCATCATCCAATTTGCAACAAAAACTGGTTGCAACATGATCGCCATAACGCGGGGCTTCTAGAATGTCATTTTCAAACATCACATTTGCAATATGTAGTTGCAACCTATATATAAATAGGTTAAATAATTTCAGAAACAGTACACAATTGTTCATTTTTTAAAACATACAATATATAAAACGTTATAATAATAGTTTTTGTTTCTATCCACTTGGAACAGGATTTCTTCGTTGTAGAGGAGTTTCGAAAGTTGGGAAAGTTGTAGCATGACAAAATGGTCTCTCACCTCTTTTGCTGTTCGAGCGTCGTCTTTCTATCAGCTATCCAGGATATCGTCGACTATTTCACATCTCGTTAAGTTAAATTTCATAATATATAAGTTTAGTTTATTTTCCACAACTTCGACGTTTCCAAGTGTGATCTAAATTAATTTTCCACAATTTCAATAAAATGATACTTAACAATACAATAGGAATCCTTTAACCACTACTAATCTCAAATATAACTTAAATCTTTACAAGATTATATTGATGGGTTAAAGGAAAATAAACGTCTGCTCACTCCTGAGTACGTTGATCGAAAGATGATCTCTCTCCAAGCTTCTTCAGCAAGATTTATTGGCTTTACTTCCATTACCATCACTACCAATATATATGATTGGTCAATTTCACATATTACGTCGTTACATGACCCACTAAATTTCCTTAATTTTTTCATCTTTCCTTTTTCCATATAACTTATATTATTTTAATCAAATCCCCATTGCAGTTGAGCGCCCTCAACACCACTCAACTCCAAACCAATTTCGAAACAATTTTATATTTTCTGGGGTTCAAACCTGAACAACTGTTACACACTTCAATGTTACCACGAAAAGTATCTGCATAGATATACTTTCTGTTCGATAATGATGTAGTAGTTTCATAAAAGTTAGATAATTTGTAAGACGATATTTCTATATAAGACAAAATCATCAGTAGTGGTCAATTTATAATTAAAATATGTTTAATATTTCAAAGCTGAGTTCGGCATTAGGTAGGTTATATGAATTTTAATTTAAAATAAAATGCAGAAGGTCCACGAGAGATGATTATGTGTTATTTCTATACATAATCATTAATGTAAGTAAATTAAGGTAGAGTACTAGAGTGTATCAAAGCTTACATTAAAATCGTATACTTCCACAAATACTGACTCCCTCTGTCGGTTTCCTGTCCCGTTTATCGTAGGTAATCTAGTAACATGAGTAGTTACGTAGCTGAAGCAAAAAATGGATATACGGGTGCTTTATTATTCTGTGGGCCCTTGAGCCAACCGTATTGTACAGATGAGGAACTAGATACTGCAGGGTAGCGATGAGCGAGAAACTGGTCTATTTGCTTTAGGAATGCTATATCCGATACGACCACATATTGCTGTCGATACTCGTATGTCAGAGTATTCTGTCTTAGTAGATTGTATTCACTTTATAAAATAAGTTAGTGAAGCAAATATTCATTGTACATTGAAAAGCCACCTATATACAAAATATTCTGCGAGTACCAACAACAACTTGGAATAAGTACAGAAGTATTATAAGGTACATGTCCTTAGAAGTAATGAAGTTTATTTTAATGGCCTGTCTAAAGCTTAACCAATGATTGAGACTGGTCTGCTTACCTCTGAGCCTTAGATTGAATGAGTCCAATCGGACAGGATAACTTATGCCATGGAACATTTACCTCGAGGCTGAACTGCACTTCAGAGAAGTGGATTCAAAGGAGCACTATAACAACAGTGCCCAACATGATTTTTGTGACAAAGTATAAGTGATTATACAAGTGGAAAGAAAACTGTGAATTTTAGTGATTTTTAAAGACATAGTTTGTACGAACACAAATTCTGTAAAACGAGTTGTAAAACATAAGACATTATTACTGGAGAAATATGGGGAGAACTGTGTAATGTCAATAAAATTAAACAGGTACACATATTTAATGAGACAAAGCTTCAAACCATCAGTGTTACTTTTAAATTTTACATTAAACATTTAAAAGCAAAGCAGTCCATTTTTAAACGTTTTTGTTAAAAATTGTGTAGGCTTAAGACCACACTACAGAAGTGAAAACTTAAAAACTATTCATTATAAATTATTTTTAAAAATTTAATATTGACACTCATTCTTGCGCAAAGAGACCAGTTGCGAGCTAAACAAACTTTTTCGTGCGCGCATTGGTCAGTTCTCTTTTCCGTTGCAATTTGTCATTGATTTTCTTCATCCATTTTCTATAACATAAACTATTTACAAATTCGTATATAATAAGACGTTAATTAGTATAAGGGGCCTTTCTTACTAACGTCGGTCATCCCGCTGTCAACTTGGCCGAGGATTATTTTCGTCCGTTAGTGTTAGGGCTACGACATCGACATCGATATTTACGACATCGATGTTTACTGGAAATCATCGAATATTTTTCACATCGATGTACTGAGGTCGATATTTTTATAACATCGATGTTTTTGTCCGATGTTTTGTCTTCAAATGCTTATTTTCCAAACTATATATATTTTTTTCTATAAACATCAAATTTATATATCAAATCTTTTGACCCTCGGTCGATCTTTCAGTCTGTGGAAAAAACATAACCTATAAGCTGTAAATGAAATAAACGCAAAACGTCATTTTAAAACGTGATGATTTTATTATTTGCCTGTTATTACATTTAATTTATTGATGTTTTACGTTTTACTACTCCCAATATTGAGAAATTGACATCTTTCATCTATATTTATTCCAAATTAGCACACTCATTTTAATTGTCGTTATGGTCTTAATTATTCCGATACCGAACTTCAGTGATATTATATGTTCCTTTTGACTATTATTATTGTTTAAAGTGGAATTTGACATGTTATCGACTTGTTAAATGACAGAAGGTTATCTGACCGGATCGGTTACCGGCACTTGACAGACGTTTGTAAGAACGGCTCTAACACAATTATTTTTTTTTTAGAAACTCCTGTATGGTGTCTGAATTTTTCATAGTATTTAAAATATGTTAAAACATACCTGGGTGCGTGTTGATACGCTGTTGAGTGCGACAGAAAATCTACGGTGTATAGCGGTATGGACAACATAAGACTGAAATAGAGAATGTCGGATTGAGCCGACTCGAGCCGACTTCACCCGAATGAGCGTCACGTATTCCAGCGTGACGGCTCAGTTTAAAAAAGTGCTAAACGCTCCTAAAGAAGTTTTCACCTTAAAAATTAAGGTTATTGAAGAACACGAAAAGAACAAACGTCCAACTGAAGAATTAACTCTTGTTTAAAATGGGGAAAACTCAGATTTATGAGATTTTGAAAATAAAAATTAAAGACGAGTGGTTAAACGAAACAGCAGGGCATGTGAAATGCATCACAAAATCTACAGAGTATGACGAGCTGTATGACAGCAGAGTATGCTGTGTTCGAGTTGTTTGTTAGTGCGCGTGCTAAAGGAATTCCCATTTCTGGATCACTGCTTCAGACTCAAGCTTTAGAGACAAGAAAATGAGGCAAAGACAATTTCAGAGCTTCCAATGGATGGCTCGAGAGTTTCAAACATCGCCATAACATTGTTTTGAATGTTGTGTATGATACAGCAAATGATGTTGATATGCAGTTGCAAATTGGAAAGAGAAAATTGATAACAGAGAAACTAGGAGATAAACGACAATTATTTTAAGTAGAAAATATATCTAGTAAATAATACATATCAGGCTATTATTATTTACACTTCATTCTATACTGTAAACCTGTGCGACTATTTCGTACCACAACCCTCAATAAGACGGAAACCTGTGAAAATGGAACATAAATCCTGGAACCAATTTTTTCCGTTTTACATATCACTGAAATTGTTTATACAGTTATTTAAAAAAGATTTATGAAAATGAAGAATATAGTCTACTGACATGAGCAATCCAGGAAGAACACTCCATTTTCAATCTGTGCTAAATATTACACTGGGAGCAATGTTGACTATGTTGCTCTCACAAAAGAAAGCAGACCAGTAAACCCCCTCAGCGATGTACAATATTCCTCTTTAGTATTCACGAGAAGGACGTTCCAAAGGATCCTTATGTCAGATCTGAAGTAATATTCCTTGCCGTCTTTGCCCTGGCGGTGAAGGATGAAACAGCTTTTGTGGGCGTTTCGCATTGATTGCTGCTGAGAAAAATGAACATCCTTGCGGATGATGTGACGACAAACTGAGCATTTGCCGGAAGGGAAAGTGAATTGGAAGAAGACACGATCACTACGTCGTGCACGTCCCATTTCTCCCACAGAGGCAGGCGTTGCCTCTTCCCAGAAGACGACGTGAGGCGCATGCTTGAGTAGCCGCGTTCCGTGACGACTTCGTCTGGAACAATGATGTTTACTGTCTCCCTGAACCATTGTGTTGTCGCACGACATTACTGTTGCTGTTTGACCCAAACGTTCCGTGTCTGGAGCCTTTGAGCCGATGATGAATGAGTGGAATTTAACGGCAACACAGCTCATTTGTCTTGTATCCGCTGGCAGACTTCACTTTTGTTTGTTTACAATTCTGCTAAAGACAAGAACAAATTATTCGGTCAATCAACGGGCTGTGTCTGGAGTCAAACTTGAAGACATACGTACTGACACTTATTTTTAGCACATCCATTAACGTCTACTCTAATGGCATAACTTTGCATGGAATATTTATTGTTCAGGCACTGTAAGAAACCCAGAAACTTCTCGCATACTTGCCCTCAAATTCCATAATAGCTGCTGTGAAACTAAAAAGTTAACCTTTTTAATTTTGCTTAAATTACTATTACTGTCGTAATGAAAAACCTGATGTATTATGATCCTCCTTTACGAAACATGTTGCATGTGCAAATTATAACGAAAAAACTTGTGTAACATTCACATAGCTCTAATGATCCCTTGTTAATCATTATATACCTACATGTGTAAAAATGTTTTTCTTATACCTCTGAAGTACAACAGGAATACAGCAAGCTGTTCATCGGTTTTTAAAACGCGGATAATTCCTTGAAATTACTTTTTTTTCAGTACACGACATACAAAAGTAATAAAAATAAAAATAATTGGAAAATTCAAAATAATAAAAATGATATCTGGAAATAATTGGCGTTACAAAAAAAAATCTCCGTAATACATTGATATGTTAAAGAGTTCCACAATTTCGTGCACTACGTTTTAGTCCTATTTTGCTTTACCAGTTATTCCAACATTCTTCCCGAATAAAGAGGATATCTCAGGGTACTCCAAGACACATTCAGCACATACATTTTATTTTCCTTTGAAATATCCTAAATGTACAGTCCTTTAATTAATTTGATAGTCAGTTTTGAGAAAATACAAAAACTGGAAACCTTTTTCCATATAAAGTTAAGACTGGATTATGAGGAGTTAAATGATCCGTAGCAGTCGATAAATACAACAGGAGGATAATAAAGCTCATAGTCCGCCATCTTGCAGCAATTTCCTTGCCACTAACCGGGTTGCGTAACTAAAGTGGCAATTCGACTGCTATCTATTGAAGAGAGGTATGATTTTCTCCCAGAAATTGAACCTTGTAGTGCGGGAAAAAATTTTCTATGACGGTTCCAAGTATGTATACATTTTTCTGACGCAGCCTGTATATACACAACCCGTTATATTCACATGACTACTTCTATCATTCTTGCAGGTGTATTAGAAGAACTCAGGAGGGGACATCTAGCACTTTGACAGGCAATGGATCCTTTGGCATAATCACCTCCGGGAGGAATAAATGAGATGAACTGCAGGAATGGCCGGAGACTGAGTTTCTAACAGTTAAGGAAACCTATTGGAGGTGGCCATCCTACCAAGCCACAGGAGAGTGGCTCACAGGCTCCCCTCGAATGAGGACCGAAGAAAGCTGGATCCTGTACATAGTGGAGGATCGAACGGCTGAAAGTAGTTCCACCTCGCAAGCCCGCAGAGCCATCGCCGGTATACACACAGCTCTGAAGTTAACTTCTAACTTGAAAGTGACGGCGAATGACGAGAGAGAGAGGGAGAGAGGGAGAGAGAGAGAGAAGACCCGCAGCAGAATACATCACCTCAGCATTTGCCTTTCTGATCTACGGAAATACCCATGGTCAAAGTGGACGGTTATAGGTCGACAACTAAGAAAACAATGTTCTTCTACGCAGGCGCGCGCTTAGGTAGTGAGAGCGCTTCCCCCACTGTGTTCCTTTTCCCTCAAAACCTGGACAGTGGCCACTAGACGCATGCGCATGAGCAGTGGAGACGTTTCCCCTTCTTCCCGCTGCCCAAGCAAAGGCGGGCGTGCAGCAATCAAGGAAAGAGGGAGAGACAAGAGTGGGGGAACCAGTCCGTCAAGCTGCAATGATAATTTCTCTTCCAAACATTCTTTTCTAAGTTGTTAACCTATAACAGGAATCGAACCTGGAACTTCCCGAATGAGAGCTTAAAGATTATTCTATCTACTTTTGTAGAAATTGTTTTATTACATATTTCCTTGTTCGTACAATGGAAATGGAACACTAGTTTAAGCGATAATCGCAAGTTTGAAGAACTGGACGTTTTGACTGGCTTTGATATTTCATTTGGGAAAAATATGTCTTGGAAAATTATAAAATCAATAACAATGTCTAAAAATGATTAACTACACAAAATATTTTGACTTAAACTGTGTGTATTAGTGGGATCTACATTTGTTTCCTTCAGAGCATTATTCATGTAAATGTCTTAATCATACCATGTTTTAACCGAAATAATTAGGTTTTCTAAATTTTTCTTCGTAAAGCATAGTTTGTGGCGGGATATTTTCTTCAAAATCTTCGTGTCGCTAAATTTAAATATCAAGTCTGGTATTTAAAGCAAACTTTTGGTTTTTAGTTATGTTGCACCCCCCCCCCCCACACACACACTTTTTTTTCTAAAAATGCTCCTTTGGATTAGGTGTCTCAAAACGTGTATTTTCAGTAAAATCTCGATATGAGTTTTTGGGCGGTACGTCATACTTCCCTACGTACTAAGTAGATTGGTATAGTAAATATATACGAATCGTACGAACACTTTCAGCCATTACTGTACCCGTGTGACATCATCTACAAACATTTTAAATTACTTTTTGTTTTTCTCATTTTTCCCCTCAAAGGCAGCTATCTTATACAGTTGCACGAGCAATTTTATTTGTCTCATACAACAGGTTTGGTTACTATGGCAACAGATATCTCTCCAGGTAATTATTTTATGGGAATATTTGTAATGTAGGGTTTCTGTTACGAGTCCTGCTAAATTGAAAACGTTAAAATGGGGGCTAGGAAAGAAAACAGAGATATAATACCAGCAGTAATTGAAAATGTTGAACAACGATTCAGGCTTTGACTTAGCCACTGCTAGATTGTAAATGGGGAATACCAATTTTCAGCACCTTATTAAATAATTAGCATTGAATTTGTTATTACAGTTGTGTAAATTTTGGAGAAAACTGTTAAACATGTCAAATATTTAAACTGATCTCTTACCAACCAAAGCTTTTGCATAACTGCAGTTAGTGCCCGCCTCGGTAGCGTAGATGACAGCATGTCTGCCTCACGTTCAAGAGGTCCCGAGTTCGTATCTCGGTCAGGGTGAGTTACCTGGGTAAGGTTTATCCGGGGTTTCCCTTATCCTAAACGTCGGGTAACTCTAAGCTCCTGGACTGTGGGATCATTTGAACATCATTTCACCAACTCCATTCATCGTCCGATATGACTTAACGTTCGAGGACTAAATTAGAAAATCCCCGTTCAGTTGATAGACTGAACGACTGCGAGGGATTGCGAGTTGGACTACCGATGGAAATGTTTATCTAGCAAAAAAGTATTTCCTGAGAGTATAAATATGATCCGGTGCAGACCACCTAAGAAAAACAGCAGTGTATACGAGTTAACACTACCTATTATATATAGTTACCCGACATTCGTCTTTTAGGACAAGGGAAACCCCGGGTAAAACCTTATCCAGGCAACTTACCCTGACCGAGATTCGAACTCGAGATTTCTTGAACGTGAGACAGACACTCTTAACATCTACGCTATCGAGGCGGGCTTTAAGAAGTCTCATTCGTATAAGGATGCTTTCTCTCCGGATTATATCCAATGAGAAAAAAAAATATTTATTATCGGCTAATATCACTTACATTTAAGCAGGTTTTCAAGTTCCTTTCTTACTTGGCTTCCTAATAAATAGTTTACTATGCTCATTTTCTGGGGGTTTAAGGCAGGTTTTATAATCCTTTACCTTGGACCAGTTCTTAATAGGCTCTCTTACCAAACGACGACATATTCCTTACAACTGGGTCTGTCCAAATAGGGAAATAAGGCAACATCAAACATTGAAACTGAGTTGGTATTAACTACCATGGTTCTGAGGCTACGAAGGAAAGATATTCCAGACGTGTGGGGAGAGCTCGTATGTTCTAGTAAGGGAGAGATATGAATTACACGAAAACACAAAGGACACGCAAAGGGAATATAAAAGAAAATGGAATGTATGAGGGAATATTGAAAGAGAATGGGCTGCAAAACAAAATTCGCAATGGTTATTTCACAAAAAAGAAATTGTACGAAGAAATAAACTGTATTAGAATGATTTGATTTCCTTAGAAATTTTGAAATGGTAGCTTCAGCTAATGGGTGCAACCATGAGATGAAATTGAAATTCTTCCATTGTTACTTAAAAGATTCTTCTGCACAATGGTTCCAAATTTTTCGTCATAGAAATCCACATCATGATTATACAACCTTAGCTAGCAGCTTTCTTACTGCGTTTCAAATTACCAATTCAGTAGACTTGTTACAAATGAAACTTAGACAAGAGTACAACTAGACACAGAAACTGTAACAAATTATGTGTATGAGGTACTAATCTCTCTGTGATCAAATTAATCCATGTATGTCTCAGGTGACTGTTTTGCTTAATTCAAATAGTGTGTTGTAAGTACTCATTTAACCATGGTAGTGCGTGTGACGTCACGTCACCTGACCTCTCCTACCTCTGATGAAGCCTGTAAAAGGTTTCATATCTCTCTCTCTCGTGTGCCAGCTTTGGTCAAAGACGGACCTAGGTCCACTCTCGGTAATGTATGTGGCTAATTGTATATTTCTATTTTTGCAGTAAACCTTTCATGTCTTAAATTGTAGTTTCAGGATTTGTAATGTAATCGAACCTTTATATAGAAATCCCAACCTTTCCTGAGTATGCCTAGCTCTGAATTATTAGCCCCTGAGGTGCGACCTGGCCATGTGGCATTCTAATCCTTTACATCCTGGCCAGGTTATCACAATATTGCCAGAAAATGGGCTGGAAAACAAAATCCACAATGGTTATTTCAGAAAAAGAATTGTATGAAGAAATACCCTGTATTAGAGTGATCATAGAAATCATGTATTTTGGTTAATATAAGTTCACCTTCCATGCTACCATCTGATATTTCATACATTACTGCTTCAAAAAGATATGCTTTGAATGTAACATTACTTTGAGTAATTTGATGCAGTGATTAAATAAACAGGAGTTTATTTCAATTGAATGAACCATATAATTTAAAACTATCAAAAACCACACTTCAGCACAGTTACTAAATGCATTAGTGGTACAGCCTATAAAACATGTGAGTAAATTTACTATTGATGGGTTTAACCATACATTGCAGCAAAAGAGGTAAAAACTATTTGAATTAAAAATTGTGTGTAATTGAGTGAATGCTGACCTCCGAGTGTTTATGGCGATCTATAGATAAATGTATGAATTTTGTAAATTTTTGTTGATGCGTTAATGAATTAGTATGGAGAAATAAATACACGAGAAAAGAAACAAAAATCAAATTTTATAAAGCACTAGATCGACTAGTGATGATGTATGCCTTGGAAACGAGCGGACACCATAAGAACACGACCAATAACGGAAACAACTGAAATGACTTCGATGACCATATGGGATTTTATCGAAGGCAAAAAGAAAAGGAAAAAAAAAAGTGCTATGGAGAATAGCTGGAAGGACACTGTATGACAGGGTAAGAAATGACAGTAGGGAGTTGTGACTGAATGGGTGAAAAGCAGGAGTGGAATATACATATATCTAGGATGTCTGACGAATGGATGGTTAAAATAGAGAGAGAGAGAGAGAGAGAGAGAGAGAGAGAGAGAGAGAGAGAGAGAGAGAGAGAGAAATCCGAAAGGAAGAAGTAGTCCAAGATAACCGAGAAAAAGATGGAAATGAGGTTCGATTCAATCATAGAACAGGGGATATGAGAAAGAAGAAGAAGAAGTACGTTGATTAATAAGAATAAGGGTAGTCATTAAATGTTAATATTGTGATTTTATGGGTTCGTAAAATTAAAAGTTCAATTTACAGAAATTCAAAATGTTCTTTATTTCCGTGGAAATACACTTTGGTCAACCCTTACAATAGCGGAATTACGTGACATACACAAATACAATCTGCAAGGTCGCCGTCCACACCCACAAAGAGTTCACTTTCAAAACACAGCTCAACGCGGACGATTCCAAAGTTCCGGTTACGACGACTCTTTCATTACAACCATCCACTCAACTAACCACGGCTTCTTTAATATACCTCTCTCATCGTTCCAGAAACCAGTGGAATAATCTGTAACAAACAAGAAAGCGCAAGACGAAAAACGAACTTTCCAGTCATTTATCTGTCTCTTTATCTGTTTCGGCAAGCTCTTTTATCTCCGCGTTGCCCTATCTGCCCCTTTGTGTACGTCGGCCACCAGTCGCGACACTATGTAGGTAAACTATAATCAATAAGAAACTGTATTGTATTTTTGAAGATGGAAAGATTGGTGGGGACACTAAATTTCTAAAATTGCCTCCAGTTGCACAAGTAGCAGTCCAGTGAATATTTATTAGGGATACCCTCAGCTGGTCCGAGTATAGATGAATCATGGGAAAATAGTGGGAATGTGTCGGTTTGCAGTAACTTATCCCTAATTGAGAGAGAGCTACTTGGTTACGGCGTTGGAGTTTCCAAATGGGTTATTAAATACTTGAAGGGCCACAGTGGATCTCATGAAGTTTACTATTGTTATGAGCCAGTTTCTCTTCACGTTTCCAACAAGCCATTGTCTATTAACGTGATGATATTAGGGTAAAGTGTGGCTACTGTTACATACGTAGTTGGGAGGATGTCTGGCAGCTTCTTCAGGGAATCTATTTGTCTCCATTGACAACAATGATGCAACCTATAAAACGGCGACTTGCTTTTCAGACCTGCAGATTTGTAAAGGGATTATACTATTACATTATTTGATATGTTATATAGAGCTCTATTTTCACGTTTGCACTACATTCAGCTGCAACAACCCTCTGTAAATATCTTCCACAAAGGAGAGTCAGTTCCACACGATCTTCAGTAGTCAACATTGTTTGCCTGAGAGAAAAAAAAAAAAGTTAAATAAATTATGTCCCTACGGTGCGGGACTTTTAGGCCATCCTCTAGACTGGCCGTGATCATTATTTTGTGTAACCTGCAATAAGCTCATGGAGTCGATGAAGATTATAAATTTAGTTTTCTAAACTTGTAAAAATACTCGAGGACTTTCTTAAGTGTAAAACATTCAAAAAGCAAACTGTAGATTGAAATAGGGAATAAGTAGATCACAGAGCAGGCACGACCTCCAGGAAGATTTACAGTACTTCATGGCAAAACGAGAAGGCGTATCGGGTAAAATTCCCAACACAGAGATGTTTACCTCAGCTTATCGCACATACACGATGAGTCCAGTGTAAGATATAATCATGTCTTCTGGACAGCAATGTGTCATACATCGGCAGACGTGAGAAAACATAACATATAGACACACGCAGCTTCCAATCGCTCTATTTGTGTTTCGTAACTTACTGTACATCAACTTACTAATATTTCACTGTTCTAATCAACCAGATAACACCCTATAAGGGACGATCACAGCGCTGGTCACCTGAAGGTCGATACGCTTCAAAGCTCAAGGTCGAAGAAGCTTCTCTGGAACCAGTTTCTTCGTCACTGATGTACAGAGCTGGCTAACATTACAGAACTCTATATCAGAAATCGATGAATTAGGGTATGTGTTACAAATTTTGAAGTCTTATCTCAAGGAAGTATTGATAAACACAGTGATGAAAGGAAATTATATTTTTTGTACTGTGCTGCTATTTCTGGAAAAAACATATCCATACACGGCAATCATGATCTTTCGATTCATATTTTAGGGTAGTTCGTTTACGTCCTTCTGAAGGTTCAAGACAGGGCTTATGATAAATGCACCAAAGCCAACGCATAAGCAGAGAAGACTGGAAACCTCCAACGTTTTACGAATGAAGTGGAGGCAGAACTACATACAATAGTTCCATAATCCAGCTTAGGGCGAACAATGGCTCTAAGAGCGTTCAGTAGAACAGCTGTTAATCCTGCACTCGTTTTTCGTCTGCCAAGATTTTCAGTAAGGAGTCGTTTTGTGCAATCGTTTATTACAATTTTTAAATGAGGTAGCCATGAACATTTGGTATCAAATATTAACCCTGATATTTTGAAATATAGTAGCGAACACCAGTTTGTTTTCATTAAGGTAACAATTCGAGTGTTTCAGGAGAGTTCTGTCTCTATCATAAGATGCATTTTGTTTTGGAGTCAGAAAATTTAACGGCAATTGTTGCTTATTATTTCTGGAGTTCGTTTAAGTTATTTCAAAGTGTTTTAGTTACACAAACTATTTTATCCTTACATTATATAATCAAGTTATCCTAATATTAATAGTAATAATAATGACAAATAGTGAGATAGAATAGAATATATAATCACAGGTGTTGGAATAGTAACTAAGAAATTGTTATTGTATTTGTTAATTCAATGTGTATATTGTAGTAGAATTGAGGAAGTTGATGTTGAAGAGTTTTATGTTAATGAAATGTTGATTCTTTGTAATTAATGTTATTATGAATTGTTTTGTTGTCTGTTTATAAATTTTTAATTTTTTTAGATATGTTACATAGTAATTGTAACTTATCAGCCGAACAGCTAAGTAATAGCATATAAATAATTACATTAAATATCTATTAATAATTTATGAATTTTTATATATTTTTAAAGTAATTGTAGAATGGTAAGAAGGCATATTTGTATTTTAAAACTAATAGGATAAAATATTATAATTAATTATTTTCGGGCTGTTTTGCCGTGGTCTGTTGGCGTAAGAACGTCCCAACGCTTCGTCCACATCTACGGTAGACATCATCAGTGGCGCGGTCGAAGTTTCCTCGGAGACATTCAGACTGCGTCTGACTCAGCGAAAACTGTCGGAGATGATATCGAATTGAGAGAAGGTTATTTCCAGCAAGATGGAGCAACGTGTCATACATCTAATGACAACATGGAACTTGTAACCAGTTTTTTTGATAATCAAATAATCTCGAAAGGTCTGCGGCCTCCAGATTCCCTGACCTAACCTCACCGGAACTTTTTTGTGGCGGTATCTAAAAAATAGTGTGTACAAGAATAGGCCGCGAACAATTGATGTTCTCAAGGAATCCATTCGAACCGAAATGAGTAACATTGGCGAGGATACTCTCCGTAAAACTTCAGAGAATATCGTGAGAAGTGTACAAACATGTATAGATGCTGGTGGAGGACACTTCCAACATTTTCTCTGAGATGCAAATAGTGTAATGTAATCTCACAATTGTGTATTATATTTTCCCAAAGTTGCACGTGTGTCCTATTATTGGTTCAGGTTTATATGGATCGCACTGTATTTATAGTAAATATGTAATAAAGCCACTTCTGCAAACATTTACCTCGAATAACATTAAGTAGGTAGTAGAATAACAGTTTTTAAGAATAGTTCGTACAGGAATGCGAAAGTAATTTTAGAGAACACATTTTTTTTTTTTCCTGTTTGTTTTATATTAAAACTGTTTTCTGATTAAATTGTTTTGAAAGGAAATATAAGAGCAGAAAATAAGACATTTCGGTTACATAAAAGAAACCATTTAAGGATAGATTCTTACGGGTGCAGCAATTTTCCTGAAATCTTCGTATTATACAAAATGCATCTTTGAAACATGCTTAATCGAAAGTCCTTATTCCCTCTCTCGGCTGTATAAAGAAAACGGAATTTCAAAGTCGTTCCATAGCACCAAGTTAACTTAAATACCAAGTTTATTATTTAAGGATACGCATCTATGAAAATTGGTTAAAAAGTGCAAAAAATGATATTTTTTTCCTTATTAAATAGAGTAATCCATGTACTTCAATTTCCTATTATTTTTAATGCCATCCGACCCTTTAAAATTGTAGGATATGACTATTTAAGTGGGTCACTGTAAGTTGACACAGTACTTTATACATTACCAATTTTGGTGATTTTGTCGTGTTTTTAATTTTCAGCGCTTTTCAGAACATATATTGCTCCACACGATGCAGCTTTCAAACTAGAAGCTTGAAAATTTTGATGCTTGGATAAAATAAGTACCAAAGGAAACTAACGAGATGATTTTTTATGTCACCAGTGAGTTATGCAATTAAATAACGAAGTACATATTTCACAAGCAAATATTAAAAACTAATAAAAGGGGAATTGAATAATTTTTTATCCTAAAGCAAGGGCCAGATTAAAATTTCATCTCATCAATTTACTAATAATGTATTTACGAGTATAATCGCGAAGTATTATTTTTCTGAAACTAAAATTGCATCATGTGGAACAGTTTACTTAAATGACAATAAAACACTATAAATATATTAATATCACAAGAACTATTTTGGACAAACGTCTGAAAATTGATCTGTAAACTATTGTTAATACTAAAATAATTGTGTTAAAGTTTCACGTCGATCCAAGGAAAATTGTAGATTTTAGGATTTTCACAGATGGTTATGCTTAAGCAACTTTTCATTTTTGAGTTTAGGCAATTCGTAAACAGCATACATACACGAGCCTTTTGGGAAAGACTGGGGAAATCTCCGTATCAAGTTTTTGGATGCGCTGCAACACGGAGAAAGTGAAAAAGTGCTTTGCTTTGCGTGCCACCCCTATATATGCCAGTTTTAATAATTCATAACATCGCAACTCTGGGACATGTAGCGTTTACCTGCACTTTGTGCGTGTTTCACGAGTGAAAATCAGTGCAGAGGGGTGCACCGTAGCCTGCCCTACCTGATTCTCTCCATGGCAACTTGTGGAAGGTCGAGGCGGTCTCCATGGAAACGAGGTAGCACCCTTTGGCGTCCCTAATGGAGCCTCGTTATGGCCGCACTTTACGTGGCCATTTCCTCAATTGCTGCAGCAAAGTGTAATAGAGACGGTTTTCCTGCACGGCTGTTTGTGGCCCAGGGAGGATCGACGCTCTCCCCCTATACAGAGCAACATTTACAAAGTTCGAATCACTTGGACCGAGAAGCACGATAATTACAAGCCCTTTGTATCTGCTAATGCTTTTGTTTTGTTTCCTCTGTGTTTGACAGAGACAGCTGATGCTTATACTCTATGAATTGAAGACAGTTTTGATTACAGTATTCCATTTATAGGGCGCGTATTTGGTACCGAATATTGATCAACACGCGTATTCTCTTACAATAAGACCGCGACAGAAAACAGTGTAGAAAACCCAAGTTATTTCTACCATTCTTTAAATATCAATACATTTTTGCATTCTATGAAACCAGTTTTTAAATCAATAATGCTACTGTTCGTGAAGCAGTTCAGAAACCAGACTTTATAATGTTCCATTGCATCTGATGATGAAACATTGTCCCACACATTTTAACTTTATATAAATTTCGTTTGATAAATAACTAAAGGATTTAAATGATTTATAAAGCCCTTGTACCTCAATACAACATAAAATTAAATGAATATGCATGCAAAAAAAGTCTTGACTCTCAATTTAGAATCCCATGGAGTAGAAAATCGAGTAGTTGGATAACTGTCCTATATTAAGACGTCACAAATACACAGTATTTTCACAAAATGTAGAAAAGGACAATTTTCAGCATAATTAAGAAAGGTAAAATATTTAAAATTTAAGGGTGTTTGACAAAGTGTAATAATGTACAAAACTATTACATTTAGACGTAGGACAACCAAGTATTCATAATTTATTTATTTAATTTAGTGAACAAATGATAATGTAGGCACAGAGTCATGGAGAAGTTGTAAACCAATATTTTAAAATAGTCCGTTGTAATTCAAAGCGTCGAAACAGATCGTTACTACGTGACCACTCGACGTGCACCAAAAAGTGAATCAATTACTTCTCATTTTAAATTGTGGTATTTGTCTCTTAATGCAAGGAACTTGCCAGTTACATTTTATTGCAAAGAATATACATAGATGAAAGTTTCTTCTTCTTCTTCTTCCTCCTCCTCTTCTTCTTCTTCTTTTTAAATTTACGTCCTCCAACGACAAGTCATATCGGACGGTGAATGTAATAGATGAAATGATGCTCAAATGAGCCCAGGGTGCATAGAGCTTAGAGTTATCCGACATTCGTCTTTCAAGATAAGGGAAAATCCTGGAAAGAAGCTTACCCAGGTAGTCACCCTGACCTAGATTCGAGTGGGACCTCTGGAACGTGCGGCAAACATGCTGCCATCTACGCTACCGAGGCGGGCATAGATGAAAGTGATGTAGTACTTCAGCAAATGGGGATAAGGTTTCAAAAGTGACAATCGAACCTGGGATTTATTTGTTCCTTTAATTTTCATTCATCAAGTCTGCAGATGTATGTTTTTTTACTTTCGATTTTTTATTTACCTCCTCCAGCATAACAAATAGAGCGATGAATGAAATGGGTGAAAATGATGCTCAAATGAGCCCAGGGTACTAGAACCTAACGTTATCAGACATTCACCTTTCAGAAAAAGGAAACAGCTAATGCTCACCCTTACCGAGATTCGAGCTCGGGACTTGTTGAACGTGAGGCACACACACTACAGAGGCGCGCAGATGTGCAAGTGTTAAAATATATAAATAACATTAATCTAATTCTATACATACATGCACTGAAGTATCTAGATGGCAAAACCTTCCAATATCATATTCTGCCCCACTTCCTTCGTATTTACTGTAATCAGTTTTGTCAGTAAGGCAATAGTTCTATAAAAGAGAGTAAAACTACTATATTTAGGAATCAGTGGACCAATATTTTATGCTTTTTCTAAAGAAATATGGGGTTTCTTTATCGCACAAACTATGTGCCAAAAAAAAGCACAGAGATTATGTCACTTATTATCATTATCTAGAAACACTACCAGAACTTGGAAGGTTGTCGGGAGGTTAGGGAAGTCAAACGTTCATATCAACGGACTTTTCCAATCATTATTTAGAATAGTCACACTGTAGGCAATTACAATGATAAGAGGTAATGGGAATACCTCTACATCATTGTACAATAACTTCACAAAGAACAGGAGTTGAAAAAGCTGTAGCTTCAGGTAAGCCAGTTAGTAAAATATAATAAGCATAATTTGCATAACTGTCATGATTATTTGACTTTAGTAGCTACCTGTGAAGCAAAACACCACAAGCTTATTTCTTAGATAATATGAAGCCACATCTTGATATCCGTTTAACACGCAAAAGCAAAATTTGACAAATATATGCACATTCCTTCACGAAATGTTTATGTTTTATGTTACGCCACAAGTAGGGAATGGTATAGGACCCGTGCCCAGTGAGCGTCATGAGGAAATTGAGGAGCTACACTAGGTAGCGAATCCTGGGCTAGAAAGCCAATTTTTCTGGCTTGGTGTGCCGAGATGGTGACCACATCTACTCCCCGTATCTGTTGGATGATCGCCCACCTCTGCCTTGGGTATGTAGCCGTGAGACTGGCAGGTTCAAGACCGCATGGGCTATTACGCCATGGGTACGTTTACGTTCATAAGTAGGGAATTCATACGAGGACTGTTCAATAATGAATTATCACTTTTTTATTTTATTTTATTACTATTATCTTTTTATGACTAAGTACCTTTACTCATCCTCATATTTTAATGGTCCTCAAAATAGTCTCCGCTGAATGCGATGCACTTGTCCCAGCGTTTCTGCCAGTCTTCAAAGACATGCTGGAAACCATTTTTGAGAGATCCTTCAAAATCGCCTCCGCAGCGTTCACCACTGCTTCTGATGATGGATAATGCCTCCCACGAAGGCGTTTCTTCAAGTTAGGAAATAGAAAACAGTCACATGGGGCTAAATCCGGACTGTAGGGAGGGTGAGGGATGCACCTCACGTTGATCTTTGCAAGATATTCAGCAACAGCATTGGCAATATGAGGCCGCGCATTATCGTGGTGCAGCATCCAGCCTGCTTCACGGAAATGTGGTCTTTTGCGCCTGATATGGACTTCCAATGTGTTCAGGACATCCCTGTAGTATTGTCCAGTTACTGATGTGTGCGCAGATACAACATCCTGATAAACCATTCAATGAATATCGAAGAATGAGATGACCATAACTTTCCCAGCAGAAGCAACCACTTTTGCTTTTTTGGGGGGTTGGTGATGAAGGAGATTTCCACACTGAGCTTTGTTGTTTGTTCTCAGGATCAAAATGATGTAGCTAGGTCTCATCAGCAGAGATTACGTTTGAAATAAACTCCGGATCCTCCTCTAACATGGACTTTAACTGCATGTTACCTCCATTGCAGCGATAGGCGATACTGAACATGTCTGAACTTGCCTGGTTCTCACAGGCGGGAACCAGGAGTACCAACAATGAAACTACTGCGGTGTGTTTGTTTCACAATAAGCTAACAGAATGTGATAAGATTGAATTTTCGTTCGAAAAATTATGACCGTAAAAAATTATAATCATTCTTTATTGAACAGCCCTCGTACAATGTAACGGAGATATCTATTTGAGCTAGCGGAAAACCACATTTTGTCACTTACAATATCATCCAAGTATTTCACACAAATAAGAGTGATTGCATTACTAATTATTTAAATATATTATAATATTTAAATGTTAAAAGCATCAATGTTTTTCTTTAAGTGAGAAAGTGTGCAATATTTGCACATCTTTTCACAGAATTTCCTTTCCCAAAAGGAATTAAACTTGTCCAGTTATATTTAGAAGTTTATGAAAAGGATACACTAAGTACTTGTTTCTAGAAAACAAAATCGTTATTCTTAAAATAAGTGCAATTGTTGAACTTTCTATGTTTTGAAAGAAAAATGTTTTTTACTCTGATTAAATTATATATTTTAAATATACTTTTTATTACTTTTGGTTAGCAACAGAAGCTATGTCTATAAGACGTTTTATTTATCAGTAGTGAAATAACAACGGTTTTTCAGAAATGGCCAAGGTCATAAGTTTTTTTTAAATAAATTGTGTGTTTTTGTTAGCAAGAATTTCGTCCATCTCTTATGGTTTCCAGTTTTACAAAACGCCTTTTGAATGAGGACAAATATCTATCCTGTAGGCATTTTTAAGTTACGGTATTTTAATAAAAATCACTTTTTTGTGTGAAAATCAATGTAAAGAGAAGTTTAGGGTGAGAGATTCTCTTAAAAATCGACCTAACGCTTCTTTGATCGTATTGCACTTAAATACAAAATGTATTAGTTATTTGATGGAAATCAATCATTTCTTCATACTAGCCGTACTAGCTTCGTAGTAGCTAAGGTTTTTGATAGAGTCAACATGAAAAATTCAATGTCATGGTATTTATGTGGTTCAAATCCCGGCCATGGCATTGAATTTTTCATGTTGGCTCTATCTATCAAAAACCTTAGCCTATGTACGGCTAGTATGAAGAAATGATTAATTTCCGTCAATTAACTAAAATAATAAGAGTTAAATGATGAAGCCTGGGACTCAAGTACTTACTCAAGTAAGTCGCCACAAACGGTGTATCTCGAATGCGAGAGCCCCTAGTGGTCTGCCGGGGAAATATACGAGTCAAATGGAGAATTTAATGTCATGACGGCACGTTGGCCATGGTAGCTCAATGGATTAGAGCGACTGGGCGGAAACCAGGAGATCCATGGTTCAAATCCCGGCCGTGGCATTGAATTGTTCATGTTGACTCTATCTAACAAAATGTTGTGTTTATCCAAGTTTTTCTTTTTAATATACAGACGGATTAAGGAACCCCCCTTTTTTTTTTTTCAAAATCGTTTTCTAGGAGGCTAAAAGCGTACTTCTGGACATAGAATTTTAGATAAAATACAATACTTACGTTCTGTAGTTACGTAGCAAAGAAAGTAATCTATGAAAAATGCAGGATGTAGTGTTTCCGGTGGATATAAGCCGTATTTGTCACGGCATACTGGCTTCCAATGCTCAACTTAGCGATAAGGGTAGGAAATAAGACGCATGATAAGCCCCAGAAGGACTTTAATTATTTTGGTTTCCGCCAAGGCAAATAAGGACCGTCAATTTAATGATGGCTCATTGAATATGCAAGGATCGTTTCAGGAATGTTCGCCTTCACATTGACAAAAAAATATCTCAAACTTTTGAGAAGCCCTTTCCTTGCTTATGGCTGTGTAGGTGCTTTGACTCTTGTGAAGGGATGTCAGTTACTGTAAGTCCACTAAGTGAATAATGAATACTTTCAACACTGGCTTTTTATAAAATATGGGCCCAGATGTGCAATCATAATTTCACTTCTATGAAACAGTTGACGTGAAGTTCGTGACCAGTTGTTACAAAAAATAAGGTATTGAAATACTGGAGGAAGCTCAATCGAGACTGGAATATCTTATGAAGAGGAATCGGTCATTTTGGCCATACAACAGTTGCCTTCGATATTTCGCCGCTTCATTGTCAAACGAGATAGCCGAGGCCGTTACAGGAAGGCTTGCAAGGACTTATAAACTACACTTGATCGTCCTTTATTCTAGTTTTTCTGCACTCATGGAGAGTACCTAAACTTACGCTTTGAAATTATATTTTAAAACTGATTATTTGTAATAAATATAAGCCTCATTAAATTCTCTGTCTCGAATGCTTCCCGGTAGACTACTAGGTGTTCTCATATGCTAGCTCTACTCATCCAAACCCTAGCCTAAACGGCTAGTGTGGAAGAAATGATTATTCCCATCAGAGATGTAAGACCAGAATAGACAGAGGACAAGTTTCAAAGATATCGGAAAGTGTGGATAGATTATATTCTAAGAATGTCTCTTTGGGTTATCCACGGAAACCCCTTTTTTGTGTTAACCCGAAAGAAGGAACGAGTGTAGCAGAGAGAATGGAGTGTCCAATATTAGCCATGGAGAAGGCCTAAGGCCTTGTGAGAAAGGGGAAAGGAGAAGAATGGAATGCAATAACAATCTTCTGGTAAACAAAATCAATGTCAATCGTACTCAACGAAGAGCTCCTACAAGATATTCGCGAATACCTATTGCCCCTTCTAGAACATAATTAACTACATTCGAACTGCAGAATAGCCCAGGTCAGCCTACATTGCTGAATTCATGTCACGGTGGTCGTATTGCACAATGGAATCCATGCCACCAGCATGACAAGTAGCGTTCGTGATGACCACGTGTAGTCGAGCGTAACAGATATGTTTTCTCATGCTATCCGGCCATGTAGGAGTTAGCCCAAGCGCACTGCTCTTCATTCCACGAGACAGTACTAGAGTTCTTAAATAATGCATATCATTAATTGTATTATTTTAAAAATTGTTTCCCGGGTTATTTGTACCCCAACGAAGTACTAAAGTAATGACAAAATTATGTAATTTCACGTAGCCTTCTCTACTGATTACCATTTATAGCCAATAAAACTTTTAAAAGGAATATTACTTTTCTATTCACTTCTTGCTAATTCAAATAAACCTTTGCAGAAATATTTTATTACTCATTTTGTTGTAGGTACAAGGGGCATACAGATAAGGAGAATCGATAGGTACGTGTCTCTATAAGCTAGATTTGACATTTCATATTCTTTCCATACCACCACTGAGCAGTCGTCCTCCGAAGATTAGGGATAACATGCATACCTGTCTTTGGAACGGCTTCCTTCGGAAGGATGTAAAGCCGGTGGTGCTATGTCGTAGATTTACGGCACGTAAATGAACCTGAAGCCTGATTAAGAGGCCACTGCGCACCCAATACAGAATGGGACGCCGAAAACCATAGCAGCTGAAGATCGCTCATAAATAAACATGCAGTTTCAACTGTGGCAGCATTTAAAGAGAAATGATCAAATATTAAAACATTCAAACAAACAATAATAATCTTTTGAATACGACTGATGATATGAACAAACTTATTTGAAATCAATTCTGTATCTTAAACAGGCGTATCTTTTGGTGTCGTAAGTTTTTGTCTGTATCTTTCAACTTTAGAAATGATGAGGCTCCAGAGGCTATTCAGATAAAGTTTTGTCATGCAAATATTAAAATGGTCAGAGCCATTTTTGAGAAAATTAGAATTTTCAAACATGTTCTGCCAAGAATAGGTCTTTTTATTTTAAAGCTTCGTATCACGACTTTGAGGGATACCTAATCTAAATTCCAAATTTGGTATTTATCTCGCATTTTGGCATTTCGTTGCGTTTTTTCTAGAACTGATTTTTTAACATATTCAAAGGCCTTAAGATATGTATTTACAGTGAAATGTTGGTATTGTGCCTTTGTGGGTTCCTAGAATTAAAAGTTCAAGTTGCAGAAATTCAAGGTGCTCTTTATTTCCGTAGGAACACACTTTGGCCAAACCTTACAGTAGCAGAATTACGTAACACCCAAATACAATCTTCCAAGGTCGTTGACCTCAAACAAAAGCGTTCACTTTCAAAACACAGTTGCAGGCACACGATACTCAGTTTCGATTACACTCTCGTTACGACTCTCCCTTGGCCAGTCGCGGCTTCCTTAAATACTTCTACTCCTATTACTAGACATTTCTGGAATCTTCTGTAACAAACAAGAAATTGAAACCTCCAGTCAGCTATGTCTCTATCTGTTTCGGCAAGCTTTTATCTCCGCATTGCACTATCTGTCCCTTATCTCTCCGCGCCACCAGTCGCGACAGTATATAGCTTTTGGAATACAGCACTTCCTTTATTTATTGTAAGCATGTAGTACAGAACATAAAAATAAAGTTCAATATAATTCAAAATATGTTTTATCCTGGGAACATTTACATCTCAGCAAATACTCAACTGTCATCCTTCCTTGTTAATAGAATAACAACACTTAGACTTTCTGTCATCCTAAAATATAATCCAGCATTCTTCAACATTTGCTTAGAGAACGCGTCATGTATAACAGATGTCATTATCAGAAAAAGCTGCTCAAGGCAAAACCTGAGAGAAAAAATGCCTTACATATATTTGCAAAGAAATTAATTGCATGATACCAATGTTTGTAGAGCAAACTTACTCCTGAAAGTTTGCCTGAGATTTACTACTGTGTCCAAACTGCAAAATACAGTTGCAGTAATCCTCAAAAATATAATAAGTATATATGCGTCTATAATGATAATGTATGAAATTAAAGAACATATTTCAGTTTGTAAGAATGCATAAAAATGACTTTTACTTGGAATTTTTTCCCAGTGTTTTCCAGATCAATATTTCTGTGTAATTCCTCTTAATAATGACCCTTGCTTGCCGGAAAGAGTTTAAATTAGATAATTAAAATAGACACGTAAGCTACAGAAACAGCTCCATGAATTTTAAGCCAGTCATAATACTGTGTACTCTTTTCAAAAGATCATGAATAACAAAATAAAGAACATTTAGCTTTCCAAAGCAATCAATGCTGAACAATTCAAAGACACATTGAAATGACTAGTGCTTAAATATGTTATAATTGTGAATATCTAGATATTTCCTTACAAAAATTTGTTATTTTATTAGATAATAAAGAAGAGATTTCCAAGAACATTTCCGAAAGTAGCAACTACACATTTTATTTGTGATTCAAATATATCAAGGCAGATTTTAAACAAAACCGCTAAAGACTCATTAGCGAGAAACTAATGAATACCTATAGAAAATGTATCCATATAAAAGGATATCCGAGATAAGAGAAATTGTCTAAACAGCTTCACCTTGCATATTGACTTATGACATAATCATATGGCTTTCAGTAGAGTTATGTTTTTTTACAGATTACTAAAAACGTTCTCCCCGTTTTTTGTTTACTTTTTTTCCCCTTTGTAATGAGGGAACCTTTGAAGCGAAATATTCAATGTCAGATTCGAATGCAGCTTCGCGTCTCCCTGATAGCTAAGTACAGATAGATAAACATTCTGTTTGCCATTCAAAACTCAAATTTTAATCAGAAAACATTGCAAATACAGCAATTGCAATACTCTGAGGCTGCTCAATAAACAGCAGGAACACCGGAACATCATTTGTATTTTCTCTACCATGTAAATAATAGATAGAGAAGCTATTGCATTCCATACAAAGGTTTCGCGGAAATCAAATAAGTAAATAAATAAATAAGGGACACTATAAAGGAGGTCTGAGCGCATATGTATGTGTGAGAGAGAGAGAGAGAGAGAGACAGCGAGAGAGAGAGAGAGAGAGAGAGAGAGAGAGAGAGAGAGAGAGAGAGAGAGAGAGAGAGAGAGAGAGAGAGAGAGAGCGCAGCTTAACTCGAAAATGGTTGAATCCCAAACTTTTTTTTTATTTTATTCAATGATCGATCAGCAGTACATGCCTTACAGATCCTTGTTGGCTAATTGAATCTCTATGAACTATATAATAACATGTAAGGAAAACCAAGTTGGCTCCTATTATCTTCTTAACACTGTGAAACAAGAGAAAATAAGTTAATTAAAACAAACAAGTAATCAAAGAGATAAGAACAACAGTCATTGTGAAACAATATTCATAGTGAATCCCAAACTTGATTTTCAGCTTCATTTCTTAAGAATCCGACAAGATGATTTTCAAGAAAACCACATCCCCCAAACTACTTTAAAACGTACAAAGAAGTTTCGAAATTGATTATTTTCCCAAAGAAGATAAAACCTTTGGCATTTTATCATATATCAGTTCAAATACTTTCATTTCAGTTGTAGGTATTTTGAAATTCCTGGGACTTGCTCTGAAACTCCTTTCTGGGTTACTTTCGTATAATTGGTAATTCGTAAGAATTGACAACTTACTGCACAAAAATGTAGATATTGTAAAACACACAGTTTATATCAAATAATTATTTTTGTCATGCCGGAGTCAATATAACTGGAATTTATTTCCGGACTGTTATGCCGTAGTCTGCTGGAGTTAGAATTTCCAGACGTTTCGTACACAACTGCGGCGGACATGTTCAGTGGCATGGTCGTAGTCTCCTCGGAGAAGTTTGCGTAGCGCTTGAAATATTAACTACGTCCGTGGTGCTGACAGGCTGTTCAAAGCCCGAAGTTTTTTTTTGCTGCGGGCCTACCCAATTTTTGGGTTTTAACGCAGGTAGGAGTTTACTACTGGTATATCGCAGGATGGTATGGGGATTTCTAATGGAAAAGAGTTATGACGTGATTGTTACACTCTTCTAAATTTTGTAGAGGATGCAAAACCATTTCTTACACCCCGGTGGCCCGCCTCGGTAGCGTGGATGGTAGCATGTCTGCTTCACGTTCAAGAGGTCCCGAGTTCAAATCTCGCTCAGGGTGAATTACCTAGATAAGGTTTTTCCGGGGTTTCCCCTTATCCTGAAAGACGAATGTCGGGTGACTTGGCTCTAAGGACCCTGGGCTCATTTGAGCATCAATTTCACCCATTTCATTCATCGTCCGATATGACAACGTAGGAGGACATAAATTAAAAAAAAAAACTGGTGTTTATAAGGTTTAAAATTTTTGCTGTGGGATAATTTATAAGCCAAACAGCTCTTGAGTAGATAATACGGAGCTCAGCTTTCAGCCCGACTATTGTATTTATGCCCCGAGCGATCTCCGCTGACTGGTCCAGATGTTGGAGACAGGAGGGAGGAACCGAGCTTCATCCATGGTGTTGTTCCGTTCTGATTGGTTCACATCGGAAAACAGGAGAAATGTGCCAATAACGATTTTAACGATATTCCTTCGTATTGGTTTGAATTTTAAATACTTATACTTTTCTAAAATAGGACTTCGTTATTTTTAAGTCCTGGTTATGCAAAAAGAAGTTAACTTCGAAGCAGTCACATAGAGATCAGCTCTTTAAAGATTTGTCTATCACTTAAGCTACTCCATTGTCCTATTGCTATTTGCAATTTTATTATATATAATAAAACAATTTCTACAAATACCTGTCGCGAGTAACATGTATGCAGAAGAATACAATTTTATAAGAATATTTTGTTGAGAAATAGGTACATAATTTCACACAATGTAACATAGACATTTTCGTTTCATTTATATAGCCCTATAACTTCTTTTTTAAAAATTCAAAAACTACTTATGCTGGCATTACTTGCTGGATTGTCTAATCAGTATTTTACTATTAAACACACAATTACAGGGATAGACTCTTTGGGAGATAGGGAATGATTTTGGTTAAAGAAAAAAATCCCCACCCCAGTCGAGATTTGAACCCGGGACCTCTGGGTGTGAGCAGTCAGAAAGCTGACCACTCAGCTGCAGAGGTAGCGATATCTTTTTATACTTTATTTGTATAGGCTCCTTCAACTTGAACCATGACTTAAGAAACAACTCCGTACATATTCCAGACCCTGCGGATGGTCCTAACTGGGGACAGAATCCAGAACGCTGTCCACGCGACTACAGTAGAGGTCTTAGAATACCTACAACGTCTTCAAATATTCAACTGCAGAGTACTTAAACGTAAAGAAGTACACTGCAGTTTACTGAATTTATCATCCACAACCTTTGTATTTCAATTTCAGTCATCTTTAAGATTCATGGCAGCAAATTTGAAGTGCCCATTCTTCCACCAAAGAGTTTCGCCTTTCATTTTGTTTCACGCCTATATTTTGTTGCTGATGTAATTAGATATATTCTCAAACGGACTTAAGTTTTCTTAAAGGGCCACGTTCCTTTGATCTCTCTCTTTTTGTCTTCTCCCACCGCTGGTTAACGAGAACCTCAGAAATTACAAAGATAGAGAAATGTTCCGGGAACCCGTGACTCATTTTCTCTAAATCCTTTATGAAAGGCGGATATAGGTAATTAGAACACCCTCCACCACGCGACAAAAGCTGCAGCTTCTAAATGAAAAGTCTTAGCGATCTGCGACAACTTTTGAGAATTCCTCATGCGGTTACTGTAAAGTAAGGGAAGATCAAAGAAGACTGGTTGCTATTAATGGGCATCTTCAATTAAAACAGAATTCATTATAGTTCTGTAAGGAAGCCCTCATAGGGTTCCTAGCAAATTCATTTCTTCCTAAACTTTATGATTGACGCACACACACATACACACACGCACGCACACACCTACACCTACCTTTCATTAGTAATGATAACAGCATCCATTATGAACAAAATATTAACACATATTCATTAACAATATTTGAAATAATAATAATAATAATAATAATAATAATAATAATAATAATAATAATAATAATAATAATAATAATAATAATAATAATAATAATAATAATAATAATAATAATAATAATAATAATAATATGACCGCGTCGTGGCTAAGTGGTTAGACCGCTTGGCTCTCACCTAGGCGGCCCGGTTCGATCCCAGGCGACCGCAAAGTGAGATTTGTGGTGGACAACATGGCGCTGGGGTAGGTTTCCTCCGTGTCCTCCGGTTTCCCCCACTATCATTCCACCAACTGCTCCATGATTCATCTCATCATCCCAAGTGTTGGGCCGACCCTTCAACCCTGGTATCTCAGGTCAAAATGCTTCGGCTCCCTCGCTCTCCTAGCACCAGCATTGGTGCGGAAGGGAGAAATAATAATAATAATAATAATAATAATAATAATAATAATAATAATAATAATAATAATAATAATAATAATAATAATAATAATAATAATAATAATAATAATAATAATAATAATAATAATAATAATAATGTCGCGAGGCATTGTTTTGTGGCGGGCTACGGCCCGCACGTATGCGAGCGACGAGAGAGAAGCGGGGAAAGAAAGACACAGAAAGTGCCCCAACCCACGCCCAGACCCGCGCGCTAGCGCTTACCGAGAGAGAAAGAGACAGAGACAGTTCCATGGCTTTCTCGCTACATCACGAAAGATCGTGCTAGTTCGGTAACTTTCGAGAAACGATGGTTATAAAAGCGCCACAGCCAATTGGACAGCCCAGGCTGGGAATGGTGGCGTACTGCTATGATCCAGCTAGCTGGAGGCCTGATGGAGAGGATGATTTGAGGTCGGGGGTTCTGGTGCTCAGCCCCACGTTGACTGGACGTCCGCACTAAGCTCGACATCAACATGGACACGTTGGAGGAGTCTGATGTGTCCAGGTTGGCTAAGGAGGGGCGAACGAAACCCAGCAGCCAAAAGTCCCCGTGCCGAGCAGTAGTGAGATATCGCCAGGGAGTGGGAGCTGTGTGGCAGTCTGACCAACAAAGTCAAACTTTCATCTTTAATATATATTGGAAATATAAATATATTTTGGCTGAAGAGGGCGAAATAAGCCCTGAAGCAGCCATGGGTGTGAATACACATAAAAAAAAAACTAGTAGTAGTAAGACAGCCCAGTCGTGCAGTGAGAGCTGCCAGTCTTTGAATGGAGTTCTAATGCACTGCGTGGACATTTGAACTGTACCGAATTGAGAACTGATAATCGTGTAGTGATTTGAAAGTGAATTCTTTAGTGTTTTTTCCTGTGCTGAAGCCACGAGAGACTGTGTTGGCGTATGTTACGTCATCCTGCTGCAAAGGTCTGTACAATCTGTCTTTCTACGGAGATTTTGAATTTCTGTAAATTAGACTTTTAATTTTACGAACCCACATAATAATAATAATAATAATAATAATAATAATAATAATAATAATAATAATAATAATAATAATAATAATAATAATAATAATAATAATAATAATAATAATAATAATAATAATAATAATAATAATAATAATAATAATAATAATAATAATAATAATAATAATATTGTTACTAATTAAGAATACACAGAATTCGTGCGTTGTCAGATTCCAATTAGGTACGTAACATTTTGTGATGAAATCAAATATTTGAGTGACTGTTGTAAGTATTCAGTCACTTTTTAGCATACAAAAAGAAAAATATACTACAAAGTAGACACACCTTTGCGTTTAATCTTAACGTAAAAGTGCTACCACATAAGCTACTCAAACATCGTAAACGGCAAAGCAAAACTTATCAAGTTGTTGACAGGGCATATGCTCAACACGTGGTTGATAAAATGGCGCGACTATTCCCTCCAATGTCAGTCGCCTCCGAAGTAATATTTTTCCTGCTTTGTTTACATCATATAAACTAAGGACGACTCCGGTATAGCAACACATTCTATACTTAAGGTGCAACTCTGGATCATAGCACTAAATATCCAGTCAGGTATTTGCCTTAGCGATTGAGGAAAACTACTGATAAAGTCCAATCAGATATGAATGAGGAACCTTCGGAAAGCACGCCACAGATGCTACCGCCTGAGCGGTTAATGTCAGTACAACCATTGCTCAAATGGAAAGCATTACTCCCTTTAAAGTGGTGTGCTTCTAGAAACACAAGAGGGCTGCAAATAACGAGCGAAGCAAAAGCGATAACTTATGAGTAATGGCTCACGTCGACGTTTTCAGTACTGAGGTAACAGTTTACGGTAACTGTTTGCCTTACCCTAACTACCTATTCCCGAGGCCCGTTTTATGATTCAGTTCTCTGAGGATGGGGAGCTTGTTCCACATACCCACAACACCTGCACAAAGCTCTACAGCAAACTGTATCTTTACCTTTGGCCTTTACAATGTCACAGAACGCAAACTAATTATGTTAGAAAACCTTCTTGCTTGTTGAACACATAACCGAGATGAAAAACAGTTTAATTACGCTAAAAAGGGCAGCATTTTTCAAAGGTTTTGTTGTTAACTCAATGAAACAGGCCGATGTGGCTGGGAGGAAGGAAAAACGTAATTAAAGCTAATAGTCCACTTGAAGCAATACAAATAAATAGGAAACACGCTGGGCCGCTGCTTCTCTTAGATGGCCCGAATGGGTTTTCCTGACATAGAGCACATCATGAATACAAGAATTAACTTTTCATGTTTTTGGAGGACAATTTGTAGACACGTTATCACACCACTGGAGAATCCTTAGATGCGTGGTATGTTTAACAGTAGGGATGGGTCCATACCAGTTTTTCTCGATACTTGGATACTCGGTATCGCCATTTCTACTTCTAGTTTCAATATAAAATAGAATGTTGAAAGAACTCGGTAATGTCATTCAAATTAATTAGATGCACATATACAACCATCAGTGCATTTATTTTAAAAATCTACAATAGACATTTCAAACCAAAATGCATTTTTGAAACAGATGAACGGGGAACATTTTTGGAAAGTTTTGGTTCTTTTAAAAATGGCTCTCTAGATTTTGATTAAAGTATGACTTGAATTTTCTGAGAATATCCTAAGAAGTCTTCATTCTATATGTCTTTTGTATAACTGGCAAACCGTATAAACTAGACAAAATCTTAAAGCAGAAAAAAATTGACATGACTTAACACTTGAGGAGGAAAATTTCAATTAAATAAAATTGCGCACACACAGCACGCACAGACTTCCACCCCCTCCCTGTGAAATTTCGATGTAAAATTGAGTGCAAGGCTTACTTACTCAACGTAGTAAAGATTGGAAATTGTTCTTTCACACTAGCCGTGTGTAGGATGCACTATGAAAGGGTACAGTCAGACTGAAAAATTCAATGCCATAGCCAGAATTTGAACCACGGATCTTCTGGTTGCCGTCCAGCCGCTCTAACCCTTGAGCTACTATGGCCAACGTGCCAACATGACATTAAATTTTCCAACTGACTCGTGTTTTTTCCGATAAACCACTAGGAGTTGTAATAAACACATGAGACAACTACCTTAATGGTGACTTACTATGCTGTAAGTACTTTAAGGCCCGGGCTTTATAGTTCGGACCACTATTAAGTACAATTAATGGAAATTAATTGTTCTTTAACACTAGCCGTGTGTAGGATGCACTATGAAAGGGTAGATCCAGACTGAAAAATTCAATGCCGTAGCTGGGATTTGAACCACGGATCTTCTGGTTGCCGTCCAGCCGCTCTAACCCAGTCTGGCTCAATGGTTAGAGCGGCTGGACGGCAACCAGAAGATCCATGGTTCAAATCCCGGCTATGGCATTGAATTTTTCAGTCTGGCTCTACCCTTTCGTAGTAAAGATTATTTGAAAATTATTTTTACTTATAACAATTCTCAGTACTGGGAACCACTTTCAAATAGAAATGCAGAGCTCTTGGAATACAGCAAACATTTACATTCAAAATGTGTTCAAGTTATAAGTAGTGCAAGCGATGTGCAGCCTGTAGAGTTCATGAGTGGTAATCCAAGAATTGAAAATAAATGGCGAAAGTTTAACCTGATGTATTATCAGTGTGTTACATTCTCGTCTCTTTCTCTATCCTTCAACAAGTATTGTTACAAACGCTTATTCGTCTATGTGCCTATTTCATGTTAAGAAGATAAATATTTCGTACTACACAATGACTTGTACGTACAACGGGAACATAAAGGCTTACTGACAGATAAATCTTTTACGTGTTGGTCACTATGTAATCGTTTTGGAATTCCGTTCTCTTTGCAGGACTAGGAGGAAAGAAGGAAATGATGAAAGGAAGGAAGAAAGAACAAAGAAAGAAAAGAAAGAACAAAGAAAAGAAACTGAATGACTTCCCAATTGAGAACCCTTGGAAAATACAAATAACGATTACAAATGGAAAAACTGTGAGCCTTTTTCCTATCGATTACGCTTTAACGGTGATGCAGAAGCCTTCAGCATGAAGAGACTTCAGAGAGGCTATTCCCAGAAAATTCAACATATGTTTTCTTTGTCATTGAAATATCTTATGGCATTTCATTACAATCATTAAAGCCATTTTTAAGAAAATTATTACTCTCGAGCATTTTTCCACGCAAAGGTAAGTTAAGGATGATTTTTCGTTTTCTCCGTTCCTATTTCCGTCTTCGTGAAAGACAGTGCACTTAAATGCTCTAAAATTTCGGTATTTAGCCGACTTTTTGTTTTGGAATTATGCTGATCTCTCTCTCTCTCTCTCTCTCTCTCTCTCTCTCTCTCTCTCTCTCTCTCTCTCTCTCTTCTCTCTCTCTCTCTCTCTCTCTCTCTCTCACACACACACCTTGTTCTAAAAATGCTTTTCATCTAAAAACACATATTTCATGAATTGTTGGATAAAATATATTTGCTCTGTTTATTTCAAGTACAGAGTAGAGAAAGGAATAATAAACTAAAATATCATTAAATGGTCAATTTCTTCTCGGGCAGCAAGCCAGGTGAACAGACAATTAGAAATCGACGTTTCGGGAGTGTGCATCTCTCCCATCATCACGATATTTATTAAATGTTATAACCACAAATGAAACTCTGGATATAATACAAATATAAACAAAGACTAAACACTATCAAAATTCGCATTACTGAACAAAAGACTGTTGTCAGTAAATTAAATGGTATTTAACGTAGACAACAAAGAATTTAGCAAAGTTCTGATTTCTTTGGCATATAGCAAATGCAACTTTTATGCTGTGCTTCCTCAGGTATGATGTCACATACAAACACACTGATTCAAGTGTGGAAGTCACATTTCAGGATTCCTTTATATTTGAGAATAACTAACAACGAAGCAAGGACAGCCCCAGGGAGACAACACATGTCAAGACAAAGACTTGACTGAAAGCAAAGATTAAAACATCAGCTTCAACACTGTAACAAAGGCCCATGCAGAGCCGATATATTTTACTCCACAGAATGTTTCATTCATTCGAGGTGCTTCAAACACATGTCCGTAGAGAAACAAAGACGTAATTTCCGTCTTCTTCTTGAGATATTTTCTATAAATAGTCATAGTTTTAACACAGTGGCGCCACGCCAACGTTTTGCTTTCCTATGTAAATGGTTACTTTCTTGGCGTTGTTTCAATAAGAGTCGAGCCATGTGCAGCAAAAAGGTTGAATAGAAAACTCTGATGTGATTACATACACAATAGCTTTTCTACTCACGATTTTACACACTATTCATGCTAAAGCTTATTATTCAGTTAATAAAGTTAAAAATCTATTACACACGTAAACATTTCGTTGTAAGTTAAAGAACAACTTAATGAACTAAAGCGACAAAACGATTTGCAACTGAGAAAACTCAAATATTTAAACATTTATACCAATAACAATCAGTGGCGAAGTATGCAATGAAGCGTTGGAAGCGCTACTTCCCCCAGAATTTCAGGAGAAAAAAAAGAAAAGCAAAAAAAAAAAAAAAAAAATCATCATGCCAAACAATGCGTTATTTGCTCTGGAAACATTTTCAAAATTGATTCCCGAACATCTGCGGTGTTGCATAAAATTTCATATTCGAGTGGCCGTTTCCGCGAGCTCATTCAACACTGAATATTTGTGTATTTACGCAATTTAATCTTCGATGCCACGTTTCGTACGTTTACGGAAGCAATCCAACTTTTCGGAAGTTAGGAAGCGCTTGCCAAATTTTGTCACGCCAGGTCTCTGTAACGTGAAGAAAAGTTTATTTTTTGTTTTCTCTGCTTCTTGTTTCAGTTAATCTATCCCTTTTCCAAATAATTATCAATTCTTTTAGTCTTTTAGTCACAAAAAAATCTGGTATTTTAAAGCTCTACTCATTAACTAATTTCAGTAACTATGCGAACTATGTGGTAGTTCGACTTATTTTCTGAAGCGTGGTCAATCTGTACAAATAGGCAATTGCCGTAATATTAACCATATGATTTAAATGCATCACAATATTAAGCTATGTAAAATCATGTGTATACAATTTTAGATACTATTATTGCAATTACTAATGATACACAACGTCATCTTAGTTCATTAATGTTGAATATGAATGAAAATATAAATAAAAATAAGGGCATATTCATAGTTTTGGTTTACATCACATTATATAAAATAAATTTTCCCCTCTGGCATAGCTACTGAATAATATGCCTTATACAAAACATGTCATGCAAACCAAAATAAGCAACGTTCTACTGACTGATTCGACGTACCTGGAAGTTTAAAGTGCTCTAGGTACAAACCCAAAAAATTCATTAGCAATATCTACTAAGGAATCACAAATGGATTTCGATTCCCTCTTCATTCTTCTTATCACAATATTCAATCAGGTCATACGTGATTTCTCGTGCCTGTCGGTAATATGACACGTTGCTCTGACTGTATCTGAGTTGAGTGTACATACATTGGACTCGCCATGTACTACATGGCAAAGGAGAAAGTGTATCCGAAAAAATTCGCAACACAGAGATGTTTACCTGAGCTTATCGCACATACAAGGCGAGTCCAGTGTATGTATACTCTGTTCAGATATAATCATGTCTTCTGGACAGCAATGTGTCATACATCGGCAGGCGCGAGAAAACATATCATATAGACATACGCAGCTTCCAATCGCTCTATTTGTGTTTCGTAACTTACTGAACGTCAACTTTACTAAGATTTCACTCTTCTAATGGACCAGATAAGACACGATAAGAGATTATCACAGCGCTGGACACCTGAAGGTCAATGCGGCTCAACGCTCTGTCGAGTAATATGTGTGATACGCTGACGTGAACATCTGTTTTGGTTTATTTTCCGCTACGCCTCCTCGATTTGCCATGTACAGAGTGCACAGAGTGAAAAGGGCGCATGTTTTTTAACGGTTCTGCTCCTTGTGTAGCATGCGTTCTCTGTCACACACATTCGCTGTCTTGTCCCACTGAGTAAGGATGGCACAATCCTCTCAGGGAAACCCCCAGGGGCCTACTTCGGTAGGTACGGGTTTGGCGCACCCGGGGTCCCGAGCCAACAGTCTCCCTCGTGTGGGCTCCTCTTCGTGGTTGAGGGAGACGGTCAACAGGCCCACCCACGTGTAGGCCGTGCGTGGAGATCCGTGGAGAAGGTTTTTAGATTCTTGTCTAGTTTAGAGTTTAGGATTTAGTGAACGAAATTTTTAGTAGGATTTGATTGATGTTTTTTATGTACGTGTATTTTTAATAGGTTTTGTTACACTTATATAGTTTTTAGAAATTTTTATATCTGGCTTTTGCCATTATTAGTTTTTTTTTAAGGGCGCTGATGACCGCTGTAGTTGAGCGCCCTTATATATATATATATATATAAATAAATAATCTCAGGGAAAGTGAGCGTTACTTTGCGTTGGTGAACAGTAGTACAAGTGGACGGCTGGGGTCAGAGGCTGTCGAGAAGCAAGGACATGATATGAAACAAAACGACAATGAAGGAAGGAAAATTGATGGAGCAATTCGTGAAATGAAAGCGGGAGAAATCAGAGAACCCGGAAAGAAGCCCTTCCCTGTTTAGTCCACAACAAATTCCACACATGGTCCCCTGGGATAGAACCCTGGTCAACATGGTGAGAAGCGAGGGGAACCCAAATATTTTGTCTATTACTATACTTAGGAAATAACAGAGAAAGTAAAAACAAATCGAAATTTTGAAAAAGATGTACTAACCATTAGGGAGAGAATTGCTGTTGGTATAAATGCATTTTAAAACACTGCCCTTTAATGAAATTAAAAACGTGCTGCACGGAGTGCAAATTATCTGTTGACTCCGAGCGAGCATTTGGACGTTGAAAGATTTATGAGGTGTGTATCCAGCTCTGACCTGATTCATGCAGTACGGTTGGGGTACGAGTGCCAGAGCCAATAAAGACGTAAGACGACTTTCTTCCTCAAGGTCTGCAAGCCCAGTGAATGTAGTTAGAGCAGAAATGACCATCGCATTCCACTTGTAGATTTTGACACAGCACGGTTGTCAGGTTCAGCAATGTCAACGCATTTCCACTTCTCAGTTATTGCAATTATGTACATGAGAATGGGGTTCCTAAACTACTAGCAGAATCGAAGCAGATATGCATATACTTGTTCTATATAGGAAAAACAATTCTTCTTCTGTTGGTATAGGACACAGTCCTATTCATTTATGGTCCTCTACCTCTTATGCCATTTTAGGTCGGGTGAGGGAGCCATAACTATGGATCAGAGAGAGAAATACAGGGATGGGTCATCAGCCGGGTCCCCGGTGTGAGAGATAGGAAGTAGATGGAAAGGAGGGCGAAACGGATGAAAGGAAAGTTGACAATGGAGCAAAAGGAGAAATCATAGCGGAGGAAACCGGAGGTCCCGGAGAAAATCCGCCCTAGCGTCCTGTTGTTCAACACAAATCACACCTTGCGGTCGTCTGGGATCGAATCCGGGCCGTTTTGGTGAGAGTCAAGCTGTCTAACAGCTCCGCTATGGGGCGGCCTTAAAAAAATATGAAGAGGGGGGATCAACAATTCTGATGAATCCATTCAATGGCTTTCTCTGTTCACTTTTTTACAACTTATTTTTACAAACATTTGTTCTTCAGTTTATTTAATCGAGATAACCTTAGTAGAAATTGTTTTATTAAATACAAAATGGTCATTATGTGATAACACGAATATCTAGGGGGGTACTTAAATTCACATACATTGCATGTTTTAATGAGATCTATACTTTGCAAATGCTGCAAAATCATTTAGAATCAAAAGGACTTCACAGGCTATTCCCAGAAAAGTCAAGAAATGCATTTAATTCGTCATGAAAATACATATCTAAAACGTATGATATTTTAATCAAATCAAATCGTTACAGCAGTTTATAAGAAAATAACAGTTTTCGAGAATTGTGCGTGATATAAAGTATAGTTTGGGGAAAAAGGTTTTTTTCTTGAAACTCCATGTGTAGCATCCTCGAAGGATGCTACAAATACACAGTTTGATATGTGACGACTTTTCTTTCTTAGGTAATGATGCTCTTCAAAACACACGCAGGAGTGTAGCTTTTTTTCTTCTAAAAAGCCTTTTTTGCGGGGGGGGGGGGATCCAAGGACTACAAAACATGTATTTTTACTGAAGTCTTGGTATGCAATATTTTTGTGGCAAGCAATATCTGCTCTTCCTACTATGTTCGTGGTAGAAAGAGAAGGGGGACACGCACCAATCAGTTACGAAAGTTACGAAAGCGAGATTCTGACTGGTGAATAGCCCATCTCTATAGGTGTAGTATATCTGTCTAACGTTCTAGAGGTCCGGAGTTCAAATCTTACTCGTGATTTATCATTCGTAATTCATCTTACTTCATCGATAGAGGCTTTTGTTTACATGATATTCATTTGTGAGACCCAGACTTGAATATGCTTCACTTGGATGGAGTACCAAGTGTATTAATCTTGTTGAAGTTATTTAATGTAAATTCCTGAGGTATGTGTTCGCCAAAACTTTTCATTATTTTCCTAAGTTTATACCATATGGTTCACTGCTTTACCGAAGAAATTGCCAATTATTACTTTCTCTTTACGAATTACTACACAATAAGATTGCTAATAATAATCATAGGCAAGTAATATCTTTTTATGAAGCCTAGGACTTAAGTACTTAGAAGTCACCACATAAAGGTGCGTGTCTCATAGCATATGAGAACCCCTAGTGGTCTACAGGGAAATATATGAGTCAGTTGGAGAATTTAATGTCATGTCGGCATGTTGGCCATAGTAGCTCAGTGGTTTAGAACAACCGCACGGAGAGCGAGAGATCCGTGGTTCAAATCCCGGCTATGGCATTGAATTTTTCAGTCTGGCTCTACTCATTCAAACCTTAGCCTACACACGGCTAGTGTGGAAGAAATTATTATTTCCATCAACATCTTTTTATGTTCCAAATGTTGCAGCCTAATATATAATATCTTCAGAAGATTAATCTGATTCACATAAGTTTTCACCTGTAATCGTTATAGAGTAACTACATCCTTTGAAGTAATACATTTAGCATGAATATCAGAAGATTTGCTTTACCCCACAATTCTTTATTACCAACAATAGATTAACTGGAAATTAATTGTTCTTTTACACTAGCCGCGTGTAGGACAACGTTAGGATCGGTAGAGTCAATGCCATAGCCGGGATTTGAACCACTGATCTCCCGGCCTCTTAACCATTGATATTAAATTCAACTGATTTTTTTTTCCGGTAAACCACTAGGAGTGCTCATACTCGAATACATGAGACAACTACCTTATTTGGGGGAAGTACTTTAAGGCCAGTCTTTATAGTTCGAACAACTAGTGTCATTTAATGGAAATTGGCTGTTCTTTCACACTATGTGTAGGACGAGGGTAGGATAGGTAGAGTAAAATTGAAAAATTCAATTTGATAGTCGGGATTTGAACCACGGATCCTTCGGCCGCCATCCGGCTGCCCTTAACCATTTTTGTTGTTGTGATTTACGTCCTCCAACGGACGATAAATGGATATGAGCCCAGGGTCCATAGAGCTTAGAGTCACTCAACATTCGTCTTTTAGGATAAGGGAAAACCCCGGAAAAACCTTATCCAGGTAACTCACCCTGACCGAGTTCGAACTCGGGACCTCTTGAACGTGAGGCAGACACGCTGCCACCACGCTACCGAGGCGGGCTCCTTAACCATTAAGCTACCATATTCCTGTGTGACATTAAATTCTCTAACTGACGAAAGGTTAACTGTTCTTTTGTATATGTTAACCAACGTTACCAATTCTTCTTTCCCCTCCCTCCCTCCCCCCCCCCTCTCTCTCTCCGTAGGTTTGCGTTATGATTCATTTTGTAAATAATTTTGTGGTGCTTTTGTTCTAAGCTTTTGTACAATGAATTTTTTTTTATCCAAGATGATGTAACTGATGTTGCATTGTAATTGGGGAGATCAGTAATGTTCACATTATAAAAAATAAGGATCAATAAGACTGTATATTGCCTTAAGCGCTGGCGTGAAGAATTTCACTTCAAAAGCTTCAGAATAAAATTAACATAAGATCTTTTTTGTATCACTCTTCAGCTTATTTTCAATTTCCTTGAGTTGCTTCTTTCTATGCAAGGCAGTAATAAAAAAGAACACTATATATTAATGTAGCTGGCAGGGAAGGTGGATAGCCGATGACTCCCAGGACGGCAGTACCAGAAGACAAAGAGCGCCTCACCCTCGCACTAAAAACAAGGCACGCGATGCCAACAAACATGCAAGAGACACGTCCGTGCTCGTATTGTCTCGCCAAACAAATATGGGATGGGGAGACATAAAATATAACCAGGTCTGCCGCCCTTCTACGCCGTGGCGGCTTGTGCAACGTTTTATATGCCTGAGCAACTTCCGGTATCCACACCGAAATATACAGTAACAAAAAATATTGGGGCAGCTATCATATAATCTGAAACCATGCACATTATTTATAACGCATAACAAGCTATTTATAAACAATAAAAGTAGAAAATAACATTTATTTTCTGATATCTGTAAGATAAAAAATATAAAACGTTAAAAAAATTACATATTTCCATGCAAAATAAATATTGTGACAATTGAAGAAAATTAATCGCAACAAAACGTAAGTTACAATACTTTGTTGGACTTCCTCTGCGTTTTATGACTTCTCTTGACGATTACGCATGCTCCTTACAAGGTTAGTAGTACAATAGAACCTCGTTTACCCGGATCAACTAGAACCAGGACCGATCCCAGTTAACGAAAATCCGGGTTATCCAGAAAATGACAGAAAATCAGTTTAAAAAAGTTAATCACCGAAATATTTTTAATGGAGTTTAGGAATGAGTATCGGCACACTTTCACCTAAAAACACTTACACTGTATGTACTATAAACAGAGGCAAAGTTTTGTGGTGACAATTATTTATAAAATTCGCATTAGTAATTTTAATTGGTGGTGTTGTGATTTTTTTACCATAAATTCGCATTAATTTCACGCAAATTTTCGGGAAGAGTTAATGAGTAATGACATGGCTGAAATGAAAAGTAACAGGTAATTACATTTAACAAATTTTGCACAGGAACTGAAAGCTTTTTTTTTCCTAGAAAAGAAATCGACAATTGCATCAAAATAGCTGACAATGTAAACTACTGAATTAAACCAACTAGACTAGCGTGTCAGTACAGCCAATGGGAACAGTTTAGCTTCTAAATCTGAGTGGTTTTCAGTTATGTATTGTTTGTATTCGTTTTTTAACTTTCAGGCACTTCGCAACAAATTCTTAAGCACTAAGGGACAATATTTTCATGTTAATGTAATGTCTGAGAGTAGCTTCCTAGAAGTTCAGTACCTTCTCAGTACCTTTAGTCAACCTAATAGGAGGTGTTGTTTTTTTTTTTTTTTTTTTTTTTTTTTTTTTTTTTTTTTTTTTTTTGCTGTGCACGATGTACTATTCAATAAATAACCTTTCTAGTTAGCATTCGACAAACAGTTCTCAGTATCACGGACCAGCCGGGTGCTGTGGTGTCAGTTTATTGTTGCACCGCTTAGCTGTTATTTCAGTGCGCATGATGATGTCATTTTATTGGCTTTGTTAAGTGTTAAATTTTATCTTGCTTTCCTTAAACTTGTAAACATTTTTTTCACGACTTCTAGCTCCATGCTATGAAGACATGAATGTTAAATTAAAGTTATATTTGTGCAAATTGTAATAACTGTACATTTTTCTGTGTAGACTAATAGTAATAGAAATTTTCTCATTTACCGATAAAAAATGTTATTCTGGAAAAAAGGAAAAATTCCCGAAAAAAATCGCTGAAAACAAAAACTATTGCCTCTGATAATAACCTATGTATTTGCACTGTACACTACATAGCTACAAACAAATCGACAATGCGTAAAAAAGGCAGTGAGCTTCTGCTGTCCCAGTTTAGTGTATCGCTTACGAGCAGCGCGATCTCGCATCCACTTTAACATTAGAACTTCATTTGGCAATGTTTCGGCTTGACTCCAAACAAAGAATCATTTTCTTTGTTTGCTACTCCGAGTGTGTGTGTGTGTGTGTGGGGGGGGGGCGGCTCATAACCACAGCTGGTTCATCAACACTGTCTGAATCTGGATATACTTCATTTTCAGTAACACTGCATGATGCAACAATGCCTTCCTCTGTAATCAGTTTATAGCCTCCGTCTTTGCCGATATGCAACCAATTGTCAATGTCATCAACATCGGAACACACACACACTACACACCACACACACACACACACACACACACACACACACACACACACACACACACACACACACACACATTTAAACGTCTATAAAATCTTCTTCCACACTTACTTTTTCTTCTGCTTCAATCTAACACTGATAAGTCACACAAACCAAACCACAACCTACTCCATGACTTCATCAAAGTTTCTTTCAGCATGGCCCCAAGCAGGTGGGGTGAGTGCAACGAATTCGCCCGCTGGCAAGAGAATTCAAGAAATCTACCTAATGAGAGTAGCACTTTATGGTAGTCTTCATTTACTGCACTAAACGACAACTTTTTTTTCTCCAAAACTTGTCCCCAGGTGAACGAGGTTTTACTGTATATACAACTGAAATTTTGGCCCACTCTTCATGAGACCGCTTTTCAAATGCACCTACGTAGATATTGGCTAACTGTGAACTAGTATCCAAATCATCCCATAAATTCTCATTGTATTTAATTCCAGTGATTGTGGAGATGGACGAAGGACATGTGGACAATTGCGGAGTAGCCAGTCTTGCACAACCCCGGAAAATTGTTTGAGGTCATTATCTTCACAGAATTTAAAACTAGCACAAATACCAATTTTCTCTATACTCCTACGTAGGCTCTCTACCTTCAGAAGGTACATGATTTCATTTTATTCATTTTTAACTGGATGAAAACCAATTCGCCAACTCCAGATGCCACCATGCAGCCCAAGACCATAACACTCCCACCTTCATGTTCTACAGTAGGTCCAAGATTATTTTCTTTTCATTTCCGTATTAGTCTCCTCCAGATCATTGTTCCTGCATCCAATCCCAAAATAAATCAGCTTTCATCTGCAAAATGAACGTTCTCCCACCAGTTTCCTTCTTTATAAAAATAGTCCTTTGACCATTTTAGCCTTTTCCTTCTGTTCTTTTCATTTAGATAAGACTTCTTCCTGGCCACACAACCACGGAATCCCTTCCTTTTCAGTACACACCTAATCGTTTGGAGGGTTACTTTTACGCCAGTATTATAACCTACCTCGGCACACAGTTTGGGGGCAATCAATTTAGGATATTTCTGCACACTCCTAGCAATATTTGTCTTCCCTCGGTCAGTAAATGTTTTTGGAGACCGATTTCGAGTATGAAATCAATTTTGTGTTCACATACGTATCTCTTAATTATATTTCCAACAGTACTTTTCCTCATTTTCAACAACTTTGCTATAATTCTGTAATTCTTACACTTTTTTTGTAATGGAAGATGACGAGATATCTTTGCTTCGAAGTCGTATTCTGAGCTCTAAACCTTATTTTGTGTAACTGGACTGCTTTGATTACACAGGTAAGATTTGTTTACTATCCATAGCTGGACCTGTTGTGCCTCCCTCAAATGAGCATGTGAAACGTATAATAGGGCGTATAAAAAGAGGTGCCCCGATATTTACTTTGCCTAATATTAGATATGTGAACATTTGAATGTACAATTTTTACAGTTAATACAGTAAGACGTATAACAATTTTAAATTTAATTTGATGTCTCATTTGATGTCAATTCAATCTGATGTCTTACCACATGAACATAATACAAAATGGTACATAGGAGAGAAAGTATCATTCCACTAGTAATACATGTTTTGAAGTTAACTTAGTAAAAATTATTAAAAGCTAAATGTATGTGAATAGAATAAACAAATAAATAAAAACGAAAACACGTTTGAATAGCAAACTTGGTACAAAAGCTCCTACATCCACCAAGGATGTGACACCAAGTTTTTCAAGAAAATTATCCCAACCCAAACTACCCTTTACACGAAAAACAGTTCGAAAACTTTGATTTTCTGAGAAGCAGTATAAAGATTTGGATGAAAATATCACGTATTTATTATGATATTTTCATAAAAACGCTTGGGTAACTGCTAAACCGTAACGGATATACAAACTCTTAGCAAAATATTGTAGATGCTAAAGGACATTTAATAGCAAATAATTTTTTGGGGAGTTAATCATTTTGGAGATATTCCTTGTGATTAGTTTGAGTTCTTCAAATAAAAGTCCTTTATTATTATTATTATTATTATTATTATTATTATTATTATTATTATTATTATTATTATTATTATTATTATTATTATTATTATTATTATTATTATTATTATTATTATTATTATTATTATTATTATTTCTTGGCCATACATATAGAATGGATGTAATGACAAATCCATAACATAGTGACCAGCTCTTAAAAAGTATGGCAATCGCTGTATTTACCTATTTCTTTGTCTATACGGAAATACGTAATAAAACCGTTTCAACTTGATATGAAATAGAAGAATGGGGCTTTTTAAAACAGGTTTTTAAATTTGGTGTACTCCCTGTATCTTATATACGGATAGCCGCCACTGCTTTTAATCAGGATTCTTTCCTTCCCCCAACTCCGATGTGAAGCGCCACCCTTTCTTGGCTGGTTAATTCTCCCCTAGGACAATAGCACGCCCACCCGCGCTCTTTCGCATTAAACTCAGCAACAGTGAGGACCTATAATCGCTGTTGCTCCGGAAGGTAAAATGGCAGTTTGGGGAACATGCCCTCCGCCTAAGGTGCCCTAATTCTAGAAACAACGGTACCGAGTAACCGTAAATAACAAAATTATTATAAGCATAACACTATTATCTATCCCATAAATCTCTCAAAAAATGTTAGTAATATTTAGAAGTGCTGATTTTTAGCATATTTTTATTGCTCCATTTATACCTCCCTTCTAACTTCCATAGTGACATCAGCGGTCTTTTATCTTGAAGTTAACTGTAAACAGAGTTTTTTCTTTGGGTTTTGTACATTGGGTCACACACATTTTCACATTCTCCTTTATTCTTCTAAACCCTGAGGTGAATAATGCCGGCTAGTGAAAAATGTCCACTCTCCAGCCAGGAATTGAACCCGGAAGTCCTCACAAAGCTCTACCGATGAGCTACGGGGTCATTGCAAGCATTTTGATCAAAAACAAATAACCGATAAACTGTTAACACTGTATATCGGTATGACAAACTGATACCTTTTGAAAAGACTAAAATCAAAATGGAATTTGTAAAGGGTTATTCTTGTTCAATTACCTCCTCCATTCTTAGGTCATATCGGACGATGAATGAAATGATGCTCAAATGAACACAGGCTCTGCAGAGTTCGATTTACCTGACATTCATCTTTCAGGATAATGCAAAACTCCGGAAAAACTCCTTATTCACATAAATCACCCTGACCGAGATGTGAACTCTAGACCTCTTAAACGTGAGGCAGACACGCTACGATCTGCGGTACCGAGGCGAGCATAGAGGTTTACTAATGTACAATTAAAATATATAAGGAAAGTTGTGAACTTCTTGTACAAGCTAAAGCAGAAAGCAAAAACAGAGCACTCCTTATGCAAAACCAGAATAATGAAACGAAAGTACACAAAATTAAAGAATATATGGAAATTCAGTTTCGGTGAAATCGTAGAATATATCTGAAGATTTTCGTTCTATAATTTCTGTTCTCCTGTCAATAGAATTAATAAATGTGTTTACTTATTGAAACACTTTTCAGCATTAACACTGAAATACTCTGTAGAACCGTAGCTTTCTTCAGCTTCAGTTAATATCATTTGCAGAGAGTGTACATATGAATGGCATAACCCTCTAAACCAAATAAATCACTTAACCCTTTAGTACATGCATTATTTTACTACTTATGCCGCTCTTGCCTTAATTTCTAGCCGGTTCTCATATTGCTTTCTGCGATGCTCAACGCAATCGATTCTAATAGCCATGACCATTGAAGCGATAGATAATGGACTGGCCATCGATTCAAAGCTAAACGTCGTGAGTTCGAATCTCGCAACTACAGTCAAATGTGCCTGTGGTAAAGGATTGGGAGGGCCCAAGTAAAATAATCGGTGTGATAACACGCTTGGATGTTATCGGGGTATGGTTTGTCTACAGTTGTTTTGATTTCGCCTTTTATACTAAAAACACTACAATGCATCTGTAAAAATAATATATTCACAATTTAAAACACTAAAAAAATTGCGTGTATAATTGACAAAAGTCAAAAGAACTGCACTGAAACATTTTTCAAGCTGAATACAGCCTAATGCTGCCCTAGGGTAACACCATCTATTAACGGGTTAAACAACTTGAGGAAAGAATTTGGGGATCTTTGTTTTACTTTCCCTTAAATCTTTCAAATATTAGGCAGTACTTGTCAGCAGTAACAAGATTACTAATAAGGTAACTATCACTATGCTCATACCTATATTCGATTGAGAGTTTGATGACATCATTTTTGTTCTAATCTAATGGAGCCTATGTGCCAAAAATCGGACGCGGAGTACAGCAGGAAATACCGGAAAATGAGTCCAGAATACGTAGGATAGGCATAATACAGCATTGTACGGGAGCAATTGTTCACTCCTGCAGGTATTAGGTCTCTAACATGGCATATGTATTGCCACGAGGCCGCGCGTAAGCGAACGCCGAGAGAAAGAGAGAAGCAGGGAGTGAAAGAGACAGATAGCGCCAAGCCACGCCTAGCAGAGACGGGGCGGGGAGAGAAAGAGCCAAAGAAGTGTCTAGACGTTTCTTTCTCCTTCGCCTGCCGCCTCAAAAGAAGTGTCTAGACGTTTCTTTCTCCTTCGCCTGCCGCCTCAAAAGAGCGTGAAGCTTCAGATGCCTTCGCCAAACTTCGCGAAACCGCAGGACCACCGAGTGAAGTTAGTATCGGCAGAAAGCCACTACAGAGTGCACAGAAGCAATCAGTTCGGCATGAACCGAGTCACTGAGTTGCAATTGTGCAGTGCAGACGGCGGTTAGGGTCAGCAGGCTGTTTATCGCATGCGCGCGCGTGTGTGTGTGTCTGTGTGTGTGTGTGTGGACATTTAAACTGTATCGAGTTGCGAGTTGAGCTGATAAAGTGTAGTGATTTGAAAGTGAATTCTTTTGTTTGTTTACGTGCGCAGAAGCCACGAGGGGCAATGTTGCTGTGTTACGTCATTCTGCTGAGATCAGAATTGTACAAGTGTCTTTCTACGGAAATAAAGGGCATGTTGAATTTCTGCAAACTGAACTTTTAATCTACGAACCCACAAAGTCACAGTAAGGAGCGCTGGCACAGAGCTGACGAGGGATGTCCAGGAGCTACTTGCACGTGGTCGCATGCGCACTTTTCAGGCTACAGTTTTGGACGTTGCAGTTCTACTCCACAGCAGATCTTTGGTGTACATGATTTATAGGCATAGCGGTGTGAGTACAGTGATAGTTCCCTTGAAAGTTCACCAATTTCTTGAAAGAATAAAATGTGATGGTTAAACTCACATGAGTTTCTCTTACTCTTGTACAAACTACTTACAAACGGTTATTCAACTACTTCATGTTAATCGAGATAGACTTTTGCAGAAACTAATGCTAATTTTTATAGGCATAATTCTCTTGAATATACAGCAGCCTTTAAGCGATACTTAGAACTTTTGGGAGCTGTTCGCCATGGCCGAATTAAAAAAGTAACCACTTTTGATTTTTAAGAAAGTATAAGTATTAGAAATTTCAAACAAATAACAAGGAACATCTCGGAAATGGCATAGAGTGGGACACTGAGAACCGCAACAGTCAAAAAGCGTCCATAAATGAAGCTTTCAGTTTCAATATCTTGGAATGGTCCACTCCACAAAAAGGGATGTATTTGACATTAACGTGTGTTTTAATAATCTCTAATTTTTTTTTCTCTTAAGATTTTGTTTATTTCTTCCGGTTTATCACAACTACCGGGCTTCTCCTGATTGCCCAAGACAAGAAGGCAAGCGAGAGGAATGTGCAACGTAATCACTTTTGCAGTCTCCTCGTGGTGTTTGCTTGTCTTCCGAGTATGACAAGGATGGAAGGCTTGTTTAAAATACACAAGTGTTGTCATATAGCCCACCTATACATAATACCTATCGCTGCAACAAACAATAGATCTGGCAGCATGGGTGACTCATATGCACTCTTCTCATTCACTCATTTCCTAGTAAACAGATCCGCTACCGGAGTAGATAAACAGTTCAAGCTCCTCTGCCCTTCATACCCCTCTAACCTTCCTGTTGGGGGCATACAGCAAGAACATTCACAGAAAATGTTATATACATACGCTTATTCGTCATGTAAATATTTTGAACATGTAATATTTTAATCAAAATAGAGCCATTTTGAGCAAATAAAAATGTTTATAAAAATTCCATGTAAAGGCCAGTCTGGAGTGGGGAATTCTCTTGAAAATTTTCGTGTCGCTTCCTTTCAGGAAATATTATGGATCATTGAATTATTATTGAAGTTTTGGGTGAAATACAACGCTTTATTAGATTTGTGGTAGAGAAAGTAAATATGGGGCAAGGTTATGTGCAACATCTGCGGGCGAAGTGCGTATTATCCTAAAATGATTAAATTATCAAGGGTACCACGTTCACCAGATGACAAATACGTACACCATCAATGGAAAGCACACAAACAGCTCGTGAATCACAATTAGATCATCGAAGTTGTAATACATTTTCCCAGGCAATCGATTTTCAGTAGATATGACCTAGTAAACTGACCCCAACATTACAGCGGCAACACTCATTGCAAATTACTGTTAACTGTTAGATCACACACATGTGTGGTATTCTGTACTTAGCAAACAAGCTAGTTGTACATAACAAACTTATGTTCACAATCATTTCCCTTAGAATCTCTTTAAGAATGCAGTTTTTAATCTGAACAAATTTTAGGGGAAAAATAGAATTCTCAGTTTTTTTGTTTGTTTGTTTGTTGTGCTTTTTACTATAATTATAACTTGTGCTTTGATGCAACAAATATTATATTCTTAATAGCAACAAACAAGCCACAAATGATTATTTATTCGAGTCTGTACCATTTACGAGTACAAGCACCAAATGAACTTCAAATCCATTATCTCAATTATTTTATTGCCAATATTTTTCAACATTCAAAATGCTCCTTAGTACGTAATTTATAAAGTATTACCTTGCACTTTTAAGGTAAGCTTAATATACGATGCATTTAAAGAACAAAAAAAGTTAAAAATATTAAATAATTCAGTTGAAATTATTTATGTTCCATAACTTACAATCCAATTTGCAAAATTGGATATGTACGCAACTTCCTTATTTTAAACTGTTCTGATATTAAGAAATGCGTGCAGAAAATAATTTATGCGTAAAGCTTAAATTAAGCATTTCGGAGCGATTCGATAAATCGTTGTCTCCAAGGAGTACTTGGTTTTAAAGTAGGGTAAGTGCACCAATTTCGGATAGGTGCCTAATTCCGGATGGTAGATTTTCTGCTCCGTGAGCTACTGCACTCCCTCGGAAACCATGTGAACAAGTAGGAGGAAGTATCAGGTGAACACAGTGAATCTCTAGTCATTATGAAGTTAGTTGCAGTGAAGTAGCATTCGTAGGTCGTTTTGTTCACGATCAGAGTGTTTGAAGACCACTTGAGCTTAAGGTAAGGCCCTAAATCATGTAATTACTTCCTGTAATATGTTAGTATGTGGAGTTTTCTTATATGCATTAACATTTGAAATTACTTATAACTTGTTTAATCCAAGCTGTTATTTATCCAATATGGCGCAATTCTTAATTTCGGATACCACAGGGTATCGTAATTTCGGATATCCGAAATTAGGAGTGAACAATGTTTTATCGATATAAAAGACTATGTTCACAAGATGGCACCAGGGCGCAGAGGAGGTGGTTAGAAGAAGCAATGAGAGAAGCAGTAAAGGCCGTCAAGGAGAAGAAAATGGGATTTTTAAAAGTTTCCAAATGACATGGCATACCGCGCTCCACACTAGAAAATTGTGTAAACCACAAACAGAAAGATATCGACGGTTTATTGACTACAGAAATCGGAAAAGAGTGCGCACTTGTTCAGAAGCTGGAAACCGAACTGGCTGTATACTGTACGGTTATGAATGATTGCTATTTTGGACTTAGAAGAAAGACATTAGACGAATGGCATTTCAGCTAGCTTTGATCAACAATGTAAAGCATCCATTTGATTCGGGTAGCGGTATGGCTGGAAAAAAATGTCTCAGGGATTTTATGAAAAGACACTCTCAACTGGTTTATCGCACTCCACAAAAGTATCCGAAATTAGGCAGCATCTTTGTAACCTAATCCAAATGCTCTGTAATGGTTTTCATTATGTCTTATGTGATCTTACTTTATAAGACACTTCGACTAAGGGACTGTAAGATAATATAAATAAGGAACGCTGTCACAGAATTTCGCGTCTATTGATGTACTATAACATGTAGAATACCCAAAAATAAAAATGGTATCCGAAATATGGTGCCCTTACCTTATCGAAAATGAATAGTTATGAATAAAAAGTTAATTTCTCAACAATTGTTTGACATAGCTCGCTACAATGTGATATATACTAGGCACCTGTTATATGTGAGTAAATTACTAAAAAGCACCAAGTAATCAGAAGAACTTTTTTCTCATTTCGCAGACATTATTTTGAGGATAACCAAAAAAAACTTGCAAAAGTAGTTTACTAAGCCTAAAGTGGCTTTAGTTGCTTACTATGGTTTCTGCTCAGCTTCAACACGTGACCGTTTAAATGCCAAGAGCACAGGGTCTAATGACCTGTATTTACTCTCAGTGCTATTTATTCCTCGACGCTGATTTTTCTTAAGAGTTTCTCGTATTGGATACGTTCCATACTGTATACCTTGTAACCAATCTTGTTCGAATACTCAGCAGAAAATCTGACAGAGACTTAAAAATCTGAAATAGTATGGCATATTTAATTGAAACACTGAAGATAAATTGTTACAAAATCATGTTTAAAATTAATTTTAAAGAACCGAAGAATGTAAAATCCAAATATATTTTATATATCTGTATATCACTAGTTAAATGTGATTTTTTTCTTTCGAATTAAGATTTCTGCATCATGTGTACCTATTATAAGCACGTAGAAATAGGTTCTAAAAGCAAACTCATTAAGAATACGATATGTACATCCATGGTACCATCACCACATGCCTCACTCAACTGTCGATGAATTTCAATAGGTGTCACACCACAAAAATGGAGAAAACGAATGATTACACGCTGTTATTGCAATGAAAACGTCGTTTAAGTATCAAAAACAGTCCTAACTCTCGTCGCTGCCACTAGATTTCTATGCACTGTACTGTGCTGCCAACTCTGTCATGCGTTCACAAAGAGTCCACGTGTATTTAAAGAAAAGTTGCTACCTGGTCCAAGCCCTGAAAAAAATAGGTGTTATAACTGGAACAAACCTCGTACTTGCATGAAATTTCAAATACCATTGTAATTGCGGTAGAGCTATAAAAACATTTGGCTAAAATCCGTGATACTTAGAAAGTTCTTGTATGAATGGCCTTACAACTACACAATCAACTCTTGGGTCACAGTACCAAGAACCGTTAAACGAACATGACGATCCAAATAGGCAAGTCTCGCTTTGCGATTAGATTAAAACCCCTAGAGAAAAGAATAACACGCACATTGTCAAAACTGCCATCCCCCAGGGCAGAGTTGTCAGTGGGGTACCGCCAAGAGGGGTTCAACAGGCGTTCTTACCTCGTTAATAATTAAAGCCACCCTCTGGTAACAAATAAAGGACCGATGAAAGGGGAAACGGCTTCAAGAACGCCCATATTAATGTCTTAAATTTTGGTCCCCTTTCTCAACAGGCAGCACATTTGTTTTCACTCACTGAAAATCGAAAAACATTCGAGATTTTTAAATTAGTGGGTTCCATCTAAACTCTGACTTCGAGATTTCGTTGAAAATACATGTTTGGAACCACCCCGAATAAAACAGTCTTGAAGAAGATCTGTATGACTCTGAAGAACATAACTCCAAAACAAAATGTTCGATAAATAATGAATTTAATGTCATGACAAGTTAATGTCATAATGGCAAGTTGACCATGGTAGCTCAATGGGTTAGAGCGACTGGATGGAAACCACGAGATCCGTGGTTCAAATCCCGTCCGTGGCATTGAATTTTTCATGTTGACTCTATCAAAACTTTAGCCTGTATACGGCTAGTGTGAAGAAATGAGAAATTTCCATGAATTAACTAAAATAATAAGAGTTAAATGATGAAGTCCGCCGGCCCTCGTAGCCATGGTCGTTAGAACGTATGACTCTAGCGTTCCACCGCGTAGAGGGTCGCAAGTTCGAGTCCCGTACTGGGCATGGGTGTTTATGTGTATAGTGTATGTGTGTGAAACTGCAGAAAACAGATAGGTAATTAAACGGAAACAATAAAAAAACGGTTAAGTAAGGAAAAGAAAAATATATATCTATATAGATAAATATATACTCTTTCATATAAAAGAAAAAAAAGTCTGGGACTCGAGTATTTACGATAGTAAGTCGCCACAAACGGTGTATCTCGGATGCGAGAGCCCCTAGTGGTCTACCGGGGAAATATATGAGTCAAATAGAGAATTAAAGGTCAGGACGGCACGTTGGCCATGGTAGCTCAATCGATTAGATCCGTGGTTCAAATTCCGGCCATGGCATTGAATTTGCCATGTTGACTCTATCAAACACCTTACCCTATATACGGCTAGTGTGAAGCAATGATTAATTTTCATCAAATAACTAAAATAATAAGAGTTAAATGACGAAGCTCAAGTACTTTACGATAGTAAGTCGCCACAAACGGCGTATCTCGAATACGAGAGCCCCTAGTAGTCTACAGAGGAAATATACGAGTCAAATCGAGAATTTAATATCGTGCCATGGTAGCTCAATCGGTTAGATCCGTGGTTCAAATCCCGGCCATGGCATTGAATTTGGCATGTTGACTCTATCAAAAACCTTACCCTGTATACGGTTAGTGTGAAGAAATGATTAATTTCCATTAATTAACTAAAATAATAAGAGTTAAATGATGAAGCTCAAGTACTTTACGGTGGTAAGTTACCACAAACGGTGTATCTCGAATACGAGAGCCCCTAGTGGTCTACCGAGGAAATATAAGTGTCAAATGGAGAATTTAATATCGTGAGACAAGTTCAACTGAACAGAATTCCTGGTTTTGTCTCTTAGCTCGTGAATTATTGATTCCTCTTCTATTTAAACAGTTCTATTTTAATTACAGTTTAATGCTAGTCATTTTATTATTCTGCAACGTATGCAGTGCATCTATTCATGAAGCATACGTCACTACTTTGTTCCATGTAGATTCTACTTCAATATTCTGCGAAGAAATTACTAGGCAGAGGTGATGTTCTTGAATTCTTTTTGCACACTCACAGAAACACTGTTCATTAATTACCATTTCTCTCCTTCATTGAAGAAGCTTTCATCTGGTTTCAGCATTAATCTTACACCTCACTATATTCACACTCTCGGCATAGAAAGTCTCGTAAATATGCTAATCAATTTAAGTGCATAGTACCTGACTAAAATCTCCCAATCAATAGAATTTTCCCTTCACTTTTGACATTTCCGCCCCATGCATACAATAAAACATAAAATATCTCTCCCTCGCGTATTTCAAATCTTGTTTGAAGGGAAAATTTGCTTTGCTAGATTGCCAGTGCTGTAACAAAGAACTAGTGGATGTAAACTGCGCCGGGAAAACATTGCTTTAGAAAACAAACACAACCAAACGGATTGTGTTCGTTAAACTCTGCTGTGTGTACACGATGAAAGAATTGCCTTTTAGGCTCATTTCTAATCTCAACTGCGGCGTTTGCTCTTCTCCCTGACGTGGAAAAGCTTTAAAAAGTATATTAGTGCATGGCAGACGTGAAAGTGTTATCTCTAACCCTATAATTAAAATACTTAGCACTTCAGCAACATTTGGTTCCCGAAAGACCTCTCCAGCGAAAAACTGCCAGCATGAAAGACTAACTACATATTTGCATTGCTTTTTCCTAAGAAGAAAAAAATTGTATACAAATGTTTTAAAAATAGTTGATATCTGATAAAGTACACCTATGCAAAAAGGTGGCAAAAATTTAACAAAAATTAATTGAAGTTACCATTATATTTTTTTTTTCTGAGTTAGACAATGCTACCGCTGTTTTTATTCAACTTCTCTAGTTTTACCACTATCATGGTGACAGGGGATTCTTTTACCTCTATCCCTTATGCCTTTAGGGCATAATAGATATGAGATAGAGAACCTAGGATGGGTGATCAGCCCAATGCCTGGTACAAGGGCAAAATGGATGAAAGGAAAGACGGTAATGGAGCAATTGGTGAAATGCTGAAGGGGAAAGCCGGAAATCCCGGAGAAAATCTGCCACTGCGCCATGTTGTACACCATTAATTTCACATGCGGTTGCCTAGGATCGAACTAACACGTCCTTGGAGGGAGCCAAGCAATCTAACCGCACGCCCACGGCGCGGCCCTACCTCTGTTTTTTATGACAAAATTTACACAGATGAGTAAAAGTTATTCTGGGCTATGAACTTCGTATCTCGCCCTATAAAGGACATGCTCGCTTAATTCTTTATAACTTAGTCATTCATTAACAAGAACACACGTTACATCAGCACTACAAAAATTGTAGGCCGGATTGAGATCCGGAGATGGCAAAAGCTACATTTCTGGAAAATGCCTATTGATGAGCCGATCAACAAACTGCTGAGTAATCAATCGTTTTGCAGCGGTAGATATGGGAAGGAGCATCATCTTGCATGAATAATATGTTTCCCATTTCATGATTCTATGACATGCTGCAGTAGCGCTCCCGTTTGCTGTAACAGTCTGTATTATTCCATTAATATCTTCTTCAAAGAAATGTGGGTCAAATATGAGTTGTGGAGCAAAGGCACGCCATACAGCAACTTTCAAATCATAAAAGCCTTATTGAATTACAGTCTGGTTATTGTACCAGATCGTGAAATATGGCGCATGTGTCATACTATCGTGTCATCAGGAGAAAAAAAGCAAAATATATTTTATATTCTATACCATGCTGTAAACAGCACATTTTGAAAACGGAAATCGAGCGGATAATGATATTAAGAATTGTTCACCTCAATCTGGGTATGAAGCCGTTTGTGGTGCAGATAAAACTACTCTTGCACGAGCTACAGAAATGTTATTACAGATGACGCGCATAGAGCCTAAAGTGTTCTTTATGTCGGATGAAGGCACATTACTTGTCAGCGACAATGTAAATAAGCACAATTGCTTCATTTGTAGTACAAATGATCCTGATGAACGAAGACAACACACTCGATCCTCTCTGAAAGTTAATGTATGGTGTGTATTTCGAAGTATGGGGTACTTTATCCATATTTATTGAATCTCAGGCTGCAGTTTCTTTCTAGTTTCTTTCCTAGATATGTTACAAACATTTGTATCGATAATCTTACACTCCGTATATTAATATCAGGTTACTTAGATTACTTCCAGCAAGATGATGCACCACACTTTGCCTTAACGGTTCGAAATTACCTGGATGAAATGCTTGGCATACGCTCGATTGGAAGAGGTAAACCTTTGACTTAGCACATTCACCGGATTTGACTCCATGTGCTTTTTGGAGGTTCCTCGTGGCCTCCTCTAGGAATTATTCCATTTAACGCTCTTCAAGTTCTTCTTTTAAATACAACAGTATTTTAATAGGAAAAAAAAAACATTGGTATTGTAAACTAAAAATAAGTCCTACTTTTAAAACTTCAAAGGAAATAAATTCTTATCCTTAATCTTATGGAGAATGGTGAGGGAACGCGTGTAAGCTGCAAGACCTAATGACATTAATGGGCTTAAAGGATGCATAAAAGTTGCCCACTCCACACCTACAAAAATTTATGAACGAGCCTGGCCTGTATGGGCAAAGACATGCATTGGAAACGAACGAGCTCGAAGGAGAACACTAGCTTCATTTGGATTGCTGATAAAAGTCAATCCCATCTAAGTGGTAGCATCTTTTTGGACAACTCTATAGAGACAAAAATCTACGGAACCAATGTTTTCAAATAATGAAATCAACTCATTCGAAATTAAGTAGTTTGCAGATATTTTAGTTTTAAAATACATATTTAATAATTTTTTTCATCATATTTTTACATTTTGGCAATTTTTATTCATATTTTGCCTGGTCGTCTACCCAACATGTGTCACAGCATACTTACGGATATGCTTGTAAGCATGTAAGAAAATTTACAACGGGTAGTGACTTCTCTGAGTTCTACCATCTGATTTTTTTTTCTGTAAACTCAGCTTTCAGTCATAATAAAGCGATACCGGGAAATGTTTAAGGTTAAACGTGCCGGAGTTACACGAGGCAGCATTTCAAAGCAAGTATATTTAAAACCAAACAATGAGAGGTAAGTAACACAACATTTCTTTTTCTTGTTTCAGTTTATGACTGTCATAAACAGTTTGGTATGCGTCAACTGTTTTACTTGGTGCTCGAGTGTTTTGTTTCCCGCTCTATCTAAACGATGTAATAACCGTCTCACGAATGCATCAGTCTAAACAAGTGTAACAGTGAAAAATCTTAAAGACGAGGAAGTACTGGAACAGCTGTTGACGGTTGGAAGGAAGTCCTTGATCTTTTCTTGCGCCACCTGTTTTGATGAACTTCCTTCCCCTGGTCACAAGGAGAACTTCTCATTTCTTAATCGTGTCCTAGATCTGCAGCCGATCGGTGGCGATGCTAAATTCCAAACCTCGATAGAAAAGACAGGTATTGAGAGTCGTGAATCCAAAAAAGCATCTGAGAAAACGCTCCACGTGTAAGTTAGTGTGTAGAAAAAGCATAACCAAACAAAAAGTTAGTTAAATACCAAACTTTGTACTCAATTTCAATATCTACCCAGGTTACCAAATACAATTTTCAAGAAAATTCCCGCAGCATAAACTAACCTTTAAGTGAAAACATTCTCTTTTTTATTTCTTCAAAAACGGCTCCTGTTCTTAAAATGCTCTATTTTTTACGATATCTGCATAACAAAATGTATCTCTTGAATTATCTGGGCATAATGTGTAAATCCCCTTTATTCTGTATAGATTTCGTGTAATCAGTAAACCGTATCTTTCTACACAAGTAGATCTGGTTAAGGTGCGCAATGTTTTATAGTGTTAACTATTTTGGAGGTATACTTTATAATTGGTTTGAGTACGCACTTTACTTAAGTGCAGGTTCTTTTTCTATCGTTTTCTTTCTTCGTGTTTGAGCAAAGTAACAGAATAACCAATACCGCGCATACGACCCGCTTTTTAGAATAATATGATAATCCTTTTTAACTTACTGTATTCGTTTTAAACCCCAAAACAACCCAAAAAGGTTGGTGTAAAAATGCACGCCGCAAGTGTGATGTCTGGGAGAACTTACTTCTTCCCCTTCCTTAACCCCCCTTGTACCACTATCTTGGTGTTATGAGACTCTTGGTCCTCTACCCTTTATGCTACTAGGTGTGGGACTGAGGAACCGCTACTCAGAATCGGACAGAGACATTCCAGCCCGATGCCTGGAATGAGAGTTCCATTCATTTCTAGATGAATGAAATGAGGGCGAAGTGGATGAAAGGAAAGATGATAATGGAGCAATTAGTGGAATGAGGGAGAAACCGGGAATCCCGGAGAAAACCCGTCCCAGCGCCGTATTGTCCACCACAATCTCACATACGGTCGCCTGGGATCGAACCCGAGAACTTTCTTGATCTTCATAAATTGTACATATAGAGAACGCAATCTACTGGAATCCTCCTTAAAACTGACATAATCTCCATATTAAACAGTGCGCTCTAGTGATTTTTGGTGACATTCTGTTTGTTAAGTAGGCACCTAAAATATAAATAAATAAATAAATAAATAAATAAATAAATAAATAAATAAATAAATAAATAAATAAATAAATAAATAGCCCTTAAGAGCAAGGGCCTCCCACGCACTGGTGGGATCAGCTTGACCTTTTCTTACAGGGTGAGCAAATCCCAGATACCCTTAATACTGCATCGTTATATCTAGAAATGACTTCATTTTCACTCTCCGTAGAAGGGATTCTTCACCTTCAGCTGCTTTAGTGCGAGCGCTGCGGACCCCTAGCACTCTTGGTACCTCTGACGTTACCAGAGGAACCCTGGACCGAACATTCGAGCTCCTCCCTGAATGGGAGTTGTTCGGATTGGGTTGGACTCGAGGGGGCAGTATGTTCCCGTTACCCGCGGGAAATCGGTTTCCTCCAGCCAGGCTTCGGCCGCCCGGAGGAGGCAGAGGATTGCCCAAAAAGTTCCGGGTACTAGCCTGCAGAACTATAAAAGGTGTGCTAGATCACCAGGCGGCCCCACCAAGGTTATTCGGTAGTCTTCCCTTCGGGGATGACGCGCGTAAGTGGCGTATCGACTTCCACCAGTCTTGAGATGGGAAGGGGGGTCTTTTAAGACTCAAGATATTGCCTCAAGGAAAGAGCCCCAGAGCTCCCGGGTATACAGCGACCGGAGTCGTCGGACTCTCCGGTAGACCTCGGTTGAACATTTGTTCATTTTTACCGTCACTTTCACTTTAGAGCTGCTACCACTTGCTTCCATTGATGTCTGTCTTTTGCCGTTCTAATCCACTTTGCATCTAGCGCATGCTTGAACTCTTGAGTCATCGTAGCACACAGGTAAAAATGTGGCTTTAGTTGGTGTTACGCTAGCGACAGATGCAATGTTTTACATGATAATAGTTGAGGATAAAGCAAATAATCCTTGTTGTGGATGCTAAGGTGTTTCGCGTGTAGGTATGTCTGCAATGTTTTTAGTGCTTGTAGTGTTCCAAAGTTTAACTGTTGATTTTGCAACACAGTTTCCCATTAAATACAATATGATGTGATATTTAGCCTTGGGAATTGATACAAAACAACATCTGGTTCACTAGTTACAATTGGCAGCATCTTCGAATTCCTGGAAACTGCCATTAAATTTGTTCAAGTTCTATTCGGGAAGCAAGCCAGGTGAAAAAACGATTAGAAATCGACGTTTCGGGAACGTACATCGCTCCCATCATCAGGATATTTTAATAAATGTTGTAACCACAAATGTATCACTAAATATAATACAAATATCAACAAAGCGTGCTCCTCTCGGAGTAAATGGCCAAAGTCTCCTTAACTCTCCGCTCCCAGTACGTTTAATCGTGATGCTGGATTTCAGTTCCGCTCCTCTTGGTACCCGGCTTTAAAAATGGAAATTCGTCGACTTAAGAAGGAAAAATCTATACAGCTTGATCATCAAGTTAAATAGTTACGTTTCTTTGACCCAATTAATTTTCTATACTCACGCCATCTCCTGAACTGTCATTTAATTTACTGAAAAGTCTTTTGTTCAGTATTGCGAATATTGTTTATATTTGGGTTATAACATTTTAAAATATCCTGATGATGGGAGCGATGTACGATCCCGATTTCTAATCGTCTTTTCACCTAGCTTTCTTCCCGAGAAGAACTTGAACATATTCGTCGCCAGGAAAGCTTCAGGTCATATTTGCCATTAAATCGTTTCCCCTGTAGTAATAACAGATGTTTTAATGCTCAAAACGAGCCTTCCAACAATACCGCCTTCCGGTACGTTTTGTTTTTACAACTCTTCTGAGATTACCTGGAACTGCCTTCGGTTAACTTTGTATAACCTTTTTACAGGCACAAGTGAAAAATTAGATTCGAAGCACGAAGTTGTTAAACTTCAGTGCCTCGCTTTATGTTTATGGTAGTTTGGAATAATAATGTCTAGGCGCACACTGACACCACGTGGCGATGGGCGCCGCCACTCCGGATATCGATTCCGTCTAGAGCTAACTCATAAAGGGATGCACACTCACGATGCTGTTTCTACTCAGAGCAATGGGGGCACGCCAATAAATGAAGCGACCGACTAAACAATAAAACATTAGTGCCAGATCAATCGTCAAGAATATGAGAGAAAATATGAAACCGCCCAAACCTGGCTACATGGACAACAATAGGGTTATCAAATCAGAAAATAGTGTCAAAGTATGTTTTCTTTATACATAATAATAACAGTATGTAATGCGGCAGATGTTTTTAATGGAACGTCTGTTTGAGAAGTTCCATTTCTAAAGACAGAATTGCTCATGTTTTGGTAATTAGTAGTAGCACTTACTGGAAGCAATTTGGAAATTGCAAACTGCTTGTGCGAGACCATGAATACAGCAGGAAATATTGAAACATATGTTAGGGGAGAGTGCTGTTTTGTGTGTGAAATTTCGAATCGATGTTTCTCTTTATATGCTTATGCAAAGAAGAAAGAAATCATCGAAAAAGGTAGGAAAACTGCAGCATCAGACAATTTGAAAACAAAACTCAACACTTATGTGTAACATTGTAACAGACATTTCTGACGTAGAATGGCTTCCAGGTTGTAAAAGTAGAGGCAAGCTATTTTGCTGGCCATGTTTGCCCTTCTAAATGTTATTGCTTCCATATTGTCGCCAGGCATTGTTTGCTGCTGCCGACTCATGCGTAGGCAAACGCAGAGGGAGAGAGAGAGAGAGAGAGAGAGAGAGAGAGAGAGAGAGAGAAGTGGGGAAAGAAAGAGACAGAAAGTGTCCCAAGCCGCGCCCACGCGCGCGATAGCCCAGAGTGAAACAGATTGTGCTCTCGCTACGCTATGAAAGATCGTTTGACTTCGCCACCTTTCGAGAAACAGCGGCTCGGGTATAAATGAGGCGGTGTGCACTTTTGCTAGCAGCTGTCTATGGACTTGTGAATTGAGTGTGCAGCGGTTATGGAAGTGTAGCAGACGACCTTGAAGGTTGCGTTTGTATATGTTACGTAATTCTGCTGCTGCAAAGGGCTGTACAAAGAGTAATGCAAATAAAGAGCATTTTGAATTTCTGCAAATTAGACTTTTAATTTTACGAACCCACTAAGTCACAATATCATAGATTATCACACTCCACCAGATAATCTGATACAACGGGTAGTTCACGCATGACAGTTAACAAGCCTCTACAAAACTGCTTGCTGCCATGGGAAGGATTTCTGTTTGGAGACAAATGTATTTCGGCATAACTCAACAATGTTGGCGATCCATGCGGATGATCCGTCAACGAAAACTTCTGCTATTTTGTACAACGTCCTCAATGTGCGTTTGACAAATGAGAAGCTGGACAAGAACAACGTTTCACTGACGTACTATGGGTATGTCAATCCAAAACTTTAACAAGAAAAAATGGAGATAACGATGTTTAAGGTATACATTTTCACTAATCCAATTTTCCTAAATAATCCTTATTAATCCACACTTCCTAAAGCACATTTCTCTTACCCTTATTTCTTTTTTTATTGCATATTAACGAGAGATTTGGGAATATTAAAGTGGGCTCTTTTGGTACAGGCAGGAGTAGAAAAATTGCAACGGAATATTCTATTATAGAAACAGAATTCATATACATATTACATTAACCATGAGTTTAATCTCGGATCAAATCTAGAAACGACAGGATCCAGTGGTTTTGCTGCGACTCAGAGCAGCCTAATTTTTGCAAGCAAATCAAGGTACAATTTTGACCACTGATACTGTGTTAACGAAAATATCTTCAGAATATTCTTCTTAACTAAAATAACCTGAGTACAAACACTTCTAGTGGTTTTTCACTACATACTGCTCACAAGAAAACACAGAATAGAATTGTGGTAAAGCATATGATGTGGTACTCTCAGGTGTTCCAATGGCACATCCGTTTTTGTCATCTTCAGATTTAGATCCGTCCGTGAATATTTGTTTGTGATAACTACATTTTTGGCAGAGTTCTTGGAACTGAGAGGATTTGTTTGACCTTTTCCTCCTTTATGCAAATCTAGCATAATTGTTGTGATATAGAGGTTACAAGGGGGTATTGCCTTTTTGTGTCTATTATATGAACAGGTGGAAAGACCGAAGTTCAATTCTTTGAGGTATGTATTAGCTCTTTGACAGAAAGGGGTCGAATGAGTGTGCGTTAGAGGAAAGTTTGATTCTTTTAAAGTTACATAAGGGCGCACTCCCGGGTGAGGTGAAAACATGGCCTTTACTAAATATTTTAACGTTAGCAGTTTCCTTCACATTGTAAGCGGCAAGTCATCTGCTTCTATTTGTAGGCTTGAGATTGGGCTGGTGCAGTAAGCTCCCAAAATTATTCTGAGGGCCGTGGATTGGATTACATCGAGGACTGTAAGTGATGGTCTTGCAGAATGACCATATGGAATCATAGTCCATTTTGGTTGTTATGACAGCTGCGTGTATCTTGTTTTTATCAATAACTATTCTAACATTTCTTAAATTTTAATTAACATTTCAAAATTAACAAACAATTCTTCCTTGGGGCTATCTTTAAACAACTTTTTCACCACAATACCATCAAATGTTGATGTACATATTTTCGTTCGTTCACATAGATTTAACAGCATTTGTATTATTCTCACTCTTCACATAAATTGCAAAACCCATACCGCTGAACATTAAATATTCTACATATATTTTCAGGAAATACAATGGATTTCTATCACACGTTACGAGTAGATCCACATCTACAGCATTGGATAACGTTACTACCGCCTTGGGTGATTTTGCCTTAATTTCTCGCGCTAGTTAACAAACGATAGGTTACGTAATGTTATTCGTACAACAGATGTTGACTTACCCATTTTTCCCACAACGCCAGTTAGCCCCGCGGCTACCTGAGGACCCCTGGTGTTTTGAATAAACGCTGCCTTAAACTTCAAACCGACCCCCTGCTTTCTCGAGCAGAAGTGCATATGCCACTTAGGCGTGTGAAGTCATGCAGCTTGAGGAGGATAAAGAGCACTTTACAGAGAATTAAGCTATTGTAGTACCTACCTGGAGACAATGGCTACCATCGAACTTCTGACAGGACGTAGTATGGCAGTGAGCTATGTAATCAATGTGCTCGATGAACAATCATTTCTTATCGCTTCCACACATAGGTAACCACAGAGCGACATTTCCGCAACACGTTCCAGATAGAGCAGGGATAGATATGAACTATGAAGTATTCTAATCTCCCACATTTCTCTTTAACACCCTTCGAGTTAATTTGCATTTTCTCTCTCGCTTAATCATATTTGTAACCGTATTTCAGCATTGTATGTTTAGTTTCGGGTTTGAAAAACATTATCAATTCAAAAACTGGCTCGCTAAAATTGGAGGTGCGGTAATGACGTGCGGGTTTTAGATATTTTGTTACATGCTTTCCGCGTTCCATATAGTTTTTGCACGTGCATTACTGGAATATTGGAAGCTTATGGACACGAAAATATTTCAGATTGAATGTTTTGGAAACAAGACTTGACAAATGAAATAAATGACTGTCTGTGGTAGAGTGGTCAGCCATTTGGCTACTCTCCCCGAGGTCCCGAGTTCATCGCGGGAATTTTTGTTTTAAATTGAAACTTTTTCTACTTTTTGCAGAGTTCTGAAGTTTACACCTGGGACTGAATGTATGTAGTGATAAAAGTCCAATATGTCTACAGAGCTTATTAAAAAGTTCAGAACGCTCTGTGGTCTGCTGGTTAGTGAACTAAGCTTCAAATCTAGCGTCCTAGGTTCAATTCTCATTCCTCAACCTACCTACATTCTGAAAGCATGAATGAGAGTATGACTATTAATATAATAATAAAAAATAATACAAACCCTAACATAGTGGAACCAAGTGAATATCATTGCGTTGAGCAACTGTCCCCAGGCAAGAGGCCGCCAATAACGGCCAAGGCGCAACATTAAAAAATGTTTCTCAAATCAAAATTTACACATGACCAAAAAGAGGTTATACAAATGAAACAAATAAACAGTGAAATAAGTATTATTAATGCATGACTGATTAGAAACACACACAATGTTGTTGTTGCAGTTTACGTCCTCCAACTTCAAGTCATATCGGACGATGAATGAAATGGGTGAAATTATGCTCAAATGAACCGGGGGACCATAGAGCTACCCGACATTCGTCTATCAAGATAAGGGAAAACCCCGGAAAAACCTTATCAAGGTAACTCGCCCTGACCGACATTCAAACTCGGGACCTCTTGAACGTGAGGCAGACATGCTACCATCTAAGCTACCGAGGCGGGCAATGAGTTAATTTGCAATATTACACAAGATAAAGGAACATTCTCGTCATAATTGAAGTTTTGGTTCTAAAGCGATAAAACGTAGATAACTTAGCCTTAAAATTTAAGACATCTACCTACTTTTCCAAACAGAAGTGTTTATAATGGTCCAACTTATAAGTAAATGTAGATATATTTACATATCTCAGTTTTCAATGTAGATGTACTTAATAATACGTAAATATTTTACATTGTACTACACGTATTTTTTCTACGGAAGGAAACGAAACCCTACTTACTTAAAATATCCTTCATTGAACTCTTCACCCCAACTGAGGCACTTCGAGATTTCTAACGAGCTTTTACAACCACTCAACTTTCTAGCAGTGCCTGCTATCTTGCACTAGAGTCCACAATGATGATAACTCATTAGCTCATCAGCAAATTGGTTCTAGGAAAAGACAGAGGCTATTCTGAGTGTAAAAACTACCTTGTTCTAAGACAGCGCTGCGGAACATTACTCCGAAGGTGTGAAAAATATCCCTCCTTACACTAGCACAGTTTTCTCTCTGCTATTCACAAAGTGAGGGGAAGTGGAAGAATGTCTTCACACCTGTTGAGTACTGTTCGTTAGGCCTGCTCTAACGCCAGTTTATTCCAAAAAGCACTACAGCGGTCCGAATTTCCTTTAGAAGGAACTTTCCAGCACGTCTGAACTACCAATCTCAAAACTAGAGGTACCGTTTAGAGGGTTCCCAAAATTGAACGGGCGAGGTGTTCCGCGGTAAGGTATGAAGCATGCATTCTTGGGGGTCCTAGGTTCTTCTACGGCCTGGCCACTCTAATCAAAGATATCTTCGTGACTTTACGGGGTGCTAGTTACACTTCTACTGCAAATGTTCTATACATTTCCTTCCACCTGTTTCACGATTGTAGTAGCACGCTGACGCAGGACGGTGGAATTTGCACAATGGGAGGTCTTTTCTCTGATGCTTGGCGGGATAGCTGTAGCTGCTTCCTTCCTGAGAATGTTTTGTCTACACCCGGGAACCGCAACTAGCAAGTGGCTAAGGCAGGGTTTGCCAAAGTTAGGACTGGTGTCATATTGGGATCGTTAAGAGGCCTCATTCTTACTAGCGCATTATCATCGTACGGATCTGGTCATCCATCGAGTCTCCCCTTCAATACTGCCCCCCCCCCCCCCAGGGGTCACGTTGGAAGTATAAAGTTCCCATTATGGGTGTGTGGGATGCTCTGTTCCATTGCTAGGCACCCCTCCGTCAGACTAGACTACTTTTAGATCCAACAAGGCATACATACATACATCCTATGTTCCTTTACAATTGTCGTGTGTCCACTGAGGTGCGCAATGGTTGTTTTATTAAAATGTGTATACACAGTTTCATCACAGTGTATGTATGATTAGTGGTAGGTAACCAAATTTGTCATATACACTTAAATTCTAGATCAGGGACGCCCCAGCCAGGAGGTGTGAATATAGGTGAATTTCCTACGATGGGCTATGTTTGCCGAGTTTCGAGATAGTTTGAATCCACTATTTAACACAATACCTACACCGGGATACCAAGCCGTCTGTATGGCACACTTCTGTTCACCAGTAGATTCTTTCACAATTTTTAATTTTTTGTAATCTAGCTTCACTTACAAATTAAACAAATTATAGAATTATGCAAATCAAAACTTAAAACAAAATCAAGTTTCCAGTGCTAATTCAATAATGTCAAAATGTAATACCTGAAATACCTTGGCTGTAATCAGATTATACCTTTCGAAATGTTTGATACTGTACTTTATTAATTTGCATAAATTAAGCATTTTACTGGTCGTTAAGGTTCGACCTACCTGTTCTAGACAAACTATACCGGTGCTACTCAAGTGGAAGCAAAATAGGAGAGGTAGAAAGCATCTCCTTCCACGCACTACGACAGTAGTGCCGTTACTGGAACACAGTAACCACGCGTAAGTGGGGTCATTCATACGTAAAGGACTACTAGGGATGTCTCTGTTTACCTTGGTCACTGGTGGGTGGGGAAGCTGGAGTATATGGGAGTATAGGTGTATACGGGAAGCAAGCACATGCACCACTGTTGAGCACCACCCTTCAGGGATAGGAATATCATTACGGAGGGGATTCGATACGTAGACCACAATGCTGGGCCCATTGTTCCTATGCCCCCGAGTGGGAACCCCCGGGAGGAAGGATGAGGCGAAGGAGACAGAGGGCAGCCGACCCAAGGAGCCACGACAGTACAGAGGACAGGGTCCCTAAAGTTTACTTTGGAGAGACTTTCTCCGACAGGACAACGGACAGGCTCCCCTACAGCGGGACAGCAACGAGCCCAGCAGCCGAGCCCTAATGGTCCCAAGGCAGGTGATCCGAGCCCCAAGATACTGGCTGGCGGTCCCGAAATGGTCCCAGCAACCGACCTACCGGGGAGGAAGTAGTTTTCCTCAGAGCATATCATCCTGCCATGTACCGCCGAAACACCCGCCGACACTTTTACCCTGAAAGAGACCACCCGATGAGAGATGTGAAATGATAGTGCAGATGACATGGAGGGACAGGAGATTCGGGGGATGTAATTAGCCTACCCAGCATTCGCCTGGCGACCCCGGAAAAAAAAAACGAAAAAAAAACCATGGATCAGGTAGGTCGGCCGCGTGGTTCGAACCCGGTCCTCCAGAATGCGGACCACAGACGAAACCGCCTGAGCCATCCCGCTCTGCACCACCCTTGAACTGTGCCCTCCGTTGGGGCAGAGTTATCTGGATAAGGTTTTTCTTGGGTTTTCCCTCATCTTGAAATACGAACGTTGGGTAATTCTAAGCTCTACGAATCCTGGGCTCATTTGAGCGTCATTCTTTGCATTTCATTCATCGTCCGATATGACAACGTTGGAGGATGTGAATTTAAAAAAAAACTTAATTACGCATTTAATTTCAAATAAAAATGCATCTGGTTCACCTTTAATTCCCTTAGGTACATCAGCCAAACGCTCTATAAAAACTGAGTTTCTACGTCAAATAAATCGGTGTTAAATTATGTCATATATTACGTGTTATTTACTAAATTAGATAAATATTAACTCAATATAGTAAACGAGTGGTTTAATTAACATAGCTGTGGAAATTATGCAACAAGCACTCAGTGTGGGCATCTTGACAGAAAAAAAACTGAAATTATATTCAACAAGTTTATATGTACATCTCGGAATGAGCACTAAGTGATGGAAGCTGGCACTCGTGTAACTCTTAAGGGGATGAAAATGCTAATTAAACGCCTTTAAATTTTACAAGGCGTTTTCCTTTTGTGCTGTCGACAAGTGTGAGCCATTAGACGTCGTTAACTGCGATTCGCCCCGGTGCTTGCCAACCCTCAAGAGCTAGCTCGCCCGCCTCTTCCCCATTCATAACATTCTCCTGGAGGGCCCGTTTGAAAGGCGTCTTGCAACAGTTTAGTTGCCTACAGTACCATGCTTAGTTATATCTCAAGTGCAAAACTGGAAAAAAAAATTATAATTAGGTATTCCTTTTTCTTGCCTTTTTACCTAAGCATAACGTTTCTGCGTCATATTTAATACAACAGCTAGAATTATGATAATTAGTGTTTCGCAACTTCACAGGTATGAAATCGCATTTTAAACAAGCTTTCTGGTTACTTGCATCGTTTTATAACTTAACGAAGTTACGTATTGTATTCAGAGCTTTTATTAATCATTTCCACAATAATGTCGCAGAATGAACTGCAAATGTTCATATTGAAAATACATGGAAATGATTAGTGTCTATACGGTATTTTCTCCAGGTTCTCCGGTTTTCTCCCGCCATTCCTTTCACAGCTGTTCCATTATCGCCTTTTTACATCCATTTCACCGACATTTCACATCCTCCACTTTTCGTTTTTATACCAGGCACCAGATTGATCCTCCATCCCGAATATTCTCTTGTTCCTTTGCTCCTCTCACTCTAGGCATTCACTGTAAGGTCCTTGGGATTGTAAGTCCTCCGTACAAGGAGGTTAATAGAGGAAGAAGTAGAAAATACATATAGCACAAGAATATCTGCCTCCGCTTTATTTTCCATATGGTCCTTGTTGCTATAAAGCTTTAAGTTTTATCAGAAGACGTGGACCTGTCTTTCGCTCAACTACCTGATCGGGAAGGGATGGTAAACTTTGTCCCACAGTGAGACCACAAGTACCTGCGTACAAGACCGCACTAAAGATAACGTACAAACAAGACTGCTTGTAGCGAAGAGAAAATCGGCCGCAGTTGTATGCATGTATTTATTTCCAAACAATTTATACAAAAAGTTGTTACAATTTTATTTACTTACACAGTACTTGAGTTGCTAACTTATCCCTTAATCCGTCATACATTTCAACACCGTGGTTATTTATGTATGGTGGATCTTAACTTAAATCATATTTCTTTTCTTTATTTCTCGATACTATTTTTCTCTTGCTCTTCTGATAAATTCCCCTAGCATATTTGTATCTTCACAAAATTACTATAATTTTCTACCTTCTTTGTTAGCGCTTTTATCACTACTTTGACACATGTCTATTTCTTCTATTAACACAATTATGTTTCTCAGCTCTTATTTCAGGTCATTCACACCCTGTCCTGCCATTAAAGTCTCCAACTACAGGTAAACCGCGAACAAAATGCAGCTGGAGGCGTGATTTACCAAAACTGAAGCTCTCCAGCTTTCCCCCTCTACCATTATTTTAGGCTGCCTCTCATCTCCTCCATAGCGCAAGCTTCACTGCACTGGTCAACTTATGGAGGGGAGGGAGTGATGTAATGCTTGGATGTTGAGGAGGGGAGATGTCTGCTCGCGCATGCGTACACCGACCGCATTTTGTTCGCAGTCTATCTGTAAAACTATTTTATATGGGAATGCTTATTAAATATTATCTCTACAACCTGATTTAATTTATAGAATAATTTGGGATCATAACATTCAGATAAACCTGGTGGGTTATGTGCAATACCTAATGCCATCTTATCATATTTCCTTAGTATACATGTACCTAATATACACAGCACCGTAACACCACACGGCTCCTACACTCCCTTAACCTGAAAACTTCTATCTTTCATTATAAAAACTACCAGATGCCCTATTGCTCTCCCTAACTGCTTCTTTTTCTACTTGACAGTAACACTCATACTCCTCTATGACAATATTCACACTTTTCCACAACCAAGTCTCTACAACAGCACGTATGCCAGCCACATTTAATAACTGGGGCGCAGTTATTTTTCGCTTCTTTTGCTAGTAATCGGTGCCTCCAGAAAGAAAAACACATAACATATATAAACGGCACAATTTATAAGGTCCTAGGTTTAAAACATTTGTAACTTCGTCATATGCAACAAATTAGATATTACTACCTACTAATTTGCAAGCTTTTTTTTTCCACATTTGTCCAACTTGGACCAGCAACAGAAAGCCAAGATATGGGTAATTTTTTATGTTAACTTTCACCTACACAACTGCAGCTCAAGCAGTAACATCAATGTGATAAAGGCTCCTCGCAATACATCTATAATAATTTCTGCTGAATTATGTACATCTTTACGAATATATTCAAACAGCTGACCATATCTTGCAGACTACACCCTTCATCAATCACTTCTTAGTAGTGTTTAACGCCCGTTCTTATACCAGACGGCATCCCAGCCTTTACACACTGATCAGAGATAAGAAAACGAGATTTCATATACTGAACTAAACATACTATCATTATGAGAACAGGCATTAGTATGTTTTGCAGTATATAGAGTCGAATGGAATGACAAAAAAATCATAGTTTGGCAAGAGTCTCATATTTTGAAGATTTAAATGTTTCGTCCTTTAAATAATCTCAGCTAGTAAATATTCTATTTGGGCAGCTTTGTGTGAACAACATTTAACTGAAGTTACTGTTTCAATCAGTCAGTTATAATTCAGAATTATTTACAACACCTCAAGGTAAAATTAAACTTCCTTTATTCTAGAAAAATTGTTATTGTTAACTCGGTTTTTAGTGTCATATTATAATTAGTATTAACCAAGGCCAAAGCTATTTCTATCATATGTTTACGAGTTTCACAACAATTATAATCTATAAACCCGAGGCTATTTGTACTATACATTTTATAATACATTAATGTTGAAAATGTTCTATCTTTTTCTAAATAATGAAGTGAACGTATACGATTCACTGGCTTTTAAACAGTAGCTCGTAATATTCGGCGATTTTTCTTCATGTTTTTATATTTTGGCAAAATTTCTCTATAGTTTGCTTGTTGATACCGATGGTACTCGGAAAGGAAAATTAAGAAGGAAATGCTCCAGCCGTAAATGTAAGGTACCTCCTCACTCGCCAGTTACGAGGACTGAGAAAAATCTGAGGAAAAGGGGGGGGGGGGTTATGAACGAGAAAGTAAGAAGAAAAAAGAGAAAGAAAGTAGGGAAGAACGAAATGAAGGAAGAGCGAGAAAATAAGAAGGAAAAAGAGATCGAAAGAAGGAAGAGAGGAAAAAGGAAGAAAGAAAGAAGGAAGAAAGAAAGAAAGAAAGAAAGAAAGAAAGAAAGAAAGAAAGAAAGAAATAAAGAAAGAAAGAAAGGAGGGATTCTAATGATCTAAAATGTAAGGTACCTCCTCACTCGCCAGTTACGAGGACTGAGAAAAACCTGAGGAAGGACAAAAAAGATGGAGAAAGTAAGAAGGAAAAAGAGAAAGAAAGAAAGAAAGAAAGAAAGAAAGAAAGAGAGGAAGAACGAGAAAATAAGGAAAAACAACGAAAGTAAGAAAGAAGAAAAGAAAGAAAGAAAGAAAGAAAGAAAGAAAGAAAGAAAGAAAGAAAGAAAGAAAGAAAGAAAGAAAGAAAGAAAGGAGGGATTCTGAAGACCCAAAAGTTCTAACAATGACCTATGACTAATTTTTATAACCTATAATTAGGGGGGGGGGAAAGGACTTGAAAGTTATTTAAGGATGCTCTAATAATGCTGGTCGAAATAAGAATTACAGCCTCAATTCATCCTGAATACAAATCTCAGCACTATAAATAAGTAGCACCTTGGATATTACAATTTTTGTTATTTATTTTTTCTAGTGGTACTTTATGTTTCTAGAAGAAGCTAACGCAATGAGGCTTCACTACCATGAGAATTGTTATTATCAGAGGCAAACTGTTATTGTGGTTACGAGAACTGTACAGGAACAGCGACGGGGCACCTAGTCTCGGCGGCGTCCGCTAAGTCTCGTTTGAGGTGTCTCAATATGGTGGCTCCTGGCTTCTGCTTCTGCGGCTCTGTATCCGGCGCGGAATGGGTATTTTCAGGACGCGGAATCTGAAGGTGGTAGGTTTCGTTCGAATGCCTCGGCTTACTCAGGGACTTCGGGAACGTAAGGACTCATCTGTGCATTATTTACTACAGAGGTCGAAGATCCAGGGTCGTCAGGCGGGTAGGAAGCTCTAATTATACTTTGGAGAAATGCAATAGACATTTTATTTTCTGTTACTTCCCATTCATAACTACCAGATACAGTCTGACGATGTCGGTCGGCTGATGTCCTCAGCTTGGAAGCTCTTATAAGAACGAATACCTTTAGCTGGCATTACGATTTAATCTCCTCGCTGTCGGATTTCACTTGCACTTATTACTCACACGCGGGATATACAAGCCATTTTAGGCGTGATAGTGTAATCACCAGTAGCGCAGGTTTCCCGTCACTATGTCTGAACAAAAATTGGGGGCTACTACACCTTTTTCCTGATATTTATGTATAATTCATCATCCCCGTGGCTTCATCTCAGCTAAACCACCATTGGCCATATTTTGGCGCTATACATAGCGTGGGTGGCGTTCTGCCTTCTGATAGGTGATAGGCTGCAAAAAACATCTGCTGATATCTATCTTCCCTTGTTTGCTTAACTTTCACCAAAATCTGACGCTTCGGTGTAACCTTGAACCCAAACTTCTACAAAAGCCCCCTTAGGAACCGTGGCCAATAGTTTCTAGTAAACAAAGTCATAAAATCTCTCTTTGCCTGCGTTCGCTAAACTGTCCAACAAGCCGAGGACATTTTACATGTGTACATATAATATATATATATATATATATATTACATGTGTATATATAATATATATATATAATTATATAACCAAATAAATCTTACCCGGGAATTATTTTCGGGGTGGACAAAATTTTGTCAGACCCCCAAAGCCGTTTAACTTGAAGATTAATCAATCATCATGCAGGTATGTGACCAAAAATAATTGTTACGCAATTTAAAGAAGATTAAGATGTAACAAACTTTACTTAGTAATGCGCATTTTGAATAAAATTAGGGATTTACAGCACTGATAGTCAAACGCATCATCAAGTAAACAGAAAAGGACTGCGATTAAACACGCTTCAAGTGCGCTTCGGTGTTTTATCATGGTTGGCGAAGCAATCTGTATTGATTTAATGTTCAAAGGCGAAAGTCATTAAATTAAAGGATTGCAAAAGCTGTTCTGTTTCTGCGCTAGTTATCAGCAAAACAAACAAAAGATGCAGACACAACTTGCTAGACGTCACATCAACTGCTACTCCATGTTGATAAAACTTTCCTTTGTTATTCCAATGGGAATAACCCACAAGGTGTATTCCGAAGGGTAATTACCCTCAGGAAACGCGAGGTCTATAACATGCAACAAGCATTGACACATATACGCCCGTGGCCTATTTCGTGATCACTCATTACCTTAGGGAATACGGCTATACTGTATCAAAGTACTTACGTACACGCCAACATAGGAAATCCATATGACTCACCTGAAAACAAAAGCAAACAGATATTAGTACGGATTCATATTTTCATTTCAAAGGTTGCATTGCACCAGGTACAAGAAAGCACAAGTACCTTCAAGGGATTCAACTACTCTTATTGTAAATTCTAATCGATATTTTAATATCGATATATTTAATGTTTAAGAGGAATTTTACGCTTAATAATAATAATGATAATAATAATAAATATAAAGAGATAATGCATTGAAAATTCAACATCCTGCAACTGAAGTTTGCTGTGTATAGGATAAAGTCGCCCGATATCGGACAGTATTATTTTCTGGTTTTCGGCACGATGTGTCAGCAAATTTGGCTCAGGTAGTGTTAGACCTTCTAAAAGCAAGCTGTAAATGGACCACTGCGAGGATATGAGCAAACAATTGAACAGTAAAAGAGCGTTTCTTATTTCTGACCTAGTTCCTGCTGCACGAAGATAATTATGTGAGCTTTAGATCTCACTGATACAACAATACTGGTGAGTCAAATAAACGAGGGCGGTTCAATAAGTAATGCAACACCTTTTTTTTTTTTTTTGTTCTAAAATAGGGGTTGGCATATTTATTACATCTTAACCACAAATGAATCTCTGGGTATGACACAAATATTTGATATATCCATTGATTCATTTGTGGTTATAACATTTAATAAATATCCTGATGATGGGAGAGATGCACGCTCCCGAAACGTCGATTTCTAAGCGTCTTTACAGATGGCTTGCTTCCCGAGAAGAACTTGAACATATTCGTAGCCAGGAAAGCTTCAGGTCTTATTTTACATCTTAACCGTTTACTCTATTGGAGTGATATCGGAATATCCAAATATGGATATTATTAATCGTTTTGAAAATACATGATTATAAGTACATAACAAATCTTAATAACGTAATACTTTGTCAATCTTTAAAATTTGGATAGGCTAAATATTAACTAAGTTATAACAATTGTGCAGTCTTACTCATGTAGATACGTAAACCGGTTACGACGAGAAACAGTATAGCTCATATCACGTTACAAGCAGAAGGAACAGGGACAAGTTTGTGCACTTAAAGCTTTCATTTATGTTTTAATCTTTATTAAAACAGTTTACTAACAGTTTTCTAAACACCACATTCATTAAGCTGTATACAGGGGCGAGAGCGTTGGAAAGAAGAGTGGAGATGATGTGGGAGAGAAAAAGGGAAAGAAACGCATGGCAGATAAGAACAGAGAGTTAGAGAAGGAGGGAATGGAGAGCAAGAGACGATATGAATCTACATATTTAACCCAATGCCGCAAGCAAAATTGCGAATTATGTCAGTAAAAGGTCTCATGTGTTGTACCCACCTGACTCATTTATTCTTGCATTATTTGAAATAAACGTTTGTATAGTCTGCCCGCCACAAGGCAAGCGCGACCTGAAGAGGGAGAGGGGCGTCAACTATTTATCTGCTCTGGTAGTGGATCTGTTTACTACGAAATGAGTGTATGAGAGTACATATGTCACCCATGCTGCAGCCCGCCTTGGTAGCGTGGTGGTAGCATGTCTGCCTCACGTTCAAGAGGTCCCGAGTTCGAATCTCGGTCAGGGTGGGTTACCTGGATAAGTTTTTTCCGGGGTTTCCCCTTATCCTGAAAGACTAATGTCGGGTAACTCTAAGGTCCATGGACCCCGAACTCATTTGAGCATCGTTTCACCCATTCCATTCATCGTCCGATATGACTTAACGTTGGAGGACGAAAATTACACAAAAAAAAAAAAAAAAAAAAAACATGCTGCAAGATCTAATGCTCGTTCCAGTAACTGCAGTGATATAAATGGGCGAGTTATGTGACAACATTGTATATTTTACATGAACCTAGTCAAAACACCTCTTTGAATGGAATGTGAACCTTATGTATTATGTATTGGTACAGAAGGTTGACGTTTTTCTGATGTAAATGTTTGTTTGGCATGAACGCCCGAAATTGGAGATTGAACGTCACCTCTCAATCATTCAGCTCTTCTTACAGATACTTTCGAACTCGGCTACCATTTCTATAAAAGACATAATCCGTCATATATTCACAATACTTACTTACCTATGCATATCATATCACACATTTAAAATTCACTAAACTTGCAATCTGACCATTCAATTTCTGTGCATAGTTATTCACTCAACAAATTCTTTAGCCATGGAAGAATCAAGGTTTAGTGCGAGGAACACACTCACTGGCCATGGAATGAAAAAAACAAGTGTAGTATTTAATGTCCACCTTTAATATATGCGGGATATATGAAACTAAGACGGAGCAGCGGTGGAATGAGATGGCGGGGGAAGCAGGAGATCCCGCAGTAAACCCGCCCCAACGCCATGTTGTCCATCACAAATCTCACCTGGGATAGAACCTTGTAAGTCTTGAAAAGCCTTGGGAAGAGTCAACCGGCACAACCGCTCAGCCATGGCGCGGCCCACAACTTGGAGTAAATGCATTTGTTGGAAAGGACTGTTTACTAGTCTTCAACCTATTTTGTAGGTTACAAAGTGCCAATATTTTTAATGAGCAAAATGTGTAGCTATAAATAAAACTGGAATTGTGTGATTTTAACGCAAATAACATACTTTCCACAATTTTCGTGAAGTAGTTTGTTTCAAATAATATAACTGCATAGTATTTCATCAAAATTTAAGTTCCCTCTCTGCACCATCACGCACTTCGAGCCTCCGGGGGGGGGGGGGGTGGAAGGATTTCAAGATTACCTACTGTGCACAGCCAGTACTGTGCAAGATCTCTGTTGAATGTTTGATTGAAATACGACTTTTTTTTTTTTAATTTACGTCCTCCAATGTTAAGTCATAACGGACGATGAATGAAATTGGTGAAATGATGCTCAAATGAGCCCAGGGTCCATAGAGCTTAGAGCTACCTGACATTCATCTTTCAGGATAAGCGAAAACCCCGGAAATTTTTTTCTAGAAAATCGCCCTGACCGAGATTCGAATCTGGGACCTCTTGAACTTGTGGTATATACGCTACCATCTAAGCCACAAAAATCAACTTACTTTCAATTAGTATGATTGAAGTTACATGTTAACAAATACAGTTGAAAGTCGTTTAAACGCTATTCACTTATACATTTTTCACACATATACGCTAAAGTTTTAGGAACCGGTCGTCCTTCATTAAAACTTTGCTCGACTAAACTGTTTTTGGTTATACGTTTTCTCGGTAATGCGTCAGTTTTTCTGATCTCCATACACAATATATACCCATTTATACACTTAAAAAAAAAAAAAAAAAAAAAAAAAAAGAAGAGCGTACGGTGGTATGCTTGCTTTGGATAGCCTCGGAACTGCCTGGTTTGCAGTTTTCATCGTCGTTTATCCTTTCATTGTCGTCATACCGTTCCAACAGTCACTTATTTTTTTTCAAGTGGAGTTTCCAGCTACAAACACGAGAAGAAACATGTGTGAATATCAACCAGCAAGGAAGAAAGCAAGAAAATCCTTAACTTTTGGTGAAAAATTAAAAATTCTGGATGAGGTTAAAAACAGTCCTAAAGAAACGAAGAAGAATATTGCTGAGCGTTTAGGCCTACCTTACTGGGCACTGAAAACCATGATAAAAATGAAGAGGATATACGGAACGTATCAAAGCCTGCATGTAGCTATCAAAATGTAAAGATAATACAAGCTGGGCGTTTAGCTGATTTAGAAAAATGTCTTATAGTGTGGTTCAATCAACATCATGAGAAAAATGTCACAAGAGAAGGCACTAGATTTTGCAAAGCAGCTCAACATGACGGATGACATGAGAGCTTCTGTTGGCTGGCTCCATAAGTTTAAGAAAATATACGACATAAATGGCCGGAGAATTTGTGGAGAGGCCAATAGCGCTTACAATCAACTACTGTATGGCTGTACGGAAAAATCACCCCCCCCCAAAAAAAAAACAGACAAAAAGTGAATACTTTTTAAAGCCATGTGAAGTGCACAGTGTATACACTAATTTTATTTGTGCAATTAATACGCATTTCCATACTAGAAGAGAAAATCAGTTACAGGTTTTCTCATTTATACATTATTTTAGTAGTCACCCTTGAAAAACGTATAAGTGAGGTTCCACTGTAAATACAATAACTTGGGAAGGAATCCTTGCCCTGCATCTATAGATCCGGAAGCTGCCGTGGCAAGCCCATACAGCATACTGGTAAAGAATGACTTACCTGACAACAATCGTGCCGAGGTTGGGCTTGTCACGCTTCCTAGAACCTGGCCTAAGTGCTATAACGAGCATATGACGAAAACTGGAAAACTACATGCACCGTATAACATTCACATATCGGGTTACATCTCGAGCGGTTCTCAGCATGTAGATAACCTTCAAGTAACGTAAGGAAGTATTAGAAGTAATCTTTCCAAAATAAATGTTACTGCTAACAACCTGGCAGACTGGTTGGCGTAGGCAGTGATTGAAGGGCTTTTCTAAACCGGCCTACGATTATTCACCTTTCTTTTAATGATACGGTCTGTGGAAAGGTAATGACAGCTTGCGTCACCTCTCGCTCACAACGGTTGCCGAAATATTACTGCAACAGTGAATGAAATGAAAGGAATTAACCAATACACACACGACCTCGCCTTTAATTTTTTCCCCAGCTTAATGAAAGGTAAACGGACAGTAATAATAACACTGTCCTGCGCCGTGGCCTAGCGGGTTAAGGCAGCATGCCTTGGTTCCTGGCCACAGAAAGCGGCCCGGGTTCGATTCCACCCATGGGGTGCGGATTTTAGGTCCCGGGTATAGGACCGGTGCCCACTCAGCATCGTGAGAAAAGTTAGGAGCTTATGCTAGGTTAGTGGCCTTGGCTGGGGGATGCCGAGATGCTGACCACATCTCCTCCCCGTATCGGATGGATGATCGTCCACCTCTGCCATGCGTAAGTGGGCATGAGGCCGGCAGTCGGGTTGCTAAGCATTGGCCCTCTAATGGCTGTCGCGCAATAATAATAATAATAATAATAATAATAATAATAATAATAATAATAATAATAATAATAATAATAATAATAATAATAATAATAATAATAATATGCTGATGAGCAAGTAGTATTACAAGAAATACAAAGGGATCCAGGAAATGACGTTTACGCATGCGCGCTGCGCAGGTTGCAGCAGGCTTTGGAAAAGCTATTACACTGTGTTACCTTTTGTCCTCGCCTCACTCCGTTGTCAGTTCCCATTTATCACTGAAGATAACAGTGTCGGTCCCTTTGCCACAATTTTCACAGCTGCCAACAATGTAAAACTACGAAAAATGCACATAATTAACCAAGTGTGGTCAAACTGAGCGTGCTTTCCTTAACGATGACTGCCATTATAGCATAGATGGTAGCGTGTCTACCTCACGTTCAAGAGCTCCCGAGTTCGAATCTCGGTCAGGGTGAGGAGTCTGGATATGGTCCTTCGAGTTTTTTCCTTATCCTGACAAATAAATGTCTGGTAACTCTAAGCTCTATGGACCCTGGGTTCACTTCAGAATCATTCCAGCCCTGTGCCTTTGTTACCGTGGTCTCTGTGAGTTGTTGAAATGTCCGCAACAGAAAAAACCACCACTTTTAACTGCGCTCTGGTTTTTGTTGGCTAAAAAGAACAAACCAATTGAATATATTCAATATATTTTCGGGAAACAAGCCAGGTTTAAAGACGATTAGAAATCGACGTTTCGGGAGCGTACATCTCTCCCATCTTCAGGATATTTTAAGAAATGTTATAAACACTAAACTGAGATAACACAAAAAGAGTCGACAACGACAAAACACTGCCAATACTCGTATTGCTGAACAAAAGACTATTTGCGGTAAATTAAGCATCAGGTCAGGAAATGGTGGAAAACTAATTAGGTCATAGAAACGTGGTTCTGAAGTCAACGGATTTCCATTTATAAGGCCGGTTTCCAAGAGGAGCTGAATTGAAATCCAGCATCACGATTAAGCGCGTTCCTCTCGGGGAAAATGGCCAAAGCCTTCTTAACTCTCCGCTCCCAGTAACTGTAGCATTTTGCCAAGATGGTCGTATCCCGAAAGTTGGCTCTATGGTCGTTAACATAGTAGGAGTCTGCGTAATCATGATGCTGGATTTCAGTTCAGCTCCTTTTGGAAACCGGCCTTAAAATGGAAATTAATTGGCTTAAGAAGCCCAGATCTACACAGCTTGATCACCAAGTTAAGTCGTTACATTTCTCTCACATAATTAGTTTCCTACACTCACGCCATCTCCTGACCTGGTATTTAATTTACTGAAAACAGTCTTTTGTTGAGTAATGCGAATATTGGTAGTGTTTTGTCTCTGTTGATTTTTGTGTTATCTCAGTTTAGTGCGTATAATATTTCTTATAAACATCCTGATGATGGAAGCGATATACGCTCCCGAAACATCGATTTCTAATAGATTTTCTAATAAATTTCATAGATTTCCAGAGAATATCTTGAATATATTCGTCGCCAGGAAAGCTTCACGTCTTATTTTAAACTAATTGAAATTTATTGTCAAATTTGTAATGTTTACGGGCAGGGAATAATGAGTGAAAGCCGAATCAGGCAATGATGCACTGATTTTAAAAATGGCCGTACCAATGCTCACGACCACAGTGGTAGGCCTAGCCTTGTGACTGATGAACTGTCAATGCAAATCAATGACAAAATTCGTGAACATTTACCCCAAATTTCACGGAGCTTGGTGCATCAAATTGTGGTGGAGAAGCTTGGTTACCACAAATGTTGTGCTTTGATACTGAACTTACATGCCGGTGCAAATCAGAGGGTACAGAGAGGGTATTGTTAAACTTGTACCACAATAAGATAAATGTCTCAATTTGAATGGCGATTAAATAGAAAAATAGCTTAAGAGTGTACCTTTCAAATATAGATAATAAATTTGATATTTTCATTTTGTTGATTGTTTATTTCAAAACGTCTGGGACTTTCTGGATCACTCTCGTATATTACGAAGGCTGTTCAATAAAGAATGATCATAAATTTTTACGGTCATAATTTTTCGTACTAAGATTCAATCATATTATATTCTGTTAGCTTAATGTGAAACAAACACGCCGTGGTAGTTTCATAGTTGGTACTCCTGGTTCCCGCCTGTGAGAACCAGGCAACTTCAGACATGTTCAGTATCGCCTACAGCTGCAATGGGGGTAACATGCGAGGAACAATATGCGGCTTTGAAATTCTACTTTCGTCTCTACAAATCTTCAGTTGAGGCCTATACAATGTTACAGGAGGCCTATGGAGAGTCTGTCCTTCCCTACAGCACAGCTCGAAGGTGGTTTAAAATGTATAAAGAGGGGAGATAATCAATTTCAAAGGAAGGTGGACCCGATGCTCCAGTTACTGCTCTTACGGAAGAAAACATCAACACTGCTGCTGCCATTGCGAAAGAGGATCGACGAATTACCTTAAGATCACTTTCTGAAGTACTGAACATTTTGTTGGGTGCCACCCTCACGTTGGTGACAGAAGCAATACTCATGAGACGTGTTTGTGCGTGATGGGTTCCAAGACTGTTGATTCCCGAACAGTTAAAGTTGATGTTAGAGGAGAATCCGGAGTTTCTTTCAAACATAATCACTGCTGATGAAACTTGGCTACATCATTTTGATCCTGAGAGCAAACAACAAAACTCAGTGTGGAAATCTCCTTCATCACCAACCCCCCAAAAAGCAAAAGTGGTTGCTTCTGCTGGGAAAGTTATGGTCATCTCATTCTTTGACATTCATGGAATGGTTTATCAGCATGTTGTACCTGCACACACATCAGTAATTGGACAATACTACAGGGATGTCCTGAAAACATGCAAGTTCATATCAGGCGCAAAAGACCACATTTCCGTGAAGCAGGCTAGATGCTGCACCACGATAATGCGCGGCCTCAAATGCCAATGTTGTTGATGAATATCTTGCAAAAATCAATGTGAAGTGCATCCTTCACCGTCCTTATAGTTGAGATTTAGCTCCATGTAACTTTTTTCTATTCCCTAACTTGAAGAAACGCCTTCGTGGGAGGCATTATCCATCATCACAAGCAGTGGTGTTGGCTGCGGAGGCGGTTTTGAAAAATCTCTCAAAAAATGATTTCCAGCATGTCTTTGAAGACTCGCAGAAACGCTGGGACAAGTGTATCGCATTCAGGGGAGGCTATTTTGAGAAGGACCATCAAAATTTTGAAGATGAGGAAAGGTAAATTGCAAACAAAAAAAAAAAAGTGATCATTCATTATTGAACAGCCCTCATACAAATTTCGGTGGAACTGACATTAGCATTTTTATAACTAATAAGCAGTGAGTATTTGGGCAAAACAGCAGCTAAGTAGCGGATCTCTATTATCCGTCAAATTGCCAACAGCCATCCCTTTCCATTTAGTAGCGCCATCGTGGTCATATTTTGATCCATTAGCGATACTTTTCCTATAAAAGAAGGCCACCTAAAAGGGTAGGCGGGTGCATTAGCGCCATTCAGAGACACGTCTACTTCTGCCATCAATATCTAGATATTTATAACACCACATTTCAGTGCTATTTCCCCTTTAAAAACATGACCCAGGTGTATATTTTTACCTGGGCTTTTATCCAAGCTGATGGTTTCTTCGAAGTCTTTTCTTAATGTTGCGTGAACGTCAGTCCAAAGAATTTCTTATTGCACATCATGCGATTATTCAAAATGAACTGTGTGATTCACAGTCCTACTTATTGTGCTGTGAAAAATATTCCACACTTTTTAATGTTAGGAACCTGGAACCAGCAGACATTTATCATTAATTGAGCAAACTGTACATATGATGTAATGAATGAAAGAAATGGGAGAAAAAGTGGTGGGAATTGTTCAACTCTCACCACTTATCAAATGGCTGGAAGAATTAAGCGAATAACAAAAATCATGCAAGAGAGACGCGTAACTCTAAATCACTTATAGATATATTTTCCTAACGTTTCCCTTTCTTTGTTTGGTGAAATTCTGTCCGCACATGCTTGATGTATAGGAGGAAGCAATTTTAAGATCGTGGACAAACCAAATACTTAAATAAAGGCATGATTATTTGGAGAAATAAAGTAACGTTTCGAATGTGTAGAGCCAGACTGCAAAATTCAATGTCATAGCCGGGATTTGAACCACAGATCTCACGCTCTCCGTGCGGTTGCTCTAACCAACTGAGCTACTATGGCCAACTTGCCGACATGACATTACATTTTCGAACTGATTCGTACGTTTCCCGCTACACCACTAGGGGTTCTCATAGTTAAACTACTATGTTATTCAGGTAAGTTGATGGAAATAATCATTTCTTCCACACTAGCCGTGTGTAGGCTAAGGTTTGGATGAGTAGAGCCAGACTGAACCACGGATCTCCCACTCTCGGTCCGTTTGCTCTAAACCACTGAGCTACCATGGCATTGAATTTTTCAGTCTTGACTCTACTCATTCAAACCTTAGCCTACACACGGCTAGTGTGGAAGAAATGATTATTTCATTAAAGTAACCTTTCATTTTGTAGACCATGTTATTTTAATAAAATATGTATATTTGCAAATGTATTGCAGCCAAGCGGTCCTTATTTCCTAGATTATCCTCGTAGTAGTAAAAATTTGTTTTCAATTTCCATTTTCATGGAAGCAACGTTGTGCAAAGTATGGTACATGACAAATTACAAAAATAATAATAATTGAGAAAACCGAACAAACAACACAATTACACATAAGTTACATAAATGTCAGTTACTCAATTCGTTTTAACGTGTATTTTGATTAATTTCAAATCTTAATACTTTAATATTTTCATTTATTGAAACTTTTAATTTTTAAAAATGCCATACATGAAAACACCGTAAGATGAAAAACTAATCAGAAGTTTCACAGTTATGAACACAAACTTCTGGCCGAATGCTAGGAGCAATGTGAAAACCTAGAAGATGCATTCTTCGTATTTCGGGTTTCTGAAGAAACAATTTTAGCACACATGTTTTTCCAAAAGCCAGCGTTCACATGTATTACTTCTAATCTGGCTATTTTTATACACGTAGCTTCTACCATGTTTGAATGACCAACATGATTTTAAATATTGATCCAATTAATGCATATTTGTTGAAAAGAAAGCCACAATCTTCTTCATCCCAAGTCGCCTGTGCCAAGCGGTTTCTCGAAATGTTCATTCCAATAATTAATCAAAAGCTGGACAAACTCTGAGATGAACAGCACATTACGTACACAAAATTCTTTGTAATCTGAAATCAATTAACACCTTCATCGAATTTAGGCAATCGTCTTTGAAAACGTCCAACTTCATTGCATACATGTATATGCAAACTTAACATTATCGTGCATAAACGGCTACTTAAGGCACGTATGTAAATTTTCTATGGAAATAACATCATTACCTACATATAAACACAGTTTTATTCAAGTGATTTACAAAAATAAAAATGTGCAGCTGAAATTCCCACCCTGAATGTCATCTCAACGTCATCTAAGCAACTATGTGAATTAAAATTGTAAAATTACAGATGTATATATTAAAATTTGAAATTTACATAAAAGCTACAACAAATAAGTTGTACTTAAGACACCAAATACATTAAGATAAAAATTATTACAGTACTTGATTTGATATGTCGATACGCTGCACTTCTCTAACTTCAAGTAGTAAATTAATACTTTCTCATACACTTCTCTCGGTGTTTGAGGAATTAAAAGAAGTTCTTCAGCCTTAGCTTCCTCATTAATTTCAAATAGAATACCATACAAAACCTGAAAGTTTTAGTCCCGTATTTATGTTAATAAATAAACAGATTCTCCTTGAGATGTAATCTTGGAAACTATGACGTCAAGCAATGAGGTCACACATCTTTTACATTGTAACTTATTTATAGACATAAATCATAAAATTATGAAACGTTACATGTAACTCGCACCACATTTCTTATAACCTTGCTCCCAAAGCCGTGTACAATGCAAGGCTAGGCGATAAAAACGACATAAACAGACGATCATGACAGTTGCACGTGCCTTAGTCATACTAGAGACAGGTTTAAACCAGGAGATCTTATCATCCACTTCTTAATAACAATTTGCATTCATTCCAGATGTGTTAATAGCGTTAGCTAATACATTTAACTTCTTCGGTTACTGTAATTAAATATGACAATTATCTTCGAATATAGCGAGATAAATTACCGTATCAAATAAGGATGTTTTGCATCCCAGAACAACCTATTCCACGACAGTAGCCTATGTGAGTGTTCTGAGTTTATTTTAATTTTTTTTTTTATTTTAAATTTTTTCGACCGTGGAGAAAACCGCGCAACTGTGGTTGCAGCCTGGCCTTAATTTGTCCAACTTCGAATGGCGTATTTTACATTCTATAACGCAAGGAAGATTAATGCGATCTAGAAGATCACCTCTCAGGTAATCCCATCAGCTATTTGTTTTCATAAATCTAATTATAACATACAGCCGTTGTAAACAAATTTGTCGTTTTAAACTGTGGATGACAAACTGCGGTAAAATGTTCCGAAAATGGCCCAAAATGTTCCGAATATTGAAATACAATTTCTCGCAACACTTATGTCTACTGTCAGTGCTCTCATCTTCAACAGATTTACACATTTCTTCCACAACTCTAGTAATATGTGATAAACTCGATATGTTTGACCGAATGTTGCCTTGCTACTTAAACTCTATCGCACTGGTCTCCCGGACTACTTAAATCCACATCATTACCAGTTTTCTCACCGATCGCACTTTTGCGGTGAGCATTGGAGGTACTCTTTCAACTAAGCGTCCTATTACAGCAGGCGTTCCACAAGGTTCAATACTGGCACCAACGCTGTTTAATATTTACACCTCCGATATTCCAGACATGGCTCCAACCTCAATTGCTCTGTATGCTGACGACACTGCTATTTTACTCTCACTCCAATCTAGATTCTGCTATACAAACCTTACAGCTCTCTCTTGATCGCCTAACTCAATGGTTTCGAATTTGGTGCATCTCCCTCAATACCCAGAAAACAAAAGCCAAGATTTTTACTTTATGCCGCTGTAACCCACCTCCGCCTATACGCCTTCTGACCGATCATCTGCCGTGGATCTCTCACCTACACCAGTCAAGTACCTTGGAGTGTTACTGGACACTCGGCTTCGGCTTACGTGGAAGCCTCATATTGACCGCACCATTGCCCTGGCATCGGTTCGTCTTTCACAACTCTCTCCATTATTTCACAAACACACTTCACTTGGTTTAGAATCTTCACTGCTCCTGTCACCTAAGGCATCTACAGATCATCCAGAGTCGATTCCTGCGAATCGCCACCAATGCTCCGTGGTTTGTCGGCAACCAGCAGCTGTATCACGAGCTGCGACTTCTTCCTCTCCACCATTTCATCCGACAGATTGCTCGACGCTTCTTCTACAATCTACACTACGTTCCAGGAGCTGTGACGTATAACATCGGCGTCGTCGCCGGCCAAAGTGACTGAAGCGACGACTAGCACAGGACCTCCTTTACAGTGATGGCACTTCCACTTCTAAATGATCTAGTGTTCCACATTTGCTTTTCTGTTCTTTTCTGCTGTATAAATTCTCACTATTGAATTATGTTCAGTATCACACATGTATTAGTGCAGTAACACATTTGTATTAGTTCAGAGGAGCACTGTCCTACCTCTACAAAGTTATTACTATATAATTATTTTGTATATGTTCTCTCAGATCTGCAAAGCATGTATTATTGCTGACCGATCTAATAAATAATATTAAAAAATGTTTCCTGTTGAGCGGGCAGTGGCGAAGGCCAGATTCCAATAGCACATTTAACCGAGTTCTTATCCTCGGGGACGGGGTGGAGGGGGAGGGACATCCCAAGAATTTAGTATTGGGAGTTTGTGACAAGACATTCAATTGAATTATCATTGTCGAGAGGAACCCTCTTTCTTATACTAGACTTTTAGCCTGTACCATCAACTGCAAGATGCACAAAAAAAAAAAAAAAAAAAACTCCGCAAATTCGACTGAATGCTCGTTATTGACAGGAATACAGTCCCTAGAGACTGCAAGATGTAGAGAAACCCGGTAGATTCAGCTGTATGCTCCTTGTTGACAGGAATACCACGTCACTGTAGAAATTGAGAAATTTATAAGAAACTCGGTAGGTTCGACTCAATGCTCGTTGGTGACAGGAATAATATGTCCCTAGAGATTGCAAGATGAAAGATAAACTTACTAGGTTCGGCTTAATGCTCGCTGTGAAGAGGATTGCCTAGACTTGCGTTTGTGGATAGCAAATGCAACTAGATCTGACCGAGCACCTGTATCTGGGAGCACTCCACGTGGGCGAACCGCTCAGATCCGCGATACCACCACCACGTGTCCCTTAACGCCGCTCCCACAAAGACGGCTGAAATGACGTAATTCGCCCGAGGCCATTCATCCGTGCAAACAACACTGCCTCGCCTTGCCGGCTTATGAATGGCAGAGCAATTTCTTGCGTTTTGTTTCTTTTCTAAAAACAAGCCGGCTCCGCCAAATTGGCTTTTGCCAAGTCATCAATTTCATTTTCTCTTTAGAAATATGGCCTCGTAATTATCGTAGCTGAGTGTGAAAGACACCGGGTAGAAAAAACGAAACTATACCACATGTTCGAAGAAAGTGATACATGTTCGGTAATTTTAAGCCACATTCCAGTGAGATTATGGTTCCACTGTTTTATATACAGGCAACCTGAGCCAAATTTAGTCACATTCAGAAACTGGCGCCTGTTAACAAAATTACTGCCGAAATTTATTCAAGATGCCGAAATAATAATTTGGAGACTGATGACTTGAACAAGGCTAATGTGCTAGCTGCAGGCAATTCCCCTGCTAATTGCTTGTCGTCTTTGTCTTATTCTCTTCTAGCCCTCTTTAATTTCAAATATTTTTTCTTCCTTTGTTTTGTTCCCATCTTCTCCTTTGGACGTACAAAGCAGCCCGCGGCTCATTAACACCCACATCTTAGAATGTATTGACAGTGAAGTGTATTTTCACGATAAATTACATCAGCTTGGAATACGGGAGTATCTTTAACAACCTTGTGAGCATATAGTCTTTGTTTCCGAGACTACTAAACGTTAACCGCCCCCTATTTACGCCCCGTTAACTACAATGGTCATATCAGAGGCCTTTTACTTATAGAATATACTCGCTATCGGCAATATGTTAACTGTATTAAAGGTGACAATGATAACTCGTGTATTGTCCACCCAACACAAGAAAGCAAGGCTGAGGAATGTGTAACGTAATCACTTTTGCTGTCCGCATGTTTATGCTCGCCGCCCGGACATGATAAGGATGCTAGGTTCATATAAAATACAGTGTTGTCAGTTATCTCACCCATGCATAATACCTAGCACAGTAGTTACTGAAACGAGCATTAGATCTGGCAGTATGGGTATGAACTCTCATACACTCATTTCCTAGTATACAGATCAACTACCAGAGCAGATAAACAGTTCATATCCCTCTCCTTCAGGTCCCGCTTGTGGTGGGCAGGCAGTACAGTTGCCATTGGATTTCTTTGGGTTCCATACTTTAGATCACTCATATTTCTTCCAGACTCTGGGGAGGGTAGGAAATATTCTTGCCCGGAGAAAACTCCCCAACCCCAAACCGGCAATCAAACTCGGGACCCCTCGCACAGCAGGCAAATGTTTTTCTGCCTGAAATAGGGGACCCGCCATCGTTAACCTTTTCAAGTTTAAGAAAACAAAAATTTATGCGTTTCTCGCTTGAGCTCTTAATTTTCGATTTCGAATACTTAACGTCTACAACGAGCTGCTCTTAAAACAAATCTCCTTTTCTTGATGAGCACAGAACTAAAAAATGACGGAGTCAATTTCTATGAAACTGGGGTCGTTATACAAAATGTTGACTATCGAGTGGGAGAAGGAACCTCAGGAAGTTGATGAGACAACTTAAAAAAAAAAAAAAAAATTAAAACTATATGATGATCTGAATTAAGCTTAACAATGCCGGTTATGCATTTCTCTCCCCAAATCAGTATCAGTTTTATATTCTGAAATCTGTCTGTCACGATGATGCCCCTTCCAATAGACATTGTATACACAGTTCTCTTATATAGAGTATTTGAAGTTAAATGAGACAAGGAAATTGAACATGCCAGGATGATGATGGCCCCGCGACCTTTGGGATTCCTATTTAAAATCTTTTTCCTGGGAAGGAAAAATGAACCAATTATATGATTAAGAGTCCACTGACCTAATTAAAACTCCAATTAAAATTTACTGCATAACGCTCTGTCAATGTTTCCTGGAAAATAAAACTCCCAATTAATGTATCTTCAATTATTCCAGTCATATCTAGACCCCAAGACCTGCATTTTTATATTGTGAAGATCTTAAGCTCCATTCCTGGCAAACCGTAGGATTGGGATTACTACGAAGGGGATTCGGCACCGAAACCTGTGGTTTGTTGAACATAAGCCCCAAGTGGGGCATACGTGGAAAGAAGGATGAGGCGAGAGGAGACAGACGGCGGCCAAGAGACACCCGTCGATACTTCTACCCTGAAACAGACCATCAAATGAGAAATGATAATGGAGATGAAATGGAGGGACCGGAAATTCGGGGGATATAATTAACCTACCCAGCATTCTCCTAGCGACCCGGGAAACCCACAGAAAAACCGATAGGTTAGCTAGGTCGGCCACGGGAATTGAACCCGTGCCTTCCGAATGTTAGCCACAGACGAAACCTCCTGAGCCATCCTGCTTGGTGTGGCAAACCTTACTTCCTTGGCGAATAGTACAGAAATCTTTGAACCTGGACACAGATTTGAAGCAGAAAGTTGAGAAGGAATAATGGATAAGTCACTCTGCTATTATAATAGATACCCTTTATTCTATATCACGCATCTGATATCAATAATGTGGACTTCCAGTACAGGATCTTTACTAGAAAGAATTTGCTCCACAAGAGGTTCTTTTCTGGAAAGTCTTGTTTTAATCGCACTACAATTAGCATATACATATGTGTACGTCACGCGCTCATTTCAATACATCTTGGTTACAGCTGGTCCAATAACAAATATGATCCTTATGTAATTATTCAATTGGTATTTATTATGGAAACAAATGCAGATTTCAGAAGGCTTTGATTTGACAATTCGCAGCATAAACAACGTACCTATTTGTAAAGAATAATTATGTATGAACTTTGTAAAGAAAATACGTATAACGAAGCAGCAATAAGAAAGTGCCTCTAACTAGAAAAAGAAGCATTATAGACAATATCTTTATATGAATCTTTTTGCTTATTTTTTGTATATATATATCCATTTTCTTATATGTAGTTATACAACATTCATTATATCCCACTTATATAACAGGATTACACATTATGTACTTCTATCCGTAATAGAGCAGGACTTATGTAAAAGTAAATCATTAACGTATTCCTAAATACACACTTCATCTATCATAAATATTAACGTTACATATTATGGCCCGCCTCTGTAGCGTAGATGGCAGCGCATCTGCCTCAAGTTCAGGAGGTCCCGAGTTGGAATCTCGCTCAGGGTGTGTCACCTGGATAAGGCTTTTTCCGGGGTTTTACCTTTTCCTGAAAGATGAATGTCGGTTAACTCTAAGTTATGTGGACCCCTACCTGGCCTGTATAGGCATCACTTAACCCATTCATATCGTCTGATACGCTCAACGTTGAAGGATTCAATTAAAAAATGACAACTTTGTTAGAGTCATTTTTTCAAACATAAACATTTTTTAAACATACTTCATGTAAAGGGTAGATAGTATGAGGTGAGGGGTTTCCTTGATAACTTTGGTGTCGCATCCTTCGAAGATAATGAATTTAAACACTCAGTTTGGTATCTAACCAAAATTTCATTTTTAGTTATTCTTTTTATCGGATAAGGCACGCACGAACCTTTCAGGAGCACCAGAAACATGCATTTTCCGGTGAAATGCCAATAACGAAATTTTCTGGGTGTAATGCAATACCTACTTGCTACACGTACTGGAAAAAGGTAAAAAGTCAAAATCTAATGAAGTTGCTCAAAATCACTTGAATTTCCGGCAACATAAGCTGGCAATTCAACAATTTAACTAATATGACGGCTTAGTAAGGTATAATTTAGGAAGCTTCGAGTCAAAACGATTCTGTTGCATTTTATTTTCCGTCTGAGAATGCGGGAAGCCATCAAATTTGTCGGTAGAGATGGTTCTGCCTGGAAAGCAGATTATCTCAGAAGCTGGAAGTATATCTTCAGTGTAAATATAATCGGAAAGAGCAAAAAACACACGGTCCTTTAAAAGTGTTCCATTTTCGGACTGATTGACGACGAAAGAGAAAATCCCATAAGCACGATATTTCCACGAATATGGAAAATTAGGGAATGAAACTATTTTGCGAAACGGACACGCTGAAATGCGGTATGAAGCATCCATCTCATGTTCCTGGAATTAGCAGAACCGCCCGAGTTATGGTCTGCAGAGTGGCGTAACCATGGGAACCATCCAGGCCCAGACAGACAACACCACTGTCTCAACTTTACACTGATTGAACAGCAGTCGATCATCTGAACCAACCAGTGCTGCATTCACACCACTTTCTCTACTCACTCATCTACGAACCAGTCTTACAAAAACCTATTATTAGAGCAGATAAAATTTCAATTCACATTGTCAGATTTTTAAAGAGCGTCTGGCTATATGTTGCCTTTAATATAAGTGCGTGTTTTAAGGAGAGCTACATTTGTTGTGTAGTAATATAATGGTTTATTAGTTATACAAAAGTCCCTCGGAATGAAAGGGGCTTCCATTTCCAGAAAATCAAGATATAATCACAGTTATTAAGAAATATTTTTGGAAATTTCGTTTTTAGCTATATCAGCAATTTTATTTACTTTTACTTCATTATGGACAAAATAATAGACAATCGGCTGCCCCGTTGCCCAGTCGGTGGAGCACCTGTCTGCCATACGAGCGATCCCGGGTTCGATTTCCGATTGGGGGTGGGGATTTTTCTCCAACCTAGATGATTCCTTATCTTCCCCAGAGACTGGAAGTATGAATGAGTTTGCGAATGTGTGCGTGATTTAATGATTAAAAATCCAAAGTACCAACAACCAAACGTCTACGAGTTAATATCATCATCAATAGGCGATTTGACGAATGTCGGGTAACTCTAAGCACTATGAACCCTGGACTCATTTGAGCATCATTTAACCCATCGTCCGATATTACTTAACGTTGGAGGACGAAAATTAAAAAAAAAAAAAAAAAAAAAAAAAAAAAAAAAAAAACGGCATGTTCCAAAGGAGAACGGCTGCCTATATGACCATTGCACTTAAAGTCGAGGTTTATTTTTGGAACAAAAAAAAATTACACAATCTACTCAATAATATGGAAATCAAAAGCGCTTAGGAAAAGTGGATGAAAATAGAGAAAATGAGTTGGCATACACGTCATTCTAAAAATTGTTAATATATATATAACTTTTAGAATGACGTATATGCCAACTCATTTTCTGGAGTTGCTATTGGAACTTCCAATAGATTAGTGTGCTTTTTAAAAAGCAACTATATTGGATAGAAGAAATCAAAGATAGGAATTCATAAAGGAAGTTGTAATATAAAGAGCATGGGTGGTAATAACTGTATACGTTTTAGTATCACAATAAATACATTAAAATGCTTTATAACTACATAATTATTAGTACTTTTGTTCATTTCTTTCAGCAATGAGATTGCTTTTGTTTCCTTAACCGTGGAATATATGGCATATTTTGACAAAATAACAAAATTAGCAAGCACTTACAACTAACTAAATAACTATTTTTCAATTCCAAATATTATGGTTAAATGAAGGTATTTAACAACTCTTCAAGTATATTGTAAATTGAATAGTAAATGGTTGTGGATTATAATAATTACACAATAACATAAATTATATTAACTATTTTGACTAGAAAATACCAATCTTGCAAGAGCAAAATAAAACTCTGGAAGGGCAAGGTTTAGTTTCCAGCATTCAGAGATTAGGGGAGATCTTACTAATGCACAAAGATGCTTTTGCGTAGTCAGTATATCAGCTAGTTTAGCTCATCTATTGGCAAGGAGAAAAGTTATCTATTAATCAACCCGTGACTGGTTGATGGCAAGCCGTTCTTATACGATGTGGCTGTGAATCATAAAAACGTCAAGTGAGAAACAGTCTGTAATAATATCGCTACACATTTGAAAATTTACGAGTACCTACCTAACGGAATCACAAGTAAATTTATCTAGTGAACATCAAAATTTGATGAGATTTAATTATAATATTTCGAGACTGAAATGAAATATATCTAAACAGAAGAATTAAATTATTATAACATGAGAACTGAAATAGTGAAACTATAATCAACCACTGCATCCTTTGGTACAACTAGAAAATCTGGAATCACCGGGCACACATTAGATAATATAACCCTTTTTTATTTTTAGTAGATGCAAACTCTGTTGTTACAAATACATGATACGAATTTAATACTTGTGGGATTAACTAATTTGTCTAGTGCTAAAACATATTCTTTGAGTGATAAACTGTCATTTGCTTCAATAATTAAAGCTTGTTCTTTATTTGGCATAGAGTGAGCAATTGAAGAAAAACTGCGTGCGGAAGTAGTGTTGCTTTTGTTTTCAAAAGTTGGGTGGCAGACCTGATTAACCAAACTATTAGCCATACTGCGGCTGAAACAGTTGACTGATGAAATATGAGCGATGCGTAGCTTTTCTTAGTTATGCCGTAATTATAAATCATTAAAATTGCGTTTAACAAGTTATAGCAAATAACTATCTTTACTCACAGAGGTAAGTTAGGTACAGTACTACTTCCAGTTGTGATGAAATCCTCAGTTACTGCCTATATTCAGGGAAAATACCACTCAAAACTTGAAATTAAACTTTTAGTTACACTCCGTATGCAGTCCACAGCTTTCTAACCAGGGTAAATCTTATCTATTAAACTTAAAAATGATCCTTACTTAAAAATGCTAATACAGAGTAAAATGAGAGTATTTAGAAGTCTTTTGACTTCTCATCACATGCTGAAAGATGGGTAGCTGAGGTCGTGAACAGTGAGAGCAAAACTTCTGGAATTTTTACCCTGAACGCCAACTCAGCTTCCAAACTTAGGAACTGTTTAATGTTTAGCTTACTCGGAGTAAGCGACATTGATCCCTTTACTTATCCATATGGTCCAGTGGCTCAGTTTGTTAAGCGTATGCCTACTGATCTCAAGATCGTGGGTTCAAATCTCACCCAGGCCTACGGTTTTTAAGGATGCTTAAAAGCGACAGCTTCATGTCCGCAGATTTGCAGGTATATAAAAGAACTCCTGTGGGAAGAAATTGCTGATATGACCGCCTCTATTTGACAACCATTATTTTGCTTCCACCAACTAGCAGTCTAAGAGGTTCCGTTATTGCATCCACATCTCTCCCTGACCCCTAGTTCTAGTTTAAAACATTATAGCCTGGATCCGGTACCAAATATACAACATCCATAGAATGACTGAAGTGCTGGGGGGATATACAACCTGACCATCTGGTCTCGACAGTCAAGAAAGAGAGGGTGAGCAGCCTGCAATATTGTAATTGTTAGACATTTCACACATTTGTGTGTGTGTGCATAAAATTACAGAGTAGAGACACACATATCAACATCAGGGTAGGGAACGGTTGATTGTATCAGCTCATGGAAACGTCACTCTTCCAGCAGCGAGAAAGGAGGGGAGGGGACTACCGGAAGTGCGAGCAGATCTGGGCGACCGGAAGTGGAGCGAGAACTCTTGGCCTTATCATTGGCAAACTCCTGCCTAAAATGGTTATGTTGACTGTGTGTCCTCTGTGAGTGTCACAAGCTTTGTGATACGTAAAACCCGTCCTAATGAGGAAGAAAACGACAAGGTTTCTCAAAGCGTGAGATCAAAGTAACCCTCATGCATAAAATAACGCTACCTCCGCGCAGACAAACTTTGGACATATGTTGTTACTGCATATGCTACTAAAAAGGGAAGGTAACGCCTGTGGCTTGAATTCGTGAGGTGTTAATTACAAATCCTGAATAAATGGCTTTGTAATAGAGGCAACTACATACATGATTGAAGAAATCCATTGATTTCGTGTACACCCAAAGAACATTGAGCAGTTTTCTAAAATGCAAATTCCAGCCTACCAAGTAATCTTCTTCCCCAGTCAGGGTATATTACTCAGGATAGACCGATTCTTAAGAATCTTCGGAAAGAATACCTTCGTCTGAAGACACACCTCACCAAAAGTTCCTAAATTTAACTTTTGCGAGACAATGCCAAACCTAATTCTCCGCTAACTAATAGATGAACTAGAGGAATAAATGTATAAAAGTCTGCCTCTGTTTTCGAGATGTCCACATTCGGGCTTATCAGCCCAGATATCCCGGGTTCGATTCCCGACTGAGATAGGGAAATAATTCTTTAAATGGATCTTTCCGTGCCTTCCACACTACGTGGAAGCGCGAGTGTGTTAAAATCCAACTTTCAGAAACCTAAGTCAAGCTCACGAGATTACCATAAAGTTAAGGGGCCTACAGGAATGAAACAGTTGTAAATACTCGTTTTTTGTTTTTTTGTTTTTTGTTTTTTGTTTTTTTAAATTTACTCCGCCAACGTTAAGTCATACCGGACAGTGATGGGTGAAATGATACCGAAATGAGCTCTGGGTCCATAGAGATTATAATTACCCGACATTCGTCTCTCAGAATAACGGAAAAGCCCCTAAACCTTATCCAGGTAACTCACCCTGACGGAGATTCAAACTCGGGACCTCTTGTACGTGAAGCAGACACGCTACTCGTGTTTGTGTGTGTGTGTGTGTGTGTGTGTGTGTGTGTGTGTGTGTGTGTGTGTGTGTGTGTGTGTGTGTGTGTGTGTGTGTGTGTGTGTGTATTACAAACCTACATGATGCAAGGTACAAGGAACACAGTTTTAACGAAATCCTAAGAATTTTAACAATATGGTATGGAAAGTTGAAACATTTATAAACCGGCGCACTATTTTAACTGCAAAGAGGGCATGAACAAAGTTTCCCTTATACGTCAAAGGTCTTCCTTTTATTTCCATTGTTTTTCTAGAATGTCCGTCTACACTTCCTGAATGGGGAATTGGCATATCATCTTGCAGATATTCAAAACTTGAACAGAACAAAAAGCATCAGTAGGTAGTGGTGATGGTCTTCTGAAAACCATAAACCACTTGGTTACTCTAGACTTACACAAACGTTTCTATGATCTACGCCAAGGAACGCCGTTGCGTTGTTTATCTATTGAAGAAGCAGATGCCCTAATGGCATGCTTTCCAGAGTGTAACATGCTCTATTTGTTCAAATAAACGATTTTGATAATCATTTGCTGTTTTTAAACACAAGCAAAAAACTAACGATCTGGTGTTATTTTTCGTTGGTTGAGAACTGATACCATCAGCACATCACAAACTTGATTTATTACATCATTTGCTTCTATCAGCATATTCGGACATTTAAAATGAGCAAATCACTGCAGATCTACATAAATCAACGATATTAGTTATGGAATACACGAACATCGATGAATACCAGTTACTGTTGACCAGAAGGTGACTACATACATACTAAATTTTGAGCGTACTATTTTTCCCTATTATATTCAAGCAATGTTACTTTTTTCAGTGTTGCTTAAGCATTACTAACAGAGTAGCTTATATTTCGTGACCCTCAAAGAGATCACTCTTTGTGTGTGTGTGTGTGTGTGTGTGTGTGTGTGTGTGTGTGTGTGTGTGTGTGTGTGTGTGTGTGTGTGTGTGTTGTGTGTGTGTGTGTTGTGTGTGTGTTGTGTGTGTGTGTGTGTTTGTGTGTGTGTGTGTGTGTGCGCGCGCGCGCGTGCGTGTGCGTGTGCGTGCTTTCAACTGTTTTTAGTGACCTATTTCCCATGAAATGCTACTATGGCCAACGGGCCAACATGACATTAAATTCTCCAACTGACTTGTGTAGAGCGTTAGGGCGGCTGGACGGAGACCAGAAGATCCGTGGTTCAAATCCCGGCTATGGCGTTGAATTTTTCAGTCTGGCTCTACCCCTTCATAGTGCGTCCTACACACGGCTAGTGTGAAAGAACAATTAATTTCCAGTGAACATTTATTCCTTAAGAATATATTATTTTCAAATAAATCTCCAAATTAAATTTTGCATTTCAGTGAATTAAACTGTTGCTTAAAAGGCTCTTAAAAGTGTAAAGGAATTCCCGCAGTGAAAGCAGATCAGTGTGTTCTGCTGCTATCAACGCCTAACCAACTGAGCTACCTATCGAGTAGGTTCTAAGCGAAATAGACAAGAAAGAACAGTTATTTCTCAGGGGATCTACCCGAAAGTCCGAAGAGCACAGCCTCCTTCAACCCGGGAGCGAAGGAAACTCCGGGGCTCTTTCCATAGGCTCTTTCCTTGAGTCTAAAAATCCCCCCCCCCCCCCCATCGACAACGTCAAGAGGGAATGGAAGTGGATGTGCAACTTACGCGCTTCAACCCCGCAGGTAAGACTACTGAAAACCTCGGTAGGGCCGCCTGGTGATCTACTAGTACTCTGCAGGCTAGTACCCAGGACTTCTTAGGCAACCCTCTGCCCCCTCCGGGCAGAAGCCTGGCCGAAGGTACCCGATCTCCCGTGGGTGTCGGGAACACACTGCCCCCTCGATATCAACCCAATCCGAACAACTCCCATTCGGGAGGGACTCGGCTGTTCGGCCCAAGGTTCCTCTGGTAACGTCAGAGGTACCACGAGTGCTCAGGGTCCGCAGTTCTCGCACCACAGCAGCTAAAGGGGACGGATCCCCTCCCCTACGGGAACAAGAAAGAACAAGAGGATCGTGGACCTAAAGATAGGAATAGAAAGAAGAAAAAAAAAAACAAGTATATGGTCAAATGAAAACAAAGAAAGCAGTGCAGCAGAGAACCGCCAATACACAAAACACCGGGATGTGGTTGTATTGGTACCGTAGATTCATTTAGACAATCAACCAAGAGAGTATGTAAGCAAATTGATTGGTTATTTCAAACGATAATGCAGACTAAACCGTATAGTTATATTTAGCACACATATTTTGTTGTCATTAGACAGTTATTTCCATGCTACGTGATCTGCTAGTGAAGCTAGCTGTAGACCAAACGGACCACACTACGGGAACTCGATAGGTGCAGCCAATTAGTCGAGACATTCATTCCAAACCGCGAATGAGTGACTCCATTTACCTCGTAGCGTGACGTAGGTGATTGAAGAGAGTGTATTACCCTGTCTTAACACCGTGATTTACAGCACCCAAAAGGCTTCTGTACCAACATGTATCTTCATCGACAAATGGCAATACCTACTCAGCGGAATGTTTTATATCCCGTTAAGGGTAACTAACGGCTACTCTACAAACCAACACATTTATCAACAGAGAGGGGTTACAGAGCTTCTGGGGATTAAACGATCTCAAGCACCGGAAAGACATTCAGCCTCTTCCTAGAGAAACTTCCCGTTATTATGCGTTTTGAGCCTACAATGGTGTGATAAAACAAACCTTTCTCTACCCATACTAATTCCCAGCTATTTCTGCTATACTACATTCACTTTTGTATGAAAAAGTATTCTTCCATCTTATTACCCATCTTTATTATTTATCATTTAAGTAACATCATTATATACAGTTCTAGAGACTTGGGTTGGTTACATGCCAATACAAAACTAACGCAACTATTTTCGTTTTCATTTTCTTTTTAATTTACGTCCTTAAACGTTAAGCCATATAGGACGATGAATGAAATGGTGCTCAAATGAACCAGGGCCATCAGAGCTTATAGTTACCAGACATTCATCTTTCAGGATAAGGGAAAACCTTGGAAGAAAGTCCTATCCACCCAAACGTTTATATTACAAGTCACTCTTCATAATATAAAATATACAAAGAGGCGCCACTTCGATACCGTAGATGGCAGGTTGTCTGTCTCATGTTCAAGAGGTCGCGAGTTCAAATCTCGGTCAGGGTGAGTTATCGGATGTTTTTCACCGGGTTTTCCCTTATGCTGAAAGATGAAAGTCTAAGCTCTATGGGCCCTGGACTTATTTCCGCATCATTTCACCATTTCATTTATCGTCCAATATGACAAAGTTGGACGCAAATTTAAAACAAAAAAGAGGGGAGGAGGGGAAGACGGACATTTCCTAAGAGTGCACGTAGCAAAATCCTGTGCATTTTAACTTTGTTTAAAAGTTATATATATAATAATAATAATAATAATATAAATAGTAATAATATAAATAGTAATAACAATAATATATTCATTGAGATTGTACGTCATTAACTGTGTTAACAATTTTATTTAAAAATCAGGAAAGTATAGATTGATAAAACTACATAGGTACCTTTCTTTCTTGATTTATTTATGTTTTGAAAAAGCCTGATATGCACACTGTAATTAAAGAAAGTGGGTGGTTTTGAATGTAATGGAGGAAACTAATTCATCGTTTTAGTGATGTTATAATATTTTTTTTTTTTTTTTTTTTTACTTATAAATAACTCACAAACCTTTAAAGACCTTAATGTAAGATATAAACTATCAGAAATGGTAAAATCGTAGGTTAAAAGAGCCAAGTAAAATTAAAACTAAGACGCTTTTACTTTCTCTATTATCCGTCTATATTAAATAAACAAAACTGCGTTCTATTTAAAAGTTTAATACCTAGATTTAACTAAAAATAAACTCTTGAGAATCCGTGATTAATTAAAAAAAAAGCTCATATGAGTGCAACAGCTTTTTACGTCCTGGCCATGCGAATAGAATGTCAATGCTACCACACAGCGATTAGCTCTTAAAGATTTGGCCATCGCTTAAGCTTATTGTGTTCTCCAACTCCCACTGTACCTTAAAGGAGATATGTAATAAAATAATTTCAACAAACGTTAATCCGGATTAACACGATACAGATAGATAAATAAGCGTTTTTGGGCATTGTGTGTACAGAAAGCCATGTAGGTGCACACATTTTGAAGTTATCCACTCTTTTTTTACGTCCTCCAACATTTAGTCATATCGGACGATGAATGAAATGGGTGAAATGACGCTCAGTGCCTCCGGGGTCCATGGAGCTTAGAGTTACACGACATTCGTCTTTTAGGATAAGGGAAAACCTCGGAATAAACCTTATCCAAGTAATTCAACCTGACCGAGATTCGAACTCGGGACCTCTTGAACGTGAGGCAGACACGCTACCATCTACGCTACCGAGGCGGGCTGAACTGCTTTGTGCAGTAACCCCTCATGTCCAATTGGTGTGATTTTTCAGGAGAAGCAAAAAAACTGAACTACTCTGCATACACACTTACAAATGAGAATCTACATTCATGTATGTAAATTGGATGGAAAACACATCGTTTCTATATGTCTGCAGACTTCCTTTCATATTCAGTTCCAAGATATGATTTATTAAATATGTTAGAAATGAGGGTTTTCAGCTCCAAACTGATATAAATTCTGTAAGAGAGTACATTAAATATAACAATTACATTAGTATACAGTTTTGTCCAATACACCTTACATTATTTTCTTCAGAATATAAGTGGGTTTGATACACAAATGTCCATAAAAGGATTGAATTTTTTGGTCGTGTGGAAGGTAGGGCTTGAATTTTTTTTAAATCAACCATTTTTTATCATTAATCATTGCCACTTCAGAAGAGAAATCTGCTGATGTTTGAAAGTCTGGAATTAGGTTTTGTTCTGCAAGTCTGAAAGTGTGTTCCTGCACCCCATCTCTAAGATATTGTAACGGGAGCGCTGGAACACCCTGTGAAAGCAGCTGGCAGCGGAAGGCAGGGGAGGTTCGGTTAGCCACACCTTCCCCTCGTTTGTCTTATAGTGGTGACAAGGCGGCGGTTGGGAGGAAAAAAACATGACTGTGCCGTATGTTTCCTTACACCTGGTTCTCGATCTTTCTGTTACTAGAACAATCCTGTAAACACCAGAAGGCGGGATATTCCGATATAAAGAGGGTTACAGACAGACGGAGTTGGTCAATCAGTTGGTTAGTGTGTGTGAGTGAGGACAGTTCTTGGTGTAAGAAGGCAGTGTTAGTCAGTGACGTGTTAATGTACGAGAAGATTGTGCAACGGAAGACTGTACGTAACTGTGAATGTGTACCGGAGCTTACGTAACCGCGAGTACAAGGAAATTGTAACGGACGAACTGGTGAATTGTAATTGTTGCAGCACGTAATTCTGTGTAATTGGCAAGTGTTTAACTGTAAGTCGGTGGAAATAAAGAACATTGTTGAGTGGTGTAATTGGACTTTTTATTTCACGAACCCACAAAGTCACAATATTTAGAGCTTTGACAACTCCAAGAGTCTGTTTCTAATAAGAAAACTCTATAAACTCAGAAATGGAAACATTTTGTTTCATCGCTCTAGAGGTTATCCTTCCTTGTGATTCTACAGACAGTATACTTTTCTTATAATATGCTGCCAACCAGGATTTGAAATCGACAATTTCTTCTATTTGGGCCATGTGTGCCGTAAAAGCATTTTTAAGTCTACTTTCTTCTATACTTTCACGTTTGTAAATAACACTTTTTACACCTTTCTTTCTTTTATTCAAAGATAACTCTCCACTGACTAATGCCATAGTATTATTATTCTAAACGGTAATAAAAATAACCACAACACCTTCTGTGGACGTCCATCAACAAAGCGGAAAAAAAGAGAAAACAACAGAAATCTGCAAGCCACGTGGCCACTCTAGCAAATTCAATAAAAATCCTCCATGTCCAGGACACGAGGGGTTTCTGCGCCAAACAAATATTTCAACCAGTTGTTGAATGCACAATTTAACGTGTACAAGAGGGATTTAGACGCAAGTCAGTACGTCTATATAAATGGTATCGTTTTACCAACAAATCTGAATTTCTCAAAATTATGGACATGAGGGGTTTCTGCGCCAAGCGATTCAAGTGCAAATGACGCAAAGTGCAGATAACAAACATGCTGAAGCCGTTCTGCTCATTGACACTAAACAGGTTCTATAGCACGTGGGAGTGTGCCATTTTGATTACAATGCAGAGCCGGTTCATATAAGAACCAGACAGCACCACAGTTATAAGCGTGACAACACCAAACGGGAGTGCCGACCACGCAACAGACACTAAGGTGGGCTACCATTTCTACTCCTTCATCAGATAACCACCAAATTAATGTTCCATGCAAATTTATCTTAGACATACATTAATACCAATCTGTATCTGCCAATGAAGTAAAGAATTTATGTGCAGAAATTGCTATTTCTCTTTGTGCTTGTAGCTCTGAATTCTATTGGGTTTTAGAAGAGCTAGGACTGTTCCTTATCTCACAATTTCATTTTTAAATATTTATATCTCAGTGCTGTTTGCAAATGCACGCAAGACACAGCAAAATTCAATGTTATGGCCGTAATGCAGTAACAAATTCGCGGCAGGCTTTAAAAACTCAACGTGCACTCTGCTGTGGGACGATCGAGTCCTGACGCGAATTGTCTCACCCAATTGTAATAAAACGCAGGCGATTCGCTTTTCCAAAACATTTTCTACAATTCTATAAAAAGAAAAGAAAGGAAAGTACCTATTCACCAACTTTTGCAACACATCCACTTAGCCCTCTTCTTGGTTTAAAAGATCATATCTTATGACCTTTCCATCTACTTCATCTGAAAAGATTCTTTCACTGTTGAACTCCAATTTACTTCCAGCAGTACTTCGACAGTTTCAAATCGTTTTTTAAAAGAAGAGGGATTAAGAGATTACGAAAGATTATATTCTCTTCTTCTATGATTTTGACGAAAGCTAAAATCAGTTTTTCGGTTTTAATTAAGAATAAGTTCACAGTTATACAAGTTTCCAATAACATAATCTCTATCTTTCTTCAGACAGAATTGTTAAATTACATTGTGATTGACATACGCTCTTTCAGCTGCTAGAGAGCTCGAGGTCATCGCTGACCTCAACTGTCTTCCGGAAATATTTGGTCTGCGAGACAGCAAGCCCTCCAGGGGCTGACTCGAGAGGAGCGTGTGTAAGCCACAAGGACATTCATTCCTCACTAGATTCGGAATAAAATTTTCATCATGAGAATTATAATTGTCCAAGTATGAAATGACCATTTGGCAGCAAAGAAGTTTGGATTTTAAATCTAGTCCTCCAACGATGGATATTCACGCTTCTATCCGAGAATATACTACATATATATTTACTATGTGGGCCACATTTACTCACAATGGGGTCTTGTTTATTACCTTTACGTGATCGAGGCCTCTCAATTTTGATGAATCAAAAGGTGAAGCATCAAAAGTAGGCAGCACGAGTCACAGATGAATCACAGAAGATTCTTCCAAGAAGGAGGGGATGCCACACCTTGTCTGCGCTGAAGATGACATTTGTCAACGATATGTATATTACGTCAGCGTTGAAGCAATTGCATTGTCGCTTTGAGGTTACTGATCATAAAGAACTACGTTAGTCACTTAGATCTTCTGCCCATATTGTTTTGTGACGACAAATGGATCCTTTACAACAGCTCCAAGTGGCTACGTTATTATATTTCCCCTCAGGATCAACCACTTTGGAACTCAAACGTCTGCTCTGACAATACGTAGAAACAATAGAGTCCTTTAGATAGAACACACTTCTACTTATTTTTCTAACCATTCATCAGGGAATTAGCTTATGCCCCCCACTACAAGAGGGTTTTCCTCAGCGTTGTACATTTATATCTTTGTTATAAGTAACAATATCCGCATTAATACTCACTTCCAAAGAATTATAACCACTCAATAGAATTCATTCCTACCAAATCTGAAATAAAATGACCTAAGGTTTTGTGGAAGGTAAAACCAATTTTAGGTATTTACATAAGCATTATATGGCTTTTATAGGGGCGTCGTGTCCTCGCCATTAAACGACACACTGTACACTATGGGTAGATACTACAATAATGAAAGGTAATTTCAATGAAGGTAAATGTGCCTGTTTTTATAAGTCAGCACTCTAGTTAATTTATAAATTGTATATAATTCTTGAATAAGATGGAAAGCTAAACTGGAATCGAACATTAATTTCACGCATATCTCAAGACATAACTTATTTGATTTGACTTATGACAAAGGCGCAAGATTCCATACCCTTAACACTGAAACCTAAAGATTTATTGTATTATAAAATTCAACAATTGCATGAATGTTCAGAGGACAATCCTAACATACGTTAACAGTTTTTCAAATAAATGATGGAACACATTAACAACAGTTTTTCTAAGACATTAAATAGAACCTCCTTCTGCTTGACCTGGGCAGATCACCTTTGGCAGGAAGCTGAAGTGCCAGCATGCTTTACACTATTTCGTCTGTACCAGGTTTCACCATTATCTTGGATTATTAGAAGTGACAGAATGAAAGGCAACATTCCCCAATTTGTCACGTTTGTACTTCAAGGGACCGGGGAGGGGGGCCTCTGGAGTGCGAATATTTTAAGAAGACCCAACAACGTATTACTAATTAACTTCATGAAGCTTTGTAAGAGTGAATGCAAGTTCAGATACATCAACTTTTGATACAATTTTGGGAGACGCTTGCTCGTCAACACCTTATTCTCAGACAAATGCCTTATGTCTTCACAAGGATTTTAAAGTGAATGAATTTTAAAATCCTCAGGCATATGTATAGTTTCATCATCGAATAAGGGACTCATAGCATTTTATAGATTCACAGCACTATTATAGGGCAGAGATGACAGAGGCAACAGATTAAGCTATACTCATAAGGGTCTGTCTCTGTGGTGTCTACCTCGCATTCAAAATCTTCCAGTTCGAATTCTGGTCAGGGTGACGAATCTGGATAAAGTTCCCCCCCCCCCGCGGGGTAATAAAAGGCTGCACATCAAAATATATGTACATGTATACAAATATAACAATTTGTAACTTAAAACTTCAATTATCTTTTAAGAAATGATGATACTTTTCTTATAAATTGTCCGGGATCGCGATTTTGTGTAACCTTATACACATCCTCAGTCGGAAACAACAAAGCTGTCGTCATCGTTACAAATTCTTGTTAGTACTGCCAAAAATCTGAAAATGAAACAAATTTAAAAACAGAATCGACTGCCGGTATTTCAAAATTCATTGCGCGATGATTGTTTTTTCAAATAAATATCTTTTCCCAAACCATTAAATCTATCGGACACTTTAATTGCTTTAATAATTTAACTTCTGGATTTATTTCATTGTTACATGACCAAAAATGATCTGTTACGACCGATTTATCAGTTTGTTTATACTTAGTGTTACGAAAATGTTGTTTCGTTCTGGTTTCTAAATTACGATTTGTCATTCAAATCAAAACTTTATCACAATCGAAACAATTAAACTGAAAAAATACCAGATTTTTTACTATTAGGAATCTTATCTGTTTTAGAGAAATATAGTAAATTCTAATACTATATTGTGAGGAACTAAAGTTATACCAAACTCTTTAAATTGTTTTTGAAAATGTTTATTAACCCAAGGATGGTTAGTAAACTTTTTTTAAATTATAATGGTCATTTATTTTTCTAAGGGTAAAAATATCATTAACAATTTTGTGATATTTGAATTTTTCAATTCTTTTTATTTATAAAATCTCTATTAAACCCATTACTTAAAGCAGTATTAATAATACGTTTATATTCTTTATTAAATTCACCTTTATTCAGGGGTATATTTATTAATCTATAAATCAAACTATTGAAAATTTGTTTTATTTTCAGATGTTGGTAGTACTAACAAGAACATATCAACATCTAGCGTTCGCGACAGCTATCATTTCTTATAATATAAGTCAAGTTTTAAGTTACAAATTGTTACATTTGTTGTGTGTGTGTGTGTGTGTGTGTGTGTGTGTGTGTGTGTGTGTGTGTGTGTGTGTGTGTGTGTGTGTGTGTGTGTGTCTGTGTGTGTGTGTGTGTGTGTGTCTGTGTGTGTGTGTGTGTGTGTGTGTGTGTGTGTGTGTGTGTGTGTGTGTGTGTGTGTGTGTGTGTGTGTGTGTGTGTGTGTGTTTGCTTCACTGTTAATAGCTTCATATTTTATGTATGCTTAACACAGTTTTTCATCTGTATTTGCACCCAGTTTCCCCATAATCTTGTATTGTTAGAAGTGACAGAATGAAAGGCAACATTCCCCAATTTGTCACGTTTGTACTTCAAGGGACCGGGGAGGGGGGCCTCTGGAGTGCGAATATTTTAAGAAGACCCAACAACGTATTACTAATTAACTTCATGAAGCTTTGTAAGAGTGAATGCAAGTTCAGATACATCAACTTTTGATACAATTTTGGGAGACGCTTGCTCGTCAACACCTTATTCTCAGACAAATGCCTTATGTCTTCACAAGGATTTTAAAGTGAATGAATTTTAAAATCCTCAGGCATATGTATAGTTTCATCATCGAATAAGGGACTCATAGCATTTTATAGATTCACACCACTATTATAGGGCAGAGATGACAGAGGCAACAGATTAAGCTATACTCATAAGGGTCTGTCTCTGTGGTGTCTACCTCGCATTCAAAATCTTCCAGTTCGAATTCTGGTCAGGGTGACGAATCTGGATAAAGTTCCCCCCCCCCTCGCGGGGTAATAAAACGCTGCACATCAAAATATATGTACATGTATACAAATATAACAATTTGTAACTTAAAACTTCAATTATCTTTTAAGAAATTATGACACTTTTCTTATAAATTGACCGGGATCGCGATTTAGTTTAAATTCATCCACATCCTCAGCCGGAAAGAACAAAGCTGTCGTCATCGTTAGAACGCTACATGTTAATATGTTCTTGTTAGTACTACCAAAATCTGAAAATAAAACAAATTTAAAACATAATCGACTGCCGGTATTTCAAAAGTCATTACGCGATGTTTGATTTTTAAAATAAATACATATAAATAAATAAATATAATTATATACATGGCGTTCGTAACGTTGACGGCAGCTTTGTTGTTTCCGCCTTAGATGTGGATGAATTTACATGAAATCGCGATCCCGGTCAATTTATAGGAAAAGTGTCATCATTTCTTAAAAGATAAGTGAAGTTTTAAGTTTCAAATTGTTATATTTGTATATTTTTGTTTGCTCCACTGTTAATAGCTTTATATTTTACGTATTTACATATGTACATCTTCCGGAATAGGTAGCTACAATCCGCCGTGTCAGCTACAGAAGAGAGTATACAAATGTTTCACTCATAACAAAAATCATCTGGTCCGAGAAATTCCCGATAATTACTCTCCTGGTCCACCATACAGAAAACTAAAAGGAAAACATCACTTCGACCTGCACCTGCAACCCGCAAAATGTATCATCTATGAGGATTATACAATAGTTCTCTAATAAAAATAAAAATACGATATTTTAATTGAAATCCTCGATCGTTTTTTGAGAAAAAGAAAAAAAAAATATTTCCATATAAAGAGGGATGAGATATTTTGCTGAACAAATTTTAAATGTATATTTAGAAAATATTAGTAAACTTATAAAGGCATGAATTTTATTGCATTTCACGTTTTTTAAGTTGCACAGAGAGACGGAGAGAGCGAGAGAGATTTATAGAGAGAACAAAAGAGAAAATATTTTTCAACAAAATAAACGGACCACAAAACGCAGTATTTCTGGTGAAATCTCGGTATCTATTTTTTATTGAATGCAATATTTCCTCTACGTATTAGGCACAAAGTATAAAAAAAGTCATCCCATTGTAAAAGCCTGGAATTATCCTCGTCCTTTAAGGATACCTTAAACTGAAAACTATAAATTCTGGACTAATAACGCGAGCTTTTTAGGATTTATACAATAGATGTAACTTAGTGTAAATGTGATACAGTGCAAATTTTATCAATTTAACTTTGATAGTTTGAAACTTTGATAGTTTGGAAAATATGGTCAAATTTATTTATTTTTGGTTACGGCACTTAAGAAGTCCCTTGCGACAAAATAACTTAACTTTTAGTCTAATATTTTAACAACAGGTTCCCAATACATTCATTTGTTTTTAATTTGCCCTATGTTTCTCTGTGTCTCAACAACTTTAGGCTCCAGAAATTTTTAAAGCTATAAATATGGCTTTTTTGCCCAAAATTTGAAATTTTTGTGTTTTGAAGTAAAGAAAGTGTGCTTAAATACATCTCACAATACAACCCAGGGCAATTTCTATTTACCGTGTCTCTATGAACGTGTGTAGCAAGTTTCATTAGAGTAACACTAAAACTGCGACGCAAGGAACATCTTAAATAATGAAAAATGCTTAAATTTTCAGTAGCGAGAAAACAAGGATAAAGAATTAGAATTCATATCTAACACTAGCATTCACGCAACTTTCAAACTAGATTAGAGCATTTAAAAATGGCTTACGGATGTTAACTAAGCATTCTTTGGATTCACAAAGGCTTACACTATTTTATAGACTAAAAAGAGGAAAAGGTGATTTTTTTGTTTTTGAAAATGTTCATGAAATTTCATACATACCGTTAACGAATACATTATATCGAACAATAAATGAAGTGGGTGAAACGATCTCAAATGAATTCAGGAAACTCAGCCGAAAATCAAAGACATCTTGTCAGGATAAGGGAGTAATATCTAATAGTTTTATTTCTTAACGACGCTGTCAATTACCAGGATCATATTAACGCCGCCGGTGTACCGCAATTTCGTCCAGCAGGAATAAAACTGACATGTATGTCGCTTTCAAACACAATTAAAACGATGGCTCTTGGCAGGATTTGAACCTACGACCTTAGCATCAGTTGGCCAGGACCTCAGACACCGTAACCGTCAGGATAAAGTAGAACTGAAAAAAACTTTATTCGGGTAACAACCTAAACGAGATTTGAACTGAGGACTCTCGAATATGAAACACGCTATACTTTCACCAAGGAGATAGGGGAAATTGCCTTCTTTTTGCCTCTGAACGCAAAGTACGCTTTACGTTACAAGAAATATGGAAATTATTATCTTTGTCGTTTCCAGTCTGCACGTGCAAGAGTTCCTGTGTTACTGCCATATGATCTAAATTAAATGCTGTTTGAGAGAACAAACAGAAAAGAAGCACGGAGAGAAAAGAAGTCTGCGAAATGGAAGGAACTAGAAAGCTGTGAGAGATAAACGAAGAACGAACAGAAAGCACCGTAGTTGGAAAATCCTCAGGGAGAGGGGGCTTATAGGAATATACAATAGCGTGAAGGAAGACAAACTGAAATGGCTTGCTGCTGGCTTTGGTGAAGAGTGAGGTGCGAGGGGGATAAGGCGAGAAGACAACTGAGCAAAATCCAGAGGTAACTTGAGACAGCATAATCAGTAACCTGGCCGAAGTAGAGCAGAACTATGCAAAAAGACAAGGGCAAAAATATGAAAAGATAAATGAGAAGAGCAGAACTGGATGTCGGAATTATGGGTGTTACACTAGATGACATTACTTCACCGTGCCAAGTGGGTTCATGACGTACCAAACTTGTTACAAAGTAGTCACATCTCCGAGCAGCAATGCAAGTTCTGCAACCATATGGAAATACACTGCTTTGGTTGTCAAATACACATGCAACAGTCACACCATCATTACCAATATTAATATCTGATGAGATACATTCATAGCATGTTTCTCTACTCTTGTATAAACTATTCTTATAAACGCTTGCATCATATTAATCCAGGGAAGCAATTTGCAGAAATGATCTTAAGCCGCCTTGCTGAGAGGCGAGCGGTTTAACCATCGGCCACAGAGCAGCCACCCATGTTATAAATCCTAGCCTTAAAGCTACATTTGTTGATGCATTTTTGGTGTGCTGAAATAGATGTCAACTGTTCCAACTCTTTTTTCCCGTAGGGGAGGGGATCCGTCCCCTTCAGCTGCCAAAGTGCGGGCGCTGCGGACCCTTAGCACTCGTGGTACCTCTGACGTTACTAGAGGAACTTCGGGCCGAACAGCCGAGCCCCTCCTTCGGGAGTTGTTCGGAATGGGTTGGTCTCGAAGGGGCGGTGGTTCCCGATACCCGTGGGAGATTGGGTACGTCTTTTGACGGGGTTGAGGGAAGCCATTAAGTTTCCGGGTACTAGCCTGCTCAGCTAGTAGAAGGTGTGCTAGATCGCCAGGCGGCCCCACCGAGGTCATATCGGTAGTCTTCACCTAGAGTGTTGACGCGCGTAAGTGGCGTATCCACTTCCGTCCTGTCTGGTCTTCGGACCAGATGGGGGGGGGCAGTTTAGGAAACTAGGTACTGTCCTAATGGAAAGCCCCACGGAGAGACCCTTTGGGATACTCCCTGGTTGTAAGAGACCCGGGTCTTGTTCCTACGGGGACAGGGCTAATGGGAGTAGACTCTCTGCACTCAGAGATGTTCCAACTCTTATGCGACACGCACGCACGCACGCGCGCCTGAAATTAATGGCAAATGTTCCAGCTCTTACAGTATAGCACAGGAGAGATAGTCTCCGAGGTCTGAGACGCAGGGGGATTGCAGAAGGTTCCCACACCCTCCCTGTACAGGTTCATGACACCCCATGTCAGTACAGTTACAGACCATTCTAAAACATTCTGACGTCTTCTACTTTTGTGAATGAATCTTCTCGGTTTTAGTGTACAGAGTGTATAAGGCACATGTTTTTTAACGGTTTAGCTCCATGTGTAGCATGCGTTCCCTGTCACACAAATTCGCTGTCCTTGTCCCACTGTGTAAAGGAGCACATTCCTTTCAGGGACCTTCTTTGCGTTGCTGGACAGTATGCGATACATATATCAACTCCGTGCGGCGTTACAACCTAAAGTTGAAAATGGTTGGAAGAGTCTCTCATGTGCCCGCTTCGGTAGCGCAGAAGATAGCGGCCTGATTCATATTAAAGAGGTCCCAAATTCAAATCTGTCAGGATGATTATCTGAATAAGTTTTCTCCGGGTTTTTTCCATTATCATGAAAGATGAACGTCAAGTAAATAAGCTCTATGTACCCTGGTCTCTTTTGAGCATCATTTAACCCATTTCATTCTTCGTCAGATGTGGCTTAACGTAATTAGAGAGAGAGAGAGTTTCTTATGAACTGCCCTTTTTTCTTTCACCTGTTTCAAATTAAAGTTCATGCTCTTATGCGGGTTTCCAGAAACACTACGCCCATCACTAGGAGCAGAAAATACCTACAAACTACGTGTCCTTAAGGTTCTGACTTCCATGTTTAAGAATACGACCTAAATGATGTGACTTCTGACATAGTTTCACTTTTAATAACAATAGTAATAATAATGACATATAGAATTTTGGTTATTTTAAATTCATAATTTCGTTATAAAATTTCGTAATTATTAGCATTGTAGGAGAAGTGGTACGTGCGTGATACTTTGTTGAACAGTTCTATAAAAGTCTGGAACAATTTTATATAGCAGGGTGCATGCACCATACCTTAAGAATAAGTACCTCGTGGACGGTAGCGTCAGTAATCAGTGGACATGTAGTGAGCGGAGGAATAAGGCGACAGACTCCGAGGTTGAGGTAGCGGTCATGAATTACAAGATGCATAATTGTGTTGGATTCTATCTTTGGAACTAAACCATGAATACTGCTTGCAGCGGGAGAATAAATTAGATGTAAACAAAACCACGTGACCGTTGATCGTAGCGCGCATTCTTCACGATTACCATAATGCCTCCGCCGTGTAAATAGTCCCTTGAAAAACTGTAATTAAAGTAAATCATGCTGCACGCGCATGTTGAAGGAGCTCCGTAAAACGCGGAAAGTTTATTATTTAGACGAGACGTGGGTTACGAGGGACACACGACAAGCAAAGTACGGACTGACACCACAGTGAAATAAAAAACCATGCATTTCGATCTGGTTAAGTGCAGGACCTAGAAATCCTACGGGGAGGGGTAAGCGTCTTATAGTTTTGCACATAGGAAGTGATGATGGCTTTGTCGAAGGTGGCGAGCTTGTGTTGGCCTGCAAAATAACGTTTTCAAATCCTGGTTTGAGAAGATTCTTCCCAAATTACAACCGAATAACGTTATTGTGATGGACATTGCTCCCTACCACAGTGTGAGGTTAGAAAGCATACCAAACAAGTGACATCATAACATGGCTACAGAGTAAAAATATAATTTTCCACGAGGGTCATGTTAAGGCGAAATTGCTAGCAATGGTCAAGTCTCGTGCTAAAGAGTACGAAAAATACGTAAGTAGCAGTTAATTTTATGGATATTAATAGTGTGCTACATGATACTTAGCTCGAAAAATGTGCCTTAGTGTCGAAAATTTATATTAATATTATACTTAACGAAGCGAGCAAGTGGTTGGCTTGAATAAATACGTGGTTTTTTGTGTTGGAAATGCATATTTATATTATTAATACAAATTAGTATCACACTTGACAAGGCGGTAACAGAACTGTCATTCCGAACGCACGTGGACGTGGAGTGATACAAACCGGTGTTTTGTTGCCGGTACTATATTCTCTCGTTGAACGTAGTATAGCTATTACTCGACAGAGCGTTGAGGCGTATTGACCTTCATGTGACCAGCGCTGTGATAGTTTCTTATCAGGTCTTATCTAGTCGATTAGAAGAGTGAAATATTAGTAAGTTGATATACAGTAAGTTACAAAACACAAACAGAGCGATTGGAAGCTGCGTGTGTCTATATGAACAGACTATACATACACTGGACTCACCGCGTACGTGCGATAAGCTGAGGTAAACATCTCTGTGTTGCGAATTTTATCCGATACGTCTTCTCGCTTTGCCATGTACTACCTACCAGTTGGGGTATGCAGAAACATTGGAATATCTAATTTATCAATAAGTTTAAGTAATTGTGAACTTGTATAAACTGGACTTAGCTTATACGTGTTATTCCCACTCAATTGTTCCCGGCAAGTTATCTCTAAGGTTCCCGGTACACCTCTGAGCTAGCTGTCTCCATGATGGAATCGAGTTTAATAGTAGTAATAATATAAGAAAAATCTCATCATTTATTTTAAGTGTTTACAATATGTATGACCAAATTGTGAATTTTCCCTTTTCTGATACATGTCTGTAAGAAACGTTATAACGTGAATCTTCCTTGTGTTTATTGGTGAGCAAACATAGCGGAGAGTGTTCTGTAACGGCAGAGTGCCAACAGGTTAACCTTGGCAGTCACTTCACGGTTGACAGCTGTTTACTTCATATAACAGCTTGCACTGACAATAGGTCAGACCTACTCAAGAGGTTAAGGATTGGAAAGAGGCACTTTCCAAACAACTACCTTTTTTCCCCATGTCGTTAAAATAGAGAAAGAAAAAAAAGCACTGCAAAATAGTCAACAGGGACATAGAAGTTTGATCAAGTTATAAATTTCTTCGATAGGAGAGCCCCAACACTTGTCAATTCTTTCTATCGATCTTAAGGTATCAGTCCGAGATAAGAAAAGATCCAGAACTTTCACCGTGTAATATTTTTCTGAATCCACTAAAGCTAAAACTTGAACAAGGTGTTTGTTATTTTATAGTGCGGCTAAGTTACGGAGAAACAATTTCTCAGACAACTAATACCCGCATCTGTAGCGCAGGTGATAGCATGTCTGTATCACATTCAAAGAGGTCCCAAGTTCGAATCTTGGCCAGGGCCACTTACCTAAATAAGACTTTTTCCCCCGGCAATTTTCCTTATACTGAAAGATGAATGTCGGATAACTCTAAGCTCTAGGGATCCTGGATTCTTTTGAGCATCATTTCAACCATTTTATTCATCGTCCGACATAAACTAACGTTGGAGAACGTAATTTTTTTTAAAGAAAGCAACTAATTGACAAGTTACATAATTTTCATTACACGTAATTGAAAATATTTATATAAATTATTTATTACGTTAAGTTGATCAGGTATGTCGTCGCTCAAGGCCTTCTAGTTGGTTCACTTGGTAATTACCACAAGGAAGTATTTAATTTTCATATAAACAGACCTTACCTTTAACGGTCAATGTAATTTGTGATTCGTATCTATAAAACATAGTATAGCTTCATTAAAACACACGGTGTTCATTTTATCTGTAATTTTACCGCGCAAAATTTGACGTCATCAACAGCATCGCTGATGGACCGAGTTTATATACGATTCTCCTAGCGGCTTGCGATCGTATTTGATGAGCTGACAGCAGCTTTGAGGCTCTCCCTCTACCGGCAGGTAAATATACTACTTTGAGAGGTGGGTTTGCCCGCGTAATATAAAGATACGTAATTTCACCTGGTGCGTAGATACGATAATTGTTTAAAAAAAACTATGCACTGCAATGCAATGCACTGCAAAGTTATTTATGCAGCCATAAAAGTATACCATGAAGAATATACGAAATGATAAGTCAATACACACCTATTTCACAATGAACATCTTTCTGTTATAGTAGACATATATGCATATTGTAAACCTGTCACATAAAATAGAAATATTACAATTTGATCTCAATTCTTTTCAATCACCCACAGCTTCCTCACAATGTAACTTCATTACAAACCAGAAAATTAGCAGTTGTAGGAATGAAAAATAAATTGTGCTACAATATGTACAAAGCTTTTATCCAAGTCTAAACAAGAAATTATCTCCGGAACATTTTTTATATATATATTTCCCTTCTCTCCTCACTGCCTGTATTGCGAGAAGGTATGCTTGAGGCCTTTCTGTCATAACATTATTTATTGCTTTTAGATTGGAACCAGTCACTTTATAGCGTCCAATGTCTCTTTTTGCGAGTAACTAACTGATCCTGTATCTTGGAAATGTTTGATGCAACTATTGGTTTTAAAAGACATAAGGACACCAACATTAATAAAGACATTTTATTTAAGAGCGAGAACGACTAAAAATTTATATCGTATACTGATAAAATGTAAGACGTTTATGTTGCAAACAAAAGTATGTCAATTTGACGGTACCTGGACACTTTTGCCAACATTACGCTACGAGGGACTTGTCTGAAGGCTGGATAATGTTGCATAAACTCCTCTATGCAGAGGTTTAAATATATTTATATGTCGTACCAATTTTAATGCCTAAAGTAGCATTCAATCATGAAGACGCGGTGGTCTGTGTTCATATCCAGGGGAGGCTGGTTGTATTAGTTACCAGTACAACCACACTCAAGGCGCTGTAATTTGCTTACTGTTCGGCAAAAATTACCACTTCTCCGTAGAGGGCCGTATATTTCAAATAAACTCATGACTATGACGTCATTCTTGCTCAATCGCAGGCGGGAAATAACGAATAAAAATGAACACTTTGTATATGGAAATACATTCGCGGACGCTCTCCCGTACGCAGGACAACAGAGCGCTGCAGGGGAAATAGTCCGGAAGAGGCGCACTAAAATGTATACCTCTCAAACAGGCAAGCATTCGGTTAAGAAACTGGGCCAAATTTATTTGTCTAGCACTTATCGTACACCATACTCTAGTTTTCAGGTTGTAATGAAGTGTTTTACGCCAGGGTTTTTTCTTTCCTGAAACCCAATTAGACATGGACTCTCCCTGTTAATTTATGCTAGTTTATTTGCAAGTTTAGAGGGATTTAGAGGCATCAAATTTATTACCGATTGCGTGAAAAACTACTTTCTCTAAGGTAGCAGCATCAACAAGGAGGTATCGATAACCAATTACCTTACGTCGTGTATGTACGAGTCAGGTAACTTACAAGGAGGGCAGGGTCTGCTATCTATTGGAAAAACAATTGCGAAGTATCTGGAGCACTTACGAAAACTGATATAATTGAAAGGTTCTGCTTTAAACAGCGATATCTCCCCAAACATCCCTCGTTAGGTGCACCAACCACGAGACTCGGTAATGACTGTCACTGAATGATTGGAGGGGAACGCAGAGAATAGGGGGAAGTCCCCTTACGTCGATCGATACTTAATCGATTACATTAGAGCGTGGGAAAAAACTGTGTGCTCGTGATGAAGCAGCGTGTGTGTATATTGTGTAGCGTGTGTTAAAAGTACCCTCAGAGCTGTTGGTAAGGAATCAAGATTCAATTCTTGTCGCCTACACATTTCAAGAACAATAATACCCACTTGTTTCTGCTGTGACAAGTACATAGGTTTAAACGCCAATCTATTAATGTTTTTTTTAAGTGTTTAACGCCCTATATATGGCACAACTGGAAAAAAGGTGCAGTGTTTAATCTCGCTTTTAGTACATACGGCACCGCACGTGGTGACACTGATGATACATGAGATGAAAATGGGGCACCGGTGGAATGAGATGGCGTAAGAAACAGCAAATCCCACAGAAAATCCACCCTAGCGCTGTGTTCTCAGGCACAAATCTCACTTAGCGGTTGCCTGGGATTGAACCCCGGCCTCCCTGGTGAGAGCAGGCACAACAGGAAACACTGATGATGTATGAAAAGAAATACCAACTGGGAACTGAGACGTTCTAGTCCACGTTTAGAGCATTTGTCAGTTATTAGAACTGAAAAGAAAACTCAGCCGGGCAGAAAGATCCTGACGGGAATACCATTCACGAATGTGTGTCCAAACGACCTCGGCTACCTGCGTCAGTCTAAGTACAGGAAGAGCCATGACATCACGGATACTCTTTTTTATTACAATTAATTACTTTTTAACATAAGTAACTCTTAAAATGACAGTTGCAAATATTTACACGTAAAAGGAATTGTCTGCAAATAATCTTTCCATCCATATTTAATTTCATTTCAAGGAAATTAAATTTAAAATACTTAATGTGGAGACGATTATGGAGAATAACTTCTTCATGGCAGTAATCATTTCGGAAATATTCATCATTGTATGTTTACATTATTGCTGTGTTCAATCCCACTTATGTTATGCAATTCCCTTAAATACATCTTAGAATTAAAAGAAAAAACTCCGCCTTGCCTGCTTTTGATGAATCTGTTCAAAAAGTTATAGCATCATCATTTAAATTGTTACCCAATTTTTGAAGAGAATGTGATAAATTTTTAAGTAGATTTGCTGCTGCTAAGCCAAAGATAGCACTGCCTTCAAGCAATTCAAATAGTTTGTAATTGCACATTTAAAAGCAAAAGGATGAGGACAAATTTATAAAACCAATGGGAAATTACACATAATTACATATTGTGACTTTGTGGGTTCGTGAAATTAAAAGTCCAAGTTGCAGAAATTCAAAATGCTCTTTATTTCCGTAGAAACACACTTTGGTAATCCCTTACAGTAGCAGAATTACGTAACATACACAAATACAGCCTTCAACTTTGTCTACCACACCCACAAATAAAGAGTTCACGTACAAAACACACCTGCACGATTCCAATTACCACTTCAACTATGTCCCTAACTGGCGATCGCGGCTCCTTTTTATACATCCATTGATATTCTTTTACATTTCTGGATTGTTCTGTAACAAACAAGAAATAGAAACTTCCAGTCAGGTATCTTCTCTTTATCCGTTTCCGCAAGCGTTTATCTCTGCGCTGCACTATTTATCCCTTATCTCCGCGCTGCACTATCTGTCCCTTTGTGCGCGCGGCCACAACAATGCTCGCGACAATATTTTAAAGCAAAGAAAGAACATTAACCGACCTGCTATAGTTAGAAAAAACTGCAATCGTAGGAAGAAATAACTAGGGATGTTTTTCCTTTCCACTGCTGTGCACACTAAATCCGTAAGTGCATTTCCGAATGCGAAAGATAAAGCTCGTTTTAATGGTGTCGTCTATCCGGAGTAATATTTCTACCGTCTCCGAGGAAGGTACACTAATTTGGGATTTTATCGCAGGCAATTTCTCCAACAAGTGCCGCGAGAATCCGAGAATGAGCAGGGAACCTCAGTAAATTAAAGCTTATCCAGTGCGAGCTGCTGCAAGTCGGCCATCAACAAGATAACTACACCCAAAAATAAAGGACTGGAACAGTTCATCAGTGTCTGCACACGCAGACAGAGCTATAATGCAAATGCATGTTGCTTCACTGCTGTCAGAAATGTACTTTCTTGGTGAATGAGTCAATTACTGAATTTCCAACAATTTAAACGCTTTTTTTTTTATTTATTTAAGGTGGCTTTACAACCACTAAGGCCTTCAGCGACCACAGTAGAATTAATGCATTAATGAGACAGCAATGAAATATAAAACAAACATTACAAACAGGTTACAACAATAAACAAAACAAATAAATTCGCACATTACGGTGAACAGTAGTAATATAAGTAAAAATACACAGACATATTATAACAATAAACAAGAGTGAGGTTAATAGTTAAATACAAAGTGTGTATTAAAAAAAAAACTGAAATCATCTAACACAATATTTAGTTGAATAAATTTATATAATAGATGACAGTTATGATGAATTCATTAATTTTATAATTTTTCTACGTTACGCAATTGAATTAAAAAGGTATATAAATCATTATTGAGGTTCACGTCACTTCTGGCTTTGAGCAAGGATGGGGTGGGATGTTGATATCTCTTGAGTTCCACATTTCGGGCATGGGTCTTTATTAAATAACTATGACTTAGGATGAAGTGATCAATACGTAATCTGTTGAGTAGAGTTTGTTCTCTTCTCCGGAAGTAACTGTTCAATATAGCTAGTTCTGAGACAGGCTTTCAAACAAGTTGCAGCTTTGAGGGAGTGGATTGCCATAGTTTGTTCCAATACTCCAGAAAATAGGTTTTAAATAATCTTTTTGATATCTTGTAGTGCACCCGATACTCCAGCTGCGATTTGTTGTAGTCTTGTAGCTGACTTAGCTGCCAAATAGACCATTTCATTTCCCACAGTGCCTTTATGTGAGATATGGATGCCTTTATAATAGTGGTAAAATAAACGTTCTTGAATACTTTGGATGAGTGAAATATTATTAAACTTGAATTTAAACGCTTTATGTTGGTTATAATGCACATTTTTCCTGTTTTGTGAATACCAGTTTGCAACTTAAGTTATGTATTTGCCTGTTTTTCATGTATATTTTAAAAATATACTTCGTATTCATTTTATCTTCAGGCTGAATTTACAAATAGTATATTCTTTTTAATAATACATAAGTCTTGAAACAAAGCAAGAGGTAGCTCATAGGCAACGCACTCAATAGCGCACGTCACATCGTTGAATCCCCACCTCATCTGGTCGTAGCCGTTCTCTCGCGGTATGAAGGTAGTTCTCGGAACTGAGCTCAAGTGTGGTCATGCTTATATAGATACTGTCCAATAATGCCGTTTGTTTAAAGAAAAAGATCATTTGAAATGTATTCAGACAAGCCATTAACTAATTTTCAAAGTATAGATCGTTAGATTCTATGGTCTTGAGCCATCGTTCAGCGAGATTTATTATCCCACGATGGTACCAATCTCTGGTTTTTGATGCGAACAATTCGGTGACACTTAGTTGTACTGCTTCAATGTTGTCAAAATGTCTTTCTCGTGGAAAATGGGCCATGGATAGAAAATATGATCATCTGATGGCGCGAGATCAGGGCTGTATGCTGAGTGTCGTTGCAGTTCGATTCCTCCCAATTCCTGAACTTTTTCCATGGTTATTCGTGCAGTATGAGGTGTTGCGTTGTTCTGTTGAAATAGAACTCTAATTCGGTTAACTAAAGCTGGGTATCTCCGTCTCTAAATTTCATGAGCTCGTTTCAGTTGTTAAGAATACAGATCCGCATCAATCACCCACTCGTTTGGAACAACTCCCAGTGACTCACAGCGAAATTCCATCATACAACATTACTTTGGGACCGAACTGATTTTTTTTAACGATGACTTTGGCAGGTTGGCGGGGATCAAGCCACTGTTTCGGTAATATACCCATTTTTCATCACAAGTGACAATTATCCTGTCAAATCTATCATCCATTGGGTTACGGATAACCTGACGACAGATATCCACTTTACGTTCAGCCTTTTGAGGTGTCAGTTCATGAGGTACAGATCTTTGATTTTCCAACTGTCTTAATGTGGCGATGTATGGTATCTTTTGATGCACAAACTTCTGCTGAAAGCCTACGGGTATTTTTTGATGATTTTCTCGCAAAACTTGGAGTGTATCCTCAATACTCCATACTTTAGGTCTTCCAGAATGTAGTAAATCTTTAGTGTTTTCGTCTTCATTGTTGAAACATTGGAACCATCGTTGTACCACACTAACGACAGCTTCTCCTTCCATTTCACATATTCGACAGCGGCTTTATAATCTTGTTTCTAGTAGTGGTTTAGAAAGGCACTAAGTTTAAACTTTATCTCCATTTTGTGATTGTTTATTAACAACTGAAGATTGATACAGGCTCACAATGTACGCAGCACTAGCCGTCATATCCTGTAAATAGCATTGCCAAACCAAAGATACCCCCATAACTTTCCCAAAACATCAAAATCAAAAACCCAACAACATTTATGAGATAACAGAAATTATATATAATGCCAGTATGAACTGCCAGTATCATATCAGTGACGCAGTATGATGGAATTTCTTCCCGCAGGTGTTCTTTTACATGTCGCCAGTAAATATACTAACATGGGGCTGTCGCTTTTAAGCACACTTAAAAACTCAGTCTCGAACCCGCCACCATGGGATCAGTAAGGATTGAACCTAACCAAAAAGCCATTCAGACCGACCCGAAAATATTCCCAGCCGTAATTCAGCTGAAACTTCCGGCCATTCAATTCATTGTTAAGGTACTTGGATAAGGTAAAGCCTTTGTTTTCGTGTAATCATACCAAAAGTAAAAGTGACAAACAAAGCTGCGTTACACGTGTGAATCTTAATTCTTCAAATAGAAGATAAATTGTGAACAATTCATGTGATTTACATAACATTTATACTTTCGGAGATATTAAATAAAATTGTCTTAAATTATTATTGTCTTGAATGGTTTATATATATATATATATATATATATATATATATATATATATATTAAACGGATTATAACACTTAAAATTCCTATCCTTATGCTTATATAACCCCTAATATAACTCGCATCTTCACCATAGAGCAACATAAAGCAACTTAAGCCTAAGCAACCGTTACCTGTTTTACTAGAAGAATGCCATCTCCTAATTAAGAGTGACTTCAAGGTTAAATTCCTTGTAGTACTCAGCTAATATAGCGATTCGGTGCACAACCAGGAAGCTATTTGTTAACTTGTTAAACGTGACAATTGCGTAACGTTTGCGAAACTAACAATTCAGGTTGACAATCTTGTTCCTTACACATGGCACTTGTATGCCAAACTCAGTTTACAGTAGCATTTAAACAGCGGGCGCATTGTGACAGTTCACTAATAGCAGGAGAGTGGGAGGAAGCGTTGGTGGTTGTACTATATAGAAAGCTCCTACCTATAGAGTTCTAGATGAACTACGTGGAACTGGGAACATATTGAAAACTGACACAAATATTAAATAAAAACTTACTCATTGCAACATTATTTAATTACTTTAACAATGTCCATATGATACAGTACAAACACGTATTAACATACTTTTAGCGGCATTAGATATTCTTCAGCAATTTATAAACACACCTATAATACGTGAGCATTCCGCGATGTAAAAAAAAAAAAAACAAGAGAAGATGGATCATTTTGATAATTTATACCAGCGAGAAACCAGAGATGATCGAGTACCAACGTCTCCAAGGTGAAATAATCGCAGTCATTCCTATATAGATGGTGAACATAAAGTCTCGATCCATTTTTTAGAAAACGGTTGATTTTGAATTTCTTTTACAGGAGATCTTAAAGATGCTGTCAACTGAAGAACGAATCGCTGTTGTTTCTGCACCTTTGAGGGGATTTACATATCATGAGGTTCAAGCTGATTTTGAACGAATATTCCGTAAGCCCGGTCCTACAAGGGCTAATATCAGCTACCGATGCAGAAATTTCAAAGAACAGGCAGTTTACAAGACGTGAAACGTTCGGGTAGACCCCGGATGACCAAAGAAACTGTGCAGCAGATGCTATGACCAGAAGTCCGAAAGCATCAACCAGGAGGTTAAGTCGAGAGTTGGGTGTACCACAATCCACAGTGTGGAAGATTCTGCATTTCACTTAAAAAAACGGTCATACCACCTCCAAATTCGGCATGCACTGGAACCGGAAGACTGCGCTTGTCGCGAAGCAATGTGTTACGACCTGTTGCGGGAAGTTGAAGAAGCCAATTTGTTACAAAATGTGTTGTTTAGCGATAAGGCTACCTTCTACATATGTGGCATGGTCAACAGACACAACTGCAGAGTGTGGGTGGATAAACAACCAAATGCGATCATGGAGTGGGAACGAAACACCCAAAAGTTAATGTATGGTTGGGGCTGACAAAATCCAAGTTGTATGGGTCATTCTTCTTTGGAGAACACAGTGACAGGCATTGCGTACCTTGATATGCTACAACTGTTCCTTCGACCACAATTACAGCAGGGTGGCATTTTGCAAACTGTGGTTTTCCAACAGGATGGAGCCCCTTCTCATTTCGCACTGATTGTTCGGGGGTACCTGCATACCACATTCCCACGTCGATGAATTGGCAGATGTTCACACCGAATATGGGCGCCACGTTCCCCAGATCTGACACCTCCCGACTTTTATGCATGGGGATATGTGAAATCACAAGTTTACAAAGTTAAAATGAACTTCATTATGATACTTAAGGAGCGTATCAGGTAAGTCGTGCGCAACATCACACCTACAATGCTGAACAAAGTGTTGAGGTAGCAGTGCATCGCTGTGAACCCTGTATGGAAGCGCAAGGTGGTCATATCGAATGAGAGATGGATTATGTGTTACCATGTCATATGGTTTAAACTACCTGTATTTGTTTGAATCTAATATTACGTTTTCTCGAAAATGGATCGAAGCTTTATGTTCACCCTGTACTTCCTTGCCTAATGATCCCAGGAAAGTGTTACTTTTCGTTTTTTTCTTCTTTCTCTTCTTTTTACTTTCTCTACCACATATATAGTTAGATAGTATAGCATTCCGTTTAAAAATTCCATACCGAAATTTCACTAAAATATATGTTTTGAGGTCCCCTAAATAAAAAGAAAACTTTTGTAGAAATAGGTTGAAAATCCTCGTGTATCCTTTACATGTAAACATTTCAACTTTTTTTTTTTTTCCAACATATACTCATAACGGAGTTGATTAACAGCTTACGCTATTGATCTTTCCATTTTTTTAATTTACGTCCTTCAACATTAAGTTATACAAGACGATCCACAGAGTTTAGAGTTACCCGAAAGTCATCTTTCTGGATAAGGGAAAACCGCGGAAAAATACCTTATCCAGATAACTCACTTTGACCGAGATTTGAACTCGGGACTTCTTGAGCGTGAGGCACACATGCTATCACTACGCTAGCGAGGCAGGCGGATATTTTTATGACAAATGAAATGTATATATTGAATTTTCTGGGAGAAGCCTGCGAGATCCTCTTTATTTTTTCTTCTTTATGACTTTTGTATAACTGGCAAGCCGTAAGAGATTTACAATCATGCACTACGCCGGCCCTTGTAGCCATGGTCGATAGAGCGTATGTCTCTTGCGTTCCGTCGCGTAGAGGGTCGCGGGTTCCAGTCCCGCCTTGGGCTTGGCTGTATTGTGTATGTGTCTGTGTCTTGTGTGTATGTGCACAACTAGAGAAAACATATCCCTTCGATGGCCAAATGAGTTCTACCTCAGAGGCAAAGAAAAAAAAATTACTACATAAAAATCACACTTCACATTAAATTTATGCCAAATACATTTTTTGGGAGATGAACATTGGCAGATATTTCCTAATGGTGGTTTGAATTATGAAATACTTCTTTCAAATAGTAAGTGATTCTTGTTTTATGACCCGGCCATTTAAAGACAACGGAATGCCAAAGCAGTCAGATAGCGACCAGCTACTAAAAGATTTGAATATCGATTAAACCTACAGGTATTCTCCTACACCCATTGTACCTATGAGCAAATATGTAGTTAAAATAATTTAACGAACGTTTACCATTATTAACTTGAAGCAAATAGAAGAATATGATTCTTAAGGATAGTTTCTACTGAAGAGAGTAGAGAAAGTGATATGTGTGCACTTTCAGATGTTGTAGTGTCCAGTTTAAAATGATACGTCGACAGATTAGTAAAAACCCCGGACGTCCACAGACTCATGTCTGGGTAAATCCGGACGTGTGGTAACCGTAAGCAGCATGAGAGCACGGTAACAGGCTGACGCCCGTAAACATGGCCAAGGAAATGAAGCTGGTAGACCATGGAAACCACACGGAAACTACACTTCCAGTAACCGTCACAAGTCCTTCCTAGTTTGAAACAAATCTTACTTTATTACACTCCATATAGTTCTGCAATGCCCAACCAATAATCTCTTTGAATTGTACGCCTTTAAGCAAGTTATGCGTTCAGTATTGCCTAAAAGAATATAATTACTGTATCATAAAACGCTCTCTGCTCTTGCGAAACGATGCAAAGACAGTCCATTCTTTAGTTTATTAATGGTACATTTTTGTCATGCTTGAAAAGAAAGAATGATAAATGTCTTTCGGGTTTATTTGCAACATAAAACAGTTGCCTATACAAGTGATAGTGCGTTTAGTATGCCTCCATTGTGTTTGAATATTCATAAATGACGTCAGAATATGTATAAACACACAACCTGAGACAATCCTTAACTGTTTAAAAAGCAGGCCGATATAAGCTCTAGCATTACCTGCCTAGAGGCAGAAACAAATCGTATTTTATCCAAAAATTCTGTATCAATATTTGAGTGGATATTGTGACTTTGTGGGTTCGTGAAATGAAAAGTCCAATTTCACCACTCAAAAATGTTCTTTATTTCCACCGACTTACAGTTAAACACTTGCCAATTACACAAAATTACGTAATGCACACAATTACGATTCACCAGTTCGTACGTTACCGTTCCGATGCACGTACACAATTACGCAAATTCTTCCGTCGCACAGTCTTCTCTTCCACTAACACGGCGCTACTTCACTAGCACGTCAAGCACTCACTCCTTCGCTCGCTGCAGCCCCTTTTTATAGGAATATCGCCGTTTTCTCGACTTCTCTAGTTTCCAAGCGAAGGTTCCAGATGGCCGTGGAGGAGAGGGAAGGGGCCGCCAGCGCAAGTGACATTTCCTCTAATCTTCCCCCTCAGTTAGTGACAGAGACTGATGAGTGGGTGTGGCCCAGCTGCCTCGGGTTCCTTCCAGCGGTCGCCGGTCATCCCTTTCCCTAATTGGGTGACAATATATACTCCTTGAGGCCTTCTGAACTTATGAGACGTTATATTTACGAAAACTCTGCAAGTGTAGAGTTATTCTTTAACTTCTGTTCTTATTACATACGGCACCACAAGCAGTAGACATTGATGATACATCAAATGAAATAGCTGAAGAAAAAACGAACACTGAAAAGGAAGGACTCTAGGCCTAAGTAAAAATAAAATGTGTAGTGTGTAACGACTGCTTTTGCTACATACGGCACCGCAGGCGGTAACACTGATGATATATAATATGAAGATGGAGCATCGGTGGAATGAGATAGCGAGGAAAAGTGTGGATGCCGAAGAAAACCAGCCCCAGCGCCCTGATGTCCACCACAAATCTCATTTTGTGGTTGCCTGGGATCAAAACCGGGTCATCTTGGTGCGAGTCGAGTGGTCCAACCACTCAGCCATGGCGCGGCTTAGGCTTAGTGTTCGCGGGTACACTACATGACATAAAAAGGAAAGTTCGATGAGCAACTTTCATTTTAGTTTAAGCACGTCGAACAGGCATTTTCAGGACAATACTCCACCAATTGCGCCTTATTTGGAATACTTTTCTTTCAGTTTTCCAAAAAATGATAAAACAATTTTACGATTTTGATTTTAATATGATTGACTAATACAATGCACCTCTAGAATGTTTATAGCCTCTAGTAGACCTATACTTAAGTTTGTAAACACTACGCATAGAAAAGTTGAAAGTCAATACAATTTTCGAAAACCTAAAAAATATAAGAAAAAAAATATCACATAAATTGTAACATCAATAGTTCTTTCAACATACTAAAATCGAGAATTTTCTCTCCAACTTTATGGTTGCTAGAGTTATTGAAAGTTTTACTGAAGTATACGTAGCTTATGTAGCACTTCTCCATCCAGCTCAAGAAAGAGACCTCGTGTAAGCGGATGCATGTATTGTCCTGCTGTTCTAACGGTTACCATGAATTTATCTTTGGTAATAGATACCTCTCAGATAACGCACTGATTACTCTTGTATTCTTTAAGAGTGAGAGGTGTACTGCTGCGCTGCCCAGCCCTATGCTATGCACCAATGAACTCATCACTTCAGCCAATGGAATTCCCAGGAATCACAAATGACAGATATATGTTTACTCCACGTGGAGTAATCAGTATACCACCACCGCAGTACACCTTTCAAGAGAATGAAAACAGTTCGTTACTTTACTGCACGTATTATTTATCCATTTTGTACCTCAGATAGTAACGATGGTGAGTAATTATAATATTTTATTAATACTTTTACTCAAAATAACTTAAACAGCTAGCTTCCATTTACTATCTTAGCCGTGCAATAATCGACAATCCCAGATTGTTTACTGCAGGGAAGCAACAATCGTGCTGATGCTCTACTGTTTATTTTATAACAGGCTAGAGCAGTGGTAACTCTTAAAAGCTGTATCGCAACGATAGTTTTGAATACTTTACAAAGGCCGATTATTACAAACCTGTATGACACTCGAGCATTATCATCACTTTCATTCCGAGATAGGTGTTGTGGTACTTCTCGAGGACTGCGATCATCACTAAGTTTTTAAAAATAAATGAATTTCATATCATTTCTCCATCCATGCTTGAACATAATTAGCACATTTCGTTTGTCTAACAGGGTTCAGAGCAAAATGTATTTATGTGGGATTACGTTCTCTGGTAAAGGGAATTGTAACTTTCCATTTTCTATACGCGGACGAAACGCCATTTATTTCAGTTGGGAGTTGAACATTTTAGGAGTGTGGACGATGCGCACAAGGTTGTCAAGTTTCATATGCTCCGGATCTCAGAAATTGCGAAATTCTCACTCAGCGATAGCAGCACAGGATATGGTAAACCGAGGAAGGAAGTCCTGGTGCTGCTAAATAAAACAGTTGTGACGACAGTTCCGCTCACAGAAATAGTCGCCTTCCCTTAATTCACTTGGTCGAATGCTGGACAAAACTTACTAAACATTTTCTGCATCTGAGAATGTGCGTATTTTAGCTTTGCCTCCTTCATAAGTACGCAAACATATTGCTGTATAAACATTTTAGCACTATTATTGAGTAAACACCACAATACCAATAGAACAATATTCTAATGCAGGACCATTTATGAGCTTTAATAACCATAGAGACTGGGGAAGGCTTGCAATAAGTGATAGAAAACGTAAGCACTTTTAAGTATAATTAATTATAATTTCAATTTATAATGTGTTTCAAATGGGACGATGTTTGTCCTTGAGTGCTACTACGTGAGCAACCAATCGGAGTACTGCATTCCCCCTAAGTGGTGTGTGACGAGCGCCAAACTAACCAATCTCTAATAAATACTATTCGCGCTAAGAGACAAATTCAGATTTTGCAAAAACTGATCCATGAGGAAGGAGAAAGTAATGTGTTTAACATAACCGTAAAAATTCCATATTTTTAGCCCAAATAGTTTTCTTAATACAAATAAATAAATTAGATACGATTATATTTTAACAATGCATTGCGACGTAAGCACTAATGAATATCACAATTGGTTGACATGTATGCGTGAAAGTATATATGTAATTACTCAGAACTGAAACGTACACATTTGACATGACGTGATAAAATAAATATGTACTTTGAACAAGCGAAGGTGTTTGTTTAATTCGTTGAGTGGAAACAATACACTTCCTGCTGGTCTGGCAGAACGTGTCTGGCCACATTATATTTTTGTTTATGAATGTTTCGTAATCTGTATTTACTCAAGAGAGTTCAAAGCAGCATAATTCAGTTACTCTTCCATGAAAAAGCGTATCAGCTGGATCAATGAGACACGATCCCCCTTCCCCCTTACTACTGCTAGAACAATCCAACTGAGTTAATGTGGACTCAAACAAAAATAATATTATTAAACTGACTGACGTTGAACCACTTGTTCACGAAGAAATTGACAAGGAACACAACAATACTGGGGAATCTGCGTGGGACATCAGATAAACTACAAGAAGACGACTTTTGGAACCGATCATCATAAATTTGCAGTACTCAGACGTTGAAGACAATGACAATGACGGATTATCTCTTAACGTAACATTCACAGCTATACGGATGCACCGCTGGTATTTTCGTTGGATTAGAAAAATAAGTAATCCATAAACTATAATTAACTTTAAACTAAATATTTAAAACATTTGCGTAATATACGAATATCCACGTTGCAGTTGTGATTTCAACAACTGCATTATTATAAAACTTTGGAAAAATCAGTTTGCGTTCCCTTACGTCTAGCGCCAAGAACACTCGCAAGTGTGCGAGAGAGAGAGAGGGAAATATAAAAAGAGTGGGGATAACGAGGTGGCAACGGTGAAGGCTCTAACGCATCTGATTGGCTACAGGTGAGAACTCTTCTTATTTGAAACACATAATTGTTCATGCATGTATAATGTGTTGCAAATAAGTTCTTGTGAATACAGATTATATTTCTTGATATATTTAAAAATACCCAAAGATCAAATCTTGGCAGGTCATAGATATGCAAGAATAATGAAAATTCAGCACTTTCCTGAACGTAGTTTTGAGAGAAATGTAACTTCCAATAAACAAATACAAATCCCACAAGAAACCAGAGTGACAGTTTAATGTTCAAAAAAGGGTTGCTATATCCCGCACTCTTTCCATGACATCGCGAGAAACCACTGAATGTGACAGCAGTTAAAGTAAATAACGTATTGAAAAATTCAAACCGATAACAATGGATATCTCGGAAATAGTCGATGCTCTTTTGTTTAACAGTTATTTGAAATGAGCAGTACTCGTATGTTTTAAAGGGCTCTACATCTGTTGTATTGTTCCCAGTTATCACGTATAAAATTTCTTCCGAATGAAAAATGTTATTCCTAGCAAATTAAAAATATACATTTTGCATAACAAGTAAATATATGACATTTAAATAAAAATCATTATACGCATTTCTGAGGGACAAAATTAACAATTCATTTTCTAAGTAAAGGGTGCTTTGGGATACAACTTTTTTTCTTCTTGAAAAACGCTGTGGCACATCTTTGGAAGATTCAAATTTAAATATCAAATTAGGTACTTACCGTTTTTAAGTTATGCTGTTTACAAACACATATGGGCCTTTTTGTACTTACATTTTTGTACCCACAGGACTTCAAAGTTCTTCAGACTTCAATATTTTCATATTGAAACACAGCTTCTGGTTGAAATGCTATACTTTTTTCTAATTATAATGGTAAGTAGTACATGCTTTAACAGCTAGATAACAATTAAAGGATTTCAGTGAGTAGGTCATATCGCAAGATGCTCGAACGAAAAGCCTAACATGATGTTCAAATGACTCCAACAGAGCTATAATTTATCTAAAATTCTGCTTCTCAGGGTATCAGAAACTCCCAGAAAATACTGTCACCGATCACATTGTTGTGTTGGAGCTGCCGTAAAGCCAGTGCCGGGTACGCGTGGGCAGGAAAGACAGATACTGGTACGCCGAGCTGGACGCTTGACGGGGGAAAGAAAGAGAAAGATACAGAGAGGTCTGGAATGTTCCGTCTTTCTCTTGCCACCATGATAATCGGTAAGTCTACTGCATTCTAGAACAATGACTGAGAGGTACTGTATACCCACGACAAGAAGGTTAGAGGAGTATAAAGAGCATAGGAGCTTGAACTGTTAAACTGCTCCGGTAACGGATCTGTTTACTAGGAAATGAGTGAGAGTACATATGAGTCACCCATGCTGCCAGATCTATTGTTTGTTGCAGCGATAGTATTATGTATAGGTGAGTTATGTGACAACACTTGTGTATTTTAAACGAAACTTCCATCCTTGTCATACTCGATAGGTAAGCAAACACCACGAGGAGACCGCAAAAGTGATTACGTTACACATTCCTCTAGCTTGCCTTCTTGTCTTGGGCAATCAGTATAAATATCGGCAAAGTGTGAGAAGCTGTCAGTTATAGCTGTGTAGCGGAGTTGATTTGTGTGATGTACCGCAGTGGAATCTTTTGTTTGTTTACGTGTGGCGGGCGAACGAGACAACCTTGAAGACTGCTATTTGTCAATGTCGGGTCATTTTTCTGCTGCAAGGGTTGTGCAAAGCTTACTGCAATAAAGAGCGCTTTAAGTTTCTGCATACAAGACTTTTGATTCTACGAACCCGTGAAGTGACAATACTGTCGCCGACCGCATTGGACGCGACCGACGTGCACAAAGAGACATTAGTGCAGCGCGGAGATAAGTGACAGATAGCGCAACGCGGAGATAAAAGCTTGCCGAAACAGATAAAGAGACAGATAGCTGACTGGAAGTTTCGATTTCTTGTTTGTTACAGAATATTCCTGAAATATCAATGGACGTATAAAAGGAAGCCGCAGTTAGTTGACAGTCGTAATGAGAGAGTGGTCCTAATCGGATGTTGAGAATCATCCGCGTACAGCTGTGTTTTGAAAGTGAACTCTTTGTTTGTGGTCAACTACCTTGTCGATTGCATTTGTGTATGTTTGTGTAATTCTGCTACTGTAAGGGTTGACCAAAGTGAGTTTCTACGAGAATAAAGAGCATTTTGAATTTCTGCAAACAAGACTTTTGATTTTGCGAACCCGCGAAGTCAAATACTTTATTGTCACCGAGATTTGAACTCTTGAACGTGAAAAGAGATATTGCTACCTCATCTACAGAGGCGACCCAAGCTTGGCTAATGAAGTGGTTAAAATCTATTAGTAGTCTGTACCAAATTATCTCTTCTAGAACACAAGTTGTACTATACAGAATTACGTTTAAAGTACTTGAACATATGCTCAGTACTTCCCAACGAAATATATGTCAATATTGTAGCTATGGCGGCGACGCGCACAAAAGGTTCGGTGCGGAGAGATAAGAGAAAGTGTTTCGATTTCTGGTTTGTTACAGAATATTCCAGAAATGTCTAGTAATATGAGTAAAGGTATTTAAGGAAGCCGCGACTCGCCAAGAGACCGTCGTAAGAGGAGAGTTACAGTCGTAATGAGAGAATCGGAACTGTTATGTGCCTGCAGCGTGTTTTCAAAGTGAATTATTTGTTTGTCGTCAACGACCATGTCAAATGTATTTGTGTATGTTACGTAATTCTGCTACTGTAAGGGTTGATCAAAGTGTATTTCTACGGAAATAAAGAACATTTGAAATTGGACTTTTAATTTCACGAACCCACAAAGTCACAATATTTGTACTCACTGTCTCGGCACAAAGTTCTTAAACATGTGTAAATAAAATTAGTTCACGATTTACTTTCAAGTTCTATTAATTAATACAGTGCACGTTTAGAATCCGTTATTCTGAATGCCAATCCGATCGTTCTGGCTTCGAGTCAAACGAGCAACCTAATAAGGTGTTGGTTTTTTCCTATCATGAATAGACTAAAGAATGTAGGTAACTTTTCTTCACTTTAGATTACGCACTAAATAGTTAAGATTGCTAACTCTAAGTGCAGGAGTTCGTGCCATAACTTCATTTGCAAAGCTCTTCGATTGCTCCAAAACACAAACTGCAGTAACAGATAAACCGTGGCGGGATGCTCATTTACCTCAACCACAAAATGAACCAACAATATAAATAAGTTTTTGTTATGGCAGCATTCAAACCCCAAGCCGCAATTTCCGGATATTGGTTCTCTATACAGCTGAATAACAGACAAAATAAATTACGCCATTAAGTTTGATATAGTGGAATAAACCCCACAGAATCGGAATGGAAGCGCTGGAGTATTTCCAAGTAGTTACAAGCTACAGTATATAGGATAGGCTGTACGTCTCTGCGAGATAATCTCCAGCATGCAGAAGAATTGCTTCATTTGTGTGTTTTGTCTTCTTTCTTCCCCATTATCCACTTTATATTTAATAGCTTTTCTTCTTTTCTTTTGCAAAGTTTTGTTTATCTCTGTAATATGTAACGCAATAGAATGTTACCCGGAGAAGAAGCATGCTCCAGTTTTTGAGAGCTGGCATAAAACTATCATAAAGACAACTTCACTCAAAATGTTGCCAAATTAAATTTTATTACGCTAACAAACTTCTAGAATAGCGATTTGTTTTCCAAGGAAGATAAATGAATCAGAAGTGAACTTTATTCAAACTCAGTAATTAGTTTGATTAAGGCCAACAGATTAGAATAATAATATAACTGAAATTTACGTATCTAACAGTTATTTCTGTTACAATATCCAAAATCTATATTGTGTATCATTTAGAATCCAAACTATATTACATTTAACTTTATAACTGTTGTGAAACGTTTGATGCAGGTATTACTTTTTGTGACACCCACATCGGTACATTTATATCGCCCGCTTCTGTAGCGTACGTGATAGCCTGTCTCACGTCCAAGAGGTACCGAGTTCAGGGTGAGTTATCTGGAGAAGGTTTAAAAACAGGTTTTCCCTTAACCTGAAAGAAGAATGACGGGTAACTTTGATCTCTATGGACCCTGGACTAATTTGAGCATTATTTCGCCCATTCCATTCATCGTCCGATATGAATTAATGTTAAAGGAGTAAATTACAAAAAAGTGCGTATATCAAGTATTATAATCCACTTAAAAATTCAAATACAAGATTTCCCCTCAAGTACAGGTTCTAAGGCCCTTTGAAAAGCAACAGGTATTAAAAAGTGCGGGCACGTGCGTTTGGTGAACAACCAAGTGAAAACCGAAAAATCGGATAAATCTCACTCAAACTTGGAAATTAAGTTTAGTGTGATCCACAGATGACATCAAATCTCTTTCGAATGAAGCTTTATAGGCTACTCCCAGAAACCTCAGATATACATTTTATTATCCATTATTACATTAAATTTCTGCTATTTTGGTCAGAATCATTGGAGGTATTTAAACAAAAAAATTAAAAACTTTATCCTTTAAAGGTACTTTGTCGCATCTGTGGACAAAATGAGAGATTAAGTTTTGTATTTATGCGAATTTAGCGTCTGATTCATGCACGTTTTTTAAATTATCGTCATCCAACGTTACGTCATATCGGACGATGAATAAAATTAATGGCACGATGCTCAAGTGCGCCCAGAGTCTATAGAGCTTAGTTACCCGACATTCATATTTCAGGATAAGGAAAAACTACGAAAGAAACCTTATCCAGATAACTCATCCTGACCAAGATTCGAACTCGGGATCTCTTGAACGCGAAGCAGACTCGCTACCAGCTATGCTACAGAGGAGGACTTTATGCTGTTGCTGCGCGCGCATTTTTGGATTCAGAGGTCCTCAGAGCATGTATTTGTGGCGAAATCTCAATATCAACTCTTTCAGTGGCATATATCTACTTCCTTCACCTAGTGTAGGCAACAAGTTAAAAAACGTGCGTGATTCTTGGAGGACTTATGTAGCAAAGCAATATGTTGATTTCTATAAAACAGAAGGGGAAAAAAAGGCAACTGAGTAAATACATCGGAATTACACCCTTTTTTGTAGCACGATTTAGGTGTTACACTTACAAAGATTATAAATTTTCGTGTCTGTCTGGACGAAATCAAGTTTGACACCTTAAGTGCAACTGCACATTTTTGAGTGACCACTTATTACTCGACAGAGCGTTGAGGCGTATTGACTTTCAGGTGACCAGCGCTGCCATCGTTCCTCATCGGGTCTTATCATTAGAAGAGTGAAATATTAGTAAGTTGACGTACAGTAAGTTACGAAACACAAATAGAGCGATTGGAAGCTGCGTGTGTCTATATGGCACACCTGCCGATGTATGACACATTGCTGTCCAGAAGACATGATTATATCTGAACAGACTATACATACAATGGACTCGCCGTGTATGTGCGATAAGCTGAGGTAAACATCTCTGTGTTGCGAATTTTTTTTCCGATACGCCTTCTCGCTTTGTCATGTAGTACATATAGAAATGAGTAATAAACATTGGCAATTAAAAAGCCTAAAGGTTCATTAGGAGGAAAACTCCTTTCTGTATAGAGCAGCTGAACTATACCAGATGAAACTAACGTAAAATAAGAGCAGGTGTGGTAGTTAAGGATTGTATGCACGTACTGGGATTATGTCACTAGTCTGGTGTAATACAGATCTACCTTGACGCTGGCACCCACTGCCAAAATCCTGGCATATCTGTCGCTCGCCAGCATGACACAAAGGGAAAAAGTTGACGTGTTACATTCACGTCACATTCTCCAGCTACTGTTCAGTTTCTACAAGCCAGTATGCCAAAACGTTCTGTTTCTATCTGTTTCATGTTAAGCTATTGCATAAACAATTACATTGAATATATTTTCGTTAGGGATACAAGTGACTGAAGCAGTTTCGGTTGAAATAAGATTTATATGTCCTCAAGTTATAGCGCCATATGAAGGAGGATTTTAATCTGCAGACATTATGATAGCCAGTTGGAACATGTTATAATTTTGTTGCCAAGTGGGGATATATTAAAAAACATATGCGTCGCTGGATGGACATACTTAAAAAACAAAATCCGAATGGTGTAATCAATTTACAGCCGAAGCATAAAAATTCTTCCCTCAGTTCGTTGGCTCGGATTGATGTATTTTTCTAAATCAAGTTAATTGTTCTAAAATACAGTAATTGTATTCTTTTCTTTTTGTTATACAGAGTGGTCAAAAATTTATACATTGTTCAACAGTCTATAACTTACAAACTAATTGGCGGAAATGTCTAATTTTTTGTGAAAGTGTAGCTTAAGTCCAACTTAAAGATTTAACTGTAATGGTCACCATTAACACCCACACACAAACGATGCCGCCAAACTGCAGCACGAACTACCGAGTGTAACGTGTTGGTTGGATATCAGCATACGAATGCACGATACATTCTCGTAGATCATCCAATGTTCGTGGCTTTTGTCCATAAATATCCTTTAGTGTTCCCAATAGATGCGTTAATTCTGGGGAACGTGGTGGATATTCTACACACCTATTCGGCCTATCCATCATGCAGGTAGATTTTCGTTGAGATATTCCCTGACACGATTATCATAGTGGGCTGGTGCACCATCTTGTTGAAAGTAAAATCCTTCGTTCCCATACAAGTATCGGAGGGCAGGTGCACCAAATACAAGGTTGCTTTTAGAATTCTGGGCGATATATATGTACACTAAAAGCTGCTACACTTGTTCAAGCGGATCCATCAAATTACATTTAAATGGAATCAAAAGACTGTAGCATGCCAACTTTTGGAAGCATTTTGACTGGGCTAAAGTAATGTCTACTCACCAATAGGCAGCCAAGGGCAACAGCTATATTTTTGAAACTTACCTGCAAAAGAGAAAATAAAATTAGATTAATGAAATGCATACCATACAGTGCACACATAGTGGAAACTATACTAAATATTAACTAATATGTTCTATATTTTTAAAGTTAACATTTTTATTAAAAAATTCAAACAATAAACAGTCTACTTCCATCATTTTGTCTGTAATATTCCACGAACTAAAATTTATATTTAAATTGATAGCTTTTTGTTTGAGGACTCTTTTATGATATTTTTATAATTACACAATAAAAAGGTAATGAAGTTATAGTATACTGTATGCCCAGGACAAGGCTAGACGGGTATGAAGGGCAGAGCGGCTTGAACAGTATATCTGCTCCGGTAACGGATGATGGATGGATAATTGGGTTTAAGCGCACTCAAATACAAGATTATCAGCGCCCTTAAAAACCAATGGGGTTAAAATGGATCTAAAAGGCTAAAAAAAGACAGTTAAATAAAATCAAATAAAACCCCGTACAACGGTATCGCAAATGCTAAAAGAAAGCTTAAAACCATAAAAAGTTAACAATTCCAAATTATGGGGTCCTATATTCTAATATTTAAATTTAAAATGAAATCTAAAACTTTGACCACCACTTTGTCGTCGTGCGCCAGTCTCCGCCATGCTGGCCGGCAGCTGGAGAGACCTGCGGAGACGTGCCAAACTGAAACAATCTAACAGTACGTGGCGGACCGTCAGAAATGAACAGCACAGCGGACAAACTGATTCTGGGGCCCTACTTAATAAAAAACTATGACTAAAATAGCAGTGGACCAATATGCAGCCGAGCCAAAATCACTTCCTCCCGCCGGGATAATCGACAGGAGGTCGCCCAGTGAATCGGAAGCTCCTTCACGGTCCTGACCTTGTTGTCACGCAGAGCAGACCACTCATCGCGCCAGCACGACAGCGTCGCCCTACGGAAAACTAGACTGAAGTCTTCCGCGGTGGGCTCCGGTAACGGACCTGTTTACTACGAAATTAGAGTGCATATGAGTCACCCATGCTGCCAGATCGAACGTTTGTTGCAGTTAATGTAGCGATAGGTATTACGTATGGGTGAGTTATGTATCAACACTTGTGTATTTTAAACGAAGCTTCCATCCTTGTGATACTGGGAAGGGGAGCATGAACACCGTTGGGACAGCAAAAGTGATTACGCTACACATTCCTCTAGCTTGCCTTCTTGTCTTGGGTCTACAGTAAAATGTTTATCTCTAGCTTGTGTGGGATTGACGGAACTACAAACTATTACACTATCAAAAATGAGATGTTTGCGCCAATTAGTTTGCAAGTCATGGGCTGTTAAACAGTGTATACATTTGTTGGACCACTCCGTACTTTGAATTTAAACAAACAAACAAAAAAATTTATATAACACAAATTAAAATCTCTTCAATACCATTGCTTTCTCAAATTACTCACTGCAATTCAAAAACGTCCATCTCCTGAGATGATCCAACTTATTCTGATGTAATTCAAATCATTACAATCTTCCTAATACAATCATTTTCTTAAATTACAACGATCAAACAAATTCTAGATGATTGATTTTGCTCCCCGTAGCAACAGCACGTTTCTTTATATGCACGTCATTCGTAGCGACCGATATACACACCTTGTTTATGTTTACAATTTCACTTTCTAAACTTATATAAACATTATACTATTTGGAAATTAATTGTTCTTTCACACTAACCGTGTGTAGGACGCACTATGAAAGCGTAGAGCCAGACTGAAAAATTCAATGCCATAGACGGGATTTGAATCACGGATCTTCTGGTTTCCGTCCAGCCGAATTGAATTTTTCAGTCTGGCTCTACCCTTTCATAGTGCGTCCTACACACGGCTAGTGTGAAAGAAAAATTAATTTCCATTAATTGTACCTAATAGTGGTCCGAACTATAAAGCCCGGGCTTTAAAGTACTTACAGCATAGTAAGTCGCCATTAAGGTAGTTGTCTCGTGTATTTATGAGAACTCCTAAGTGGTTTACCTGGAAAAACACGAGTCAGTTGGAGAATTTAATGTCATGTTGGCACGTTGGCCATAGTAGCTCAATGGTTTAGAACGGTTGAACGGAAACCAGAAGATCCGTGGTTCAAATTCCGGCTATGGTGTTGAATTTTTTCAGTCTGGCTCTACCCTTTCATTATAGTATTTTATAAAAAATTAGCAATATTGATTTGTGAGGTCAAATTAAACAAAAACTTTTACACAATTTAGTTTTATACAATAAAGAGGGACACCTCGTGCACTTATAACTACACTGATCCACTGGCTAACAATTTATAGTTAGCTGTTTGAGCATCCATTCAATTAAAACAAAAACATAAATTACTAAATTTCAATTTACAACCTTGCGTGCCGCCATGCAGGAAAATATAGACCTTCATATGCTTTTCTTGCAAAGGACTGCCCTAACGCTATATTGGAAAACACCACAAAACAATTTAATTTTGTCTCACCTTAAAAAGACGTGGAATTAGAAATCCCAATGGTGCGCCTCCAAACCACATCTTCAGCCCTCGACTATCCTTAACACAAGCAACTGTGTGTATGCACTTTGCGCTTCCACAAAATGTCAACTCCTACGGAAGGGTTTGATAAACATCCTCTGATCGAACTCCAAAGTCGTCCTCTCTGGCAACCCTTACATAACGGCTATGGAATGTCAATAACAGATACCGTAAGATGTTTCCGCTGACGAGCGACCCGCGTTGGGGGTGATGTCACAATTTTAATAGTAACAACTTAAAAGCAAAGTCCATTATCTTCGCCTAACGGTTGTGGACCATAAATCTAACAGCAGTGGATTTATAACGTTCATTTGTCACCATTTTCAGTAAACGTCGTGTATCATTTACCAACAGTTTTGTGGGTATCAGAAGCTCACTGCACTCTCCATGGTATGTCCGTAACATCTGTTTGAATCCTTGTCCTGAGAATGTCAGGACTTCTAAACCCTATAGACTGCAAAATAATTTAGTTCATAACTACCGTAATCATGACCAGCTCATTTACAACAGTTAAACATGAAAGAAAGAAAATAACCAAGAACAAATTTTGATTTAGAAATGCGATTAAATTTCCGATCATTGCTTAGCTCTTCGTGTTTCCAGTAGCTCAGAAGCTGAGAATGAATACATCTTAAATGCAATCGCCAAGTAAGGTGCCAAGTGTTATAGCTAGGGCCCGGATTTTCATGGAAAGTTTTTTTTTTTTTTTCTTTTGAGTAGTCACAGACGATGCTTATTGGAAATTAAGTGCATTCTGGAACAAATACGTTATATATATATATATATATATATATATATATATATATATATATATATATATAAGTTTTTATAGGTCATCAAAATGCATTTTTCCCACATTTTTATAATAGTCATTTTCTAACATTTAGATGCATTTTCCGGTCATTTTCTTTCTTTTTCACGAATTTTTGGGCATTCTCATCTGTAGCCCACATTCAGCAGGCCCGGATTCGATTCTCGTGGCAGAACTGACCCGGACCCATGGGATTTTTGGCGGATTTTAAAATAATTTGTGATTAAAAGTTCATATGGTGTACGCCGATATCGTGTCAGGAGACTACTTCATAACTGATATTTCTGAACAGGATTTAACAGGCAGTGACATAGTGCTTTTCAAATATGCACCTATAACATCTGTGGAAGTGGAGAGGAGTTTCTCGAAGTATAAAGCAGTTTTAGTGACAACTACTCTTGAAAACTTGAAGATGACCATGATGGTATACTGCAACGCTAATTAAGGTATGTTTTGGTTAATGGGTACAGCAAACTATTTTTTCTTATTTTATAAAATTGAAAATGACCAGATGAATTTTTAATTTATTTATTATCTAGTAGCAATAATTGCATTATTTACTAAGAAAGTTAATTTTAAAATGTGGATATTCGAACCATATATACATTATTTGTCTGTGACAGCTATTAATTTATTATTATGAAAGAAATTGTTAATTTTTGTTAGGCCATTTTTTTTTTTTTTTTTTTTTTTTTTTTTACATTTTATGTGCATTTTTCAATATTTTAAGGACATTTTATAGCTCACTTTTATATAGTTTTAGATCAACAACTTCCGGGCCCTAGTTATAACCATTTTATTCCACCCAGGGAACCTCCAATTTTTAGTATAGAAGGGTCGAGCTAAAAGCTAATATTTACTGTCATTTGTCCAAAAACTTCCTCTCATTCTGCTGAAATAATGAAAACGTAATGTGAGAAAAATAGAATTAGCATGGCGTAATGTTTTGATGGAGTTTTCTTGCGTTCTGCTCTCTCAAAATTCAAGGGGATAGGCCAAATGTGATAGCACTTCAGTAATTAAGACTTTCTTAATAGAAAGACCAAGGTGATAAGAAAAGGTGTTTAAGATTTGTGTACTTGTGGTTCTTAAGAAAATGGAAAATTTACACTAGATTTCTACTAAAAGGTGTTGATGATTTATGACGATATGAAAATAAATTAAAAATGAGAGGATACTTGACCCTAGATGCCTTCTGAGGCTTCAAATATAAACAAAATAAACACTGCGCCTTGAAACGAACTGAGGAAGTTCAACAAACCTAATACAGGGTTTATCATCCGGCCCTGGTAGCCACGGTCGTTAGAGCATCTGTCTCTAGCGTTCCGCTGCGTAGAGGGTCGCGGGCTCGAGTCCCGCCTTGGGCATGGGTGTTTATGTGTGTATGTGTGAAACTAAAGAAAACAAGTAGTAAAATAAACGAAAACAATAAAAAACGGTTAAATAAGGAAAAGAAGAAAATAAATAAAAAAAAATCACACATAGAAAACAAAATTGAAGGCAAGAATCATTGTAAGGGCCGCGCCATGGCTGAGTGGTTAGACCGCTTGGCTCTTACCAAGGCGACTCGTGTTCGATACCAGGCGACCGCAAAGTGATGTCTGTGGTGGACAACATGGCTGGGACGGGTTCTCTCCGGTTTCCCCCGTTAGCATTCCATCAACTGCTCCACCATCATCTTTCCTAACCATTCATCTCGACCTCATATGTAACATCCACTTCGTTCATCTTCACACCAAGCATTGGGCTGATCACCTATCCTAGTACTCTATCGGATCCGAAGCTTTGGTTCTTCAGACCCGACCTTAAAAATGATAAAGGACCAAGAGTCCCCTAACACTACGATAGTGGTAAAACTAGGGAAGTTAAAGAAGAAGAATCGTAATTGTTTGCTATGTCGCTTCCCCATTCTTCTCTTTGATGGAAGAGTTTTACAAAGAAGCTGGAAAGCTCTAGTTAACATAACGGAAGCTGAATTGATCACAAATAAATACAATGTAGAAGATATTTGACTACTTCTGCTGTTTGTTTTGTAAACGTTCTGATACAGAATGAGAAACAATAAATACACCGTTTAATAAACGACCACCAGTTTCATTTAATACACTTTTCAGACGAAAATGGTGAATACTTCACTTTATTTTTGCCAAACTGGCGCTTGTTATCTCTCATGCAAAGCTGTTTGCGGAAGGATTCTGCATATTTACGCAGAACTTGCGATGTCGCCAACAATTCAATGTGAAACTGTGTTCACAAGGTCGATGGCGACAAGTTCTGAAGTACCTCGGGAAGAGAAAGAAGAAAAAAATACGGAGAAAAAATGTGTTTAAACGTACAAGAAAGATTATATAAGAGGTACCAAAGTAAACACATGTTTAACAGAGAAGATATTAAGTATGTTGCCGTGTACGTATGATATAACAGCGAAATGAACCAAAAAAGGAGTTACTATGAAGATAGGAGCTTGTGGTATATTGCCTTCCGTCATCTTTAAAGCTATCCTCATACATAAGTAAACAGATAGAGGTAGGTTCTTTTATGTCCTGCGCTGTAAAAAACCATAAAGTGGACTTATGCCCATCACGGGCCCTTATGGGAGCAATTCTGAAATTGAAATGACTTATTTCCTAAGATGCTTATACTCGAGTTCAAAGAATACACTGGAGGAGAGTTGAAGATCGCTTAAACTAAACAGTTCAGGTCTGTGCGTGTTCTTCGAGTTTACCCTCTAATTTGTGAAATAGTGAACAGGAGTCGCTAAATATAGCAAAAAGCCAACGGCAGGGAACCGCTCTCCAACTACAACAATAACACTTCGTGGGTTTCCAGGTAATTGATTAAATATTAAACTTATAAAATCACATAACCTAAGAATAGGATAAAAAACCAAAATGACCATACAAAACCAAAAAAGTAAAAACCAATAATACGAGAAATCCAAAATCTGTACACGCAAATTCTATCGGAATTAAAAAGTGTTACCTTAATCTGGATCCCATCGCATCAAGGAATTCCCGGAAACGAACAAGCAGACGCTGCAGCAAAAGAAACAACTCATTTACCAATACAAGCAATTGACATTAGTTCTCCATTTACCGACATAATCACATACCTCAAGAGAACAATACATCTCAACTGGCAATCCACCTGGTTAGAGACTTTACCAGCAAACTCCAAGAACTTAAATCATCTTACAGAGAACCATATCCAGTAATAAAGCTTAAACGCCGACAACAAAACCTCATTAACCGTCTTCGTATTGGACACACAAAACTTCTCAACAAAACCCTGCCTCCTGTATGCAACACTTGTAACGTGATCGTCACCGTCAAACACATCATAGAAGAATGTAAGAAGTAGTCAATGTTCTCAGTAAAATCACAAGAAGCACTTGGAAACCATATACGTTATGTAAAACAATTTTGTACTTCTGTAACATTACGGAAATCTGTAAACACATCTGATATGAATGCTAATATAATGTAACTTCAATGTTAAGATGTCGCGCTATGACATGTAAGTTAAAGCGACAAAAAAAAAAAAAAAAAAAAAAAAAAAAAATAAATAAATAAAAGAATACACTATATTTTACACATTCCATCACACATTATCCTTCCCTTTTAATCTTTCTTGCTCTATATGTATTATTATCATCATTATCATTGTGTTTATTCTTCTTTTTTTTAAATTTACGTCCTCCAACCTTAAGTCATATCGGACGATGAATGGGTGAACTGATGCTCAAATGAGCCCAGGGTCCATAGAGCTTAGAGTTACCCGATATTCGTCTTTCAAGATAAGGAAAATCCCCGTAAAAACCCTACCCAGGTAACTTACCCTGACCGAGATTCGAACACGGGACCTCTTGAACGTGAGGCAGACATGCTACCATCTACCCTACCGAGGCGGGCTATTGTTATGGTTATCATTAGTTTCCTAGCAACTGCTCATTTCTTTTATCATCCCGAATTGAGTGGGGTGGCTCAGGCGGTTTCGTCTGTGGCCCGCATTTGGAAGGCCCGGGTTCGATTCCCGTGGCCGACCAACCTGACCAACGAGTTTTTTCGGGGGCTTTCCCGGGACGCCAGGGAATGCTGGGTATGTTAATTACATCCCCCGAATTTCTTGCCCCTGCATTTCATCTCCATTATCATTTCATATCATCTCTCATCTGGTGGTATCTTTCAGAATGGAGGTATTGGCGGGTGTCTCGGCGTTGTCGTGACTTCTTAGGTCGGCCGCTATCTCCTCTCGCCACTAGGGGCTTATGCAAAATAAAAAAAAAAACAGGTTTCGTGCCACATCCCCCCTGTACTCCTAATAGTAATAACAATTTAATCATCCACCACAGGGCTGAACAAACATCTTTAGAGGTTAATCATGGAGTAGGGATACAAGGGCCAAAAGCTCGACATTCATAAACCTGACCCGGCTGATCACCCGCGAAGCCTTGATTAATAATTCTCGCCGTGAAAGCTTTAAATCTTACATCTTTAGAGATGTTGAAGTGAATTCGACAGCTAACCCATGTCACAATAACCCAACAGGTTAGGCAAGAGGTGGTAGAGTCTGCTCTGTTAACGCTTCCGCAATGGCTATTTTCACTTCTGCGTAAACTACTGAATATTTCTGGGTTGTGGTAGAAATAACTAACTTAGGCAAAGCATCCATTTAATTATTTCTTTTTATTTTCCATTTTCTGACTAATTTCTATTATTTCTTTACTTTACTTTTAACCTAAGGACCATTATAACTGCATCCGACCTCATTGTTTTTATACGTACCTGATAAAATCGAAAAAGTCGCTGGCAAGGAACAAAAAAAAAAAAAAAAATGTTCACACAATTTTCCACCCCCCCCTTCTAATCTTACTGTTACCGCCATAAGTACTGAAGGTTTTCCCACTAATGTTTGAAAATTGTGTCGCTAATTTTCCACAAGTGATTTTAATAAAAATATATAAATTAATGTATTACTAACAATTGAAGGGGATGTAATGCTTCCCGATTTTATACACCCATGGCGAGACAACCCATAGAGGGCCAAGACCTGCCAACCCGACTGCCGGCCTCACGCCCACATACACAAGGTAGAGGCGCGCGATCATCCAACCGAAATGGGAAGGAGATTGGTCAGACGGACAGTTGAATTTCTGGACCAGGGATAACCTATAGTAAGTCCCCAATTTCCTCACGATGCTGGATGGGCACTGGTCCTATACCAAGGACTTAAGATCCGCACCCCCAGGGGTGGCATCGAACCCGCGTCACACTCCGTAGCTGGGAACCAAAGCAGGATGTCTTAGCACTACCTCAGGTGCTTTCCGATTTAGCAACCCAATTTAGGAGCTTCAACTGTTGATTACATCTAGACCTCAAGCTGGAAAGTAAGCGAGTGACTGTACTTCTTTATTCAGTTGATGCGTAGGTCCTCAGTTTTTGCCACTGAATGTACCTCAATATTACGGATCATTGGATTAGATACGCGGCCAGTTACCAGAAGCAACAAGGCCAGTCTGTAGAATTGATGTTTCTAGTAACGTTGCCTTCATCGTGGTGTGTCCGAATGACCAGGATAACTTTATAGCAGCGTTGGTCGTGTAATAATAACTAGAGAAGGCCAAAACATGGCATTTCAAATTCTAAGCCATACTCGCTATACAGTGGGCACAAGCATGTTTATGACTTGCAGTGTGTAGAATTCAACGAACCCTAAAAATACTTCATATTTCATGTTGTTGGTAAATAGTTATACAAGTAGGAAAAGGAGAATTTTATTCTGTGAGCACCTTAGCTTGCAGAACAAGTGAAAGCGAGGGGAACAGTTCCTGAAAACAGAATAAAATTACTTTGAACACAAGTGGCATATGGTATTTTTTAGAAAACACTAAATATTTATAGATATACCATATAATATCTATATTACAACATGACCAAACATTCTATACAAAATCTTAATAAAGGAGGCAATGAAACTAATAACAGTGGGCAACAATGAAACTGTTTCGGGCTTAAAAATAGTGAACGCACATGTATTTCCATCTAATGAATTAAGAAATCACCATAAAAATGATAGATTAGCTCTTGTTTTGAAGATACAGTGACATTTCATTTTTAGAGTGAAGATTTCAAATTTGGGTTTTTTTGGGGGGGAGAGGGCATACCTGTCAAATAACAAAACACAATCAGAGAGAAATTTTGGAAATTAAGTGATGCAAAAGTTAAGGAAGGCATTTTTGTCGAACCACAAATACGAGAACTTGCAAATGATCCTGCATTTCACCAAATTTTGGAGGGGAAAGAAAAGGAAGCTTTCAAGGGTGTTGTTCATGGATTTTCAGGTAACAAAAGAGATGACAACTACAAGCATTTGGTGACAGTGCTCCTGCAAAAATACCGTAACCTTGGATGCAACATGTCCCTTAAGATCCATTTTCTCCACTCCACCTACACTTTTTCCCTCCTAGTTGTGGAGCTGTTATTGTTGAACATGGGGAGAGATTCCATCAGGACATTTCTGTTATGGAACAAAGATATCAGGGACATTGGAATGAAGTAATGCTCGCGGATTACTGTTGGTCTTTGTATAGGGATTCTGCGGAACTACATCACAAGAGGCAAGCTAAAAGACGACGAAGTCAATAGGCCACCACATGATTCTCTTCAGACACCACTATCTGCGAAGTATTTTTCCAGAAATTTAGAACTATTAGCAAGTCATTGCCATTTAAAAAAATATCAATGGTCTTTCATTGTTGTGAGCATGTATGTAATTAAAATGTATCCTTTTCTCTCAATCCGTTAATATGTAATACTTCCACCTTGTGAATATCATAGAAACTAGAGCTAGTAAAATGTTTCATTGTCATATTTGTTTTTCTCAACCCAAAATTAGTAGCAATTGCGTCATGAAGTGCTCGAAACATTCAAAAATTACTTTTTTGTTGCCCAGTGTAATGTAATAACACAAATAACATTTTAAATTATTACCGAGTTACAAGTTTCACTAAACCTACACACTATTCTTTTGAGGAAATTATGATGGTTATAGTGCAATTACTGCAATTTGAAATACTTATTCTTGTGTACAGGAAGTAGGAATTGAAATGTTAGTTACACTATTTATTATAGGCTCATTGTTTGAATTTCAACGAATCTGTGAAGTAATTTTCTTCTAGTTTTCGATGGAATTTTCTATATAGCCTTCGGCAACGGCATATCATATGATTTCCAACCACCATGGCGTTTAACTGTACTCAAATCTGCAGCCGAAACTGCCAGAAGGGAAGCAGAGGTTCTTCTGAAACTAAAGCTGGCTAAATTGGAGTGTTAAAAATTTAACACTGCGTAGCAGAATTATCTTCTTTTAACACTACTCAGAGATGTCCTAAGCCGCGCTTTTAACGCCATCTGTCCAAAAACTATACTTTATGAATAAGAAGCAGACACTACAGATGTGGGTAAACTTTTTTTTTTTAATTTCGTGAAGACTTGATTTTAATGTATATTGTAATCAGTGTTGAGCACGGGCAAAGTAACAAAGACCACCCCCTACAAGTTTAAGGGATTATTTTGATTAAAACGTAACTTGTATTTCCTCTATAAAACAACGAAGTGAATCACTCAATATTCTGTACTTTATAATATACATTCCACGTTTACGGTTACTTTATTTACATTTTTGTAAAAACAAAGGGCATATTTTTGCAAATGTTCCTTATATTTTACCTAGCAATAGACAGAAGTATAGCGATATAAACGAGAGTATTTAATGTTCGATAAATATTGGAAATAAAAGCAACACATACTCTGACAATTATTACAATGGGGCAGCATACGCTAGGAACATCACAATGCATGTTACTGTATCGGATAAGTAATTTACCGACATGCGGTCGTGAAGCAAGACTGACAGCTATGTCGGCGATGCGGGTGGCAGAAAATCCGCACTAAATATAGTCAGATTTGCAATGCAAGTTATTTCTAATCCACATAATAAACACTTAAAAAGAAATGCAAATCACTGAAAAAAGCAAATTATTGCACCCGCAGGAAATTGCCCATTTACTTCCCTCTGGCAGCAATTTCTTGAATGTTATATACAAATTCATCTAAAGTTTTTGAATTTTTGTGAACATTTGTAGGTATAGACAAGTAGCGATTCATGGTCTGGCGCAAAGTTAAGTTTTCAGAAAAACCTTTTGTCCTATAGGCCTCACAAATTTGGTAACTTTAAACAACTCACAAATTAAATTTTATATAAATATATATTTAAAACTTTACTTCCATTATATACGAATAGCTTTGGGTCTCAGATGCACATTCAACAAATGACCACTTAAATGCCTCTGAACACAAGAGTTAATGCCTTGGGTTCACTTCTATTCTTACACATTTTTGTACTAAAAATTTCCTTACGATGTGATCTACCTTATTGAAATTTTCAGCATAAATTCAAGAGGGAATGCTTTTTTCCCCTATACTTCGAAATTGTTCAAGATTTTGTGACTTTGTGGGTTCGTAGAAGCAAAAGTCTTGTTTGGAGAAATTTAAAATGCTATTTATTACAAGTAAAAACAAGCTCTGTACACCCCTTGCAGCACTAAAATGCTGTGACATACACTACGGCAGTCTTTACGGTCTCTCGTTGCTTCACCACAGGTAAACAAACGAAAGAAATTACCGTGGTACACTTCAAATATCCACACACTCACAATTACTGCACAGCTGCAGCTAACAACTCACTAGCAACTCACTCCACTCCGACAGCTGCGGCGTTTTTATACCTCCAGTCCATGTTCTAGAATGCAGTCGATCGTTTGATAACGATCGCGACGCAGCGAGAAAATATCTGTCTCTTTCTCTCTCTCTCGGCAAGCGTCCAACTGTGCGCCCACGCGCCGACCGCGGCCCGCTGCAGCGGCACAATAATGCCTCGGTGACGAGGATAAATTGAGATTAGAATTTCTGCACCTGTTTAATTAACTAACAGAAATGTTCTTACACAGGCTTAAAGATGTTTGCATGAAGTTAAATATACACTTCATTTACAATTTCGGTAGAACAGCAGGTAACAAATTTTTAAGCACCTGCATATAAAAACTACAAAAGAATTTTAAAATGTTACCCTAAAAGCGGTATTCCAACCTTGGGTTAACGGATGTTGAACATATGTTCAAGTACCTATCCCACCAAAATAATTCGTGTGTCTTGACCTAGTATAAGGTATAGGTTTAACAACCATGGGGACACCTTGCGCACAGTGACCTATTGGAGGCTACCACAACTAGTACGCTAAATGCTAAAGACCCTAAACAGTTTTTGGTTCGAAGAGCTACTACTGGAGTTGTCCAGAGCGGGCGATGAACTACCTGTATAAGCAGGCTGCCCTCTAATCTCCATGGATATATTCGTTCCATCAAGCAAGCATTCGCGCGAACTATCCGGCACCGCATAAGGCCAAGAAACCTAGAAGCTTAAATAAAAAGCAAATTGTGGCAGCTGAAAAAACCTCAGCATTCAAATATAAAAAAGTGTCGGTAGTGACGAGAATCGACCTCGAGCTTCCTGAATGCGAGCCTCACGCATTACTGTAAAGCCAACTCGCTCGGTCTTGACCTATACCTCACCCTCTGTGTCAGCTGCTGCAGGAACAGAATCTCGAAGCGTTCAGGAGCACACCATTTTATCCATCAGCACCGTCCTTCGTTAATGGGAGATTTTTGCAAGAGCTTCAAGCACCCACACTCATTAAAATCTGTTCAGTAGAGCAGAAATCAATATTCATGCTTTTTTTTCATTTCCAAGAAAAATCTGATAACCGCTATGGAAATTTATTTTAATGACGAGGCGAACGTTAGGGAAGGAACTTGGTGAAGGGCAAGTCTTGACTACAACCACGCCAGCCTTTAACACGCCGTGATGAAATTACATGAACCACGTTTCATGCACTCTCATGTTGATGAGATGCTATCGGAATAACGCTATTCATAAAACGTTTTACTGCAGAAGACGAGGTTAGAGGGGACGGTCTGCTCTAAGCACTTAAACGCTGTATACAGTGACGCCATTTTGTACCGGTTGGTGCTGAACGTTAACTCGCCACCTGATTGATACTGATTTTTAAATAACCATAGAACCATATTTAGGTATTTATAATAATCAAAATAGGCATACAAAAGAGGCAATAAAAAGTCATGCTACAGTTAAAATCCTATAAGTGCACTCACATGATTTCCCAACTCACTTTTAACAAACTATACTTCTACCCACTTCACGTTATTTGGGATAAAAGTTAGAACATTTTTTAACAATACTTGATTTGTAAGTTAATCATTGTGAACAGTATCTTTGTGTAAGCTAAATTTACAATATATTTGTCAATTGTCATGGTAACAAATTAACTTTACGGTTCTAGTTTTTCTGGCTTACGGTACCAGTGGGAAGTGACGTAACACAGAAAAGCATAATACGATACCAACAGAAAATGACGCAATATCCAAAAAAATAGTAGAAATCTTTATTTATTGTTGTTTTTTACGTTTTTTTTCAAGTATTGCAAAAACTAACTGGCTAACCACAAAATATAAGTTACTTATCAGATCGAATGCTTGGGATATGTACTGTCAACCCACCACAAGAAGGCAAGCGGGGCTGAGGAGGGAGATGGGCTTGAACTGTTTATCTACTGTCCAGCAACGCAAAGAAGGTCCCTGAAAGGTATGTGCTGCCTTACACAGTGGGACAAGGACAGCGAATGTGTGGCAGAGAACGCCTGCTACACAAGGAGCAGAACCGTTAAAAAACATGCGCCCTATTCACTCTGTACACAAAAACCGAAAAGATTAATTCACAAAGGTAGAAGCCGTCAGAATGTTTTTGAATGGCCTGTAACTGTACGGACATGAGGTGTCACAAACCCGTCCAGGGAGGGTGTGGGAACCTTCGCCAACCCCCTGCGTCTCGTCCCTCGGAGACTTACTCTCCTGTGGAGGTCAGTACTCTGGTACTGGAGGCCGCGCCGTGACCGTGGTTAGACCACTATGCTCTCACCAAGGGTTCGAACCCAAGCGACCGCAAAGTGAGATTTGTGGACAACACGGCGCTAGGGCGGGTTTTCTCCGCGATCTTCGGTTTCCCCCGCCATCTCATTTCACCGCTGCTCCATCTTCATCTCATGTATCATCAGTGTCACCGCCTGCGGTGCCGTATTTAGTAAAAGCGGGCGTTAAACACTGCATATTTCATTGCATTACTCTGATATTGGAGTTTACTACGAAATAAGTGTATGAGTGTGCATATGAGTCACCCATGCTGTCAGATCTAATGCTCGTTTCAGTAACTACAGTGACAAGTATTATGTGTGGGCGACTAATGTGATTAAACTGTATACTTTGCATGAACCTAGCATCCTTATTCTATCCGGAAGGCGAGCATAAACATCATGCGGCCAACAAAAGTGATTACATTACAATTCCTCTATCTTGCTTTCTTGTGTTGGATGGATAGTATCACTTACAGCTCTTAGCACACAATATACCATATCAGCACTTGCTTATAGGAACAATGGGAATAAAGTAGGCATAAGCGCTGTCAACTATTTTAAGAGTGGTCGCTATATGTACAGCAGCTTTGAAGTTCCTTTCTCCATACACAACCATAATCTCGTGTATATTACATATACTGCCTATTTTAACCGGAATTACATTCTATATGTCCATGTGAAGTGTCTCCTATGCCCAATGTGGTTTGGAGTCCACGGTATAAGCTGTAGGTCCTCTCGCCTCACCGTGGTCATCACTATCACCCTATCATTAGAGGTAATGGACACCGCCCTCTGGGTGCCTCCACCTGAGAAATGGTTCCGGACATCACGTGGTGGGGCGAGGTTATCCCGAAGGACAAGGTTGTCATGTGGGGAGTGTTGGTCACCAACCAACCAACCAACCAACCAACCAACCAACCAACCAACCATATTTTATATGTAGCGAGATTTTGTTTACCTCTTACAGTTTATCAGCTATTACACAAAACTCATTCAGAATAAAGAGGAATTCAGAGGCATTGCATTTTGTCATGAAAATATTGTGGCGACCTAACCAATGATGATAATGAATAATTAGCACATGGCCAGATCGTATACGGGGGAATTGCTCAAGGTAGGAACTACATGCTTTGCGAGAGATTGGTGTTTTCTATCTAGTGTAATTATACAATCATTGCCGAAACAACAATTCAGACAAGAGATTTACTATAGATATAAAGAAATATACATAGTTGGGCGCACCGGCCGGTTACCTGTTCTTCACCCGCTGCGGGTACATACGTCCACTCCAGACGATGGTTACTCACAGAGAGAAACCGGCTTACACAAACTTATTATCCAAAGGATGAAGGAGTGGGAGACTGACGTCACACACTTTCTGAACTACTATTTGTGTTAATCAAAACCGCCACTTGTGACAATATTTAAGCATTCAAAATCGTTAGAGCCATTTTAAGAAAATCAAAGTTTTTTAAAATTGTTCCGCATAAAGCGTATTTGAGGTGAGCGAATTACCTCGAAAATCCTCACATCGCATCTTTGTGTCTGTGTGTGAGCGTTTTTTAATCCAGGAAATGTGTTTGATCAATTTTTGGATGGAATGTCTCTACTTCAAACAGAGAGAAAAAATAATTACAGAAGCAAATACTTGGTTACACGATATGTGCGGTGCGCACATGCTAAACAGGAAATGGAGAAACCTCAATGCATACCTACTGGAGAGCCAAACATACAAGAAAAGGATAAGCTTCGCTATTGTCTGGTCGGTATTGAACCTAACCTGCAGGTAATTGAGTATGATTGTGCAGGGTTTCCAATCGAGCGCGATAACATGCAGCCAAGCGGCCCTTGCGTTAAAGCCGATATGTGCATGTGTGGCGAAGTGGGTCACCCGCATTGAATAATAACAAAGCGGGATAATTTGCGCTCCAAATCCCTCGTCGGTCGGTCGGCTGGCTGGCGACTCCCTTGGGATTGCTTCCATCCGGGATAAGGTTGCAGCGCTCTATTCCGATTGAGTGCAAGACGCCTTCATATGTTGCCGGAACTGAGCGTGGAAGGTTACCCATTTACCCCACGTGTGGCTAATATAAACCAAATGGGAACTTTTGCATTTAATACTGTTAAATCATTTGGGCTTTCTAATAAAGACAATTCCCGAACAACTCAATTATAATCATACATGATAAAGTGTACTATAGCAGTGGAACTAATAAAAAATACTTGGGATGTGCCATATGATATTTAGTGTTTTTTTAACTAACGTCCTCCAACGTTAAATCATATCGGACGATGGATGGAATCGGCTAAATGATGCTCAAATGAGCCCAGGGTCCATAGAGCTTAGAGTTATAGCTATTGTCAAACAAATTGGTATCTGGAGCTTTCAAATAGCAAACTAATGAGAGCCCACCTCAGTAGCGTAGATGGTAGTATGTCTGCCTCACGTTCAAGGGTCCCGAGTTCGAATCTCGGTTAGGGTGACTTACCTGGATAAGCTTATCCGGGGTTTTCCCTTATCCTGAAAGACGAATGTCGGGTAGCTCAAAGGTCTATGGACCCCGAACTTATTTGAGCATCATTTCACCCGTTCATTCACCGTCCGATATGACTTAACGTTGGACGACGTAAACTTAAAGGGGGAAAAAAAACTAATGAGCTAGTCACCCTCCTTTTGTGATGCTCACAATCTACCTCACACCATTGCTCTTGGTTCTGCCGCAGCAGTAATCATGTAAACTCAATGTGTGCAGAAAGTTGATCCCCTGACACAGCTACCCATACCACAATAAACTATATAGTGCGATACATGTAAACCTGGACCATTTCAATAGGCCATAACTTTTGAACCAATAATAGGACACACGTGCAACTTTGGGAGAATATAATACACAATTCGGAGATTACATTACACTATTTACATCTCAGAGAAAATGCTGGAAGTGTCACCCAGCATCTATACATGTTTGTACTCGTCTCACCACATTCTCTGAACTTTTACGAGATGATATCGAATTGAGAGAAGGTTATTTCCAGCAAGATGGAGCAACGTGCAATACATCTAATGACACCATGGAACTGTAACCAGTTAATTTCATAATCGAATAATCTCAAAAGGTCTCTGGCTCCCCAGATCCCCTCACCTAACCTCACCGGATTTTTTTTCGTGGGGGTATCTAAAAGTAGAGTGTACAAAAATAAGCCACGGACAATTGATGTTCTCAAGGAATCCATTCGAACCGAAATAAGTAATATTGGCAAGGATACTCTCCGTAAAACTTCAGAGAATATGGTGAGACGAGTACAAACATGTATAGATGCTGGTGGAGGATACTTCCAACATTTTCTCTCAGATGTAAATAGTGTAATGTTATCTCCCAATTGTGTATTATATTCTCCCAAAACTGCACGTGTCTCCTATTATTGATTCAAAAGTTATTGGCTATTGAAATGGTTCAGGTTTATATGAATCGCACTATACATGTCTTCTAAAGGCTCTATGCCCGACATTTCACCATCAGTAACACCAACAATAAACAGGCATTCGTATAAAATGTTTCTCTTCACTTCTAAATGATAACCTCTATAAAACAAGCACGTGCTAGTTTCGCTATTCGCAATAAGTTACTAAGTATAATGATATGCATTCGATGCTTAACACTAGAAGGACCGGTGAGTGTGGTCTACCGAGAAGCACCAACCCGTCATTTTGACGGATGCAGATTTATTTGCTCTTTTTAAAATGGTAAACAAATTTGAATGCATACCAGTTTATTTAATATTATTTATACAGTTTACCACTATATAATTTTACTTTTGTCTAAAGAATTACATGGTAAAATGAACATTATAAGCCTAAAAATTAATCCAAATATATGCGACAACTAAACGTAAAATCGACAACTTCCCTTGGAAAACACATGTCTTTCAACATAAAATTTTGGATACCACAGTATATAGTAGAAAAAATACTTATAAACCTGATTTCGCTCATTCAAAGCCACCTGCAGCATCGTGGCACCTAACACACGTGTATTCAGCGTTGCCTAAACATGGTCCAAAAACATACTTGCTGCTAAGTTGCATATGAACTGCCGTCTGCTTACTTTTTCACCTGTTACTTCTTTATAGAGCAGCCATGCATTAATAGCTGCCACATTGGAAAAGAAAAGCATGGGCTACGGGCTACCTTCTGCACCCATATTTCACTGTGTACAGCCGAGCCATTTGATCGACGACGTCATGTGGTGTAACTGCAGTAGCCACTGATTCTGGTAGCTTTTTAGAATGTTTATTTATAGTAACTGTGTCATGCTTTGAACTCAAAAGAAGCACATTTTGTTCTTTTTCCCCTGATAGCATGTCAGAGCTATGTCACCTGACTTATAAAGTACAGTTATGTGCAAATGTGCTGCAGCAGATTTTGCTGATTGAGGGATTTCCCTTCTACATTGCTTTACTGTTCCCACAATGCTTGTACTTTTACGCTTCAAACTTTCTGCAAGGCATTTGGTTGTGGAAAAATTGTCACATGTAATATTTCTTCCTGCAAAAAAAAAAAAAAAAAAAAAAAAAAAAAAAAAAAAAAAAAAAAGACCCATTACAACATGCTCTGCAAGAGGAACACCTGTGGGTCGTTGATCGTCTTTGCCCAGGTGAGGAAAACCATTCACCAGATACTTTGAATTTGCATCAACTGCAAACCAAAACTTTATTCTAAATTTGTCCGGTTTATTGCTCATATATTGATGAAAGAGCATCTAGCCTTGCAAAGAAACAGTTGCTCATTCACAGTGATATTTTCTCTTGGAATGTAGCACTGCAAGGAATTGACAATAAAAGGATTCCAGACAGGAGTAGTAGCTGCAAAGCGATCTGTACTTAGTCTTTGAGAACGTGTGTCCTTGTCATCAAAACGCATAAACCACAAAATTTCAGCGAATTTCTTTCTGTTCATTGTATGGTGGTCATAAGTATTCGACCATAACAACTTCAACAGAAAGTTTTTGCTCAACACCTCGTAAATACAAAAGTGGTAGCATGAAATACGCCACTTGGGCAATAAAGCTTTCTTACTCATCGACAAAGGGTCTGCAGAGTGCCATAAACCAATCAGGAAGGAAAACAACAACAGATGTCGACAGATCCGAAGGCTATGTTCACACTTCCGTACCCGTCAAAATGACGGATGGTGGTCTTAGTAGGAGTTGTTTGTACCAGTTTTTAGAAAAGGTCACAAATGCGTCTTTGTGGACGTGTTTTTCATAAGTATTCATTAAAAGTCGTAAAACATGAGAAGTGTAGAAAAAAACATAAGCAAGAAATAAGTCTTCTAAGGCAGTCCTTCTACTGTAGTGTTAATGCAGGGTGAGAGGGCTGAGGTCCAAGACAATATTTACAACCCTTACTGAGCCTCGTCCACTGGCTTCAAAGAATTTTTCACGTGCCAAATTGTTTGGCAATAACTATACCCAACATTCATCTTTCATGATAAGTGAAATCCCCGAAGGGAAGGGGGGGGAACCTTATCTGCTAACTAACGCTAACCGAGATTCGAACTCTGGACCTCTTGAACGTAAGGCAGACAGGCTATCACCTTATTTAATATTAATGCAGTATTTCATAGCTAAAGTGTCAAATTTTTTTGTAAAATTTATAACTAAAATCAATAAAGGTACATCTAATACCTATGCAATATATATCATGAACATGAAACATAAACAATCATTTAAAAAAAAAACGTCAATCCTTCAGGTATTAATGGCTTTCTTTTGGAATAGTTGAGCGTCTCTGTCGACGAAAATTAGCTTGTGCAGGAAGCTGTTTTATTGTCATTTCTGAACCATACGCCAGGTTGTCTAGGGAATAATGAACAAATGAAACAAAACTACTAAACGTGTATTAAAGTATCGTTATATTTTGTTGTAATAGCTGGGTCCCCCCCCCCCCCCCCAATAGGTGAGAAGGTTCAAGAAGTAACACTAAATGGGCCACAGCTTTGCGTTTACATCAATATTTCTGCTTAACGATTGCCAACTATTTGTAACAGTGCTCGTCTCTGTGGTGTTCGGATGTGTCTGGATCACATTCAAGAGGTCCGGAGTTCGAATCTCGGTTAGCCCGAGTTATACGAATAAGGATTTTGCCGCCGGGGTTATCCCATGTCCTGAAAACACAACTTTTGAGTATCTTCTAGCTAATGGAATCTGGGCTCATATGAGCATCATTTCACCAATCCATTATTTCAACATCTGATATGACCTACCAGATTATAGGACGTTAAACAAAACTTAAAAAAAAAAAAAAATAAAATAAAATAACCGGTCTCTATACTAGAAAAGGAAAGCAATTTTCCCCTTTGCAGCATTAAAATAGCAAAATTCACCACACTGCATTAGTCAAGATTATTTGGTACTAAATTGTTTTGTTTAATTTTGTCAATTCATAAATTGATTTTAATAACACACGCTCATAGAGGGAGCGTGTCGCCATTAGCTTAAATGCGTAGGAAAATATAATACTTCCAATTTTGCATTGTTTGAGCTGAAGTCTTCAAAGCATGATTCACTTTAAGACCACGCTGATAAGAAAATGACGAACTGCACAAACAATGATTCTGAGAATAACCTAATTGGATAATTCTGTAGGCGTGAGAGTTCATCACAGCTGCCAAAAATAATTTCTACGAATTATTCGGGACGTTTTGAAACTGAAGAGATAATTAGTGCTTGAATAACGACTAATGAACAATATCAGCTCATTATTTCAAAGAAAAGCCATTCTCTATTTCTGGATGGAAGTACCAGTCACCAGGAAATTACAATCTAATCAATGGAAAAGAGAGCAAACTTTTTCGCCTGTAAATAATTGGACCCTATGTTAAGGAGAGATATAAAACTATCCTGCCAAAGTTAAATCTAATTGAGTCATTTACTCATTATCTCAGAAAGCATTAAAATACAAGACTGAAATGTTTAAAAGATATTAATGCATGTTATTTAAACACATTCATCTACTTAAATGGTGTAAGTTTACTAAGAAAGATAGGATTATTTTAGTTAAGTGATGGAAATTAATCATTTCTTCAAACTAGCCGCATACAGGCCAAGGGTTTTGATAGATATGGTCAACATGAAAAATTCGATACCATGGTCGGGATTTGCACCACAGATCTTCTGGTTTCCGTCCAGTCGCTCTAACCCATTGAGCTACCATGGCCAACGTGCCGTCATGACATTACCAGGAAAATATACGAGTCAAATGGAGAATTTAATGTGAGGAGGAAGGAGTTCATGGGGGTGTCACAACATGTACTTCTGATGAAAACTCGACATCGAATTTTTAGGTGGAATACAATACTAACCCTACTTACTGAGCGTAGAAGAGAAAGTAAAAATAAAAGTAAATGAATAGTATGCACAATGTGGAACTACATAGTTTCATACCTTAACACAGTAGGAAACTATGAATGGGAGTAACCATTTCAAATTAATGTCTAAGTAAACAAAAATCAGTATAAAAATTAAGCTAAACGAATGCAAACATAAGCTAACATTTTGAACGATTTTAGAGTCGGAAAATGTTTATATAAAGCTTTGCTCTTCAATGCAGGTCTTGTGCTTTACAAAATTACAAATGAAGGCGAAGAACAAAGCTTCACAGTCTACAGCATTTAGACCAGCAAGGGGAGAATGTCCTGTTTCAACACCATTGCGTGTCAGTGCACCCCCCTAAAGGGAGGGTTGACCATCCCTAACCACCTGGAGGAGGTCGTGCTTTAGTTCATAGGGCTTCACTGGGGTGCAACTGGTTGGAGTAACTTGAAGCAGCTGCACAGACCTGTTTCCCCTGCAATTTTCTCCTTCGTCCAAGTTACGTTGCACATTTCTTCCACTGGAATATTTAGGTGTACTTTTCCATGCAACACATCTACAGCGCTATCAACTAATCAGCAAGCTAACATGCAAATTATTCTCAGGGTGAGTTACTAGGTTAAGGTTTTTCTGGGGGTTTCCTTGTCCTAAAAAGACAAATGTCGGATAACTCTAAGCTCTATGAATTCCGGGCTCATTTAACATTTCATCCATTTCATTCACATCGATGCAACCTAACCTATTACACCCTGAAATACCTGAAGTGCATAAGGTCTAAGTCAGAAAGCAATAGATAGGAGTACACTACTTCGAGTACCTAAAAATGCAAACAAAATATGAAGTAATAAATTTATATGTTTCTTTTCTAAAAGCTCCGTTATTTATCCCAAAGCTCGGTTAAATGTGAGTCTACTGCATAAGCATTGATACACACAGACATGAATTTAGTCATCATTTTCAAAATAAGCCTTACCGAACACCTGAACAGAATTGGAATCTTCCCCTTGCAGAAGTGTGTTGTATGCAAAAGAGAAAACACCATTATGAACTGGGTGCATCTAAGAATCTGCGAAAGACATGTCACATGGAAAATTGTATTGGGAAGTTAGCAGACTAATGACTATATATCAAGTGTCTGAGCACTGAATAAATATATAAATTTTCAAAATAAACGCTCTAAAACACGCATTAATGAGTTGATTTATACGTTGAACAAAATTTGTCATTCAAGAATTTTGAAAACGTAGAGGGAAGACAATTTTTGGAAGTGGGTGTCGAACATCAATAGCTTAACTACATTCTCGTAACTGCATTGTTCGCATCTGGGACTCGACATGACTGCTGCTGATAACTAGAGCTCGGATTTTTTTAAAATTTCCATGATTTGTTGCTTGATAGATAAACATGTAAGAATTAAATTTATACCACATTGTAGGGAGTTTATTACGGAAGTTTTGTGGAGTATATAAAAGCATATTTAATGGGTTATTGCATATTTAACTAATTTGTGCATACTTATCCATATATTTTACCTTTTCAGCAATGATTCATACAAATACTTCGTTCTGATACTTTAAGAAGAGATAAGAATACAGGATACTTGTTTTACAGTTTTATTTGTATGGGACTTAAGGTATCATATTTCTAAATCCATTAAAGGTCGCTCAAAAATAGGAATGTAGCTATCAACAATGAGCACTTGCTGATATAAAATATGCCTCAACAACTTAAACTAAATAGTGTTCGACAATCATGCAGTAAATCTTTTAAGTTCGGTGCGGCCGTTGCATCTTCAAATTTGATACGATGTGACTTTGTGGATTCCTAGAATTAAAAGCCTCGTTTGAGGATTCGCTTGCGGTACACTTCAAAGGTCCACTACACAATTAACAGTTCTCAACTTGCAATCCAACTCGCTTAGACAGCCGCGGCACTTATATACCTCCAGTCACTGTTTCTAGAAATTAGTGCAACGGTAACAATCGAGACGGCATCAGAAAAGACGAAACTTCCAGACATATATGTCTCTTTCTCTCTTTCGGCAAACGTCCAACATTCGCCTACGCACCAGCTATAGCACTATCTGACACCTTCGCACGCGCCGGCCACGGCCCGCCGCAAAACAATGCCTCGCGACAATATTGCACACGAAGTCGTCTGCGGCAACGATAACATTTCCAAGGACTAACAAGTGTTATTTTAACTTAACTTTTAAACTTGTATTAATGTGCTGTTAATTGTAATTTCTGAAGTGTGAGCAGTAGAACATGGGATATTACAATGTCAAAGGAGAAGAGTAGTAAAGCTCTTTTGGTTTGGTGGAAATTAAATTACGGATGACAACATAACAGATGAAAATATAAAACTGTGCAAGTGGTGTGTTTTCATAATATATTAAAAATCAAAGCGATTTTCGAGTTAGTTGTTTTTAGCGAATCTAAACCTATAATTTTATACCATTGTTACACGTGCCCTTCAACAAAAAACAATAATTTACGGAACATCTACCAGACAGCTGCTGATAGAAATATAAAAACATTTTAAGTGACAAGAGGAAAATCGTTTCTTTCAGAAAACGCTGAAATATACTTAATTTTTTATTGTAATAAACACTAATAATATTAAGATATTGACAGAAAGACTAATAAATATTAATTAATGCCTGAGTTTAAGAATTTACTATTGATTACTTCAAGGTTGTAGCATATATTTCATGTTGTTTAAAAAGAATAGCTAAAGGAATTGAAATAAGTAATGAAATAGAGGTATAACGTAAGGTTGTTGATGTGTAACCATGACAACCTCAGATGAGAGGAAGTTGTTATATGCCTCAAAGATTTTTTTTTTTTCTGCAAGGAACATTGGTAGAGGATAGACGTATATCAGTATTAATTTGAATGCGCAGGAATCACAAATGACAGATACATGTTATGTCCACGTGGACTAAAACACAGGGTTGCAATGTCTTCGCTGTTTTCTATTTCATCATTCATTTCATTCTTTTAGTTTTCTTGGGAACTTCATTGGTGCAAGTGGTGTTTCCTGGCTATTCTTAAATATGTGGAGAGCTTGGGACGTATGTAGCTTTGATGGTGGAAATAGTGCCAATAATCCAGCCAGTTTATCTCGCAGTGATAATATTAGTGGTGCTAGTAATAATGTTGCTTCTACTTCTAGTGTCGCTGGTGGGACAGCAAATGAAGCAAGAGTAAAAGGAAGCAAGCTACCTTTAGGAACCCTCAGTAAACAGTCGCAGCAATTAATATGTAATGTTTTTAAGTATATGGAAGGCAATAAAATAGGAAAGGGACCTATTACTGAAACTGCTAAAGCAGTAGGTTTAAGCAGACATACAGTTAGTAAAGTTGCGAAGAGACTTCCTATTACGCCAGAAAAGAGATGCAACGGGGAACCAAAGTTAGGGAAGGTTGATAATTTCACCTGCGACATAGTTCGTAGGGAGGTGTACAGATTTTATAAAGAAGGGCAATCACCAACAGTTTTGGAATTGCTGCATAAACTTCAAACCGTATGCGATTTTTCCTTACAAAAAGGATTCACTTAGGCAGTTGTTAGTGAAGTTAGGTTTCCGCTTTCGCACGTTAAATAAGAGACGTGTGATTATGGAATCAGCAAGGATTGTGGCATGAAGATACAAGTACTTGAGCGGGCTAAACTATTTAAGGCAGGAAGGGTATCGTATAATTTATTTAGACGAGTCTTGGTACGATTCTCATGGTGTCGTAAGAAAAGTTTGGGATGACGGCAGTTGCTCTTGCTGCCTTACAACCCCTGTGACACGTGGAAAAAGAATAATGATCTGCATGCAGGTGGCAGCCAGGGTTGGATTGACGGCTGCTTATATTTGTCCTCCAAAAGTATTCGAGAATCCTTGGCCGATGAATGCCGAAATATTTGAAGCTTGGTTTAGAAACAAACTTTTGGAAAACATTCCTCCTAAGTGTGTGATTGTCTTAGATAATGCTAGTTATCATTCACGGCTAAAGATAAAAATTCCCACCATGTCTAGCAGAAAGGACGAAATGATTAAATTCATGTTAGAACGTAATTTAGAATTAACCAGTCCAGTTCCTCTATAAGCCGTGCTTTTGGAGAAAATTCGAGAAGCTAATATACAAAAAGTGTATGTAATAGACGAAATAGCAACAGATCGTGGTCATGAAGTTCTCAGGCTACCATCGTATCACTGTTGTATCAATCCGATTGAGTTGATATGGAAACGACTTAAAAATGCCGTAAGAAAACGGAATCCTTCTATAAGTGAGTGTGTGCAAAGTGTTCAGAGAATGTGTACCAAATATAGATTCGAGAGTATGGGAAAGATGTGTTCAGCACACCATGCAACAAGAACGAACATTTCAACTGCGGAATATTTCACACGACAATGCTTCCTTCGTTATACACGTGAGTGAAAGTGGCAGTGACAGAGAGGAAGGCGAAGACAGAGAGTAAAATAAGTAGAACATATAATTTGATATTAGCATAGTGCACTTACACTTAAGAACCTTGCTAATCGTAATGTTACTTGGTAAATATTCTAAGAAATAAATGGCAATGCTTGCAATGCTAACTTGGAGAAAACGCGACAACGTTGTTTCTCCATAGCGAGCGGGTCGACACATCTTATCTCTGGGTAACTGAATATTTGAATCTTATCACATCCTTTAACGGCGCCATGGTAACCGTTTGAGTAGCGCAATACCTCCAATGGTAGGCTGATAGCGAAGATGTCGGTAAGGCGAGTGGCGATAGTTTCTACCGTCGACTCCGAACCACATTGGGCATAGGCGACACTTCAAATGTGCTAGACAGATGTGAAGGCGTGGATAGGGCCCACTTAAAATCGACACCCCCGAGCCGGGAATCGAATTCGGGACCCTTAGCATGAGGGTCGCGAACGAAACCACTGCGCTACCCCGGCGCCCATATTAATATTTTATAGTGCATAAAAATTCGAGCTCCACAGATAACAAAAGAACCTGAAGATGCGCGAGTATATATAAATCGACTCCAGAGCACAGGAGAACATTTACAAACTTCGATCCGAGAGTCTGTTTTTACTTTCCTTCTCTACAATGCATTTCTATAAAGTAATGAAGTGGACTTTTGATTGTTTTCGCTCTAGAGTTGAAGTGTTTGATGAATGGATGTTGACAACAAGTGAAGTACGGTTTCTGCTTTTCACGGCGGGAGGAGGTAGGTCACTTTAGACTACTTTTACGGTCGAGCATTAAGTGTGCTGGTTTCTAAATCCAGAAATCGCAGTTTCGATTGCATCTGCGAGGAAGGATTTAAATAGAATCATTACCTACTATCTGAAGAGTTTGTAACCGTTAATACTAGAGACAACAGCCTGTATTTTAAAGCAATTAACAAATGAACAAGTAACGTAAAATTCCAGCGTAAGAAGTTAATCTGTTTTTTTTTTTTTTTTTTTTTTTCATAACCACGGTGAACGACACGAACAGAGTGAATAAAGGTGGCGATAAAACTAAACAATAAGAATGTTTCCTAGTTATTATTCTCTGCAACTTCAAGAATGTGAGTCGTTCAAACTTGCATATGCACAAGTATACCTGAGAACTCATTAATAACCAAATGCCCTGTAGGTATAGGCTAACCACATATATAAACTCGAGGTCTTCACAGAGTGAAGACTGAACCCCCCTCTGACGACCAGGAGTTACCGAGCTGTCCCAAAAGGGCACCCGGCGCCTCCGTGGGGCAAGACAGACTAACAAGCCCCCCCCCCCCCCCCATCTGGTCCTATGGACTCAAGACGGGATGGAAATGGATACACCACTAACGCGCGCCAACCCCAAAATGGGAAGGCTACCGATATGACCTCGGTGGGGCCGCCTGGTGATCTAGCACACCTTCTACTAGCTATGCTGGCTAGTACGCGGGAATATGATGGCTTCCCTCAACCCCGTCCGGAGACGTACCCGATCTCCCACGTGTATCGGGAACCACTGCCCCCTCGAGTACAACCCAGTCCAAACAACTCCCAAGGCTAAACACATGACACACTGCGACCTATATACATCTATTGTGGCCACCATGCCCCAGGAGGAAAGCAGGAAGTGGAGGAACCGCAAGAGGGTATAGGCCGAAGGGAGACCGGCTACAGAGACGCACAAAAGTCCCTAACACTTCTAAGCTCAAAGTTCCGCCCCACTCCTGGTGCTGTCTACAGAAGATATTAAATAGCCTTCTGCAAGACACCAGTGCCTCTCTTCTCTCCACTTGCTTGTGACAATGTACCAGTATAATAGAAGTTAATGTAAACTATTACTATCATGTTCGAAACTAAGTAACGAACGCCCTGTCGTCGATCAAACAGCCCTCCAGCAAGCATCCGTGTCATCTTTCCGGCACATCCACATGCCACGAATCCTAGAGGCACTATTGAAGGATGACAGGCAAACTCAACGTACCAACTACTCTACTTCACTCAAAAATTCAATATCGAATTAAGGATTTTTATTAAAATGTCACATGTTTAAGATATTTTCATGACAAATTAATAGTGTACCTTCAATTTCTTAGAAATGTATCTGGATAACTTAACTTTTGCATAACTAGTAAACCATAAGAGACCGACAACATTTATGTACAATAACTCTTTTGTGGAGCAAACCGTTTCCGAAATATTCCTTGTTATAGGTTTCCATTTTGAAATACGCATACTTTTCCAATAAGGAAAAGTCTTTATTCGCTTTCTTTTCATGTCCTACCCATGCAAAGAGAGTGGAATACTTTATCTGCTACGAAATATGGAATAAAATAATTTCTGTAAGTGTTTACCTTGGTGAACATAAATTAAAGATAATACCTGCGTTTGCAAGAATAATTTGTACTGGAGTAGAGAAAGTCATGTGAGTGCAACACGTAAGAGTTTCTCTTTTGCAGTGGAACGTTATAAAACGGTCGTTGTGGTCCTTTTAGTTTATGTTAAAAGTGCAAATGCTTGTACTTCAAAGTGTAGCCGGCCCTCGTAGTCATGGTCGTTAAAGCGTATGTCCGTTCCAACGCGTAGACGGTCGCGGGTTCGAGACCCGCCTTGAGCATGGGTGTTTATGTGTGAAACTACAGAAAACAGATAAGGAAAATAAACGGAAACAATAAAAAACGGTTAAAAATTTCATGAAGAGAAATAATGTGAGATATGAAACGAATATATATATATATATATATATATATATATATATATATATATATATATATATATATATATATATATATATTGACCTTTGTTTAAATGAAACTATGAAAGCACAAAGTGAATATCAACAATTATTTAAATATACGTTTATAACAACGTTCAACTTTGAAGACGAAAATAATACGTAGTGGACCAAACATAACTTATTCCTCAACTAAGTTGCACGATCTTCGTTAAACCTACATCTCCAAATTCACGGAGCGAGGGATAGCTGTGTGCAGCTTTATGATTTGCAAAGGACCACGGTCATGACCCAGGAGGGGCGTGGTTTAGCAGTGTACCTACTGGGAAACATGACAGCAGTTGAACGATACCGAACACACGCCCTCCTGGGAACATCTGCACGCTAACTGGCTGCAGCAATGTGCAAAGAAAGCTAGTTTTACTATCCAAACCAGTTACAATGTAATACAATGCAGTACCAGAACAAAACTGCATGTTGTTCAGGTCAGCAACAAGTTTGGTTTCTAATGGATGGTTCTACTAGAATTGTTTAGATATGCTTCGCATAAGTTGTCTTGGTTGTAGCATCTCAGGATCGGGACGTCCCTCAGGAGGAGCTACCTGACAGAAATAGCGAACCAAAGTTGCATATTCTGCACACCACTCATAACGACATGGTGAGCAGAGGTGGAGGAACGCAGCGGCCGGGAGGTAGGCCTTGGCTGTTGCAGCGCTTCTCAGGCAGGTTAGAGCTTCAGTTACGAGGTTCTGAAAATAAGGAGGTGGTGTGAGATTTTTGTGGTGCGAATGGCGAGTTCTTCTTTATACGTTTTAAATTCACCTGATGACGTTTTAACGAAGTTCCCAGTAGCTTTTACAGTCGGTGCATGAAGATGTATTTCTCAGGGCTGGTCGCGGATGGATATTTTCAAGAAATATTTTACCAAATAAATTAAAGAACTTTTTAATATCCTTTAAACTATTTTAATATTTAATTATTTCACACGTCGTAACGTAACTGCACAAAGCACTTTTAAAACGTCCTACTTGCTTTACTATATTAAATATATCGCTGCACATTGGAATTCATAATTTAGTTCATCTTTAGTTTATTTTCTGCAACGTTCCAACTTAAACTGGTACACCTCCTTCTACAACAAGCCGCGCTGTGGCTGAGTGGTTAGACCGCTTGGCTCTCACCAAGGTACCCGAGGAGAGAGATTTGTGATGGACAACACGGCGCTGGGGCAGGTTTTCTGCGGGATCTCCCCCGCCATCTCATTTCCCTAGTGCTCCATCTTTGTCTCATGTATCAACAGTGTCGCCGCCTGCGGTGCCGTATGTAGTAAAAGCGGGCGTTTAACACTACGCATTTCCTTTTTATTTCTTCTACAACGATGACGCTAGCTCTTTGCAAAACCAAGATTTGCTCAAGGGGTCCCGAGTTCGAATCTCATTCAGGGTGAGTTACCTGAATAAGTTTTTCCGGGGTTTTCCCTTATCTGAAAGACGAATGTTGGGTAACTCTAAGCCCTAAGGACCTGAACTCAATTAGGCATCATTTGACCCTTTCATTTAACGTCCGATATGATTTAACGTTAGTGGACGTAAATTACACACAAAAAATCATTTGCCGTCACTATGGCAACTAAAGATTTTCTTATTGCCTAACGACCAATAAAATCATTTTGTTTATTTAATCAATTTTGGAATTGCCTTTCCAAAACTTAATTTAAACAATCAACACTCAAACATTACTCCAAATAATTTTAAATTTCTAACATAGTTAAAAGAAATTAACATTATTCTTTTTCATTCCTAACTCATTTTATAATAGTCTTACTTCCACACATTTAATCATGATCACTTCACAGACACCTCCAACAATTCATAAGGATTTCTTTTTAAATATTTTAAAAATAAATTTAGAATAAAAAATACAAAATAATAATAATAATAATAATAATAATAATAATAATAATAATAATAATAATAATAATAAAGATATTATTATTGTTGTTGTTATTATTATTGTTGTTATTGTTGTTTTGGGGTTGAAATTTAAACACCTGTTTCAGCGGGAACAATCATCGAATTATTATCAGAGCTAGATTTGCTGATAGCACGCAAAAATGCATTAAAAACCAGGACGGAAGAAAATATTTCACTGGAACATGGTAGGTTACCTACCAGAACACATTCCACACCACTTGATGCCAGGACTTTGGATTTTGTTGTTTTGCTTTCTTTGCAGTGAAGGTTCATATGCAAAAGAAATCTAAAAGAATCATGTCTAATACCCATAGGAGACACCCATGCAAATATCTTTTTGGAACATTGAAGAAATTAAGCCCTTGTTTAGCGTTGTACCTCTAGTAGCGTTGAGGTGATGCCTATATCCACGACCACCTGCATTTTCAGAAAGCCATCTAAAGTCAAACGTTGGCGAGAAGAACGCTAACAACGCTGTCATCCTCTAAAAACACCTGCCCTACATTTTGTGTGAGCAGAACCACACGCCAAACTCAATCACAAACAACTTGAAGCCCAATGAAGAGAATTACAAACGCTGTTATCTCATTTAGAACGATTTAGAGGCGTACAGAAACGACATACATGAGCTACAACCATTCATTGGATATAAAGGCTTCGAAATTTCATGAGTAAAAAAAGAAAACAAAAGCATTTTTAGAAAAAAAGTGTGTGTGACTTATATTTTTTAAATTGATGTCCTCCACGTTGTCATATCGGACGATGAATGAAATCGGTGAAATGATGCTCAAATGAGCCCAGAATCCATGGAGCTTAAGAGTTACTAAACATTCATATTTCAGGACAAAGGAAAGTCACAAAAAATGCCTTATTCAGATAACTAACCCTGAGGGAGATTCGAATTTGGGACCTCTTGAATGTGACCTACACAACAGACCGAGCGGGATGGCTCAGGCGGTTTCGTCTGTGGCCCGCATTCGGGAAGCCCGGGTTCGATTCCCGACCTACCTGGCCTATGGGTTTTGTCGGGGCTTTTCCCGGGTCGCTAGGCGAATGTTGGATAGGTTAATTACACCCCCCGAATTCCCTGTCCCTCCATTTCATATCTCTCATCTGGTGGTCTCTTTTAGGTTAGAAGTGTCGGCGGGTGTCTGGGCGGTGCATGGCAGGATGATATGCTCTGAGGTATACTACTTTCTCCTCCGGTAGGTCGGTTACCGATCTCCGATCCTCAATTGGGATCATTTCGGAACCGCCAGCCATGGACCTTTGGGACTCGGTTGCTGGGCTCGTTGCCGTTCCGCTGTAGGGGAGCGTGTCTGTCGTCCTGGCCTGTCGGAGGAAGACTCTATCCAAGCAAACTGTAGGGACCCTGCCCTCTGTACTGTTGTGGCTCCTTGGGCCGGCCGCCCTCTGTCTCCTTCAGCTCATCCTTCTTCCTGGGGGTGCCCCCACTTGGGGGCATAGGACCAATGGGTCCAGCTTGGTGGCCTACGTATCGGATCCCCTCCGTAGTGACATCCCAAACCCTACACAACAGATGCGGAAGAGAGAGAGAGAGAGAGAGAGAGAGAGAGAGAGAGAGAGTGTGTGTGTGTGTGTGTGTGTGTGTGTGTGTCTGTGTGTGTGTGTGTGTGTGTGTGTGTGTGTGTGTGTGTGTGTGTGTGTGTGTGTGTGTGTGTGTGTGTGTACAGCATAATCCACAACGAAAAGTCGGTTAAATATAAAACTTGCAAGAAAATCCCCTAGTCTCAAACTAACCATTACCCAAATATTTTTCGAAAATTTTTATTTTCTCAAAAACCAGTATAAGAGATGTTAAATTTTCCGGAAATGTCCTCAGAAGTCCTCTTCATTCTGAATAACTTTCGCCTTACTGGAAAACCATAAGAGATAAAACAAAATTTTACTACATAAAAATGTAGATGTTAAAACATACAATTTGCGTCAAATAATATTTCTTCCCTTTGTGGAAGAACTGTTTCCGAGATATACATTTCTATTTGTTTTAGTTTTCCAATACTTATAGTCTTCTCAAATAGGAAGCCCTTTTTTAATGTCCTGAAAGTAACGATAAATGGAATGTCAAAGCCATTACACAGTGAGCATCTCTAAAACATTTGACTATCGCTTCAGCCTGTAATTTTCTTCTTCTCGCACTGACGTATAAGTAAATATGTACGACAGTAAACTTCTACATAAAGCAGAAAGAAGAAACGTTTTGAATAGAAAAGATGTTACCTACTGAATCTTTTTGCATTTACTTGCTTTACGCTTCGCCAGCAGAACCAAACAGGATTAAGTTGCTGTTTCCACCAGCATTCATGCATTTTAGAGAAAACTAGCGATGTTTTCTCAAAAGCTCTAGAAGAGTTCGATTTGCCCTTCTATTAGCATTTGGTTATAATCCCCCGTTCTAAATGCCACTGAATGGAACGATTTTAGCTTTCTTATAAAAAATTCAAACGCGGTTGGTCGAATCTTCCACAGCTGCCACAAGTATTAAACTTCCTCCTGGTTTCTCGACTTTTTAAACATGCTTTTAAAACATAACTACTTTGCTGAGTTTATACGCCCTTAAATATATAAGGCCATATCGGTGGCATTTTCTTCACTACTTTACTATTTGTGTCGTTTTGAATATTCCAAAAACACACAATCTCTCTCTTTCTTTGTCACACCATATTAACGTACTCCTCCGTGTTCTAGGGGTGACCTGCTGGCCTCTGTATCCCAAGGGCACGGACTCAAATACGGCGAAGGCAATGGATTTTATCGGGCGTAACATTTTACAGCATGGTTTCCTTCGGAAGGGAGGTAAACCCGGTGGTCCCTTGTAGCAGATTTACGGCACTCAAAAGAACCTTAAGCCTGATAAAGAGACCTCTGAGGAAAACCGAGCAGTCTTTCACCCCAATATAGAATGGGATGCTGAGAATCAGAGTTAGAGGGTCCATTAATAATAATAATAATAATAATAATAATAATAATAATAATAATAATAATAATAATAATAATAATAATAATAATAATAATAATAATAATAATAATAATAATAATAATAATAATTTTTTCTCCTTTACATCACCGATACGGTGTTGGAGGACACAGATTCCACTAGCCCGGAAAGTCAGGGCGAGGGAAACCGAAGCACTTAGCTTGATAGAGGAGTCAGGGTTCAGCGGCCAGCCCAACGCCTGGATGTGTGATAGAGAGAGAAGAGAGAGAGAGAGAGAGAGAGAGAGAGAGAGAGAGAGAGAGAGAGAGAGAGCGTGTGTGGTATTTTTTATAATTTACGTCCTCGAACGTTAAGTCATATCGGACGATGAATGAAATGGGTGAAATGATGCTCAAATGAGCCCACAGTCCATAGAGCTCAGAGTTACCCGACATTCGTCTTTCAGGATAAGGGAAAACCCCGGAAAAACCTCATCCAGATAAATCACCCTGACCGAGATTGGAACTCGCGATCTCTTGAACGTGAGGCAGACTCACTACCATATACGCTACCGAGGCGGCATGTGAGAGAGAGAGAGAGAGAGAGAGAGAGAGAGAGAGAGAGAGAGAGAGAGAGAGAGAGAAGTGGATGATAGTATGAGGGCGAATAATGGGAAAGACGACGATGGAGCAATTGGTGGAATGATAGCGGGGGAAACCGGAGGTCCCGGAGAAAAACCGCCTCTGCGCCGTGTTGTCCACCACTAATCTCACTTTACGGTCGCCTTAGGATCCAATAATAATAATAATAATAATAATAATAATAATAATAATAATAATAATAATAATAATAATAATAATACAAAAAACAGATTTACACCCTCATTCTATGGAAGATGCGGAATAAAGAAAAATGTCCAACCTCCAGCCTGGAATTGATCTCGGGACTTTGGATATGGAAGCTAGCATGCCAACCACAGACCACATGCCTACGTGCTCGTTCCAACATCAAACGCATTGATTTGCTATGTAACCTAAATTAATGCTTACAGAATTAATTTACGAGTTTCTCATGGAAGTTTTAGATCTATATTTCAGAGCAACACTCTAAGATTCCCTCTCTACATATAAAGCAATCTCACCCCCCCCCCCCCCCCCCCCAACAAACCTCACATGCCCCTTCTAACTCAGGTACCTTTGACGTACTGCTAACGGATCTTCATTCATTCAACAAGTGACATGGGGTTGGTTTCCCCACTGTTCACAAAGCCTTCCAAGGTTCACTCTTAATTACTTCCCGGAATTTGGCACATAATTTGGGTGGTATAGCTCTATATTGCTGCCACTTCGTTTGTGTTGCTACCTGCCAACACTCCTTAGTTCTCTTATCAAACGGGGAAATCCAGGCACTACATATGCTCCTAGATAGAAATGGGACGAGCTTTCAAGCAACGGCATACAGACTGTGTTGAATGACTCGGTGGTTAGCGTGCTAACTTTCAAATACAAAGGTCCCGGGTTCAATTCTAGGGGATTTAACGCAATAACTCTAATACATACTCCAAGAGTAACACAGTTGACATCAATCGATGTTTCAAAACTAAAACGCTGCCGATATGACCTTAGATATAAGGCGGTGTATTAATAGAACATAAGAATTATCTACGCGTTTATGGCTTTCTTTATAGCTGATAAGAATTTATTACTTCAAGCGATGGCCTCACAGTCTAATAAATCCACCATATTCCGAAATGCTTTTAGATCAAATAGTTTGCAGTAATGTATAACTAAGCATTATTATGCCACCAAAATGGAGGTGTTTTTAAAGGACGGTGATATCTCTGCGAAAGAAGAGAAGTCGTGTTTGCCTCCACCTACTGTTTTGCCATACTATGACGTATTCATGGGACTTACAAACAAACCTTGTTAATGCTTGGTTACCTGAACGAGTGAAGGGGAAATGCCTACTGTACAAAACGAAGGTGGGTACTGCGACAAGATGATGTCATTAGCACATAAGAGACAAGGTTGCCCATAGCTGCTTAAGGATGGCAGAAATTGCAAGTTACTATGCATTACAGAATGTGTTCAAGAATTGGGTGTTTCAGAATTTGTGCAGAAATAAATTACCAAACAAAAAGAATGAACATATTTTACACACGGTCTTCTTCTTAGCAATAAACTGGTAAAATTACTCGATTTTATATGTAGTTTTTAACCCCTACTTTTAAAAAAAAACTGAATAAATATCCGGTTTTCGTACTTCTAAGGAATCTAAGTGGGAAAATGGAAATTCCATGCTGTATTTCAGAAAGGAAAATATTATTGTAAATGACAGTCACTGTTTTATGAAATTACCTGTCTAAAAATACTTATTTGTAAGTGGGTACGTAAAGAAAAGAGCAAAATGTTCAGAAGAAACACTTTCGGTAGAGTAGACAAATTCAGAAGACATGCACCGATTGAAATCGTTTAGTTTTTGTTTTTTTCTCCAGACCCGGCTGATTATACTGCTGTGCAAAAAATTTATTCCTTATTAAATGTACAGTGGATAGGTTATAAAAGGTTCTTAAAATTTTGCTGATCGTTTCAAATTATTATTAAAAAAAAGGCCAGTTGTTCACAATTTTGACAATTTTTCAAACAGATCCCTCAAAAAGTAAACATGGATGTCTATGTTTCAGTATTAAAACAAATATTCTTTATTTTGAAATTTAGTAAATCTACCCATAATCCCCGGCAGAGCAAATGGACAACTACAATCACATTCTTTAAAGTAATGGTACACTTCTGAAGTTTTGGGGCAATTGACAATCGAAGTTGTTTTATAAAATCACGTTGGTTTTATTTCAGTGTGATATCTATTTAAATTTCCGAGTTATCCAATTTTAAATATAAATTTTACTTTATTCGGCCAAATGCTGGACAACATTTTATAAACAACTGTTTTTAAAGCTTCTGACATTTACGTGATTATAATGCAAAAATGTCATAATTTTGCTTTAATAGTCTTAGTTAAAAATAGATTGGCACTTCATTTTTTTTTGTGTGACTTTAAAAATTATTAATTGAAAAACAGTTGAAAAGAAAAAAAAATGCGATATATGAATCTCCGTCCAAATTTTGGAAGTACTGGATGAAATCTACTGTGTATGTAGTACATTTTTAAAAAGCAAATACAATAAAACAATTACCAAAAGCTCAAATTATAAAAAAGTCCTAAATATTTTTAAAGTCATAGTGCAAGATTTATGCTAAATTTCAGTTTAGTCTACCATTAAATTAAGCAACTGGCATCATCCGTTGGCATTTATCCGTAATTTAAACTCAGAAAATACGACTATCACAACAGAAATGGATTTTATAACATAAGGCTATGTTTATATATTAGTCATTGTTGCAACATTTAGGTCAGATACATCAAGGACAATATTTATGAGCACAAATGATGCTGTCTACAATAAAGCGGGTCCTACCTTGAGATTATGAGCTATCTGTCGAATGTAATACAGGTCGAGGTCCTGCAAGATCTCGATCTTGCCGTAGTTGTCGAGGTCCTGGCCAGGTTGAGCGAGGGTGGCCGCCGACTGCGTCGAGGTCGGACGACTGTTGCTGGAGGACTTCCGGTTGTCCCGCAGGCTCAGGGCCGCGAGAGGTGGGAAGCACGAGTCCATCTCTAATTACGTCACTGTAGCCATTGCACATGGACCACCGGGACACCCCACATAGCGCGAGGCTTAACCAAGTGTTTGCTTCTTCTCACACAGAGCAGGGTAAGATGCGCACGCAACGCGCCTGCGTGCAGACACCACGTGCTCGCCGTCACACAAATGTATCAAGCACGCAAGCGCTGTCGGCTTCTATTTATACACACCACACTGGATTCGATATCGGCACTAGCAGCGCGATTTTCTCTCACAAATTTATTTTATTGAAACATTTTGTTGCGGTTCCGCACACGCACAAATAATGATGACCTTTTCACAAACGTATTGCGATGCGTGAACTGCTAGAACGAACCCTTTGACATATACTCCTCCAGACGATGTCCCGGCTGCAACTGAACTCTACTTGCTGCCGGCAGTAAGTCTGTGTGGCCACACAACAAGCCGGTGTCCTTCCCCTCAACCTCCCCCCCCCCCTACTTTCCTCGCAGTCAGCTGCTCGTCAGCCATTGTGAGCGGAACCCCGCGTTGTTGTCAGCTCTTTCTTCCTTCCTTCATTTCTTTGGAAACTTGCATGAACCAGGTCCTGTCAATCTGCCTAATAATGTAAATTATTCTCACCGGAAGCTCGCATCTTACATTAACCCTAAATGACGAACCAGTTTTACTTACTGTTACGACACCAAGGAACAATGTTTCCAATGGCCAAAATTTGGGTAAAACCAACGCTGTCAAAATGCAGTATGGGAAACTGAACATTCACAGATGCAGCGTACTGCAACTCATGTGTTATACTTTCTACCAGTAGATAGTAGATGAAAATATTGCATTTCATTCAACAAACCGATAACTAGACTTACTGAAAATACACGTTTTGAGGTCACTTGAATACAAAACACAATCTCGAACTACCCTTTAGATGCAATTTTTTCCTCCCTTACAACATCGATATCGGCTTTATGGCATTCGGTTTCCATCAGTCCGGAAAGTCGCGTCAAGGAAATGAGAACACTGAGTCTGATAGAGGAACCAGGATAGAAGGACCAGTCCAACGCCTCGGATGAGAGCGAGAGAAATGGATGATAGTAGGAAGGTGAAATGATAGGAAAGATGAATAATGGAGCAATTGGTGGAAGATGGCGGGGGGAACTGGAGGTTTCCGGAGAAAACCCGCCACAGCAGCGTGTTGTCCACTTTGTGTCCGCCTGAGATCAAACCTGGGCTACCTTGGTAAGAGCCGAGCGGTCTAACCACTTGGACACGGTGCGGCCATTTTTAATTTATTTTCTCAAAAATATCTCTAATGATTTTGATAAAAATACAAACGTTCCATGTGGAATGAAATGTACTACATCTAAATTTCCTGGGAATGTCCTCAGAAGACCACTTCTCTCTAAATGACCTTTGCATAACTGTAACCGTAAGAGAAGACAAAACCTTACCGCATAATGTAGATTTGGTTAAAACAATTTATGCCAAATATTTTTAGTAAACCATTTCCGAGATATTCTTGTTATTTATTTGAACTGTGCAATACTTAATACTTTTCTCAAATGGGAATACGTTATTCTTTTTTTATATTTTTTAGTCATGCAAAAAGAACTAAAATTCAAAGCCATCGCATAACAACCAGAAATAAAACAAATGACTGTGGCTTAAAGTCTATTGTGTTCCCGTATTTGCCTTCTACCAACAAGAAAATAAGCAATACGGCCATTTCTACCAATTTTATCTCGATTAGTAAGAAGCGGATAGAATAGTTTGTACAAGAGTTAAACTCATTTGAGCGCAATAGTTATTCAACTTTTTAACACTCCACGATTCCAAGTTCGAAACCTTGGCATCTCCACTAAAACGTAATACATGTGCCTTTCTTTGATGCTATATTCGTCGTGTGAAGTGTTTGGTTCAAACTATGAATGTGTTTACTGTATTTCACCAACGCAAAGAAAGTCCCTGACAGGAATGTGCTACCCTTACACAGTGCGACAAGGACTGAATGTTGTGACAGAGAACGCATACTACACAAGGATAGAACCGTTCAAAACTCCCTTTATTCACTCAGTATACTAAAACAAGATTTATTCTCAAAAGCAGAAGGCGTCAGAATGTTTCTGCACAGACCCAAATGTCATAAACCATTAAGGGGCAGGGTATCGGAACAGTGACTACCTGCCCTCCACCTCATTCTTCTTTGCTGTGGCGAACTGTACTTTTTACGCAGAAATGGTCCATTTCTGCAATCCTGGGAGCCAGAACCACGTATTAAAGAATGACAGAAAAGTTGTTTCAAGTACCACGGCGCTCAAGGATTCATTAGGACAAATGAAAAATCCACTTGAATAATTAAGTTATTTGTTAAAATTATTTGTTAAGTAAGTGGAAGGCTAAAATAAGACCTGAAGCTTTCCTGGCGACGAATATGCCCAAGTTCTTCTCGGGAAGAGAGCCGTGTTAAAAGACGATTAGAAATCAACGTTTCGGGAGTGTGCATCTCTCCCATCATTAGGCTATTCACTAAATTTTATAACAACAAATGAATCACTGGATATAACACAACTATAAACAAAGACAAAACACTATCAAAATTCGCATTACAGAATAAAAGACCGTTTTTAGTAAATTAAATGACAGGTCAGGGGATGGCGTAAGTATAGAAAATTAATGGGATCAAAGAAACGTAAATACTTAACTTGATTATCACGCTATATTGATCTGTGCTTCTTAAGTCGACGGATTTCCATTTTAAGGCCGGTTTCCAAGAGAAGCTGAACTGAAATCCATCATCACGATTAAGCGTGCTCCTTTGAGAGGAAATCGCCAAAGACAAATACAATTCTCGCCAAATACACCAGGATCATCCACAAACCGCCTCCGGTGATTAAACATCTGTTAAGACCAGTGAAAGACAAACTGAACTTCCAAGTTCCGGGAGTATGCTGCATTCCCTGTGAATGTGGGACACCGTACATAGGACAAACCGGAAGAACCATTTCTACCAGATAAACAAACATGAACGGGGCAGCCCGCCTCGATAGCGTGGTGGTAGCATGTCTGCCTCAGGCTCAAGAGGTCCCGAGTTCGAATCTCGGTCAGGGTGAGTTACCTGGATAAGGTTTTTCCGGGGGTTTCCCTTATCCTGAAAGACGAATGTCGGGTAACTCTAAGCTCTATGGGCCCCGGGCTCATTTGAGCATCATTTCACACATTCCATTCATCGTCCGATATGATTTAACGTTGGAGGACGTAAAAATTACAAAAAAAAAATGAACGGAGCATTCGTTTAATGCAACATGAGAAGTCTGGGCTGGTAGAGCATTGTTTTGATAACGACCATAGAGCCAATTTTCGGGAGACGACCATCTTGGCAAAATGCAACAGTTACTGGAAGCGGAGAGTTAAGGAGGCTTTGACCATTTCATCCGAGAGGAGCACACTTAATCGTGATGCTGGATTTCAGTTTAGCTCCTCTTGGAAACCGGCCTTAAAAATGGAAATCTATCGACTTAAGAACCACAGATCTATACAGCTTAATCATCAATTTAAGTAGTTACCTTTCCCTGACTAATTAGTTTTCTACAATCACGCCATCTCCTGACCTGGCATTTAATTTACTGAAAACAGTCCCTTGTTCAGTAATGCAAATTTTGATAATGTTTTTTCTTTGTTTATATTTGTGTTATATCCGGTGATTCTTTTGTAGTTACAACATTTAATAAATATCCTCATGATGGGAGAGATGCACACTCCCTAAACGTCGATTTCTAATCGTCTTTTCACCTGGCTTGCTGCCCGAGAAGAACTGGAGCAATAATTCAATTATTCAGTAATTCAAATATTTCATATCCAGCAATAATTCAAATCTTTATCATAAATATTTAAATTATAAAATAAAACAAAAAACGATGCATTATGCGAATCATTCATAACAAGCGTTTGGCTTCGATCCCACGATCGAAGTTCGAGAATCCCGAATATAGGTCTGGGGTCCACTCAGCAATATAAAGAATTTAAGATGCTGCGATAGGAGCTGCCCTGACTTCGTAAGTCAACTTTCTGGCTTAGAAATGAGTACTGCTGGCCACGCTACTTCTCCGTATTGGTTTGACGGCCGTCCACTGCTGAAAGTGAGCGTGAGGTCGGTCGTCAGCTGAGCCGGTCTATATCCTTCGGCGGACTGCATAGCCACAGGATTGAGTTATTCTGAATACATTCGAAATCGTGTAACAAACTGAAGTTTAAATTACTCATAATTTCTAATTACCTTGAGGACTTCATTGAGAGCTGGAGGTTTCGTTAGGAAGTGGGAGCATGGCATCGCAGATATTACCAGGCAGCACTGAATTAAAATCACATACATACCTGAATAAAGGACTGATTTTAAGGGACCGTAAATAACTTTAGGAAGGAATTGTTATAATTAGCACACACGAACTCTTCAAAAAATATCTCCAGATTGCGAAAACATCTGATGACAATCCTCTTTGCTATCTCGTAAACAATCAACAGTAACTTCTACCCAACTCCTTCTAGAATGTAACTACTAATTATTAAGGCTCAGAAGTTGGGGAAAAGTCCTTTTATTTTCGAGGGTCCGAAGACAAAGCCCAACAGCAGATGTTCATTTTGGCTCACTGAACGCCAAAATACATGGGTTTTATTTGTCCTTTTTGCCTTTGTTTCTGTTTTTTTCCATTTTCAGTGACCCAGTTTAGCCATTATTTTCTAAGACAAAGCGAATTTCTAAGCCTTATTCATGAGTTTGCACACAGTTAAATTAATATACCTAATAAAATATATATTATATTATATACCTAATATAAAATTAATATACCTCTAGTGTAGTTAAAAAGAGGTAAACGTACTTAGAATCTGTAAATACCTGTAATCATGGACATTAAATGTTAGGAAAATAATTATTTATATCTATATTAGTTGGGTTAGGACGCCGAGGTAGCGCAGTGGTTTAGTTCGCGACTCTCGTGCTGAGGGTCCGAGTTCGATTCCCGGCTCCAGGGTACCGATCCGCGCCTTCACCTTTGTCTAGCTCATGTGAAGTGTATGCTATGCCCAACGTAGTTCGGAGTCCACGGTATAAGCTGTAGGTCCACTAGCCTCACCGTCATCTTCGCTATCACCCTATCATTGGAGGTAATGGACACTGCCCTCTGGGTGCCTCCCCCTGAGAAGTGGGTTCGGTCATCACTGATGGGGTGAGGTTACCCCGAAGGCCGTAGTTGCCATATGGAGAGTGCTGGTATACATGCATATTAGTTGGGTTTTCTTCTGTTTTAGTTTCTTCCCCCAAGACTACCAATTACACAAAAGTGTTAAGAATAAAGAGGCCTTCACAGGCTATTGGTAGAAAATTCAAGATATACATTTTATAATGCAAATGTGTCATGGTACGTCAATCAAAATCGCCGCCAGCCTCAGTAGCGTAGATGATAGCGTGTCTGCCTCACGTTCAAGAGGTCCCGAGTTCGAATCTCGGTCAGGGCGAGTTACCTGGAAGACGAATGTCGGGTAACTCTAAGCTCCATGGACCCCGGACTCATTTGAGCATCATTTTACCCATTTCATTCATTGTCCGATGACAACGTTGGAGGACGTAAATTAAAAAAAAAATCAAAATCGCTAGAGTTATCACAGAAAAAAAATAAAATATAATGCAAACATTTCATTTAAAGTTCAGTTCGGAGAGGATTTTATTTTCACATCTTTGGAAGATATAAATACTAAGTTTGGAATTTTTTTTAAAGTTAATCATGTTCAAATCAAAGACACATATCACATCGAACTCTTTCTAAGTGTTTTATGCAGGGTATTTATTTCGGTTAAATTCCAATATGGAATTTTATGGTGAAATGCAATAGGCTCATTATTTCGAAGGGGACTCGGCACGGAGGTCCAAACTTGGTCTATTGTACCTATGCCCCCAAGTGGAGCATAGCTAGAGAGCGAGGATGAGGCGAGAGGAGACAGAGAGCGGACGACCCAAGGAGAAATGACAGAACAGAGGGCTGGGTTCCTACTGTAAGATGGAAACTTCCCCCGGTAGCCCAAGACAACAGACATCCCACCATATTGTAGTTCAGAAACAGCCCCAAGGTCTGGGGGGGGGGGAGGCTGCCAGTACTTGTCACCTGAGGCGTCTACAGGTCATCCAGAGTCGATTCCTGCGAATCGCCACCAATGCTCCGTGGTTTGTCCGCAACCAGCAGCTGTATCATGAGCTGCGACTTCTTCCTCTCCACCATTTCATCCGACAGATTGCTCGACGCTTCTTCTACAATCTACGCCACGTTCCAGGAACTGTGACGTATAACATCGGCGTCCGAAGTCACCGGCCAACGCGACTGAAACGACGACTAGCACAGGATCTGCTTTACGGTGATGGCACTTCCACTTCTGAATGATCTACTGTTCCACATTTGCTTTACTATTTTTTTCTGCTGTATAAATTTTCACTATTGAAGTGTGTACACCATTTTATTAGTGCAGTACCACATTTGTATTAGTTCAGAGGAGGCACACTGTCCTACCTCTACAATGTTATTACTCTATGATAATTTTGTATCTGTTTTCTCAGATCTAATATTATATATAAAGAAACAGCCTCACCATGAGACCTGGGTTCGGAGACTGCAACTGTCCTAACGGAGAAGGAACTGCTTAACTCAGAGCATGTAATCCTGCCATGTACCGCCGAGACACCCGCCGACACTTCTACCCTGAAAGTGACCACCAGATGAAATGATAATGGAGGGACAGGAAATTCGGGGGATGTAATTAACCTAACCAGCATTCGCTAGCGATGCGGGAAAAACCCATTAAAAGGCCCATGTGTCAGGTAGATCAGCCACGGGTATCGAACCTGGGCCTCCCGAATGCGGGTTACAGATGAAACCGACTGAGCCATCAAGCTCGGTAATACGTTCCCTACTTCCTATAGTGGTAGAAAGAATGCAAATGTTCTTCAGTTTAACACAGCTTGATATAAATAAGTTTATGAAATCAATATTTCACCATTTACAGCTTAACCATCCACTTACACCCGAATCTGATGAAATACTCTTGTGGTATTATTCATGGCTTGCCCAGAGCCATTAATGAATTATCATGAAAGGCTGACAGAAAGTTAAGTGAGGTCACGGCTAAATGAGTCTTAATTGGCCCATAACTGGTGAATTCTGTGAAATAAGGCACCGACTTGCGAAAAGTTAAAACTGATCATGTTCTCATACGAATGTCGTCATCGTGTTCATTAGAACCGTAGCAAGTGGGAAAGTACCACTAACACTTATGTCAAATACGAAAGGTGCGAGAGTTTCACACTTGATATTTTGGACTGGTGGCAAACTTCCAACCAGTAGGTGCTTCTAGGCTACACGTTTATGCAGGTGTAGATTTGCAAATAAAGTCCTATTATTTTCAGCCATAGAATTTTCTCATCACGTTGTCTTCGTCACCACACTTTATTCATATTATGATATCACCCTTAACTTATTTCATCTTCTAGGATTCCAGCATTGCCGTGCATGTTTCTAACGGAGATATTTCTGCACGTTGCTGGAAATGAACTATATTCCTTTTAACAGCATTGTGAGAAGATTGATTAGAGCCCATCCTATTGTAACAAATGAGAACGCAATTACTGAGTTGGGGAATTTAATGTCATGTCGGCAAGTTGGCTATAGTAGTTCAGTTGGTTACAGCAAACGCACGGAGAGCGGGAGATCCGTGGTTCAAATCCTGGCTATGGCATTGAATTTTTCAGTCTGACTACTCATTCAAACCTTAGCCTACACACGGCTAGTGTAGAAGAAATGATTATTTCCATCAATTTACTTAAAATAAGAACAGTGATTTAACTATGAAGTCTGGGACTTAAGTGCTTACAGCAGAGTAAGTCGACACAAAAAGTGCGTGTCTCATAGCATATGGGGAACCCTAGTGGTCTACCGGGAAATATATGAGTCAGTTGGAGAATTTAATGTCATGTCGGTATGTTGGCCATAGCAGATCAGTGGTTTAGAGCAACCGCACGGAGCGAGAGATCCGTGGTTCAAATCCCGGCTATGACATTGAATTTTTCAGTCTGATTCTACTCACTGAAATCTTTCAAGGTAGGTTGGAAATGAAAGAAGCACTTGAATGCAGGTCATGAATTATAACTGCATTCCTAAACACCTCGTAGCTATAGCGCTGCGTTCTGTTTGATGAACTTAATTGGAAATAAATGCATGCATAAAAGAATCATGAAAATGATAATATAGTAAAACAAGCTTTCAATCAAACGAGGTCAAATAATTACAGCTGCCAGTATTAATTAATGTACGGTGTGTAATCACTTAATTATGAGCTGCATTTTGCAAACACAAAAACGAAATGATGGATAATTACTTTGTAATATTCGCCACAAACAACCTGTTTAAAATTGAACATTGTCCGCGTGGGTTAGCACTCACCCTTTGGTGACAAGTGGGAAGTTCAACCCTCGCGTTCAAAGATCTTCATTAGAAGCTGATAACACAAGACCAGGGGAATGACTGCAAGAGGGGAAGAGTTCAAGGACAATCTGCTGTCAATGAACCCCAAGTTCGAGTGGGTCAGACGTTTTTGCTGCGGAATTATACAAAGGAGTGTCTTATATACCAGCACGAGCTGCAAGCCGTTTAGTCACGTTCGGTATGAAACTGACACATCGTTTTGTGAGAAGTGCATTGACAGGTTCATGTGCTTATTTACGTCTGTAGCATCCTTGAGTCGTACTGTCTGTTTGAAATCTGTCTTTAAGTAATGTTTCTGCCAAATTGGAAGTTGTGCGATGTGCAAGCCACCCGATGGTAGTAAACATTAGTCGGTACACAAAACAGTAATGGATTCTTAGCTTAAGTTATCATTTTAATAATAGTTTCTCTATCACTAATCTATAGTAAATTTGATGTCAGAGTCTCACTGAAAATACACACTTTGAGACCATCTAAATGTAACAATATTTTTAGGGAAATTCCTCCTCTCTCTGTATCAATCAATTAATCAATCAATTTTATTTGTCCAAGACCATATACATACATAAGTAAGACATTGTCAGAATAAAAATATGTGTGTATCTTAATTAATAATCAATTGCATTGTAACACTTAAAATCACTGATTGAATAAAATGGTCTTTCGACTAACCAACTAAAAATCTTTTTTAGAACTCTAATGCACACATATATACAAATATAATTATTTGTAACTTAAAACTTCACTTATAAGAAATGATGAAACTTTTCTTATAAATCGATCGGGATCGCGATATCGAGAAATACTTATTCACATCTTCAGCCAGAGTCATAAACAACATCGTCGCCAAGGTTACATTCGCTAGATGTCTCTTATGTTTTTGTTCATATTACCAAAGTCTGAAAATGAAACAAATTTAAAAACAGAATCGACTGCCGGTATTTCAAAATTCATTACCCGATGTTTATTTTTTAAAATAAATACTTTTTCCCAAACCATTAAATCTATTGGGACATTTAATTGTTTTAATAATTTAACTTCAGGGTTTATTTCATGGTTAAATCGGCTACGGCCGATTTATCAGTGTGCTTATACTTAATGTTACGAAAATGTTCTTTCGTTCCAGTTTCCAAATTACGTTTTGTCTTTTCAATATAAACGTTATCACAATCGAAACAATTAAATGGATAAATACCAGATTTTTTTATTATTAGAAATTATAGGAGGCGAAGCCCAGTAATTTCTCAACATTCCGAATTCTCGAACCTAACCGGTCAGCCACGGTAGCTCCAACAAAAACAAAAGCGAAACGACACGAGACCGATACTTCACAGGATAGGAAGCAAACCTAACGTGGGCATATAGAACAAGTCAATCACACTGTGCCGAGAAAAAATAATTAACACAGTATTACGGAACTGTTCTACACGTTTACCAAAGGTATTACAAAGGATTGCCCAACATTCTCTCTCTTTCTCAACCTCCTCATTCTCTTATTTACTCTTTCTTCTAATCCTCCATGCTACTCTCCGCCATACTTCTTTATTCCTTTCACCATACTGCCTCAAGCATTGGAAATAAAATCAGAGTTTCTAGGATATCGTACCTTCCTGTATATATAGTGCGATCCATATAAGCCTGAACCATTTCAATAGGCCATAATTTCCCTTTAAAAGTCGTAGAATGTAGAAATTTGTTTTGATGGTCTCAGTCGCTCTGGGAGAACAAGCCATGGGTGGAGTATGATGCCTGGTGTCTGCTTCCAGGATCGTTGGTCCCATTTTCTTTGATACGACTGTAGACACTAAAGTTTATATGGGTATCTTCTAGGTATTTGTGGAGCAGATGGATCATATCGAATTGAGATAAGGTTATTTCCAGCAAGATGGAGCAACGTGCCATACATTTAATGACACCATGGAACTTGTAACCAGTTTCTTTGATAATCGAATAATCTCAAAAGGTCTGTGGCCCCCAGATCATCTGACCTAACCTCACCGGATTTTTCTTGTAGAGATATCTAAAAAATAGAGTGTACAAGAATAGGACAGGGACAATTGGTGTTCTTAAGGAATCCATTCGAACCGAAATAAGTAACATTGGCAAGGACACTCTCCGTAAAACTTCAGAGAATATGCTGAGACGAGTACTAACATGTATAGATGCTGGTGGAGGACACTTCCAACATTTTCTCTGAGATGTAAATAGTGTAATGTAATATCTCAATTGTGTATTAGATTCTCCCAAAGTTGTACGTGTGTTCTATTATTGGTTCAAAAGTTCTGGCCTATTTAAGTGGTTCAGGTTTATATGGATCGCACTGTACAAGAAGATACATTATTCTTTAATTTGCTGTGTATAGTTAGTTCTGAGCTATCGCTGGTTTATAACTTTGACCGGCTATCTTTGTTGTTTACATTTTCTTATGTATACAACATGATATTTGAACATTCATTAAATACGCGCAATCATTCTCATCTTTATAGGAAAACAGGGTTTTACCCATTCATATTTTTTCCTTCAGTATGTTTACTATCCGAGAGATTTTTACTCTACTAAAATTCCAGCAGAGCGTCACCGTAAACTCAAACTGTCCGTAAGTTTAAAAGTTGGAGTAGGGGGAACCCAAAACGACAGCAAGTGTCACAAAACGAGAACTGCATGTTGTTCAATGTGACGCTTCTCTTCAAAATGACCTGACTGATTAGAATGAACAGTTTGGTGACAGTGCAGTTTGTATTCAGAGCACCGCAGAGAGAAGCCGCGTTTACTTTTCAACAGTCCCTATGAGATATGCAACCCAACCAACTCCGGGTTATGTATGTATCTGAAGCACACTACATACGGTCCGCTCTGTTTACATGACTGTAGACAGGTTATGTTGCTGATATTGACACATGGATCCATTCCACATCTCTTGCAGCTACAAACTGGTTTCCTTGCTCGTCTGGTTATCCCGATATCACCTGCATATGTTAGTATTGGCACATAATATAAATAGCTCCTTCCTGTGTAACGACAGAACTTCTCAAGAAATAGGGCAAACCAATATGTTAAAAGAGGGTCACAGAAGATCCATCAAGTACATCATCCCCAATAGAAAATACAAAGAAAAGTCGCAGACTTGTAGAACACTTTAGAGAATGAGATAATCTTAATTTTGTATAGGTAATGACGATCCTCGCGGCTTTTAAAGGGCAGTCACGTTGTCAAAATATTTAGAACACAAATTATATTAAAAAAAAGAAAAAGAAAGAAAGAAGGAAAGAAAGAAAGAAAGAAAGACGGAAAGAAAGATAGAAAGAAAGAAAGAAAGAAAGATAGAAAGAAAGAAAGAAAGAAAGAAAGAAAGAAAGAAAGAAAGAAAGAAAGAAAGAAAGAAAGAAAGAAAGAAAGAAAGAAAGAAAGAAAGAAAGAAAGAAAGAAAGAAAGAAAGAAAGAAAAAGAAAGAAAGAATTGAAACGTAAGCACGAAACTACATGATAATTGCTTTGTTCTTTTTACCATAGTAGTTGAGTAATCAATTTGAGGAGTCTAACACCGGCCTAGCCAATCTTATTTGCTTTGATTCCTAGGTTTCTTTCCTAGAACAATAAGCAGTTGGAGAGAGCCTTTGGGTTTAAATCCGATTTTCAATTTTTATGTATGCAGTACTCCTGAGAACGACGACAAAACAATATACTTCTGATAAACCTTAACTACCATCATAAAATTTTCTTTACAGCATTCCATTCCAGCTTTAACTCCCACTTATTACTGATAAACGTCCTAACGCCATGCGAAACTCTCGTAATAAAATAGCTTCGTTAATCAAAAAGAAATTAATGGGTATTTTATTCTATGTTGCGGTTGAATGTCCAAGCTCACTTGAAAATTTATAGTTTCAGTTAAAGAAATGCTCATTGATATGGCTAAGAATTTTATAAAAATACCATTTTGTTTATGTACATACAGAAAATGTTGATTAATGTTGTTTGTTGAGAAAATGTATCGTGCGCACTATCCTTTTAATTACAGGCACATCAAAGCATCTATAAAGGATCTCGTATGTGTCATTTCAGATCCATTTCTGTAAACCCAAGTTTTTAAACGGGACGTCAACATCAAATAAATAAGTAAACACATAAACTTATCTATAGAGTTCTTAAGAGTAGGCTGTGGTCTCTTTTCGTGTGACAGAAAGTCCACATGTCTGTAAAAGTCTGTAAATGTCTGAAAGTCTGTAATATAAGTAATTTCTAACACACAAACAAGCAAATATTAGAACTGCTTCTCTGGTTATTCAAGCATTTTTCGCTCATTACATTCTTTGTTTACTTTGACAAATGGATAAACGGCAGCAATTTCTTGAAGCATGTTATATTCAAGTTCATCTAAAGTGTGGATTTGTTTTGTCAACTTCTCTTTTAACGTTCTCTCTTTCACTTGATCCAAACCTCTGCAATGTTTAACTCGGCCCCAGATGTGAGACTCGTATTCAGTGTGTTCTGGGTTCGGTTCCTGGCAAACGTCCATTCTGAGCATGGTTTCTCAGGAATGGCAGGTGAATCCGGGACATTATCTCTTCTATTATCACATTCCTGTCCGTCATTTCCTGTACACAGAATTCTACATTATCATCCGTTTCAGGGGTGAAAGCCACGGCGACGGTGTTCGGCGTGTCATGGCGTGTTGTGGTGGTGCCCTTTGTAAAGATTTCTCCCTGACGTCAGTCGGACTGCTCTCGGACCCGGTCTGTGATGGCCTCCGTTAAGGAACCCCCAGGTGGCTCGGGATTTGTGGGCAGGCTTGAGCAGCATGTGTTCAATCTAGAAGGTTTAGGGCCCCTCCACTGCGCACGTAGTCTTGCGGATCAGATCGCCCTTCGGATGTTTTTCTTATCCCTAACTCCCAAAAGTTGCGTTCGAAATGTAAAGGGCCACATTAGTCTACGTGTAGCGCTTTGCCTCAGTTTCAGTGGACTATCCGTGATATATACTGTTATCATTACTTTCTTTTGAGTCCAATGTGTGTTAATTTGGTGCATACTTGTATATTTATTAACGCCTGTTATTCTGTTAAGTTGCAGTGTTGCGCACACTTGCAGGTGTATATGATCCGGGTACTGGAACTGGATTATTTCGGAGAGGGCTTGACACGGATGTGCAAACTTGGTCTACTGTACCTGTGCCTCCAAGTGCATCATCCCCCGGGAGGAAGGATGAGACAGAGGGCGGTGGTCCCAAGGAGACGCGACAGTGCAGAGGGCAGTGCCCCTTCCTTTTTCACTTAGTTTTCTTTTTTCTTTTATGTATTTATTTTTTGTAATTTACGTCCTCTAACGTTAAGTCATATCGGAGGAGGATGGAATGGGTGAAATGATGCTCAAATGAGCCCAGGGTCCATAGAGCTTAGAGTTACCCGACATTCGCCTTTCAGGATAAGGGAAACCCCCGGAAAAAACCTTATCCAGGTAACTCATCCTGACGGAGATACGAACTCGGGCCCTCTTGAACGTGACGTAGATGCACCACCACCACGCTACCAAGGCGGGCATTTCACTTAGGTGGCAAGTTCCCACCCCCGGCAGGCCAGGACAGCGGACATCCCACCCTATTGTGGTTCGGAAACAGCCCTACCACGAAACCTGGGTTCGGAGACCGGCAACGTGCGTGCGTGGGGGGGGGATTTTGGGTTTATTTCACCCATGGCTGTTTCAGGGTTTATCTCACCCTCTTCAGCCAACATTTTTATTTTGCATATGAGAGGCACTTTTTGTTTATTTTATTTCATTTCTTTTGGATGGCGGTTTTTTTTCCTTTTTTGTATATATTTATTTATTTATTTACTTTTTCATGTTTTTTTTTCCGCTCATGGTTTGTTTGACTGGGTCTGTTATCATGGATTTGCAGTGATGTTGCTAAGTAGTATGTCGATGTGCTCTTGGAGTTGCTCTTGTTCTTCGGCTATGATATCTTCGTAGTCCTGGATGATGGTCAACAAGGGCGGTTTGCTCGGGCTGGTACCGGCAACCGTCCTACCAGAGGAATTTATTTACTCAGAACGTCAGAACATATCATCCTTCTGCCCTCAAAGAGACCACCAGATGAGGCATGATATGAAATGTCAGGACAGGAAATTCGGCATTAGCCAGGCGTTCCGGGAAAACCCCGCAAAATCACATGGGTCAGGTAGGTCGGCCACGGGAATCGAAACCGGCCTCCCGAATGTGAGCTACAGACGAAACCGCCTAAGCCATCCCGCTCAATATGTGACCCGGGAAGTTTAGAAGGCTCCGGTCTAACTCTCATGTATTTATGTTCGCTTCCAGAAATTTTGATTTTCAATAATAGTTAAACGAGGGAACATTATTTGCATTGCCCTAGAATTCATTCGCTTCTATCAATGACAAAGGTAAAAAGTCATTCCGGCACCATTTTTGCATGAATGTTGCTGCATTTTCTCCCAACGCTCACTATATCAGATGTAGAGAAAGAGCGGAGACTGAAGGTGAGTCACGATTCCTTGGTGCAATCCGTTTATGTTGTGCAATTGACATAAATCAATGAATGTACACCTTTCACTTTACCGTTCCTCCTACAACTTGGCGTTATTCACCGTGCCAAGGGCTTGGTCACCGGAAACTGGCGGAAACATACGAGCAGGAGGCAACTACATCATCATTGATATGTGTGTGTTTTAACGATGAGACAGGGGAACAAAAACTTGGGGAGGGGGGGTCAAATTTGGCTGGTAAATCGTTTCTCTTATTAACCAGCAGAGCCCGGATTTCTAAGCAAAATGCTTATAAATGCTTTTTTTGCTGAAATACGGCGTTTGCTTGCTTATTTTATGTTTTTTAATTAAAGTAGCTTATTTTATCCATATCATATTGATTTAAAAGTAAATTTTCACTCCTAGCCATCATGGTCTCGCCGAAAGAGTCAGGAACCGATATAAAAAAGTGGATCTTCTTGTCTCTAGCGTAAAGAAAGTGTACTGTCGCCTATTAGAGTTAACAAATTTCATGAAGTCCTTCCAAATTTGTCTTTACCTCCTCAGCCAGTCTTAACTCGATCGAGTTCTTGGTCGAAGGCTGTGTCACTCTACGCAGAACATTTCAATGAAATAAAACAGTGCTGTACTCCTTAGATGTAACATCGCCACAGCACAAGATTGTTTGCTAATATTGGCATTCAAGATAAAATAGAGTACATCCATAACCGCTTCTCTAAAAATATCTGCTATTATAACACAGTTGGAAACTCGAAGCCTTGGAGCATTCACTTTCTTTGATATATGAAATTTCAGTAAAGTTGTCTTCAGATAATCACAGTATTGTTAAAACTGCCTTTGAGAAACTCAGTAAGGTATCACTGAAAAATCCTGGTTACGAGACACTAAAATTTCTACAAAACTTTCTGGTACAGAAACGTATATCTAAGGGAAATTCGCCCGCCTCGATAGCGTGGATGGTAGAGTGTCTGCCTCACGTTCAAGAGGTCCCGAGTTCGAATCTCGGTCAGGGCGAGTTACCTGGATAAGGTCTTTCCGGGGGTTTCCCTTATCCTGAAAGACGAATGTCGGGTAACTGTAAGTTCTACGGATCCTGGGCTCATTTGATATGACTTAACGTTGGAGGACGTACATTACACACACACACACACATACACACACACACACACACACACACACACACACACACACACACAAAGGGAAATTCATTAAAAAAGAACAGTGGTGCTTTCGTTTTCAATGTATAAACATTTTTTCACTGAAAAACGCAGGAGGTTCCCACCAGAAAATCTCAAGGGGTCCCGGGTTCGATTCCCGGCTGTGGGGGTGGGCAATTTTCTCCGACCAAGATAATTCCTCATATTCTCCAGAGTCTGGAAGTATGACTGAGACTGTGAATGTGTGCGTGATCTAATGATTAAAACCCAACGAATACGAGTTAACGCCTTCGATATGTTCCAAAGGAGAACGGCCGCCGATATGACCATTGCAGTTAAAGGCGGGATATAAATGTGTGCGTGATCTAATGATTAAAACCCAACGAATACGAGTTAACGCCTTCGATATGTTCCAAAGGAGAACGGCCGCCGATATGACCATTGCAGTTAAAGGCGGGATATAAATGTGTGCGTGATCTAATGATTAAAACCCAACGAATACGAGTTAACGCCTTCGATATGTTCCAAAGGAGAACGGCCGCCGATATGACCATTGCAGTTAAAGGCGGGATATAAATGTGTGCGTGATCTAATGATTAAAACCCAACGAATACGAGTTAACGCCTTCGATATGTTCCAAAGGAGAACGGCCGCCGATATGACCATTGCAGTTAAAGGCGGGATATAAATGTGTGCGTGATCTAATGATTAAAACCCAACGAATACGAGTTAACGCCTTCGATATGTTCCAAAGGAGAACGGCCGCCGATATGACCATTGCAGTTAAAGGCGGGATATAAATGTGTGCGTGATCTAATGATTAAAACCCAACGAATACGAGTTAACGCCTTCGATATGTTCCAAAGGAGAACGGCCGCCGATATGACCATTGCAGTTAAAGGCGGGATATAAATGTGTGCGTGATCTAATGATTAAAACCCAACGAATACGAGTTAACGCCTTCGATATGTTCCAAAGGAGAACGGCCGCCGATATGACCATTGCAGTTAAAGGCGGGATATAAATGTGTACGTGATCTAATGATTAAAACCCAACGAATACGAGTTAACACCTTCGATATGTTCCAAAGGAGAACGGCCGCCGATATGACCATTGCAGTTAAAGGCGGGATATAAATGTGTGCGTGATCTAATGATTAAAACCCAACGAATACGAGTTAACACCTTCAATATGTTCCAAAGGAGAACGGCCGCCGATATGACCATTGCAGTTAAAGGCGGGATATAAATGTGTACGTGATCTAATGATTAAAACCCAACGAATACGAGTTAACGCCTTCGATATGTTCCAAAGGAGAACGGCCGCCGATATGACCATTGCAGTTAAAGGCGGGATATAAATGTGTACGTGATCTAATGATTAAAACCCAACGAATACGAGTTAACGCCTTCGATATGTTCCAAAGGAGAACGGCCGCCGATATGACCATTGTGGTTAAAGGCGGGGTATAATTGTGTACGTGATCTAATGATTAAAACCCAACGAATACGAGTTAACACCTTCGATATGTTCCAAAGGAGAACGGCCGCCGATATGACCATTGTGGTTAAAGGCGGGGTATAATTGTGTACGTGATCTAATGATTAAAACCCAACGAATACGAGTTAACGCCTTCGATATGTTCCAAAGGAGAACGGCCGCCGATATGACCATTGTGGTTAAAGGCGGGGTATAATTGTGTACGTTATCTAATGATTAAAACCCAACGAATACGAGTTAACACCTTCGATATGTTCCAAAGGAGAACGGCCGCCGATATGACCATTGCAGTTAAAGGCGAGGTATAAATGTGTACGTGATCTAATGATTAAAACCCAACGAATACGAGTTAACACCTTCGATATGTTCCAAAGGAGAACGGTCGCCGATATGAACATTGGAGTTAAAGGTGGGGTATAAATGTGTACGTGATCTAATGATTAAAACCCAACGAATACGAGTTAACACCTTCGATATGTTCCAAAGGAGAACGGCCGCCGATATGACCATTGCAGTTAAAGGCGGGATATAAATGTGTACGTGATCTAATGATTAAAACCCAACGAATACGAGTTAACGCCTTCGATATGTTCCAAAGGAGAACGGCCGCCGATATGACCATTGTAGTTAAAGGCGGGGTATAATTGTGTACGTGATCTAATGATTAAAACCCAACGAATACGAGTTAACACCTTCGATATGTTCCAAAGGAGAACGGTCGCCGATATGAACATTGGAGTTAAAGGTGGGGTATAAATGTGTACGTGATCTAATGATTAAAACCCAACGAATACGAGTTAACACCTTCGATATGTTCCAAAGGAGAACGGTCGCCGATATGAACATTAGAGTTAAAGGCGGGGTATAAATGTGTACGTGATCTAATGATTAAAACCCAACGAATACGAGTTAACACCTTCGATATGTTCCAAAGGAGAACGGCCGCCGATATGACCATTGCGGTTAAAGACGGGATATAAATGGAACAAAAAAAATCTCAAGAGTCACCACAAACGGTGTATCTCGAATGCGAGAGCCCCTAGTGGTCTACCGGGGAAATATACGAGTCCAATGGAGAATTAAATGTCATGACTGCAAGTTGGCCATGGTAGCTCAATAGGTTAGAGCGACTGGGCGGAAACCAGGAGATCCGTGGTTCAAATCCTGGCCATGGCATTGAATTTTTCATGTTGACTCTATCAAATGATTAATTTCCATCAATTAACTAAAATAACGTAATTTTTTCTCACAAATTATCAAAGCATCTAAAGAACCTATTAATTTTAAAAATGTAAAAGTTGGAGTAAATGTACTGTAGAGTATTTAACATATCTAATTGTACTAAATCTTAGTGTTTTGTCTCTTATGGCTTTTGAGAAAATGGTTCCTAAATAACCAAAGATGTTTTTAGTAACACTCGTCTAAAGGCGTGGCACATGGAAAATTTAAAGGAGCGCCTCTATGTTTAATTACTTTTTTCATTGTTCATTACACAGTATACACAATACAGTGGACATTATTTAGCACAGAAAAGAATGGAGAATGTTTTGACATTAAAATCTCAAAACAACATTTTTGATCGTGTATCCTTCCCAGTTCCTTAAAGATAAAGACATTTAGTTCCGTGATGATTTGGTTTTATCTGACGTGTAACGGGAAAGTTCAAAGAGCAGCAGAAGAGGCATTCTAACAACGGAAGCTTCCCTAGGAATGAATGGAGTAAAATAATTTTTAAACCGTTAGCTAAGCGCGTGATGTTACTCTTTTGTTTCCTGACGTCATTGACAAAAGATGAATCCACTCCACACGCCTTCTGCCGGCGTTTGAGAGAGGAAGTACTCAATACTGTTTACTTGGGCATGACGTAGCAATACCTCGGTCAGTTCCTTTAATCAGCGTTAATTATAGCCACACCGGCCACACTTCCCACACACTTTCTTCCTCTCTTTTCCTTTCTGTGAGACTGTTTACAGTTTCATTGTGGTGAGCAACCAACCCAGGTATCTCAAGGTACCCCTAACAGCTCAGTACGAAATAAACATAGCAGCACGTTCTGTGAGTACATACATCTTGGGGAATTTAACCCTCTATTGCTACATATGTTGCTCTTCCTCTAATTCGTAAATCGGTTTAGATATCACTGTTACAGGCACTTTAATGAAGCGATTCGAATATTCCTGATCATTTAGGCCAAACGAAATGGACAGACTATCCATTTAAAGCCTTACGTCAGGAATTCAAATCCCAATTACTGCAGTCAAATATTTCTGTGGTAAAGGATGGGGAGGTCCCACTAAAATAATCGGTGTGATGGCAGGATGGATGATAATGGAGTTACCTTTTACTGCAGTTGTATGGAAAAATACGCCACTCAGCTGCATTTAACCTCCTGTTGGTCCTGGAGAATGGTATCCTCAGTGATCTATATAGGTATAAGTATGCGAAGTGTTTCCCTCGGTAGAACAACGTATAGCCTGCCTATAGTTCTGAAAAATTCAGCCTTATCCCTAATAGTACTGTTTATTGCAGTGTTAAGTGATTCTTGTACCTCTATCCCCTAAGGTCGGGCCTGAGGAACCGAAGCTTTGGATCTGACAAAGAACCAGGATGTGTAAAATAAGACCTGAAGCTTTCCTGGCGACGAATATGCTCGATTTTTTCTCGGGCAGCAAGCCAGATGAAAAGACGATTAGAAATCGACGTTTCGGGAGTGTGCATCTCTCCCATCACGCTCCCGAAACGTCGATTTCTAATGGTCTTTTCACCTAGCTGGCTTCCCGAGAAGAAATTGAGCAACCATGACGTGTGATCAGCCCGATGCCTGGTGTGAGAACGAGAGAAATGGATGGTAGTATGAGGACGAGATGAATGATAGGATAGGTGATGATGGAGCAATTGGTGGAATGATGGCGGGGAAAACCGGAGGTACCGGAGAAAAACCACCCCAGCGCCTGGTATCGAACCCGAGCGACGTTGGTGAGAGTCGAGCGGTCTAACCACTCGATCACGACGCGGCCGACAAATATAGTTAATTACTTTCAGGTAACATTAAAACATTTGTAATATTGAGATATTATTGAGATATGTTTGCCTTTGCTGTCACACACAACAATGATGAAGAAAGCATAAAAGCAGGAAGAATAAAGTCCACCTGCATGTTTACTTAATCTTCTCACAGATACCCCAAATTCAGCATGAAGCGAATCTCGGCCACATATGAGACATATCTCCAGAATTCCATTATCATTTATCATCATTTTCGGTGTTGTCTCACTCCAGGTAGGTATTCCTATGTACTTAGCATTCCAACCTGACGTAGCAAGATCAATATGCATTACCTGGGCGGGTACAGCGGTATACTCCCTGTTTACGTCATAAATTCTTCTTAGAATTGACCTCAGATTTTACTGCAGGAAACAAAAGCTACACATTTTATAGTTTAGAGTGCTATGCTTAGTCTCTGGGGCATGGTAGTAGCAGGCAAAGGGGCCTCCGATTCGATTCCCGGCCGGGGCAGAGGTTTTCCAATTGGAGAAGCTTCCCTCCTATCCCTAAATCTACGGATAGCTTCACTCCTTAATGCAACAGTAATATTGTTTAATAGGCCTTTAAGCAAGTCTAGTTTCACCACGCCTTAACCTGAATAGGTTAGAAAATTCTTTATGTAGAGCCCTCGGTTCACAACTCATAAAAGAAAAGTCGGATATATACAACTTCTAGTATTTAAGTTCGAGATCTTCCAAGGATGTCTTCCACCGTGACGTAGGGAGCTGGAGCGTTGTGCTTTGGTTCGCTGCCACGGAATGCGCCCTGGCGGTGTGGATTTTAAGTCCCGAGTATAAGACCGGTGCCCACTCAGCATCGTGAGGAAATTGAGGAGCTAAGCTAGGTAGCGAACCCTGAGAAAGTCAACTTCATGGCTGGGGATGCCCTGATACTCTTTTAACATTTTAACATTTAGGGGCGAGGGTATCTACTAGGGCAGCCTTCACAAGTAAAGACCGACCTCCCTCTACAACCATAGAATAATGAGCTGTCCCCAAGGGGCGCCCGGTGCCTCCAAGGCTCTTTCCATGGGGCAAGACCTGGAAGTTAACAAGACCCTCCCCCCAATCTGGCCCGAAAGCACAGCACGGATGGATGGGGTTACACCACTTACCTACTTACATGCACCAACCCCAAAGGGAAAGGCTACCGATCAAGCTCGGTAGGACCGTCTGGTGATCTAGCACACCTTCTACTAGCTATGCAGGCTAGTACGCGGGAATATATGGCTTCCCTCAAACCCGTCCGCAGAGGTACCCGATCTCCCATGGGAGTCCAATCCAACCCCAACAACTCCCCTACGAGAGAGGCTCGGCAGTTCAGCCTAAGGTTTCTCTGGGGTGCCCTGCCCTGATACTGACCATATCTCCTCCCCGTATCGGTTGATAATCGCCCACCTCTGCCTTGCGTATGTGGGCGTGAGGCCGGCAGTGTGGTTGGCAGCTGTCTGTTACGGCATGGTTTATGTTACCTTCCAAGAATGCGACACGTAGATTTTGAAGCAACTTTGGCCACCCCATACTACCCTCTTGATACCAAACGTTTCGTTATTTTTGATTTTCACAAAGAGGTCTCTATCAATTTTGATTAAAATACGGTACGTTCAAACCGTTTATGACATAAATTGCATACCTTGGATTTTCTGAGAACGGCCTCTTGAGTCATGGTTATCGAACTATTATACGGGCGTGAGTCAAATGAAAACCTTAAATATTTTCAAAATATTATTTATTGTGCAGAAGTGGTACAAAGCTTATCACTTTTCAACCACCCCCCCCCCACGCTCTATGCAAGTCCTCCAGGGCTTACAAAGTGCATAAATGTCTTTAGAAAAGAATTATTTTGGTAGTCCGCACAACCACTCATGCACCGCGTGGTATACCTGCTCATCGGAACGGAATTTCTTTCCTCCCATTGTGGCTTTGAGTGGTCCAATTATATAGAAATCACTTGGGACAAGGTCTGGTGAGTATGGTGGATGAGGAAGACACTCAAAATGCAGGTATGTGATTGTTGCAACTATTGTACGGGCAGTGTGGGGCCTTGCATTGCCATGTTGCAAAAGAATACCTGCTGACAGCAATCCACGTCGCTTTGATTTGATTGTAGGAGATCTGTGTATGATGCACTGGTGACAGTGGTCCCTCTTTCGTCCCATAACCTTCCCTGCTGATAGTTCTGATGGAAACTTCTTTGGTTTTGGTGATGAGGGATGGCGCCATTCCTTGCTCGCTCTCTTCGTTTCCGGTGGTGGAAGTGAACTCAGGTTTCGTACCCAGTAACGATTCTTGCAAGGAAGCAAGACACATATCTCGTTGAAACACTCAATTTATACCAAATCAAATCGTTTACCATTTCCAGATATATTCAGATGGTTTACTTTCTTCTCAATTCATGAAAAGTGAACAGAATAGCAAAGCTGATACATAGCGACCGGCGATACAAAAATCGGCTTTCTCTTTGGCTTCTTATACTCCCTTGTATCCAAAAACAAAATGAGTAATGAAGATTTGTCTGTATTAACAAGAAGTGAATAAGAAATAAGTTTCTGTAGGCATAGTTTATGGAAGAGCGAAAACAGAAAGTCATGTGAATGAAACATGAGATATGCATATGCCTTAAGTGAAATGTTTGGCTTTTTCTGTCCAGTGTCTCGCGTTTGACCCTGGCCCGGTACGATAACATTTAAGTGCGTTTAAATGCAACAGCTACACATCGGTAAATTTACTGGTATGTAAAAGAACTCTGGCACACGCTGATATGAAACTGGAAGTGGTTGACATTGCTAAATAAATTACTTTCAAGCATACTCTAAACATTCCTCTTTTCCGCTTCTTAGGCTCAATTATCCTTATGTCCTTCTCTGTCTCTTCTTCGTTTGGTAAAAAGTCTATCTGTGGACACTGACCATGTCGTTTACACTACTTTACTCCCTGAAAAAGTACTCACATCTCCTCTAATTGTATCATAGCTTTTTAACATAAGAATTTATTTTTCACGTCTCTCAGCTGTAAGAGGATGATGTTGCGGCATACCCGCATGTCAGATTTCAATTGGTTGATGTTTACTTTTGATTTGGGTTCTAATTGGAGCTATGAGATCTCTTGTTCTTCAGGTGAATGGTTGTAGGAAATGGATTTGTTGTTTGTTGGCTGCTCAGTTGTCTCAATAATACACTGGTTCGTTGCAAAAAATTGATTTAATTCTCACTAAATTCGTTGATTCAGATTGATTTGTAGCGGTGACCACCTGTTACTAAACTTTCTAACAGAATTCTCTTAATTCTTTATACGGCGAATACTTTGCTATTATAAACTTCTTCTGCTGCTTCTCTCACGCTGGTTGCGTTATTCTTGACTTCCCTACATTTCGGACTTAGAAATCTTTGCTCCTTCTCCTTCACGCGCACTAACACGTCTTTCCCCTTGTAGAATGACTGTTGAAGTGATCTTTCGTCTGCTCTGCGATTCCGTTCGTAGTTTATTCTGATCCCTACTCTAACCCTTATCACATGACCAAAATAACTCACCCTTCTTCCTATTTCTCAAATCTTACATTATTATTGGTTTCTCATTTTATTTCGATTTTTCTTTATTGGTTAGCAAAACTCATCGAACTCATTGACGTTACATCCCACCGTGAGTTGGGATACGCCTACCCTGGGCTCTTTGTAACGGTATACATCGTTATCGCCACAGCGAAGTAAATCCTTTTAGGTCTTACGCCTGACCGCATCTTGAAAACCTTATTGTTCCTACACATTTTTGCTTATAGTTCTCAGACGTTGAACCTTTCCTTAAACAAAGAGGCTAACGGTCACCTCTTCCTGTCTCCCCGACTTGTGTTCAGATTTTACAGAAATATTTTCTCTCCCTTACATGGATTCTAGCATGTTAGTTGTCTTAAATTATATTCTTCCCATCTTATTCTTAATTAAACCGCTATTTTAATCACTACTCTAATTTCATTCTGATTTCATATTAATATAACAATATTTTATATTAGTTTAGTAAAGCATTTTCATTAATTTATCTTCTTTTTTTAATTCTCGTGATTTCAATTAATTCGCCAGCTCCTAATCGCTGTCTGATACTGCGGTTACATAATGCCCGTTTGACAAAAATGAAATACCCATTATTTAAATTTTGTCAAACCCCCGTCATGACATTTCCTCCTTATATCTTATAATTTCTCATTCCCTACTCGAAACATTTTTCGGTGGTCACCGTTTCCCTCATCTTCATCAGTGTGTTACTTTATACACATAGAATGGTCAATATGGTACATCATATACATAGAATTATAGATATGATACATTACGTACATAGACAAGTACACTGTCGTATATGTGGTTATTACCCTATATACAAATAACATTCGTGATACCTCAACTATATATACACTTCACTGAATTATCCTTGTCTCACTTGACATCAACTTGATTTTACCTTATTACATTCCTTAAGTACTACATTAATGTTACTATATTACAGTTTACAATATTACATTTTACATTCAATGATTTTTTTTTTTATTATTATTATATTAACTTATTGGGACGTTTCTTTATCTTTCAGTCCTTCACTGTAAGAACATTCGTCCTCACATTCTTATAATTTGCGTAACGATGTCCAAATATGGTTACCTCTACCTGCACTCAGTTGTCTACCTGTAATCAGGTGTTTGGTTTACCTGACAGTAAACATTGGCAGTTCATTGTCCTGTCTTTCCACCTCACTTCTCACTCTCAACTTTCTTTCACTTTGTCACGCCTTAAGTCTGTGACCTTTACAATAACAACATAGCCTTTTGGCACATGAATACATCAGTACTTATACTATATTTACATTTCACAAATTATTTTTTTTTTAAAGATCTTTCTAACATGTTCATTAGCTGTGGTTATTCTTATTACATTATCATTTTTGTTTGTGCACAGGAATTTTGGAACTTGCAACTCCCACGCAGTGTTTGAATTTCAAACGAAAACGTTACTCGTACTAATTATATAACTTTTACTTGGTATTTTTTTTTTTTTTACATCTTCGTATATATAATTTCAATCACATTTACACAGGTGATTCTTGGGTCTGCTCTGTACTGTTTACAACGTTTTTTTTTTTTTTTTGACGATATGGCCTTATTAGGGAGATGTTATATCTGCCTATCGGTTTACCATTTCTTGGGTGTATTAGGGCATACGCTCTGTCACCAAATATTTTCTCAATCCGGTATGGACCTTTCCATAGCATATATAGCTTTCTAGTCTTTTTTCCTAACAAATCTGACTTGTCGAACGATTTCACTAGAACTAAGTCGCCGACCTTTGGTTCCCAATTCTTCTTATACCGCATTTTCTTTGCGTTTCTTTTCTCTACTTTTTCCATTATTCTTTTAACAGCATTTTGGATCCGTTCTTGATCTGTCTCGGTCGTCACTTGGATACTTTCCGGAACACCCTCTATTATTGGTTCCGGTGTTAAATTCCTATGCAATTGGATAGGAGCATATCCTGTGGTTAAATTGACTGAGTTATTGAATATAAACTCAATATAGTTGATGTGGTCTGGCCAGGTAGTCTGTTTCAATGAGCAAAGGACTCGGAGATGAACACCTAGGTCTTTCATTACGCGCTCGCTTGGATTAGAGCACGGATGGTACGACGTTGTGTTATAGATGCGAATTCCGGCATCCTGAATGGTGTGCACTTATATTTGAATGGGGGAACATCATGTATCTCGAATTCATACTCAAAATCACTATAGGTCCCAGTGTGTTCCGAAAATACATTTCTATGTTTACATAAAATGTTATAAAAAATCTCTTTTTGGTGGTCGTTGAGAAGGTTTGAGTTTGCTACTGTTTCTCTTATTCTATAGGTCTTGTTTACATTATTTTCGACTACCTGGAAATCATCTGGTAGGGTAATTATCTCCTGTTCACATGCTTCTGTCTGCCCAAGTCCGTATGACGTCATCTCTAAAAGCCCTTCTTCTGCCGCTACGTACACTTCTTTATCATAGTTTCCCATCTCTTCTGCTTCTAATGGATTCATCTTAACTAGCTCCATCCCTCCTATTCGTATAAATTCTACAAAAAATGTTTCTCCATCTATTTCTTTTTCTTCATCTGTCAATCTTATCTCATTTTCTGCTTCCCTTGAGCTAAACGGAACTTTAACTATGACGTCTTTAATTTTGATTTCCAAGGCTTCCATTTGATAATTCAACTTAGCTTGAAGCGCATACAACACGTCATTACCCATAATAATGTCTACAGATAGCCCATTAATAACAAAACATACAAATTCTATTGTATCCTCCCCAATGGTGACTTTCAAAAGCATTTGTGTATTAATCTTTTGTTTGGCGCGACCTACCGCCAGAGTACAATATGCACTTTTCACGGGCAATGTTTGCAATTTCATTCCATTGTTTTTTAAGTGATAAAAGAATGCTTGACTTATAGCTGAAACTGAGGATCCTGAATCTATGGTAATGTGCCATTTTTCTTTGTTTATTATTGCAGCAATACGTGGAGCATCTCTCACTTCTTGTAATTCTGTTAAGTGATTGTTTATTTGAGTACCGTTTTCTATTTCTGTTTCTGTTTTATTTTGTACCACCCTACTCAGAGCTGTGTCCCTGTTCAAATTAAGAACTAGCGTGTTCATCCGGGTCCGATGCGGGACGTCTTCTATCGCACCCTGGATTCGTTTCCCGTATGCTGTGTCGTCTCTGGCCTTTCATCTACCTCGGGCGCCGCGTCCCTCGGTGTGGGTGGAGGAGAACGCACCCATTCTCTTGAGAGAAGTTGGTTCCTCTGTCTTACTTCAGGTCTGTCTGTATTGTTCTCTCTACCAGCGTCACGTGGTTGGTACTGTCTATTAGCTTCTGGTAGTCGGAACGTCGGTCTTGCATTCCCTCTTCGAAGAAATGGGGGGTGACCCCTATTTCCATTCCTAGTTACATGTACATATCTCATCGGGAAATTATATGAATTTGAATTTGGTGGTCCCTGTCTCCCCCTATTGTTGTTAGGGAATTCCCTCGGGACGTGGGCATCGTATCTTTGACGAGTAGCCATATGGTTCGTGTTAAAATTTCGGGGATTGTGTGCCCTTTCCCCGTCATGACTATTATTATTCCACGGTCTGTGTGGATTTCTCACTGGCATTCGATTCTCATGTCTATTTTGTGAGTTTTGCGTCCCAACGCTTTGTAAAGCCGTTAACAATGTAATTGCCTCTCTCAATGTCTGAGGTCTTGCTACCACCATGTGATTTCTAATGTTCTCAGGAAGGTGGGGAGTGAGAAGAGAAATCAGTTCGGCTTCCTGTAATGGAGGTTGTAGATATTTACTCATTTGCGAATATCTCAGGAAATAATCAGTAATAGACTCTCCATTATTACCTTGGTATCGGCCATTTGTTATTTGATTCCTTACTTGGTATTGGACATTGGCGTTCCAATACTTTTCTAGGAAAGCTGTTTTGAACAACTCGTAGCTGCATCCTTCTCCCACAGTTACTCGTAGCCAATTAAGTTCGGCAGATTCTAACGCCCTTTGAACTATTATCATTTTATATTGCTCGGGTACACCTCTGATGACAAAATACTTTTCTAAGTCGGCCAAAAATTGTACTGCGTTGTCATTTCGACAATTAAATTTCGGGAGGGGCAATTCGCTTAGAAAATTCATGTGCACTGCTGGATACATATTTACGTTTTGCATATTTATTTCGCTATTATTGCTGCTTTGAGGAGAGACAGAAGGGGCGCTAACCTGTTCGTTCTGCCTCTCTCCATTGTGTGTATGTATAGTACAATTGGAACTCTCAGGTACCTGCCCTTGCTGTCGCAGCTGGAAGCCAGTTACGGTATCTCTGATTTGAGATATCTCGCTTACTGTTTCCCTCAACATTTGTGTATTCTCTGATTGAATATTTGTTACACGTGCTACCTTTTCTTTTAACTTCTCCATGTCAGCTGCTATACTATTGTTTACAGTGTCAAACCGGTCATTTATCTCTTGTACAAAAGTTACCTGTGTCGTGGTCAGTTCATCTAATCTTATTCTTTCCTTATTAATTTCCTCCCCTATTCTATTTTCTACTCCTGCAACGAGAGATTTGGTAGCTTCTAGGTCACTTCTTATCGTACCTACTTCTCGCTGCAGGGCCTCTTTTACAGATTGAATTTCCCCTGTTATTCCTTGAATTCTGACAGTGATTCTAGTTTCTGTTTCTTTTCCTTGGCTTGTAATTTGACTTACTAATTTAGCTTCTAGTGTTTGGTTCTGTCCTACTAATTTAGCTTCTAGTGCTTGGTTCTGTTCTACTAATTTAGTCTCTAGTGATTGGTTCTGTTCTACTAATTTATCTTCTAGTGTTTGGTTCAATTTAGCCTCTAGTGACTGGTTCTGTTCTACGAATTTAGCTTCTAGTGATTGATTCTGTTCTACTAATTTAGTCTCTAGTGATTGACTCTGAATAGTAATTTGCGCCATGAGTTTCTGGAACATCTCTTGTAGATTTTCCATTACCCCAGGATTGTCACTTCTATTTACATTTAGGCTACTTACACCATTTACACCCTCATCTACTGATCCTATAACACTGCTTTCCATTATCTCTTCATTAACAACTTCCAACTCTTTCTCTGTCTCCATAATTATTTGTTCCCCAGAATTTTCCATTTTAAATTTATTCTGTACGATCTTCTTATTTCTCAAAAGCATTGAATTTCCCCTTTAAATTTTCTAATTTCCCTTCCAAAATACTTATTACTAAGACATTACATAGATATTGATTTCACTGAATGATATTACATTTACAAGAAATATAAATTGAGTATGTGTAACTCACAGTTCTGTTGTACGGCTGTGGTGTTTATGTGATGTCTTTACCAATTTTTGTCGTGCTGCTCGTCGTCTAGTAGGCTCAGTTGATGTCGAAAGAACTTGAACTTCTCTCTTGGTTGGGGGAAAATTCTATGTAGTTGTTTTTGCCGTCTTCTTCGTAGTCTCTGCTGTCCTCATCGTAGTTGTCGTCGTCGGTCTTCTCACTTCTCCTCGTAGTCGTCCTTCGTCGTCGTTCTTCTCACTTCTCCTCGTAGTCGTCCTTCGTCGTCGTTCTTCTCACTTCTCCTTGTAGTCGTCCTTCGTCGTTACATTTCACCCATTTCCTACAATTCGAAGCCCCAACGTGTCGGCGCCATTATGCGGCATACCCGCATGTCAGATTTCAATTGGTTGATGTTTACTTTTGATTTGGGTTCTAATTGGAGCTATGAGATCTCTTGTTCTTCAGGTGAATGGTTGTAGGAAATGGATTTGTTGTTTGTTGGCTGCTCAGTTGTCTCAATAATACACTGGTTCGTTGCAAAAAAATTGATTTAATTCTCACTAAATTCGTTGATTCAGATTGATTTGTAGCGGTGACCACCTGTTACTAAACTTTCTAACAGAATTCTCTTAATTCTTTATACGGCGAATACTTTGCTATTATAAACTTCTTCTGCTGCTTCTCTCACGCTGGTTGCGTTATTCTTGACTTCCCTACATTTCGGACTTAGAAATCTTTGCTCCTTCTCCTTCACGCGCACTAACACGTCTTTCCCCTTGTAGAATGACTGTTGAAGTGATCTTTCGTCTGCTCTGCGATTCCGTTCGTAGTTTATTCTGATCCCTACTCTAACCCTTATCACATGACCAAAATAACTCACCCTTCTTCCTATTTCTCAAATCTTACATTATTATTGGTTTCTCATTTTATTTCGATTTTTCTTTATTGGTTAGCAAAACTCATCGAACTCATTGACGTTACATCCCACCGTGAGTTGGGATACGCCTACCCTGGGCTCTTTGTAACGGTATACATCGTTATCGCCACAGCGAAGTAAATCCTTTTAGGTCTTACGCCTGACCGCATCTTGAAAACCTTATTGTTCCTACACATTTTTGCTTATAGTTCTCAGACGTTGAACCTTTCCTTAAACAAAGAGGCTAACGGTCACCTCTTCCTGTCTCCCCGACTTGTGTTCAGATTTTACAGAAATATTTTCTCTCCCTTACATGGATTCTAGCATGTTAGTTGTCTTAAATTATATTCTTCCCATCTTATTCTTAATTAAACCGCTATTTTAATCACTACTCTAATTTCATTCTGATTTCATATTAATATAACAATATTTTATATTAGTTTAGTAAAGCATTTTCATTAATTTATCTTCTTTTTTTAATTCTCGTGATTTCAATTAATTCGCCAGCTCCTAATCGCTGTCTGATACTGCGGTTACAATGTCCCTTTTCTTGTTATTGAACCATACTTCAGAGTAGAAGAAAATTAATTGTTAGTTCATATGACTAAGCTCTATCGCTTATTAGAAACTTAATAAAATATTCTTACGAAATTAATTGTTCTTTCACACTAGCCGTGTGTAGGACGCACTATGAAAGGGTAGAGCCAGACTGAAAAATTCAATGCCATAGCCGGGATTTGAAACCATTGAACTATGGCATTGTATTTTTCAGTCTGGCTCTACCCTTTCATAGTGCGCCCTACACACGGCTAGTGTGAAAGAACAATTAATTTACATTAATAGTACCTAATAGTGGTCCGAACTATAAAGCCCGGGCCGTAAAGTACTTACAGCATAGTAAGTTGCCATTAAGGTAGTAGTCTCAAGTGTTTATGAGAACTCCTAAGTGGTTTACCGGGAGAAACACGAGTCAGTTGGAGAATTTAATGTCATGTTGGCACGTTGGCCATAGTAGCTCAAATGGTTAGAGCGGCTGGACGGAGACCAGAAGATCAGTGGTTCAAATCCGGCTATGGCATTAAAGTTTTCAGTCTGGCTCTACACTTTCATTCTTAGAAAAGTTTATTTTATTATCCACTTTATTTTAATTGAAATAAGCCTCTGCAGAAATAATTACATTGCTTGTGAGTGAGTGTGTTTTATAGATACAAAAGAAATAGTAATAACTGGACGCTATATATTGGCTCGAAATTGACATATCTGCATACAACCACGAAAAGCAACTGAACATCAGTGACAACGTAATGAACTATTCCAACCATTAACAACGAATATCACAGAAATGGCTAAACGGCACAACAATTTTATTTATAATAAATTTTATGTTTAAAAGATGTCTAGATTTTTTGTACAGTACGTTTTGAAAAAAAAAAAAAACTTTAATATTGTCGCCGAGGCATTGATGAATCGCCACGACAAGCCAGTGGCGGGCGCGTGCGAAAGATACAGAGAGCTACGCGCGGGCAGAAAAGAAAGAGACACATAGTGAGGGAGGCGCCAGCGCTGAACGTTTGCCGAGAGAGAAAGAGACAGAGATAGTCTAGAATTTCCCACTGCACCGTGATAGTTTTCGAGCATTCCACTGATTTCTAGAAACAGTGACTGGAGGCATAAAAGCGCCGCGGCTGTCAAAGCGAGTTCAGTTGCTAGTTGAGAAATGTTAATTGTGTGTGTGCAGCTGTGCGGATGTTTGAAGTGTACTGCAAGTGATTTCTTTCGTTTGTTTACTGTGGTGAAGCAACGAGAGACTGCGTTTGTGTATTACACATCAATTTTAGTCTGAAAATACTGAAGTTAAATACCTTCCAAAATTAGTGTTCAACGCATTTGTCACTTTTTGACCTATACTAAACCCCACCAAACATACACCTTTTTTAAAAATATTTTTCTTTCTTAATTCCGACGGGGCCCAATCTTGATATCAATTTTTATTTGGAATGCAATACCTTCTCTACGCATCTTTCTTTCTTTCTTTCTTATTTTTAAACATCCTCCAACGTTAAGTCATATAAGACGATAATGAAATGGGTGAAATGATACCTACCAGAGTCATAGACCTTAGAGATAACTGACATTACTCTTTCAGAATAAGGGAAAACCCTGGAAAAGAACCCTATCCAGATAATAGGGCTACCTATACTTAATATTTGTACTGTTATAGTGATACCGAAATTAAGGGATGCAATGAATAAAGAATCGTAATGGATTTCAAAGGAACATGGTATATTTGTTAAAACGCGTGCAGGTGTAGTTGGGGTGAATAGTATTAACAAAGTGATGGGAGAAAGCGGGTTCTTAGTAGGGATTCTAATTGGATAACACTTGACTCCGTTTGAAAAGGCATTGTTCGGACCCTTAATAATGGCATGACGAGCCTAATAATCACAATGGACAAAATAGTCACAATTTTGGTGTGAATAGACATGCTTCGAGAGGTGAAAGTCACGCGCAGTTGCAGTGCCTCAGTGAGGAAAACACACACAACTGCGCTGGGGATCCACACAACTGGTTCGGTCTTCGAGGAGGGCCAGACGAGAACCGATGAGAAAAGGTATCTATCAGTTTCTACGTAAATAACGAATAAAGTGTTATCGCCTAATATGCATTTGACATACGGTAGCTCTGAACAGTGATATATTGGTAATCTTTGGTCGGCAACTTCGCGATTGATGTAATGATGAAAAGAAGCAGTCATTAAACCAGTCTGAAACTTGCATTCCAGTGTCATTAGTATCATCCTTACTCCCATACATATCCACGCATACCCTTTGACGGAACTCTTGCTCTACCCTGAGGATAGGCCACACTGTTTCAAAGTTTACAACGTAAGAATAAGCTGCATCAAACTAGCGACCAATGCCTGCAGCAACCTTTTCCAGTGTATAAGCAATTGATGCGAAAAGAACTTGCATCAATAATCAACATGGTATTTATTATTCTGCCTCCCTCTGATCATGATACTTGTTAAAAAGACATCACAGTGATCTTTACACACAGATATCTAGGAAACTTGTTTACAATTAAATAACCAAGCACAGGTATATCGGTTATACCTAATGTTCGGGCTTTCACCAAATATATTTTTCCAATTTTCTTTTTGCAAATTTCTGATTCCATTGTTCTATGTCCGTCAGCCGGCCTCAAAGTTGGCATCGACAACGCGGCCGCCTCCTATTTTCATGGGCGAGGGGAGCGAAATGTATTTATCTGAGTAGCGTGCACCACATGACCTATTTACGTGTAACGTCAACTTCAGAAAGTAAAGTTCATGAAAAGTACGTGCCATATCATCATGCTGTATAAAGTTTCATAACACTCATCTCGGTTTGACATTACATTCTTCGTGGAATAGTAATTTATGCAATTAAGTGGATAACCTCGATTATTATGCCATTACTGAATGTGTGTCGAACTGGTTACTATTCTCTCGTATCGCATTAAGATTATATAAATATTGGATGTGACATTTTATGCAATCTTTAACATTATAAATTTGAAGGAAATAAACAATGAATGAATACATGTACCAGAATGAATTAAGTGAGAGCGTCTTCCTATGCTGGTACATGGATTGAAATGATGGTAATGTACGGGGAATAAATGAAACAGCTTCTGTTCATACATTTCATTTGATATTACCTGGCGTTTTTACCGATAAGCAAGAGAGTCACTTGTACTGTTTACCCAGGACAAGAGGGCAAGCTAGAGGAATGTGTAACGTAGTCACTTTTGCTGTATGTTCGGGGTGTATGTTCGCCTTCCGAGTATGACAAGGATGGAAGGCTTGTTTAAAATACACAAGTGTTGTCATATAGCTCACCTATACATAATATCTATCGCTGCAACAAACAATAGATCTGACAGCATGGGTGACTCATATGCACTCTCATACACTCATTTCCTAGTAAACAGATCCGCTACCGGAGCAGATAAACAGTTCAAGCTTTGCCCGCCTCGGTAGCGTAGATGGTAGCGTGTCTGCTTCACGTTCAAGAGGTCCCGAATTCGAATCTCGGTCAGGATGAGTTACCTAGATAGGGGTTTTCCGTATTTTTTTTTCCTTATCCTGAAAGACGAATGTCGGGAGCTCTAAGCTGCATGGACCCCGGACTCATTTGAGCACCATTTACCAATTTCATTCATCGTCCCATATGACAACGTTGGAGGACGTTAATTACAACAAAAATGTTCAAGCTCCGCTGGCCTTCATTCCACTCTAGCCTTCTTGTCGTAGGCATACAGTATGCATTCCCTACTGGGAGAAATGTGAGCAGATGTTACGGACTGTGATGTAGCCTATTATCTGCATAGCATGGCAAGTAATTATAAATTCAGACTTTAATTAATGTATACTAATATTATATAGAATAAAATGAAATGGGTCCGTCCTAATGCGCGAGCCTCACATTCGGAAGGTCACAGGTTCGAGCTCCTTAGGTCGCCCTCTCTGACCATGGAATTTCAGATGGTTTTTCCCTAGTCGAAAAGCCAAATGTTAGAGTTAGTTCTACCATGGGTCTTCTTCCACCTACTTCCCATTTCGTCTTCCCCTTTCCTGTCAAAGGACAACTATGTGTCGCTCGATGGTGGACAGATGGAGCACTGTATAGGCTCACGAGTTGGAACTTCTCGGCTCTGCCAGAAAATGCGAAGTTTCTGCTAAAGGGATGCCTCTGAGACACCCTCCAGCGGTTTGGGCAGGTCATCGCGAGCGTCTCTCAGCCGGGCGGTCAAGACAGTTAATTTGTGCGGAACTGCGCGTCTCTGCCACTTACATTATTCGTTGCTGCAAGTCATATGTCTTATCGTTCCTCCAGAAGGGGTGTATGCACAAAATATTCCATTTTGGTCGAGGTACTAGTGCACCCTGCTTTACCTAATCTACCTCCACCTCTAATGCTGTAAACTATGGTAGAGCGTTGAAGCGTACTGACCTTCAGTGACAGCGCTGCATTCGCATGTTATCTTGTTTACTAGAAGAGCGAAATATAGTAACCTGGCGTACAGTAAGGTAAAACACAAAATTGCCACTTGGGAGCTGTGTGTGCAAATATGAAATGTTACCCAAATAATTATTTATACTCTAAAGTAAATACCGCTTGGCTCTCACCAAGGGTTCGATTCCAGGCGACCGCAAAGTGAAATTTGTGGTGGACAACATGGCTCTGGGGCTGGTTTTCTCCGGATCCTCCGGTTTCCCCCACCAGTATTACACCAATTGCTCCATCATCATTCCTATCATTCATCTCGCTCTCATACAATCATCCATTTCCTCCACACTCACACCAGGCATTGGGCTGATCACACATCCTGGTTCTCCATAAAAATCCAGAGCTTCTGTTCCTCAGGACCACCTTAAAGGGATAGAGGAACAAGAATCCCTTAAAACCACGATGGTGGTACAACTAGGGAAGATGAAGAAGATGTAAATTATCATTGCAGCTGCCGGTTTTGTCGCTTTCACACAAAAAATTTTTGATTCCCAATTCTTTATCCCTGTCACAATATTCAATCAGGTTATACACGATATATGCCGAAGTATGACAGGTTGCTGTCCAAGATCTGAAATCGCACCTAAACAGTGTATATCACCAGTATGCGCAATAGACTTACGTAAACAACTCCGTTGTTTCACATATTTACCGATACGTTTATACGCTTTGCCACATAGTAGAGAGGGTTTTGCATCTTCATTAATGAGAGGAAAGATAACCACAAATGGTTTCAGCTTGTCACGGCATCACTGCTATTAGAACACAGAAGTATGCTATTACAATAAAATTATTGTAAGCTGTGTCACAGTGACACGATGCTGAACTATTTATAATGCAAGATCATACAGTTACTCTCATTTTAAACCTTTCTGGCGATATCGGAAGTGTTTTAGACACGGAAGCTAATGAAACAAGAGTGGGATTGCTTCCTTCGAGATGATGAAGCTATCCAATGATATGAATAGTAAACACGTTTCTGGGTTACCTGGCTAAGTAATGAAGTTAGAGCATCACTGCCGAGATGTCTAACGGTCTCGCTCCTCTCGCTAAATAAACTAATTACTTAATTGAAGCTGAAACAACCGGGGCGGCAGGATTACCTATGTGAGCAGTTCGTTATGAAGGGAACTGCTACGCGTTTGTGATGTTATAATCTCATCTAATATGCATTGAACAATCATCCATTAATCTCAAAATTTCATCTCACACATCGCAGACGCTGAATAAGCTTCCAACCCTATCTCTCTCCCTCTCTCGTTCTCGAAATTCGAGTCGAATGTCGCTGCAGATATAGCCTGCCATTTTAATTAATAGCACTCCGTACTCTTTTGTCATGCTTTTCCCCCGGCTACGATGTGAACAAATTGTTACCTTATGCTTTGCATGTATATGACACAATGAGGAAATTCTGCTCGTTTCAAATTATCACAATGTGATTTTGTAACTTCCTTAAGTGCTGAAATTCAGTATAAGTGTCGCAAAAAGTGACACTTTCATTGCATAATTTTAAAACTTACTCAGTGGATCATAAATTCAACATACATTTTGACTTTTTGTATTAAAATATCTGGTTAAAAATTCAGAATAAAATATTTTTCATTGCGAAATTTGAGATTTCATAAGATTATTTTCCATTCAGTATTGTCACTTTCTCAAAATGTTCGACACAACGCAGTTTTCGTCCAGTCCTTCTGACACTTGTCATGTATTTTCTCAAAACAAAACAATGAAGGACTTCAGAGGCCCACGAAGTTCAAGAAATCGCGACAAAAGTATTTTAAACAGTTGTATTTTGTTCAAAATCGTTATATTCTCTCATTTTTGAGATAATAAAAACTTGCGCCCGCCTTGGTAGCGTAGATGGTAGCGTGTCTGCCTCACGTTCAAGAGGTCCCGAGTTCAAAACTCGGTCAGGGTTACTTATCTGGATAAGGTATTTTCCGGGGTTTTCCCCTTATCCTTAAGGCGAATGTCAAGTAACTGTAAGCTCCATGGACCCTGGACTCATTTGAGCATCATTTCACCCAATTCATTCCCAGTCCGATATGACAACGTTGGAGGACGTAAAATTACAACAGAAAATTATTTTGAAATTTAAGGTTTAAATAAGATAATTTTTCTTTGAGCACACTTACTTTCGACACAATGCAATTTTTATCCAATCCTTCTGATTTTGTCGTATAATTTCTCAAAACAATGAAGGAGTTTGGAGGCCCATAAAATTGAAGAAATTGCGACAAAACTATCTTAAACATGTATTTTGATCAAAATCTTTAACTCTGTTTTCAAATAAAGAGTAGTCAACGATGGAGAACTTTTTAACACCATGTCACGTCCTTTAGACAATGTTGAAATTAAAAATCAAGTTTGGTTTTTAACTGACATTTTGTTTTTGATTTATGCTGTTCACCTCTGTAGCACAGGTGGTAGCGTGTCTGCCTCAGCTTCACAAGGTCCCGAGTTCGAAATATTGCCATGTGAGCTATTTAGATAAGGGTATTTTTGGGGGCTTTCCCTTATCCTGGAAAATGAATGTCAGGTAACACTAACCTCTATGGATACTGGGTTCATTTGAGCATGATTTCACCCATTTCATTCAGCATTCGATATGACTTACGTTGGAAAGTGTTTAAAAAAAGCACGCGTGCACAAACACGCACACCTGCGCAGACCATTCTATAAAATAAAAAAAAAATTGGGGGGGGGGATTTTCAGGGCGGGGTGGTTAGACCGCTTGGCTCTCACCAAGGCAGTCCGGGTTCAATCTCAGGCGGCCACTAAGTGAAATTAGTGGTGAACAACATGGCGCTGGGACGGATTATCCCCGCGTCCTCCGGTTTCCCCCACCAGCATTCCAACAATTACGCCATCGTCTTTCCTATCATTTGTCTCGCCCTCCTATATCATCCACTTCCTTCACCCTCACAATAGGCATTCGGCTGAGCACCTATCCTGGTTCTCTATCAGATCCAAAGCTTCGGTTCCTCAAGACCGCCTTAAGGAATAGAGGAATAAGAATCCCCTAAAACCACGATAGTGCTACAACTAGGGAAGTTGAAGAAAAGAAGATTTGAGGGAGTGTCAAACGCAGTAGAGAAAGTCAAAATAAAAAATGGTAGATTAGCCAAACATACTGTGAGCAGCTTTAGGTTAAACACTTCCTAGTATGACCACTGACATAAGGGAACGAGGTGTGTTTACAAAACCAGGTTCTTAGAATACTTACAAGACTTTGACTGACCAAGCTTAACACAGACCGATGTGGTTAGACATAATCGAATTGCTAGGTATTAAGATTTTAGACGAAACATTGTTTAAAACAAACTCAAGTCCTTGATCTTTTATTTCTGTATGAAACTTCAGTAACATAATCAAAATCTTGTGATGTAACCACGTGAAAATTCATTCATAATTATCTTGAAATCCTCTAAAAATGTGACAAACATTAGCATTAAGCTTTGCCTAGACAGTGTGTAGAGCGATATTATTTCATTTAATTTTCACTGTTGAGCAAGCCTTTTTATCTTTGCAATGACTCGTAAATTTCCATGTTCAATATATAACATAGATCCAAAGAAGCGGAATTTTAATGAAGATATTTGGACTCCAAAACTGGAATGGGAGAACGGCTTAATGTAATCCCCGATGAGATGCTGCTGAGGTAAGTAAGCCGGTAGGCACCATTACCGTTATCTTCACGTGGAAGCCCTTAATGCACCGCCACAAAATACCACTTCCAGTGTCATATCTGCCTTATCAGAACATTAAGTACCTGACTGCTGCATCTCGGGGTGTAGCTGTAGTGATATAAACTTGTTTACTCTGCTTTGATGACTCAGTTAATGTGCATTCTCTCCTTGCATGTCTACCCCTTCTGTTTACTTTTATACATAAGGCACATGAACTTATGAAAGAGAAGTAAAGGCGCTTATTAAAGCTATTAGAAGGATAAATTATTGTACTAAGAATGAAACTTAGTACTTAATATAAATAATAAACGGAGTAAATCGTATTTCACATTTATAAGAAACATGCTAACTTTATACCGACACACAGTTTGAGCAATGACTATTTTAAATCACAGTTTAATTAAAAGTAACAATTAAAGCAAAGTAGCTAGTTCGATTATAATTTCTGTGTGGGATTTAATTAAATACACAGAGAGATTAATGTAGTAATAATTGAATACAATTACAATGTATACCGTATATTGTAGGCCGTGGTCCAGTTGGTATAACTTCCGACGTTTCGTCGAAAACTGAGTCCGGCATTCTCAGGGTTATGAAATGTGTGAGCTCCTGAGTCCAAAGGCCAATTGAATCCAATTGTGTTTATTGACTACCATTCATTAGTAAACATCGCTGTTATTACAAATTTCCCCTTATTTTATTTTAGTTTTTTTTTTATTATCATTTATACCCCATTTCCTGCAATGGCCATATCAGCAGCCGTTCTGCTTTGGAACATATTAGTCTATTGGCGATGGTATTAACTCGTAAACTTTGGGTTGCAGGTACTTTGGATTTTTAAACATTAGATCACGCACACATTTGCACTCTCATTCATACTTCCAGACTCTGGGGATGATGAGGAATTACCTTGTTTGGAGAGAAATCCCTACCCCGAACCCAGAACCCCTCGCACGGCAGGCAGATGCTCTACCGACTAAGTACGAAGCGAACCATTTATTTTCTGCTGAGTTTCTACGTTATAAGCATAACTATCTGTAAAATTATGATTCTATTAAATTATGAAAGAGATAAATTAACAAATTTCGCAATAGCAGGAAACTACATACAAGACGGAGTACGACAAATTTTACTTTATTATTGTTCCTGTTGTGTTGCTTATTCTTCGGCGATTCAATGCTATTCCTATTGCTTTGTGAGATATTGCAAATTTGATTAGTAAAATCTTTAGCTAATGTATCGTTTACCCTTAGAATGTCCCTAATTTAAGATATAACGCATGACATCAAAAGACAATAACGGGAGATTGTCGCTCCATCCAAACGTGAAATAAAATAGACTTTTATATTTGAGTTATTCATTTTGAAACAGTTAATCACTTTACAACTATTACTTTCTTTGCCATCTATCTACAGTAGGGTAGAGAAGGTACTGAATTCTATTCAAAATTTTGATGTCAAAGTTACACCGGGAACACATGTTTTGAGGTCCCCTGAGTAAATAAATAATAAAGTATTCGTTAAAACTGAAGCGTTAGATGAATACCAAATTTGGTGTTTAGTTCAGTACCCTTAAAAGAAAATCTCCACATCCAATTTTTGCAAGAAAACTTTTTTCCGTATTTTTTATTTTCTGAGGAAAAAAACTACTGATCCCATTAAATTATGTTATGACAAATAATATGCGTAACTTTAAATTTTTGTCGATGTGTGTGGCTCAGTTGATTAGGCGCTAACCTATTGACCCCAAGGTCATAGGTTTAAATCCAAAACAGATCGATGGCTTTAAAAGCAACAGCCCATGTTAGTAGATTTACTGACATACAAAAGAATTCCTACAAGACGAAATCCCGGCACACCGGTGGCGCTAATATGATTCTGACAATTGACAACAGCGGTGGCAGATAAAAATATGTATTTAGAAGTTTCTAGGAATAGCAGAGTAGCCTTCGAAATCATCTGCATATGCACGGAATTTACTATTTTGGTATACTGGTTAAACCATTAGACAAACAAAAGCATTCTGAAAAAGACGAACCTTTTTGTACCTGTTCAGTTTTAAAAGTGCTGTAGCTCTTCAGCTTTCTCTAGCGATGTCATGGAAGAAGGTATGAGATTTCATTGTCAATATAGACCGATTACTTTTTAAGCATTTGAGCATCTCAAATCATATTCTAGCCATATCAAAATATTAAGTAAAAGTACTTATGCAGACCCTTATCTCAGCTAGAGATTTGTAAATGCTGCCTAAAAAAGAATGGGCAGAGAAAGTCATGTGAGAGTTCTGTCATATATACTTTTATTTGACGTTAACTGTGTATTTTAAAAAGATATATGCACATATTTTATTGACTAGTTATGTAAAATTCATGTCAAATGGGGAATGACTTTTGGCTATTCGCAAAATATTTAAGCTGTGCTATTCACAGACATATCTTAAACCATTTTAACAATAACTATTTGAACCATTTTTAGAAAGAAGGGAAGAAGTGAAGCAAGGAAGGGATGTAGAGAGGGAGAGAGAAATAAATAAAGAAAGAAAGAAAACCGTTTGTCCTATAAAGGATATTTGAAAGAGGATATTTTTTAAAAATCAAGGATGCGACACGAACTTAAATCCCAAATTCACTGACTTATACGAAGTTCTTTAAAAATGATTTTATTTGGATGGAATTTTTGGGTTCCAGCCTCCACCTCTTACATCCCTACACCCCACCGAGACCTTGCATCAGTCATAGTCATCAAATTCAACAGCAAACTTAATGAAATAAGGTCAATAAATAGCCAGAGTGTCCTCTAAAACAAATTCCAGAGCAAAGATCAAGTTAAAATACTAATATTAAGAATAGGACATACAAAACTAGCAGATTCCTACTTACTGTCAAAAGAAGCACCATCATCTTGTGATATATGTACATGCCCTCTTACAATTAAACATATTGTATTTCAGTGCACAAAATACCGCTATGCCAGAAAATGGCACAATATTTCATGTAATATGTTATTGACACCTACAGACAAAAATTTTAGTTAATTTGTTAATGTTCTTTAAGGAAATTTGTCTATATGACTGTATATAACTCTCAGAATCCAAGTTGCTGTCATGTTATGTCAAATTGATTTTTGGTTCTCACAGTGTGTTTGGTCGTATTATTTCAGGTTGTAACACCTTTGCTATTACACCATTACGCCCTAGCTCGGCTTTTGCGGTCAGAGTTTCTTGAATCATTTCACAATCGATTTGTAAAATACTAGTGATCTTTTTCTGATACATTATTATCGTGTTTTGTTTCCTTGTTATCTTGAACTTTCTCAGGCCGATGCATTCCGCTTTCCCTTATGCGATTCCAACTCGTGCTTCAAGATAATTACATAACGAAATCGTGCGTTCCTGTGGAGAATACGTTGTGTCGCTGGACAACACCAAGGAGACCCGGGTTTGCACATTATAGGTCAAGGTCTGACATATTTCTAGAAACTTTGTAACGGGTAATCGAACCACTACCGCTCCTGCCTAAGGAACGTTTATATCTTAAACGCATCGGCTCTCTTTTGCATGCAGGGCCTTACGTCATCATAACGCAGTGTGAAGTAAGGTCTCCTTTTGTGCATCTGCTTCCAGCTGCTCCAGTGGTGAACCATGATATACTTTTCTCGAGAATAGGTAAATAACATCAACTAATGTAAATTTATATTGAGGAATTAATCCTTTTAAATACATTACTCCGGTATATGGGTGATTTTTGATTAATTAGAGCCAACTAAGTTGACTGATTAATTTGAAAGGGGTTGATAATAATAACAAGCTCTTTAACACGAATTGCCAACTGTAACTTCTTACGTATCAATTAATACTTTATGGTTTAAAATAAGTATTTCCGTAATAATAATGAGGCTCCTACATTGGCGCCATGGTTGAGTGGTTAGATCACGTGACTTTCGCCAAGGCGGCTCGTGTTCGATCCAGGCGACCGCAAAGTGAGTTTTGTGGTGGACAACATGGCGCTGGGGCGGGTTTTCTCCGGGTACTCCTGTTTCCTCCGCTAGAAGATTGCCCCACCACCATCTTTCTTTTCACCTCATCTCTCTCGTACTTTCACTTCTGGCGATAGACTGATCACTCATCCCGAAATCTCTCTGATCATGAAACCTCTGACCCTTAACCCGTTGCCTACGGCCCTCGAGGTTGTGCGGTTCAGAAGACCCTATGTTCCCCGGAAGGGAACTACAAGAATTTATTCATTCATTCTAGATTGCCGAAATGTTAATCGGAAGGTTCCCCGAGATAATCCTTAAATGGGTATAGGTATAAGTCATTAAGCGCTAAGAACTGCCGATACTCGATCACTGTAAACACTTCTATAGTACTATAAAATCGAGGGGAAATACATGAATTTTGGAAATACGCGTCCGATTAATAACCTAAGTTCGACCTTATCATCTCCAGCGAAATTTCTTCTTTTGCTTTACTAAAATCCAAGTCTCCCATTTGCAAAAACCACACTATTTTCCACACAGCCATTTGCTAAAGTCTCATAATCTTGTTCCCTTTCTAATTTTCAGATCTTTTGTCCGTCTTAATGGGTTCCTTGTTGAATGACTACATTGAAACTCTAATTATTTTAGTTACACCAGCCTATCAATTGCTTTTCCTTAACACGGAAATTGACTAATCGCTTTCTCTCAAGACAAAATATGGAAAACCCTTGCTTCTTCCATTATACGAGGTGCGTTCAAGTTATAACACCTATTTTTTTCAGGAATGGGACCAGATACGAACTTCTGTTTTTCTTTTTTTTTTTTTTCTTTTTCGAATACACGTGGACTCTTTGTGAATGCGTGACAGAGATCGCAGCACTGTACAGTGCATAAAACTCAAGTGGCAGCGACGAGAGTTAGGACTATTTTTTATACTTAAAATGGCGACGTTTTTATTACAAGAACAGCGTGTAATCATTCGTTTTCTCCATTTTCGTGGTGTGACACCTATTGAAATTCATCGCCAGTTGAGTGAGGCATGTGGGGATGGTACCATGCATGTGTCTAATGTGCGTTCCTGGGTGCGACAGTTCAATCGTGTGACAACAAACCAAGACAGTTGCAGACATCACCTCCAAAATTGGCATTTCCATGGGATCAGTGCACACAATCCTGCATGAAGATAAAAATGCTCAATCGGCGATCCTACAAAACAATGTTCTCCACTCACTGGATCATGTCGTCAGACCGGCTGGTGCGAGGCGGTGACTGTCTTAATTTCACATGCCTTAACTGGCGATGAATTTCAAGGGGTTTTACACTTCCAGTGTAGAATAGAACACTAGAATCATGGCAGTTAAAGAACATTCATACATTTAAAAAGATAATACCCATACTGGATCTTGATACTAGTTTTGAAGAGTGACAGTGATTGTTTTTATTTTCGAGTAACATTTCTATGATTCACTATCGTCGATGATATGGCGAGTATGCAGTGGTGGGCAAAATTCTGCTCGTTCTCTCTTCTGCAAAGACGCCCTATACTAATATTTTGTTCCTTTGCATCTTAGATCTATGCTGCTTATGCTGCTTTTATACGCAAACATCACATTTAAGAAAAGAGCAGTTTTCCAGTAATGCACATTCTTTAGCAGCAGGAAATGTGGTTTTGTTATGCAACCCATAACAAAACCGGCACAAGAAAGAAAAACAAAACCTAAGAGACTCCGGGCATGGAACACTTGTTTTGTTTAGAGTTAGTGGTTATTACGATGGATTACATTGCCAGAGAGCACTCTAATGGACTACGTAGATTTAGATAAAAGTTGGGAGTTGGCAGGACGGGTGGGTCAGCACGTGTGACCGAAACCGGTTCCCCAATGTTGTTATACTGCTCCAAAAGGATTAACAGGCGATACGATAAAGGGAACCAGAAACGAAAGTGATGTCATCCTTAACGTCATGCAGTCTAGGCTTAGGACATTCCACACAGTAGAGTTCAAAAGAATACAGTGACTACTCCATTCATACGCCGCGCATATATTTCTTCTTTTTTTTCACCAATATATCCACCAATACGGTCGACGTGCTGACAAGGATGTTTTATCGACATAACGTGAATTCGTTACTGTAATACAGTGTGATCCATATAAACCTGAACCATTTTAATAGGCCATAACTTTTGAACCAATTATAGGACACACGTGCAACTTTGGGAGAATATAATACACAATTCGGAGATTACATTACACTATTTACATCTCAGAGAAAATGTTGGAAGTGTCCTCCACCAGCATCTATACAGGTTTGTGCTCGTCTCAGGATATAAAATCTGAAGAAAAAAATATTTTTAGTCTGATTTCAGTGGTCAGGTGCATTTTTTTAAGTACGCATATTAGGTGTTCTGATAAAACCATTGATCGGTTTGCTATATATCACTTGATTTGATGTTGGAATTGCTCATAGGTATATAGTTAAAATTTTGGAAACTCCGATACCAACATTACACATAAAAATTTGATGCGTTAGAATCATTATTTCTTCCCACCATCGTTTAGTTTATATAGGTTCTACAAACTGTTTTTAAGTTACTGCTTTCTCTAGCACTCGAAGTAAATACGGAAGTACTGTATTCCTTCGAAAATTCAATATCAAGATTTCACCCCCTTGGGACCCCCATACATTTAAAACGAAAGTATTTCTAGAAACAGGTCCGCGCGCGCACGTGTGTGCACGAACGGCATAACTCAAAAATAAAAAGTCGACTAAATACTTAATTTCATAGATTTTCCATGTGACATGACGATTTCGAGAAACATCCCTCACCCGAAACTAACCTTTATATAAAATTTTTTGATCCCCAGAATGTTGCTGTTCTCAAAAATGGCTTTCCCCATTTGATTAAGTTAAAAAGTTTAAAACATTTATACCTTGAATTTTCTAGGAATGTTCCCAGAAGCCCTCTTAATTTTCTTAATTCTGGATGACATTTGCATAAATGGTAGACAAAATCTAATTATGCAATCTCATTAAAACACCAACATATGTCAAATACCTTTTTAGTACATCATTTCTGAGATATTCCTTGTATCTGTTTCAATTTTGCATTACTTCTACTTTTCTCAAGTGGGAAGTCATTCGTTTTCATCTCCCGGATAGAAATAGTACTTTTAAAACCATGATGAAGCATTGAGACATTCAAATAAATAATAATGGATATGTCGAAAATGGCTGTCGCCAGAAAAAAGTTATTTGAAAGGAATTATATCTTTACGTAGTAGCCCCCCCCCCTCCAGTGTCTTAATGTCTACCAATTATACAAACGTCCCTTCGAATAAGGAACTCCACAAGCTATTTCTAGCAAAGTAAGATATGTAATTTATTTGTCAGGCAAATATCTTAAATATATGGAAATTTAAGCAAAAGCTTTCACATCTTTTTGGAAAATATGTTTCGAAAGAAAGAAAAAACTTGAAGGATTTTATTGCAAATTCTCGTCGCAACTTTGAAAGATGCTTATTTTAATTAGCTAGTTCGGTATCTATATTCATTTTTGATTGAGAATTAGGTTACACACAGGTCCTTTTTGTCCAAAAATGGCTTTTTTAAATTCAGGAGCTTTAAAATAGTTTTTCTTTTTCCTCGTGAAATAGGGATGTCAAATTTTTGGATGGAGTATTGTAGCTTCCCTACTTCTAGATAAGCGATTAGAGAAAACACGAAATAAATAAGTAAATAAATACATATATGCACCCTGTAGAGACCTAAAACCTTTCAGGGAACTAGCTTTCATCTTCTCCCAATATCCGAGTTTTGTGTTCGTAAACGTTGAAACGAAAGGGGAAGGTAAATAAATAAACATTTATTACGACATAAAAAGAACACAACCGGTTAAAATATCTTTGTTTAAGAGCAAGTAACAAAGACAGGCATACCTGAAGAATCCCCGATGCCAAGACTGGAGTTCTATGCACCCATATAATTCCTCTCGGACATTTTACATCCTCGTAAAATTTATGTACTCTGAGAGGCTACCCGGCTACAACATTTATGACAGACCTTACCTTATGAAGTTCATTTTCTCTCTCCAGAATGCTCTCCAAGGCAGTCTCAAGGACCAAGTCGAGTCCTTCCAGACACTCCACATCATCAATGACCATCAGTCCGTACCTGCGCTTTGCCGTCATTTTGATATCTCTTCAATGCGAGGTCTAACTTGTGTTGTCGATGACACTTCACTTGAGACAAGAACAAAGAAGTCGTAAGCACGGGAGTGTTAAGTGACATAAGAGGTGTATCACGTCTGTCAACGCCACACCAACACTGATGTGAGGAGGAGGCCCGAATGTGCAGAAGTCACCCGCGTGTTAATGTGATTAACCCACGAGAAGTGTGATGAATGGCTGCAAGACCGCCGTACGGCTTCCAGGAACATGCGCTAACAAACGTTTTCTTGCCTCTTCCTGCACGGCTAAATGTCTTTTTATAGAACATCCTGATAATGTCCGTAACTAAACAGTGAATACAGTTAATACATCCTTATTGTTATTATCAAGGTCGGGATTATGACGTAAATCGCTTCAAAAACATCATTATAAATAGATATACATTTTTATTTTCTTGACTACGCATAGCAAGTAGAGTTCGATACCAAAATTTCATCAGAAATATACGTTTTCAGGTACTGAACAAAAAAAGCATTTTGGGATACAGTTCCTTGTGTTTCTGAACGTAACACAAAAAAGAAATGTCGGATATCATACTTGGCGTTTAGGTTCAATACGTTCCAAAGATGAGACAGATTTTCAAGCACAGGTCTCCATCCGAAACTACCCATTACATAAACATTTTTCGAAATTCTTCATTTTCTAAAATGACTTAACGATTATGACTAAAATAGTGTATATTAAAGATATTAACGTCAAATAAACTGAATACCGCTGAATTTTCTGGGAATAGTCTTTGAAGCCTTTATTTGGAAAGAATGTTATATACCTAACTGGTAAATATTAATCGACAAACGAAACTATACTGCTTAAAAATGAAATCTCTTTAATTATGTCAAACATTTTGGCACAAACCATTTCCGAGATATCAATAATCATATTTGTTCAATACCTTTGTCATTTTCTTTGTTTAGAATCGTCAACTTTTGTTGTTTATCGAGATTGTATGGAAACAGTATAAAATTTAAGTGTAGTATGAAGCATTCATTTCTTAAACATTTGCCACCACTGTCCTAAATGTGTCCCAAAGAAATCTATAATGTAGATAACTATTTCTATAAAGGTTTAAAGGTAAATTTCGTAAAAATAATACATATATATGTGTGTGTGTGTGTGTGTGTGTGCGTGTGTGTGTGTGTGTGTGTGTGTGTGTGTGTGTGTGTGTGTGTGTGTGTGTGCCCACTGATAAACGATAGAGAATGGAGAAATTAAGGTGAAAAAACACAATTATTAATTCGCAACTCACCCCCTTTCCCTGTAATTTTCCTGATCGATCGAATCAACATTTGTAAATGCGGGCTCTGATCTTGAACGGAATGCGCCACAGCGTTAAGCTTCCGGACTTATTCACATAGTCTTTTTGCATTTATTCTTATTAGCAGAGAGCGTATTCAGTGACCCCCTAGATCTTCTTGTCAAGTAATAGCCCCTCAAGACATTTTGAATGAGTCGTCTATATCTCAAAATCAATTTGAGCCTATTTTATCATTATAAACTATTGCTCTAAAAATCTTGAGTAATATAGCCTTATTCCTAAATCTATTTTGCATTTCAAAGTCTGAGTTTCATAAATAAGACCCTTAATTGTAAATGGAAGTAATAATAGTCCAAAACCACTCACGACTTAATACGAAATTTAAAGCCTAGCACCCCGAGTTTGCCTGGATTTCGGACAATCTTCTCATTCCGATAGGTTTCCTGAAATTCAGGAATTTGTTGTAAGCCTAGGCTCAACATGCATCTGTGGTCAAGCTATGTAATTATAATAAATTATATCAACTCAAATGGATGCACTTAAATATCACGCTGACTTCGTAACACCTGTCTGAGGGGTCAGAGAATTGATTTCCACTAGGAATTTATCTCTACGCAAAATGACTTCATATTCTCTCCAGAAACTGAAATTATGAAGGATTGTGAATGTGTCTGTGATCTAATGTGCAAAACTCAAAGAAAAAACAGTAAAACTGTATACGAGATCCAGAGTTAAAGGAGGTTTGTTAAGTGTTTAAGGAGGTATGTAAATGAAAAGAGCACCACAATGAAAAACATATTCAAAAATCATATTAGGATCACACGTCTTCAAAATTCATTGCAATGTTTTTATTAGTGCAATAAGGAGTATTTTTATTATATCAATGTATTTTACTCTTTGATAATTTTAAAAATGTGTGAAATTATGTCGTCTTCTTTCAAGATAGAACAATGAATAGTAAGAATGTCCAAATGACTTTTGAAGCCTTGTGTTTTAATCATCGACCTACAGCTGTATTACCTAAGTACGTTACTAATATCTATATAATAATTTTGTTCAGATTCAAAATAGTTAATATAAATTTAGTCAGATTACCCTTATAAAAATAAATAATATAGGTATATCAAGTTACTGACAAGCTCAAAATAAGTTGGCCACCAGGTAAGATCGTACTGTCTACCCTCCACAAGAAGGCAAGAGCCGAATAAAGGGGAGACGGGTTCGAAAAGTTTATCTGGTAGCGGATCTGTTTACCAGGAAATGAGTGTATAAGAGTGCATATGAGTCGCCCATGTTGCCAGATCTAATGCCCGTTTCAGTAACTGCAGTGATAGGTGTTATGCATGGGTGAGTTATGACAACGTTGGGCAGACAGTACACAGTGTATAAATGTGTGCGCGCGCATGAGCAGTATTCGAGCGAAGCACACACAAATCTCTGGCGACCTTAATTTGTGTGTCCAAACTTAACGCCAGCTCCATCTTCTCGGTGATATACAGGTTTTCCAATAATTATCGGGACTTGAGTCACAACATAAATTTTATTACAGAGATATGCACAGTGAGTTAATATTCCTCAACATATGAACCTCTTGAATCGATATATCACTATGAGCACTTTGTCCAATGTTTATACGCGCCCTAGAAGTCGGCAACCATAAGTCTGTTCAGGAAGCCCCTCGAAGTCTGTTGAGCGCTGCAATTGTCCCGAAAATATGTTCTTTCAGGCCCCTTTTGATCGGAGGGAACTAAAGGAAGTCAGCAGGAGCAAATCCGGAAGGTAGGGCGATTGAGGCAGAGTTGTGATGTGTATTCCAAGTATTGGATACGACGGACTAAGCCTCAAACTTCTGGCATTCACTGGTTTATGAAGAGAGCACAAACTTCTTTGGACCACATCTGTGGCGTCAAAGTAGATGATAAACACTGCTGATTCTGGCGTTTTTGGCCAGAAGAATCAGTCAGACCTTGGATCGTGTTCAAAACTGTAGTCACTGTCCAAAAGATTTGGATGAGTCTCCTAACGTTCCAACTGTTCACCACAAACCTTCATACGTTGCTCCTTCTGCTCGTTTACAAAGCCTTCGACATCAACTCCACGCACATCTACATTTACAAATATTTAGTCACAATTATTACTCGACAAAGCGTTGAAGCGTATTGACCTTCAGGTGATCAGCGATTCGATCGTTCTTTATCATGTCTTATCTGGTCGATTAGAAGAGTGAAATTAGTAAGTTACGAAACACAAATAGAGCGATTGGAAGCTGCGTGTGTCTGTGTGATGTTTTCTCGCGCCTGCCGATGTATAACACGTTGCTGTCCAGAAGACATGATTATATCTGAACAGAGTATACTTACACTGGACTCGCCGTGTATGTGCGATAAGCTGAAGTAAACCTCTTTCTGTTGCGAATGTTTTCCGATATGCGTTCTCGCTTTGCCATGTAGTAGGGCAGAGTGGATTTCGACAAGTGTAACTCCTAAGGTATCAAACGAACGCTTTGCCAGCGATCACGCTTCAACATATATTGCACTTTGGCCGCATTTTTCTCGTTTCGGATGGAAGTCGGATCTCCAGCGTATGTTTGACTTCTAAGTCCTCCTTAGCTTTTTGGAATTTATTATACCGCTCAAACACACGCGTTCTGGACATGGCGTCATCTTTGAAAAGCTCAAGAAACCTTTCCAATGTTTCCGTGGCAGATTTCTTTAGTTTGACGCAAAATTTGATGGCAAAACGCTGCTCGATGGTTCTTTCATTTTGGTTTGTTGCGACTACTTGGCACACTTTCACTTCGTGCAGATCTACACATTCAATAGGCTTGGGGGCAGCTGGACCGGTTCTCGTGGTGTGCATGACATACCCCGCTAACATTCTCGCCCTAGAGAGTGCTCAGCACCCTTCCCATTGGTTGAAAAACAGGATCTGTCCGGTACTTGGAGAAAACCTATACGGTACGCTCGCTCTTGGTGTGAAGACTGGCAATCTAACAGAGGCCGAAAGAGGAGAAAATAAAAAGAAATAGCCAAAAAGGATTATTTTCCTTTTTTCTGTGGCACCTCAAGTTTCTTCTGTTACTACTCTTATAGTAACACCGGAAGCCAACAAAACCGTTGTATTTAGAATGGGTACTTGTAAGGCATTAAATGGAATAATTCCTAGAGGAGGTCGTGAAGAGCATAATTCAATAGCAGGCGCTGCGTTACTGTGATAAAAAGTTCAGAAGGATATGAGGGAAAAAAATCTCATATACAGTGTTTATTTGTCTCTTTTCGTGCTGTTATGACAGGCACTACTAAGCTTCAGGTACTATACATTTTAGCACGAGACTAACAGAAACAAAATTCTATTTTGTATATTGCAAACTGCAATTTGTACTTTAATTTAATATCTATTTTAACATTCAGACAACTCTATTTTAAATAGATTATTGAAAATGCTAGTATATCTGCCATTCTGCACTCTTAATTGAGCACTATTTTACAGAAGGAAAAACAAAATTAATATCCCTACACACTTTGGAGTACAGAGAGGAATATCTTAACTAGTTTCTAGGGGAAGCTAGAGGCAGTTGTGGTACACACACTGACACTACTGTTAAAAAGATGAACTAGCTTTTGTGTGCTCAAGCCACCTGGTTTCTTTTCAAATATATAGGAGTTTTAGTTAATTGATGGAAATTAATCATTTCTCCACACTAGCCGTATATAGGCTAAGATATTTGATGGATAGAGTCAACATGAAAAATTCAATGCCATGGCCGGGATTTGAACCACGGATCTCCTGGTTTCCGTCCAGTCGCTCTTAACCTTTGAGCTGCCATGGCCAACGTGCCTTCCTGACACGAGTCAACTGGAGAATTTAATGTCAGGACGGCACGTTGGCCATAGTAGCTCAAAGGTTAAGAGCGACTGGACGGAAACAGGAGATCCGTGGTTCAAATCCCAGCCATGGCATTGAATTTTTCATGTTGACTCTATCCATCAAATATAGGAGTTTGTTTTTCCCATTTTTGCTTTGAATATCTTTATCTTTGAACATTTCCTAGTATAAACGTCCCCTTTTCAAGAAACTACTGGAAACAGCTAAATTAAAATTTAGGATACAAATAAAACTGAAAGTGCTGTTGTGCATTTACCTAAGGCTAATATGATTGCATATTTAAACAAAAAACTGCTTATAAGTTTTAAATTAGAGATGAATAATTGTGAAAAAGGTTCAATATTCCTTAATAGAAAACTAATTGAATAACAGTATATCAATGAGTTTTAGAAGCTATTCTTTGCATCCTGTAAAACTTTCAGTCTGTGATCATAGATATTTAGTAATACAACATAAGCATGATGCGGCCTTAATCTTCGCCAAGTCCCTTTTTAATCCAATTAATTCTGTACGATTTAACGTAAACATTTAATGGTGCGACACATACACACACACACGTGTGCGCACGCGATATTAGGCCAACTGCTTAAACAGTAGCACATATCTTTGGGAATGACCACGACAAAAATCTAATAGCTGCTCGACATGGCAAAAAATTGCATGTATTTAAACATTCTAACTAATAAAGAACAGCTCGGAAATAATTACCCAACCATTATTTTGGTTTAAGTTAAGGTTTAACATCATCTAACCGCTTAGGTCATATCGGACGATGAATGAAATGGGAGAAATGATATTCAAATGAGCCCAGGTTAGAATGTAAGTGTTCCCGACATTCATTTTTCAGTATAAAGGAAAACCCACGAATAAAACCATATCCAGATAACGCATCCTCACCGAGATTTGAACTAGATTTTTTTTATTTTTTTATTTACGTCCTTAAACGTTGAGTCATATCAGACGATGAATGAAATGGGAGAAATGATGTTCAAATGATCCCAGGTTAGAATTTAAGTCTTCCCGACATTCGTTTTTCAGTATAAAGGAAAACCCTGAAATAAAACCATATCCAGATAACGTATCGTGACCGAGATTTGAACTTGGTCTTTTTTTTATTTTTAAGTTACGTCCTCCAACGTTGTCATATCGACGATCAATGAAATGGGTGAAATAGTGCTCAAGTGAGTCCGGGGTCCATGGAGCTTAGAGTTACCCGACATTCGTCTTTCAGGATAAGGGAAAACCCCGAAAAAACCCTTATCAAGGTAACTCACCTTGACCGAGATTCGAACTCGGGACCTCTTGAACGTGAGGCAGACACGCTACCATGTCCCTAACGAGGCGGACGATTTGAACTTGAGACCTAGTGAATATGATAAAGAGGCTACTCCAACACCGAAGGCTAGAAAAAATATCCGTTGCTTTAACGAGATTTACTTTTGCGGGGGTGGGGAAGTGAAAGTAAGCATGGAGCTCGACGGACCATCTCAAATTGAATATAATTTGTTATGTAAATATATTAAACATAATTGTCACTTTAATAAAAAATATTAGAACCATTATTTGAGAAAATACAAAATAATGAAAAGTTTTTTTCCCCCCTAATGGTTACTTTGCGATAGGGATTGTTTTGAAAATATTTGTCACATCCTGGGAAAATGCTAAACTTGTTTAAGAAGACATTCTTCTAAGGTTTTTTTTTTTTTTTTTTTTTTTTTTTTTTTTTTGAGACAAGCATTTAGGGAGTCTCAAAAAACATGTACAGAATTTGTGGGTTGCAAAACCTTTACTTACTTACTTATTTACTTACTCTAATAGAGAAGGTAAAAATGTGCTTAAATAGTTTACAGTTCATTGTTCTGTGCTAGGGTAAGACATTTTTCAAGTGACCTCCTAAAGCAGCATCTACTGTTCTTACCCTGTACATATTAAGTTAGAAAAGAATGTCAGGAAGTTTGGTTCCACTGCGGAAAGTTTAACTTGCTGTTGAAATTTGTCTTCATTTTAAGTTAGAAATGTTTCGACGTACTTCCTTCCCAACTTCGTAGACAATATCCAATAAAATCCGCGCATTCTTCTGCCTTGAATCAATTTTAATAAAACTACTGAAACTTCGACAGTAGTTTGAATGCAAATAAGTTCATTTTATTTAGGACTGAGTCTTTGCAGAAATTAGCTAAGCGGCAACCGCACGTGTAAAGGATAAACGTGACAGAAGCTCTGTCCCCGGTGTATGCAAGGAAACAATTCACTCTTGTACTTGTTTGTTTTCCATGTGTAGTTACGCAGACACGTGTTGAGAAACATTTCCAAACGGAACGTCAGGCTTCGCTTGATCGATGTCAGTTCGACGTTTCTATCTAAAAGAAAATTCCTTGTCGGAAAATGAACATTTAACATTTTGGTATAAAAACACATTCAGGATTAACATTTATGTTCAGTGCTGAATCAGCAATTGTGGCTTGGGAAGAAAAACCTCGCAAATTGAACAGGAATATTGTCGCAAATGGGATGATTGAAGATGATTTGTAGCTTCTCACCTTCTGTTTAACGATCTGCTAGAAATCTTCTAGTTTCCACGGCAGCTTTGCAGCAATGGGTATTTCTTATAAACGCGAGTTTCGGAGCAATTGTTGGAAGTAGGTTAAAAATAGCGGTTCCAGCGCAGACCCAAATGAGCAAGATGGCGGCCATGCGCAATCGGTATGTTTAGTGGATTTAGACAGTGTTTAGGTAGGCAGTCAATCCTCTTATTTTGCTGTACCTTATAATGCTGTGTCCTGAGGTATGATCAGAGTTTGTCTTGAGCTATGATCTGAGGCTCTAGGGTTAAGGGCTGCAGGGTTTCTTAGGTAAAGTCTGTTGGTATGGGAGGTTAATAGCTATAGGACTTAGAGGTTAGGTCTCGAGGTATGATCTGGGACTCTATGGTTAAGAGTTGCAGGGTTTCTTAGGTAAAGACTGTTGGTATGGGATGTTAATATCTGAAGGATTTAATGGTTAGGTCCTGAGGTATGATCTGGGACTCTATGGTTAAGAGTTGCAGGGTTTCTTAGGTAAAGTCTGTTGGTCTGGAGCTTGAAAGCTGTGGGATTTAGAGGTCAGGTCTTGAGGTATGATCTGGGACTCTATGGTTAAGGGCTGCAGGGTTTCTTAAGGTAAAGTCTGTTGGTCTGGAGCTTGAAAGCTGTGGGATTTAGAGGTTAGGTCTTGAGGTATGATCTGGGGCTCTAGGGTTAAGAGTTGCAGGGTTTCTTAGGTAAAGACTGTTGGTCTGGGAGGTTAATAGCTATAGGACTTAGAGGTTAGGTCTCGAGGTATGATCTGGGACTCTATGGTTAAGAGTTGCAGGGTTTCTTAGGTAAAGACTGTTGGTCAGGGAGGTTAATAGCTGTGGGATTTAGAGGTTAGGTCTTGAGGTATGATCTGTGGCTCTAGGGTTAAGGGTTGCAGGTTTTAACAGGTAGGGTTGCTGGTATGGGAGGTTAATACCTATAGGATTTAATGTGGCATGAGCTCTAGGGTTAAGGGTTGTAGGGTTCATAGCTAAATGTTGTTGGTCTAGAGGATAAAGACCGTAGGGTCTTTTATCTATGTTTTATAGGCTGAGGTATGGTCTTATAATTTTGAAGTTAAGTTTGCTAGCCCAGCGATTAAAGGCGGTTAATCTTGGGGCAAGTACTACATTTATGCTTTACTATGTCATCCTATTATAAACTAACCTAACCTAATATACTCTTTCATTTCTACCTTCTTTCATCATTCTTATTATAACCTAGCTGTGTTTGGCTAGTGGCTTCCTTTGTTGCACCTGTTAACCTATTTGTTCTCTTTCCTTAAGTTCCTCTATTCTACCACTTTAACCTAACCTAATATATCCCATGGTTTTAGCTTCTTGATCATTGTTGAACCTAGTTGATTCTGGTATTAACATTCGTTCTCTTTTCTTAAGCTGTCCCGTTTTTACCTCCTTAACCTATCCTAAGCATGTTTCTTTTCTCATGCTAACTACTTGTATGTATGATGCAAAGTTTTTAGGCATATCGATATTATAGCTATCTTTGTCACTGCAAGAGGTATATATGCTGATTACAGATCTTTATACAGTAAATTTAACCCTTTGTGTATCTGCTTCTCTTTTCCTAAAAATTGAGGTTCTTTTGTTGCTAGGGTTTCTTGTTTTTCGTACCTTCTCTATGCTTTCAGGAACTCTATTCTACCTTGTTATGTTATGAGGTCTTATGCTTATATCTTAGGCTTTTTGATTAAGCCTTTTGATCTGAAAGACTATGTATTTTGGCTATGTTCCTCATCTCTTATGGTCACATGGCTAGGTCTTGAGGCATGATCTTAGGGCCTGGGGTTTAAAGGATATAAGTCTCATAGCTTAAGCTCGTAGGTCTAAAGGTTAAAGACTGTAGGTTTAGTGGTTAGGTCGTATGGATTCAAGGTTAGATCTCTCGGTCTAGAGTTTAAGGCTGTAGGATCTGAAGGTTACGTATGGAGGTATGATCTGAGGGCTCTAGGGTTAAGTGTTTTAAGCTTCATAGCTAAAGGTTGCTGGTCAGGAGGTTAAAAGCTGTAGGATCTGGAGGTTAGGTATTGAGGTATGATCTCGGAGCTCTAGGATTAAAAGCTATAGGCTTCATAGCTAAAAGTTTGCCAGCTAGAGATATCTTCTTTACTGTTAGAGGTATATTTGCAATGGTCTAGGCGTACAGTTTTCTTACATTTTTTCATGCAGATTGATGTCTTCGTACTCTTGTGTCTTTTTCAAGCTTTTACCCCCTATGCATCGTCTTGTAATAAGTCGTTACGCTAAACCAATGTTCTAATGCTATTTCCATGCTTTTTCAGATGTTATGAGGTTTATGCGCGTTTCAGGGATATTTTAGACCAAGTTACGTTACTCAATTCATTTTATAACTAATTAAGAAGTTTTTCAAGGATATTTCAGATTACGAGATAGTAGTTACTTTTTAAATTTACCTATTTTAACATTAACTAAAGTGTGTTCAGTTAGCTTATGTGGTGAGGTAGACGTCCCTCGTCTTTTTTCTCTGGACTTGGGACCAGCGTCAGAATTTGTTTCTGAACGGTAGACTTAACGCCCTCCTCTGCTCTTATTATTCAGCTGTTTTCATGCTTAGATATTTTAATGCTACGTTCTAGTGTTTATTTCTCGGAATGAAAATTGTTTTTTTTCTGCTCTAGGGTTCCTTCTTTCATTCGCCGTTCAAAATATGACAATGTCCATGGGCATATGTGGATACTCCATCATCTGCAATTACTCTCTTGTCATCATGTGGAGATAGGGATATTTTGTTCACTTCCACTGACGCAACATTATGTTGATGGGACATAATTAGGTTCATTGGCGTTCTTATGATTTCTCTGCTTTTAAGACAGTCCACATAGCTCTCAAAGGTGATGTACTGTTTAATGGCACTATGTTTTATGCCTTTTATCTTCTTGATTATGCCTCCATCGATGTCGAGTGCATACATCTTCGGTCTCAGTCCAACAAAACGACGAATGATTTTTCCATTGGCTTCATCTTTAAATTTTCCCAACACTTTCTTGTTTTTTGTAGAATGACATATGTGCTCGCTAGGATAATCAGCAGTATCCAGATGTTCCAGAAAACGTAACTTATCCTGGTATATGTCTCCGGTAGTCACACGATGGATGAAAGAGTCAGTATCCATGTACATGAGCTTCAGATTTTCAAGCCCGTAATACGGCATTAGCACATCATAATGATACCAATACATCAAGGTCTTCGAGATATCCAGCACACACATCCCAATGTATATAGGCTTGTTGAAGACTATCTCCCGTGACGCCATGTGTATTGCAGCCAGATTGGGTCCATATATAGTTCTATCAATAAATGTAGGCTTAGCAACCAGTTTTTCCAATGTCTTCCAATCGGTGACAAGTCGTATATTCAGTCGGTTTCTGATGTTTTCCATAGTTTTACCAAACATGGCATTGTTAAAAAGTTTGTAAAGATCCTTCTCGAAATCATTTCTCGATCCTTGTCGTAGCCGGTTATTGAATTCCACATAAGGCTTTAACCAACATGACTGTTGAAATTGTAGCACCCGATGGATTTTAGTCAGTTGTAACCCATGACTAAGGGCCTGCTTCAAGGTCATGTAATGCACCACATACCTAGTTCGTGATCCAAGGTGAGGAATTAGTTTCCTTGTAGAAGAACCCGGGGGCTTGATACACTCAGGTAGGAACGGTAAATCATTGTGTAGGTCATGGAGTTCTGTAGGATATTGAAGGTCCACTTCTAAGATGTATCCGAGAGGGTCATCTTCTCGTAGTATATCTAGGTTGATATCTTCAGGAGAAACCCACTTAAAACCCCCGTAAGCAAGGGGTTTCTGCATCGCCCACGCGTACTGGTTATTTGAATCCTCGTACGTAATATATTGAGAGGGTTTACTTGAGTCATACTCCTTCATGTAGTGATTGTTCGCTTCTGCATACCGATGAGAAACTTGGCATAATCCTCCTCTTATACCTGCTTCAACCATGAGTAGCTGGTCATAATCCTGTAGTAATTCCAGTTCAATTCGTGTGTACAACAGCATTGCATCCCACGTAAGTCCGGGTGATGTATAATAATGTGCGGGATCAACTTTATGGGTTTTCAGGGTCTGCTCTCTGAATGTTTCAAACACATCTGCTAGTAGAAGGACATCCGAAGTTAAGTAGAGGTCACTGTACTCGCCTAGTGTTCTGATGTTGAAGTGACTCCATACGGTTTTTGCATGCTGATACTCTGCATCACTAATTTCTTCTCTGTTTAACTTACTGTAGAATGCTTCTCTCGGAGGAAGTTCTGTCTCACTCAAAACATCCCATGATGTAACGTAATCATAGGGAAACACACCTTTACGCATCATCAAATCGATCTTCTCTGCTCCAAAGTACTTCTGAGTTTCAGGATATGATGTTAGATTTTTTGCTAGTTTATCCAAGCTGGTACTAAGGAAGCGATAGGTATCCACAAAACGAAGTTTAATGTCACCAACATACTTGGAAAATGATATATAACTTTCCTCAGAGCTAGGAATAACTTCTACTCTATCGCTAGTACAGCCTAACTCCTTAACAATGAAATGGGAGTCATATCCACTCAGGTTATGTATGAAGACAGGAATATAATTAGGCGTTTTACAGGTTAGATTACACTGATTATGTAGACTTCCTCGATATTCACCACTTATATGATCATGATCTCGTACTTTCCAGTTATCGTCGGTAAATTCTTTACCACATAAGTAGCATTCTGTAGAAGATTCGAATGATTTTTGTTGCTTATCTGTCAGAGTTAATGGAGCACCAGTTTTGTATACAGCATTAATTTTCTTTGCGAGAGAACTTACATACTCCATAAACTTCGGTGCAGCGTCACAACCTCGATATACATAGGGTTCAGTAGGAAGACCAGTCTGTAAACCTTCAATTGTAGCTGAGGATTTGACATAAACACAGAAACTCATAGGAATATGCTTCTGATATGGAACTGTATAAGACGTTTCGGGATTAGAAGAACACCCGTGGTAAGGGGTAAGAATGCTTTCAAAGTCAGCGTATATGACATAAGGTAATTTCAACATCCTTTCATGATTCTTGAATCTAACAATAGATTTCTCCTTAGTTGGCATAACAATCTTAGCAACTCCGTGTTGGCTACATATTTTTCTATGCTCATTTAACCTCTCAACTCCTCCATTTCGATACTCAAAGTGCGTAAAACAGCGTTTGCAGATACAGAGTTTTCCCTCACATTTGGTTTTTTGTTGATGAATAAGTCTCTCGAAATTCTTTATATAAACGTAATGATGACGTCCAGCTGAATTGCTTAACAGAAGCAGGTCGCGATGCTCAGTCAGTTCTTCATTGACAACTTTCATAGGAAACACTTGATTTTTCTCATCCAGCCCTAAAACATTTATAGAGATGTTATTTTTTCGTTCAAATTTCGGGATATCAGTCAGGCTCGTAGGAAACGAGAGGCAGGAAGAGTCATATCTCTCTTGAAGATCCTTATACTTGCTAACACGTTGAGGATCCTTGTGAATGAACTTGGCGAGAACAGCATACATAAAACACTTTTCATCTTCATAATTCTGTGGATTTATGCAGGCTCCTTTAGCTCCAATAGAGGTCGGTAGAGGGATGTAACTGGTTCCCCTCAGTCCATTATTCTTGTTGATTCTAACACGCACACCATCAACAGCTAATAAAGCCCAACTGCTTCCTTTAAGTTGACTTTCCTCCATTTCAGTACAAAGTTTCTTGAATTTACTTTCCAATATGGCGTCCAAGTCACTTTCTAAAAATATTGCTTGATTTGGCGTTTTAAAGGCTTTATCAGTAGTGTCACCAACGGCATTCACAAACCGACATTCAGCCATGAGGTTAATTTTCACACTTTTATGCATCCTCAGTTGCTTCTGAACGGCTTGAATTATCCGCTGTTTTGATTCCTGGAGATATGTATTCAGGTCTTGGCATGTAGAGCACTGGATGAAATATGATTTCAGTCGATCCTGGAAAGCTGTTTCATATTCTACGACATCGTCTTCATCAGGAACCATTAACAGCAATTTATGTTTGGTAGGCTCGATCTTGAGTTTCTTAGCAGTAGTTATTCTCTCGCATCGTTCTTGGTGAGTATCTCTGCGATTCTCAGTATCATAAACATTACCACAATGTTTACATTCGTAAAACCGGCCACATACCAGCTCATGTCTCTTTTTATTGTAGCTTTTCAGGAAACTCTTTGCACATATGCTACACCTATTTTCAGGTATAGTGTCTAACAGAGCTTCCATCGCTATAGTTTTTTGTTGTGTGCAGGCTAATTCTCGGGAATATGCTGCCAAGTAAGTGTCATGATACACTTCTCACTTCTCTTCTTCACCTTGATAAGTTATCAGCGCTACTGATGATGAATTTCACTGTAGAAGCTGATCCGCTATGCTATAAACACACTAGCGTAATTACAATCTAAGATCGATAAAGCTCTCTTTATACACTTAGCACAGACCTAATAGAAAACTTCATCATCCCCTTCACCAACGGGATTCGAAGGTGGCACTCCTATCGGAGAAAACCTAAAGGAAAACTTCATCACACCACCACCACCACCACCACCACCACCACCACCACCACCACCACCACCACCACCACCACCACCACCACCTTTGTAGTTCGAAGGTGGCGCTCCTATCGGAGAAAACCTAAAAGAAAACTATTATCTTGCTACCACAGGGGTTCGAAGATGCTTCTACTACTGGAGAAAACCTAAAAGAAAACTCTATTAATTTCCCAGTTTTCGATTATTCTTTAACTACTTTACAATTCACATGAGAGAAAAAATTAGACAAATTAAAATTGAAAAAGGAAATAAATAGCTGGATTTGAAGATAAAATTTAGACAATTCAAACGAGTATAAACACGACTAAGCTCCGCCTTTTAGTTTTAAAGTAGCATTATTATGTTCCGGTCCTCACACCCCCTCCCCTCCCCGTTCCATACCACCTGCAACATCTTGGGTGGTCCTCACACCCCCTCCCCCTATTATGCAAATTGATCTGGAAGGAACATACTAATGCTACTCCTTGATTAATGACCTGTCAAGCCCTTGTCCCAAGACGCAGGCACACCTGCATGTGATAAATAAAGAGTGTTCGGAAACTAATGGGATGCCGACCAGGGGTGGAAAGACGATGCATGCTGCCTTTCTACCGCGCAGGGGTGTCCGTGCCCTTACTGACTGTCTGACTGGTAGTTTTATCAATGGTCCCCTAATCGAATCTCGGGGCAGAAGAGTACTGCTTATATTGGAATAACTCCGAAACTAATTATGATAGAGAGTTCGGATAAACTTTATTACTTACATATGGTTAGCTAGGTCCGCAGGGTATATACTGTATACCTGTAGTCCTTAGTTCGAGTCCTGAATCGTTTAATTTAAATATCTCTGTAACCGCTGGGTCTAGAGAAGTGAAATAACCTTTATATGGTTATGCTTCTCATAGTTAATCATATGCTGACAACGTGTAGCTCAAGGGTCCCTGGTTCAGTTCCCATCGTCCATTGAATTATGTAATTGTGTTCTATTTCTGATCTATTGCACATAGAACAGCAGGGGAAAGTGCAGGTTTTTTTCATTCAACATATGCTGTGAATGATTTATGATTCCATATCCTACAGACCCGTGGTTCGATAACCGCTTCTGTCGCAATAACTTGAATCTTAAATAACTCTTGAACTAATAACGTTAGCGCAATGAAATAGCGTATACATATATACTTTAGGTGTGAATTGTTGTTGAAATGGTAATTTACGCCTTAGGATCTAGGTTCAAATCTCGGTGGGATAATTTAAATACCTTTGAATATAAATGCTTAGGCGTGTTCACAAGCTCACCCCATAAGATCATACATCATGACTTGTCTCATGTTGAGAAGAGATGTTTACCTTAACCGATTTACATAGACTTTCAAATCAAAATACTTAATCACAAAGTTTAATATATAAGCATGAGACTCAAACATAACAAGATGGCCGTAATAATTTAACTTAAGAAAAGAAAACGGATGCCCGTAGCAACAAACATAAATAGGTTAAAATATATCAAAAGGGTTCAAGAAGGTGTGTTTGAGGATGAAGTGAAGGATTCTAAGGGTGCCCCGTGGATCAGTTAAACGGTGTAATAGATGAACTTGAGAAAAATAGAACTGTTATGTTAAGATATGTGTGAAAAGAATCAAGAACACGTGGTTGAAGATGACGGAGAGGTGTCTACGGGTGGCAATGGGAGCTCCTAATGTAACTTTAAAACTAAAAGGCGGAGCTTAGTCGTGTTTATACTCGTTTGAATTGTCTAAATTTTATCTTCAAATCTAGCTATTTATTTCCTTTTTCAATTTTAATTTGTCTAATTTTTTCTCTCATGTGAATTGTAAAGTAGTTAAAGAATAATCGAAAACTGGGAAATTAATAGAGCTTTCTTTTAGGTTTTCTCCAGTAGTAGAAGCATCTTCGAACCCCTGTGGTAGCAAGATAATAGTTTTCTTTTAGGTTTTCTCCGATAGGAGCGCCACCTTCGAACTACAAAGGTGGTGGTGGTGGTGGTGGTGGTGGTGGTGGTGGTGTGATGAAGTTTTCCTTTAGGTTTTCTCCGATAGGAGTGCCACCTTCGAATCCCGTTGGTGAAGGGGATGATGAAGTTTTCTATTAGGTCTGTGCTAAGTGTATAAAGAGAGCTTTATCGATCTTAGATTGTAATTACGCTAGTGTGTTTATAGCATAGCGGATCAGCTTCTACAGTGAAATTCATCATCAGTAGCGCTGATAACTTATCAAGGTGAAGAAGAGAAGTGAGAAGTGTATCATGACACTTACTTGGCAGCATATTCCCGAGAATTAGCCTGCACACAACAAAAAACTATAGCGATGGAAGCTCTGTTAGACACTATACCTGAAAATAGGTGTAGCATATGTGCAAAGAGTTTCCTGAAAAGCTACAATAAAAAGAGACATGAGCTGGTATGTGGCCGGTTTTACGAATGTAAACATTGTGGTAATGTTTATGATACTGAGAATCGCAGAGATACTCACCAAGAACGATGCGAGAGAATAACTACTGCTAAGAAACTCAAGATCGAGCCTACCAAACACAAATTGCTGTTAATGGTTCCTGATGAAGACGATGTCGTAGAATATGAAACAGCTTTCCAGGATCGACTGAAATCATATTTCATCCAGTGCTCTACATGCCAAGACCTGAATACATATCTCCAGGAATCAAAACAGCGGATAATTCAAGCCGTTCAGAAGCAACTGAGGATGCATAAAAGTGTGAAAATTAACCTCATGGCTGAATGTCGGTTTGTGAATGCCGTTGGTGACACTACTGATAAAGCCTTTAAAACGCCAAATCAAGCAATATTTTTAGAAAGTGACTTGGACGCCATATTGGAAAGTAAATTCAAGAAACTTTGTACTGAAATGGAGGAAAGTCAACTTAAAGGAAGCAGTTGGGCTTTATTAGCTGTTGATGGTGTGCGTGTTAGAATCAACAAGAATAATGGACTGAGGGGAACCAGTTACATCCCTCTACCGACCTCTATTGGAGCTAAAGGAGCCTGCATAAATCCACAGAATTATGAAGATGAAAAGTGTTTTATGTATGCTGTTCTCGCCAAGTTCATTCACAAGGATCCTCAACGTGTTAGCAAGTATAAGGATCTTCAAGAGAGATATGACTTTTCCTGCCTCTCGTTTCCTACGAGCCTGACTGATATCCCGAAATTTGAACGAAAAAATAACATCTCTATAAATGTTTTCGGGCTGGATGAGAAAAATCAAGTGTTTCCTATGAAAGTTGTCAATGAAGAACTGACTGAGCATCGCGACCTGCTTCTGTTAAGCAATTCAGCTGGACGTCATCATTACGTTTATATAAAGAATTTCGAGAGACTTATTCATCAACAAAAAACCAAATGTGAGGGAAAACTCTGTATCTGCAAACGCTGTTTTACGCACTTTGAGTATCGAAATGGAGGAGTTGAGAGGTTAAATGAGCATAGAAAAATATGTAGCCAACACGGAGTTGCTAAGATTGTTATGCCAACTAAGGAGAAATCTATTGTTAGATTCAAGAATCATGAAAGGATGTTGAAATTACCTTATGTCATATACGCTGACTTTGAAAGCATTCTTACCCCTTACCACGGGTGTTCTTCTAATCCCGAAACGTCTTATACAGTTCCATATCAGAAGCATATTCCTATGAGTTTCTGTGTTTATGTCAAATCCTCAGCTACAATTGAAGGTTTACAGACTGGTCTTCCTACTGAACCCTATGTATATCGAGGTTGTGACGCTGCACCGAAGTTTATGGAGTATGTAAGTTCTCTCGCAAAGAAAATTAATGCTGTATACAAAACTGGTGCTCCATTAACTCTGACAGATAAGCAACAAAAATCATTCGAATCTTCTACAGAATGCTACTTATGTGGTAAAGAATTTACCGACGATAACTGGAAAGTACGAGATCATGATCATATAAGTGGTGAATATCGAGGAAGTCTACATAATCAGTGTAATCTAACCTGTAAAACGCCTAATTATATTCCTGTCTTCATACATAACCTGAGTGGATATGACTCCCATTTCATTGTTAAGGAGTTAGGCTGTACTAGCGATAGAGTAGAAGTTATTCCTAGCTCTGAGGAAAGTTATATATCATTTTCCAAGTATGTTGGTGACATTAAACTTCGTTTTGTGGATACCTATCGCTTCCTTAGTACCAGCTTGGATAAACTAGCAAAAAATCTAACATCATATCCTGAAACTCAGAAGTACTTTGGAGCAGAGAAGATCGATTTGATGATGCGTAAAGGTGTGTTTCCCTATGATTACGTTACATCATGGGATGTTTTGAGTGAGACAGAACTTCCTCCGAGAGAAGCATTCTACAGTAAGTTAAACAGAGAAGAAATTAGTGATGCAGAGTATCAGCATGCAAAAACCGTATGGAGTCACTTCAACATCAGAACACTAGGCGAGTACAGTGACCTCTACTTAACTTCGGATGTCCTTCTACTAGCAGATGTGTTTGAAACATTCAGAGAGCAGACCCTGAAAACCCATAAAGTTGATCCCGCACATTATTATACATCACCCGGACTTACGTGGGATGCAATGCTGTTGTACACACGAATTGAACTGGAATTACTACAGGATTATGACCAGCTACTCATGGTTGAAGCAGGTATAAGAGGAGGATTATGCCAAGTTTCTCATCGGTATGCAGAAGCGAACAATCACTACATGAAGGAGTATGACTCAAGTAAACCCTCTCAATATATTACGTACGAGGATTCAAATAACCAGTACGCGTGGGCGATGCAGAAACCCCTTGCTTACGGGGGTTTTAAGTGGGTTTCTCCTGAAGATATCAACCTAGATATACTACGAGAAGATGACCCTCTCGGATACATCTTAGAAGTGGACCTTCAATATCCTACAGAACTCCATGACCTACACAATGATTTACCGTTCCTACCTGAGTGTATCAAGCCCCCGGGTTCTTCTACAAGGAAACTAATTCCTCACCTTGGATCACGAACTAGGTATGTGGTGCATTACATGACCTTGAAGCAGGCCCTTAGTCATGGGTTACAACTGACTAAAATCCATCGGGTGCTACAATTTCAACAGTCATGTTGGTTAAAGCCTTATGTGGAATTCAATAACCGGCTACGACAAGGATCGAGAAATGATTTCGAGAAGGATCTTTACAAACTTTTTAACAATGCCATGTTTGGTAAAACTATGGAAAACATCAGAAACCGACTGAATATACGACTTGTCACCGATTGGAAGACATTGGAAAAACTGGTTGCTAAGCCTACATTTATTGATAGAACTATATATGGACCCAATCTGGCTGCAATACACATGGCGTCACGGGAGATAGTCTTCAACAAGCCTATATACATTGGGATGTGTGTGCTGGATATCTCGAAGACCTTGATGTATTGGTATCATTATGATGTGCTAATGCCGTATTACGGGCTTGAAAATCTGAAGCTCATGTACATGGATACTGACTCTTTCATCCATCGTGTGACTACCGGAGACATATACCAGGATAAGTTACGTTTTCTGGAACATCTGGATACTGCTGATTATCCTAGCGAGCACATATGTCATTCTACAAAAAACAAGAAAGTGTTGGGAAAATTTAAAGATGAAGCCAATGGAAAAATCATTCGTCGTTTTGTTGGACTGAGACCGAAGATGTATGCACTCGACATCGATGGAGGCATAATCAAGAAGATAAAAGGCATAAAACATAGTGCCATTAAACAGTACATCACCTTTGAGAGCTATGTGGACTGTCTTAAAAGCAGAGAAATCATAAGAACGCCAATGAACCTAATTATGTCCCATCAACATAATGTTGCGTCAGTGGAAGTGAACAAAATATCCCTATCTCCACATGATGACAAGAGAGTAATTGCAGATGATGGAGTATCCACATATGCCCATGGACATTGTCATATTTTGAACGGCGAATGAAAGAAGGAACCCTAGAGCAGAAAAAAAACAATTTTCATTCCGAGAAATAAACACTAGAACGTAGCATTAAAATATCTAAGCATGAAAACAGCTGAATAATAAGAGCAGAGGAGGGCGTTAAGTCTACCGTTCAGAAACAAATTCTGACGCTGGTCCCAAGTCCAGAGAAAAAAGACGAGGGACGTCTACCTCACCACATAAGCTAACTGAACACACTTTAGTTAATGTTAAAATAGGTAAATTTAAAAAGTAACTACTATCTCGTAATCTGAAATATCCTTGAAAAACTTCTTAATTAGTTATAAAATGAATTGAGTAACGTAACTTGGTCTAAAATATCCCTGAAACGCGCATAAACCTCATAACATCTGAAAAAGCATGGAAATAGCATTAGAACATTGGTTTAGCGTAACGACTTATTACAAGACGATGCATAGGGGGTAAAAGCTTGAAAAAGACACAAGAGTACGAAGACATCAATCTGCATGAAAAAATGTAAGAAAACTGTACGCCTAGACCATTGCAAATATACCTCTAACAGTAAAGAAGATATCTCTAGCTGGCAAACTTTTAGCTATGAAGCCTATAGCTTTTAATCCTAGAGCTCCGAGATCATACCTCAATACCTAACCTCCAGATCCTACAGCTTTTAACCTCCTGACCAGCAACCTTTAGCTATGAAGCTTAAAACACTTAACCCTAGAGCCCTCAGATCATACCTCCATACGTAACCTTCAGATCCTACAGCCTTAAACTCTAGACCGAGAGATCTAACCTTGAATCCATACGACCTAACCACTAAACCTACAGTCTTTAACCTTTAGACCTACGAGCTTAAGCTATGAGACTTATATCCTTTAAACCCCAGGCCCTAAGATCATGCCTCAAGACCTAGCCATGTGACCATAAGAGATGAGGAACATAGCCAAAATACATAGTCTTTCAGATCAAAAGGCTTAATCAAAAAGCCTAAGATATAAGCATAAGACCTCATAACATAACAAGGTAGAATAGAGTTCCTGAAAGCATAGAGAAGGTACGAAAAACAAGAAACCCTAGCAACAAAAGAACCTCAATTTTTAGGAAAAGAGAAGCAGATACACAAAGGGTTAAATTTACTGTATAAAGATCTGTAATCAGCATATATACCTCTTGCAGTGACAAAGATAGCTATAATATCGATATGCCTAAAAACTTTGCATCATACATACAAGCAGTTAGCATGAGAAAAGAAACATGCTTAGGATAGGTTAAGGAGGTAAAAACGGGGCAGCTTAAGAAAAGAGAACGAATGTTAATACCAGAATCAACTAGGTTCAACAATGATCAAGAAGCTAAAACCATGGGATATATTAGGTTAGGTTAAAGTGGTAGAATAGAGGAACTTAAGGAAAGAGAACAAATAGGTTAACAGGTGCAACAAAGGAAGCCACTAGCCAAACACAGCTAGGTTATAATAAGAATGATGAAAGAAGGTAGAAATGAAAGAGTATATTAGGTTAGGTTAGTTTATAATAGGATGACATAGTAAAGCATAAATGTAGTACTTGCCCCAAGATTAACCGCCTTTAATCGCTGGGCTAGCAAACTTAACTTCAAAATTATAAGACCATACCTCAGCCTATAAAACATAGATAAAAGACCCTACGGTCTTTATCCTCTAGACCAACAACATTTAGCTATGAACCCTACAACCCTTAACCCTAGAGCTCATGCCACATTAAATCCTATAGGTATTAACCTCCCATACCAGCAACCCTACCTGTTAAAACCTGCAACCCTTAACCCTAGAGCCACAGATCATACCTCAAGACCTAACCTCTAAATCCCACAGCTATTAACCTCCCTGACCAACAGTCTTTACCTAAGAAACCCTGCAACTCTTAACCATAGAGTCCCAGATCATACCTCGAGACCTAACCTCTAAGTCCTATAGCTATTAACCTCCCAGACCAACAGTCTTTACCTAAGAAACCCTGCAACTCTTAACCCTAGAGCCCCAGATCATACCTCAAGACCTAACCTCTAAATCCCACAGCTTTCAAGCTCCAGACCAACAGACTTTACCTTAAGAAACCCTGCAGCCCTTAACCATAGAGTCCCAGATCATACCTCAAGACCTGACCTCTAAATCCCACAGCTTTCAAGCTCCAGACCAACAGACTTTACCTAAGAAACCCTGCAACTCTTAACCATAGAGTCCCAGATCATACCTCAGGACCTAACCATTAAATCCTTCAGATATTAACATCCCATACCAACAGTCTTTACCTAAGAAACCCTGCAACTCTTAACCATAGAGTCCCAGATCATACCTCGAGACCTAACCTCTAAGTCCTATAGCTATTAACCTCCCATACCAACAGACTTTACCTAAGAAACCCTGCAGCCCTTAACCCTAGAGCCTCAGATCATAGCTCAAGACAAACTCTGATCATACCTCAGGACACAGCATTATAAGGTACAGCAAAATAAGAGGATTGACTGCCTACCTAAACACTGTCTAAATCCACTAAACATACCGATTGCGCATGGCCGCCATCTTGCTCATTTGGGTCTGCGCTGGAACCGCTATTTTTAACCTACTGTTGGAGAATGAATAACAATTCTTCTATCTTAAATATTGTATATTTTTAAATCCTGCTACAATTTTAACTTATGTAAATGCTTACCTTTAACAAACAATAGTTGTGAGTGAGTGAGTGAGTGTGTGGTGTTTTAGGGCCCGTCGACAACAAGGTCATTTGGGCCCGAAGTCAACATTAAAACCTAAAAGCTACACTAATCAAGCTAAAAAGGTAAAATAAAATAATAACATTCAACTATTAAAAGTACATAAAAACTCATCCCAGTCAAAATAATTTAAAAGCTCTATAATTAATAAATATAAAATACAAGTCAGACTTGTTTATTAAAACCGATTTTAAAAACAAACCGCAGTGCCTTAATCACGGCCACTGGGTCGTCCCCTAAAATACTGGGCAAGTTAACTCCCAAGCCTATTGACTGGCGAACGCGGGCGTACTGCGGGCAATCAAGCAATACGTGCCGCATCGTGAGGCGTACTGCACACGGAGCACACACAGGGGCCTGTTCCCCTCTTAACAGGTGGCCATGAGTTGCTCGTGTGTGCCCAATTCTCAGCCGGGTGAGTATCACCTCGGCCCGCCGGTTATCCCTGCAGGATGTTGGCCAGAGTTGTACGCTCTCCTTTATAGCCCGGAGTTGTGTGCCTTCTAAAGCTGTCCAGGATTGCTGCCAAGCAGACAGGAGCTGGCGACGGAAAAAACGTTGCACATCCTGGTATGGCACCGTAGTTGTTAAACTCCGGGGCAAACGGCAAGCGGACTTAGCAGCCGCGTCCGCCTCCTCGTTCCCGGAAATGCCCACATGGCCTGGGGTCCAAGTAAAAACAAAATGGTATCCTCGACCGAGCATTTGCGAGATCTGGGCCTGTATTTTTAAAACAAGGGTGTGAGCGGCAGTGTGCTGTTGCAAGGCCTGAAGAGCACTTAGAGAGTCAGTGCAAACAATAAAAGAGCCAGGGGTTAACTGCATCGATGAACTGCACACGCCACTAGTGCAACACAATTGCATTCATACAAAGCATTTTCTGCAAACTCGCGGAGTGACACACATTACATGTCTTACTCTTAAGACTGTCGCTTGCAGAGGAACACCAAACTCAGATAATTTTGGATTCTCGGCCCAATACGTCACTATAACCAAATTACCTCTCTTTTACTGATCCACGTCACCAAATTACGTAATCGCATTCTTGCAGCGATATTATATATTATAATATTATATGACATTTAACTTGTATTACATTATCTCATACCCAACCAAATTTTACATTTCTATTTTTGTACAAATTACTCTTTCCAGGACAATTCAAAATAAATTCTTAAAATTAAAAAAAAAAAAAATGAAATAACCGTCACAAAATATGTGAACGACTTTTCTTCCTCCATGTTTTATTCCATTGTGGGTACTTGTTGAAAAGCGGCGAAGGAGTAAAATATGCACAAAATATTAGGTGTGCACATTTAAGGAAAGGCGCAGTTACTTTCGGTTAAACCAGAAGTAGATAATACAAGTGGGTAATAAGTATCATTTTTTCTTCCGTGAATATCCTTATTTCGTACATCAAGTTTCGTGTTGTTCAGCACCATGCTTCGGAAATTATTTAGGTGGTACACACAGATACACACTACCCGCCTCTATAGCGTAGGTGATAGCGTTCCTGCTCACGTTTAAGAGGTCCCCATTTCGAATCTCAGCCAAAGTTTTTTTTTAATGTAATTTACGTCCTCCAACGGTAAGTCATATCGGACGGTGAATGAACTGGGTGAAATGATGCTCAAATGAGTCCAGGGTCCATGGAGCTTAGTTACCCGACATTTGTCTTGAAGGATAAGGGAAAACCCCGGAAAAATCTTATCCAGGTAACTCGCCCTGACCGAGATTCGAACTCGGGACCTCTGGAATCTCAGCCAGGGTGAGGTATCTGGATAAGGTTTTTCCGGGGTGAAAGCTGCTGAAAGATGAATGTTGGATAACTACAAGCTAACATAAAAACCGGGATGATTTTTTTTTTTTTTTTTTTTTTTTTGTAATTCACTTTCTCCAACGTAGGGTCATATCGGGCGATGAATGAAACTGGTGAAATGATGCTCAAATGAGTCCGCGGTCCATGGAGCTTAGAGCTACCCGACATTCGTCTATCAGGATAAGGGAAACCCCCGGAAAAACCCTTATCCAGGTAACTCAACCTGACCGAGATTCGAACTCGGGACCTCTTGAACGTGAGGCGGACATGCTACCATCCACGCTACCGAGGCGGGCACATGCTTCGGAAGTTATTTAGGGGTACACACAGATACACATTTCCCACCTCTGTAGCGTAAGTGGTGGCGTGCCTGCATCACATTTAAGAGATCCCAATTTCGAATCGGTGAGGTATCTGGATAAGCTTTTTCCGGGGTGAAAGATGAATGTAGTGGCAGCCATGAGAGCTGGCAGAGGATTATTTAAAAAATGATGCATTCTATCATTGTTTCTTAAATGGCAAGTTGAAAGGTTTCCAATATGTGTGAATAAAATGTTTTCTTACATCACTCTTATTTTTATTGAACTGTTAAAGGTATATCCTTTCTTGTGTCACTCTGTATATAGGCCCTTTGAACATCATTTCACCTATTTCATTCATCGTCCGATATGTCTTACGTTGGAGGACACACACAAAGAAACATGAATTTCGAGCTCTAATAATGAAAAATAAGTCCTCCATAACAACAAATACTGACTTAAGTAACAATAATAAACGTTCTTATTTATATTATTCAGTTATTTAATAATATTATACTATTACAACATTGGCAACTATCACCTAGTCGTTTTTATTCTTTTTTGTTCGGTAGAAGTCTGTCATCACAGCAACTTCTTTATATTTACCAGCATAGAATATTTCATGGTGTTTAATGTTGTCTGTTCATCACCTGTATACGTAATGCACATTGAGTAACTCTCAAGAATTCATTCACCATAGCGAGGGACTGTATTTGGCCAATAGCAGTGAGCTTACGCTAAAGAATACAAAATATCAGTGACTTATGACACTTGGCACCTATCTTGGCGCCACTCATCGGCAACTTCCTCTTTTCCGATCAAACGAAGCGAACAAAAGAAGCGTGAATGCCAGTTAAACAAACCACAGAGGTAAACAATATATTTTCACTGCGACAGAATAAAAAATAGGATTATATTTTAGTACAGAAAGGCAGGATGTGGTTAACATGGTCTAAGGAAAAAGGTTCAAGTAACAGCACCATCGCAAGAAAAAATAAATTGCCTTAATAAAACTTAGTAGGTGATTGCTGAATACTCACGTTACACTACCCTCATAAAAGACAGAGCAATTAATTTCGTGGTGGCTTGCCGCCAAAACCGTGTCCCACTTTGGGATGAAATACAGCCACCCTCCTGGACATATTTATGTGGTAAGGAGACACTGGGCCACACATGGAGCTGAGAACGTCGTTAATAAAAAAGGAAATGTGGCTAGTCTTACCGTCCCATGCTGTTATTTTTAACCCCTTGCGGACGCGCATTCTTAAGGGGATATTAAAATTCCTATTCCGCCAATGTTAAATTTGCTAAATTCAAGATGTACATCTCAAAAACTATTTAATATACGAGACTGAAATTTTGCAGGATGTACATGCTTGTCTTCTAAATTCATACTTTGGCCTACACACGGCTAATGTGAAAGACAAATTTTCATTAATTGACCTAATAGCGGTCCGAAATATAAAGCCCGGGCCTTAAAGTATTTGTGCATTGTAAGTCGCCATTAAGGTAGTTGTCTCGTATGTGTATGAGAACTCCTTTATACAGAAAAACATTAATCAGTTGGAGAATTTAATATCATGCTGATATGTTGCCATTCTAGCTCTGGTTTCGGTAAATTGAGTCCCTTTTGAATACTATAAGGTAATGAGTACCTCCTAAACTTTCAAGGTAGGCAAATTGAGTCCCTTGACTCGTAATTGTGATACAATTTCCCCTCTCACTTTGTGCAGACTTAGGACTGCGCAACCATTTAGCTAATTAGTGGTTAAAAGTTTTGTCATGTTAAAATCGTTCGTACGAAGTACTTGCAATAGTTTTGATGATGATGATGATGATGATGATGATGATGATGATGATGACTACAACGACGATGACGATGATATGTGTATAAGGGCTCCCAACTGCAGCGGTTATCAGTGCCCTTTAAAAAATCATTCATGGCAAAAACCAGATATAAACGGATCTAAATCTTATTACAAGTGTAAATAAACTCACAAGAAAAAACACATACACAATAAAAAATAAAATACAAGGCCAAAACAGCAAAAAAATTCTGTTCACTAAATTCTAAAATCTAATTTAGAAAATAACTTAAAAACCTTCTCAACCGCTTTGTTATCATCCGCTAGCATTTCTGCAAAGCTGGCCGGCAGCTGCAGAGACGTCCTAAGGTGTGCTAGGGAAAAACACTAGCAGAACGTGTCGGACAGATCGTTACAAAACGGACAGACTGGAGCAGGCTCCCTTCTAAACCGAAAACTATACGTAAAAAGTAGTGCCCAATGCGTATCCGAGCCAAACTCACCTTCTCTCTACGAGCAATAGTTTTGTCATACAGGTAAAAATTTAAAGAAATACACCTTTCACAAAGTCAAATCTCATTATGTTTTTATTATATAGTAAACTTTACCATGTGCTCCCTCAAAAATGTTTCTTTTTCCAATGTTCTGTTTTTCTTTTTTTCCTGTACTACGTAACCTAACATACACATCTGACTGAATGCCGGTCATAACGTCAACTTTGTTGAAAATGTTTGGGTGTTAAACAAGCCATTTAATTTAGCATGGATTCACAGCTATTAGTTGTGCGATTTGTGGTGGCTGTGAAATCAGCGAAACATAGCGGACTCAATTTACGCATGGATTAAAAAGCTTGGAATTCAGCTTACCGCTTAAAGAATCGTAAACGACTAATTATGGACTCAGTTTACTAATCCTCTTATAACTCAATGGTTAGAGCAACCAGACGGGGACCGGAAGATCCATGCTTTAAACCCTAGCTATGGCATTGAATTTTTCAGTCTGACTCTACCTTTCCAAGATATTTCTATTTCTATATAACGCACTTACACTAAATTCGATACCAACATGTTACCAGGAAATAAACAGCTTGAGACACACTGAACATTTCTTTTTAAATAGCACTGTGTGCGCCTGTCTGTGAACCGCAAAAATGAAAACAAAGTGAAAAGTTTGTCAAATATCAAACTTACTTCGGCATCTTCTAAGGCTGCGCACTTCCTCGCCCAAACTATCCTTTGCGCGGAAAATTTTTAAAAATGTAGATTTTCTTAAAAATAGATCTAATGAAAAGTGAAATGCATATATTGAATTTTATGGGAATAGGCTCTTAAATCCACCAAATTTAGAGGATTTTTGCATGACTAGTAAACCACAAGACTTGAGAGAATCTTACTACATAAAAATGTAGATCTCGTTCAAACTCTTTGTTATTGGTATGAATTTTGAAACACTTATAAATTTCTCAAACAGGAAGTAATTATTCGTCTTTTATGTCCTGGCCATTTAAAGAGAATGGCAGCCTGCCTCTTTGAATTAGAGGTAGCGTATCTGCCTCATATTAAAGAAGTCCCGAATTCGAATCTCGGTCAGATTGGTTTATCTGCATAAAGACTTTTCCGAGGTTTCCCTAATCCTAAAAGATGAATGCAGAGTAATTCTCATTTTTATGAAACCTGGTCTCTTATCTGAGCACCATTTCACCTATTAAATTTACTGTCCGATATGACTTACTTTGGGGAAAAAAAAAAAAACTCACCGTATAGGTTGGATGATCACCCATCTCTACCTCCGTACGTGGGCGTGAGGCCGGCATTCTGGTTGGCAGGTCCAAGCCCAAAGTTTTGTTTATTTTTTACCAATTTACAGGTAAGGCTGCTCTATTGTAATTTGTGGCTCCCGTTAAAACAATTCCTGTTTCCTCTTACTACCGACAGGTTTCTTCAAGGTGAAGTTAGTGTTTAATGACTTCATGGGTAACATAATAAAATAAATACAAGAGTGTCCTTACTGTCGGCTGACGAAGGTGCCCTTTTCGCTTTTCCATTTAAGGCGTACTGCAGGCACATATGGGTCAATCTAGTAGTTGGGAGATGACGGCCACTGTTTATTGTAGTGCATATGTTGGTGACCCTGACATATTACATCATCGCGCGAACAGAGAAAATAGGGCAGACAAGTAACAAGGAGATTCGGGAAGGTTTATTGGTATATGTTTACCCCTGACCCTTCCACTGACATAAGAACATGCTTTAAAGGTCCCTAGACTGTATTTAATCAAAATATGATTTATTTACTGTGCATTCAATTTGTATAAGGGTTTCCTGCAAAACAAACGTTTTTCAGAGACTGACACTAAAAGTAGACATCTTAATATGTACGAGTGACTCATATCAGAAATTGAAGATTTGGATTTGGCAGAGGTAGAAGAAATTTTACCAAAGAAACCGAGGAAACAAATACAATAAAATTTGAATATTGCGTCCCAGTTGTCTAGGTTATTACATCAGAACGTGGAACGTGTACATTATAATACTAACAACAACTTTTACACTTAACACTTAATATTTTAGATAAAAACTACAACTATTACTTACTAATAAATGTGCATCGATTGAGTGGGTATTCCCAGTTTAACAGAAATACGAAAAGATTTCAATGTATAAATAATAGTAGCAATAATACCACAGGCAATGACATAAGTAATCCTAACACTACAGAGGAAACGGAATATAAACAGGAAGAGCCATGACGCAGAAAGAATTTATCGCAAATGACAAAAGCCACGGAAGCAACGGAGACTTCTTTGAATGTTCGCAAAGAAATAGCCTAACGTTTTCTATAAAGAAAAGAAAAGAAAAAAACTGTGTTACTTCATGTGACTTTTTCTACTCTTTTACAAACTATTCTTACACACACGTATTCCTCATTTGCAAAAAGGTATCTTATTGCTAATTGTATTGTTTTGCTAGGGGAATCGCTTTAAGCGATTTTCAGTTCATTTAGGAGCACAGCTGGTCTTTATGCAATAGCTCTGAAATTCTGTTCTCTATGTGTGGACAAGAGATAAGAAATTAATGACTTACAATCGAGAAATTTTAACTGTAGAAAATTCGGACAAATAACAAGGAGCATCTCCGAAATGCTTCATTCCACATAAAGATATTTGATGTAAACTGACTTAACGAGATAAAAACTTTTTGTGTAGTAAGATTTTGTTCATCTCTTACAGTTTATCAGTTATGCAAGTCATCCAGAATGAAGAGGATTTCTGAGGATATTCACAGAAAATTCAAGATACTACATTTAATTTATTACGAGAATATCTTAAACATGTCGCATTTTAATCGAAACTGTTAACAGCCATTTGTGAGAAAAAAAAATTAAAATGTTACATACAAAGAGTCATCTGGATTGGGGCGATTTCCTTGACACGGCTCTTTTTCTAACGTATATTTTTGGTGAAATACTGGTATCGGATTTTTAGTGGAATGCAATACTTTGTGTACCTACTACGCACGAAATAGACAAGGTAACAATTGCGTCATGTCATATAAAACCATTACATTTTCCCGCCGTTCCAAACAAAATTCCATCAAAACAACGCGAAAGTCCAACCCATATCAGGTTTCTGCATTACTTTCAAGATATTGATTTAAAAATGCCTTTGACCCGTTGGAACATGTGACGTACGCCAATTGATATTCATCTACTCGTACATCTATTATCATGGTTCTCTCACAAGAACTTGGCTCTGTAAAGAACGTGATGTGAAAAATGCCGAGCAATCACGCGCCCTTCTTTCACTCACTGATCTCCTTCACATCAAAAATATTTTAACTTTTTATAATATTTTCTCTTTTAAACATTTTAGCGCAAATTTAAAATAACATAAAAAACAATAATCATGCCTGAGGCTTAAATAAAAACGCTTTCAAAGCAAAACGCTTTGCGTTACTGATAATTCAATATTAAACTTAAATTTAAATAATTTCTAGTTCCTTTCTTACTTTTAATGCTTTGAATTCCTCATCCGCTGTCATTCTCTGCTTTGACTTTCTGCTCAGCGTTAATTACTCAACTCTGACATCTTAAATACAAAACACATGGACCAACACCAACAATAGGCTTCCGCAGTAAGTGCATCTACAAACAATACGCTGCTATAGTGGTATATTTCCTGGAATATGGAGTACGAGGTCAGATTGAACTGCATACAGTAACCTGTCCCTGCATGGAGACAGATTGGCACAACGGAACATCAATTGTCGTAACAAATTTGAATTTGAGGGTCTCGCATTTTTAGTTTCTGTACTGACATATAATAAGAAGAGAAAGTATGGCCACCGATGGCATTATTGTGCTGCCGCGACAAGCCAGAGTCGGGCGCGTGGGCAGGAGGGAAAGAGACAGAGGTTCCAAAGCGCTCGGTCTATTGTTGCCGAGAAATTTCTCGGAAGGTCTGCAGCTTTCTAGAAACAATGATTCGGAGGTATAGATACCGGCAAAATGTTAGAAGTGGCAGTTGTGTGATGGTAATTACGACAGTGGACGTTTGAAGTATACTGCAGTGATTTATTTCATTTGTTTACATGCGCCGGAACACCGAGACGACCTTGACGACAGCTAATTGTCAATTTCACGTCTTTTTACTGCAATAAAGAGTGTTCTACATTTCTACAAACCAGACTTTTGATTCTACTTAACCCACTTAGTGATAGTGTTGTATTCCACCAACATAATGCTAAGATTTCACTGGAAATACATGTTATATAACTTCCCGAATAAAAAAGAACTGTAAACGTTCGGTTATATGTGTGAACTGCATAAATAAAAGAATAAAAAATAAATAAATGCAACATTTGGTATTTAATTTCAGCATCTTCCACCAACATTTTCAAGAAAATCTTCCACTCTTAAATACGTAAAATATGAAGCTATTAACAGTGAAGCAAACAAATATATACAGATATAATAATTTGTAACTTAAAACTTCATTTATCTTATAAGAAATTATGACACTTTTCTTATAAATTGTTCAGGATCGCGATTTCATGGAAATTCTTCCAAATCCTCAGCTGGAAACAACAAAACGGTCGTCATCGTTACGAACGCTAGACGTTAATATGTCCTTGTTAGTTCTACCAAAATCTGAAAATAAAACAAATTTAAAAACAGAATCGACTGCCGGTATTTCAAAATCCATTACGCGATGTTTGTTTTTTGAAATAAATATATTTTCCCAAACCATTAAACCTATCGGACCATTTAATTGTTTTAATAATTTAACTTCTGGATTTATATCATGGAATTATTTTTAGTTCCTAAGAATAAATATAGTATTAAAAATGTATTGCATTTCTCTTAAAAAACATAAAATTCCTAATAATACAAAATCCGGTATTTATCAGTTTAATTGTTTCGATTGTGATAAAGTTTATATTGGAAGGACGAAACGTAATGTAGAAATCAGAACGAAACAACATTTTCGTAACATTAAGTATAAACAAACTGATAAATCGGCCGTAGCAGATCGTTTTTAGTCATTTAACCATGAAATAAATCCAGAAGATAAATTACTAAAAAATTAAATGGTCTAATAGATTTTATGGTTTGGGAAAATATATTTATTTTAAAAAACAAACATCGCGTAGTGAATTTTGAAATATTGGTAGTCGATTCTGTTTTTAAATTTGTTTTATTTTCAGATTTTGGTAGTACTAACAAGAACATATTAACATCTAGCGTTCGTAGTGATGGCGACAGCTTTGTTGTTTCCGGCTGAAGATGAGTAAAAGTTTTACATGAAATCGCGATCCCGGACAATGTATAAGAACAAATATCATCATTTCTTATAAGATAAGTGAAGTTTTAAGTTACAAATTGTTATATTTGTGTATATCTTCCACTCATGACTGCTCTTTCCAATGATTGCTGTTTAAAATTTTGAATTTCTCAAATATGACGCTAACTATTTGGATTAAAATACCATAAGTTTAAGATATTTACATGTCAAATGAAATGTATATCCCGAATTTTCCGGAAATGTCCTCAAAAGTCCTCTTCATACTGATCGACTTTTGCATAACTGATAAATCGTAAGAGATAACCAAAATCTTACTACACAAAAAATGTAAATCTGGTTAAAATACACACTATGTCAAATACATTTTTATGGAATGAAGAGCTTCCGAGATAATCTTTGTTATTTGAGTTTTCCAATGTATACTTTAATTAGAATGGGAGTGTTATAGTTTTCTTGGTCCTGGACGTGCAAAAAGAATGGAATTTCAAAGACATCACATAGTTACTGGCCCTTAAAAGATTTGACTATCCCTTAACTTTTTCTCCGGAGTCTCCGGTTTCCCCCGCCAGCATTCCACCCATTGCTCCATCATCATCTTTCCTGTGAAATCATCTCCCTTGTATTTTCACTTCCGGCGATGGGCTGAGCACTCATCACGGAACCTCTCTGATCATGAAAGCTCTGACCCTCAACCCGTTGCCACGGGCCTCGAGGTTCCGCGGCTCAGCAGGCCCTATGTTCCACTTGCGGAACTATGGATGAAATGAATTCATTTCATTCATCCCTTAACCGTACCCCAATCTCGTATTCCCGTTGTACCTGCAAGGAAATATTATTTTAGGCAGAACTAAGCCGCTTTTCTCTTTACCCTTTAGATCAAGCGGGGTTTAACTGTACATAAAAAAAGGAGCACCGCTTTGAATTTGGAACTTAAACCTAAGAACCATAACTACAGTACAATTAAAATCAATCTGAGTAAGAATTCCGTGCCTGGATGACGCGATTCTACCTTAAATATCCTTGATCAGACATGCAATGAGAATTCCGTTGTTTTATTAGCAGGGCGACTTTCAGGTCGAACTAATTAGTCTCTTGAGTAAGAGTGAAGATCGATGTTACGCCTGGGAAGGTTTTAATAAAGTGGTCAACGATTGCAAGCTACACAGAGACATAGCAACTGTCCCGACCAGCATTAATGTCTGGGGCCAAGAGGTTAAATGGCTGGTCATTACGGACGACCATCCAATTGTACCACGTCTCGCAAAACACAATGTACGAAGTTAGAGCTTCTAACACCTATGCCGATATGAACAGGGTTTTTACACAATCCTCTTCACACTATTTGTGCTAGGGGTTTCTCAATAACGTAGGTGTTAAATTACACGAGGAGCGATCTCGACCTCACCAGGAAAACCAACATTTAAGAAGCTTTGGGCATTTAGTCCAATGACTTTTATACTTTCAGTGCCCTCAGTAATACAAGATTGGTTCATTTTTGCAAATAAAATGAATTAAATCTCTCTCAGGTTCAACATCATCATTTGATATGAATCCAGTGGCGAAGTATGCAATGAAGTGCTGGAAGCAATGCTTATTCAAGAATTTCAGCAGAAAAAGAGAAAGAGAACATTCATGCCAAACAATACATTTTTTGTGCTCTGAATATATTTTAAAATTTTATTCACGAGCATCCACGGTTCTGTGGACAATTTGAGAGCTGCTTAAGCTCCACTGATCGGTTCCCCAAGCTCATTCAATACTGAATATTTGTGTACTCACGCATTCATAATCTTGAACACCATGCTTCGTAGGTTTCCGGAAGCAATCGCAACTCATCGATAATTAGGAAGCGCTTGACGGATTTTTGTCGCATGAAGCCCCTAGGCTGTGTGAAGATAAATTTATTAGTTGTTTCATGACGCGCATTTAAATAGAACGGTGAGTATATTTCAACAGCATTATCAATATTAATTTACGGAAATTGATAAGTAGATGTTTATGACATTGTGGTTAGGGGTGAGGACAGTATTTCCGTTCAAATTGGATTGGATTGGATTTTATTTTTGCCTTAAATAAGGTACATGGCCTGGTACCCCTACATTGGGCGGGGCATGCAGGCAGATATTTACATAGGTATATAGATTCTCTTAATGCATATTAGGAAGTCAACCCCCTGGGGATGTTTTAAGCGCGGTCACTACCTATTACAAAATACAATTTGAGGTAACAAACACCCTACCCCTTCTGTACACTGCACACTTTTGGTGTATTAGATTTACATTTATCTTATAATGTCAAAACGAAACTTCATACTACAGTAGCAATGTTATGGTAAACTTTAAGGAAGTTGGCCTGGGCGCCACGAAGTCGTTTTCCTGTGCGAACTTCCGGACCCACTTGATAGACCCATCGGACCGGAAGTAGAGCACGTGGTGGTGCCCTGTTAGCTTGATCAGGAGCAGCGGAGGCACTTCAATCCGACCTCACACCTGTTACGAATTAATATTCTAATATGGTGGAGGTTTCTTTCGTCTAGTATCTGTGTAAAGTAGAAGTCCAACAGGTTCATTTTGGGAGATTTGATATTCCTATTAGGAATATTCAGCAATGCGTTATAGAAAGGTCTCTGAAATAACACATGCACTTCCGTTTCCGCAAAGGTTACCTGGCTGCCATTTGATTATTTATTGTGAACTAGTTTGTACTGGTTAAACTTGCATGATATACGTAGAAGGCCCGATTTTATTTATCTAAAAGTGTTTGAAATTGGCTTATAAAATTGTTCAAAAACTGAACATAATTACAAAAATGGCATAACTCAAATTTATTTAATGTATTAAACTACTGTATAGTAAAACCTGCCGAAAACGGACCCATGCCTGCCTCGGTAGCGTGGATGGTAGCGTGTCTGCCTCACTTTCAAAGAGGTTCCGAGTTCGAATCTCAGTCAGGGTGCGTTATCTAGATACAGTTTTCTTTTCCGGAGTTTTCCCATATCCTGAAAGACGAATGTCGGGTAATTCTAAGCTCTATGGACCCTGGGCTCATTTGAGCATCAATTCACCCATTCTATTCATCGTCCAATATTACATAACGTTGGAGGACAAATTACAAACAAAAACAAACAACAAACGGATCCCTTATTAACAGGAAACCTGGAAAAAGGGCAAATAAATTTCGGAACAAAGCTACTCCCATATGAAAGTATACTCTAAGCCGGAAAATTGTCTAACGCGGAAACGAAAATACTTTCTCCGGAACCATTGCGTAAATAACCCGATTAAAAAGCGATTACTTTATGTGTAATGGGTTACAACGTATGTATTGTGACTTTGTGGGTTCTTGGAATTAAAAGTCCAATTTGCCGAAATTCGAAATGTTCTTTATTTGTGTAGAAACACACTTCGTAGCAGCAGAATTACATCACATATCACAATCTACAACAGCAAAGTCGATGACAATAACAAACAGCTTACTCGACTTCCACTGTTTACAACTCTCCTGTTACAACATCTGTTCACGACTCGGCTCTTGGCGAGTCGTCGCCTTCTTAAATAGCTCATCAGATAATTCCAGACTGTTCCGGAACAATTAAGAAACCGAATAATCTCTATCATTCAAGATGTCACCAGATATTTCCATTTATCTCAGTTTGTTTCGGCAGATCTTTACCTGCGTGCTATCTTTATCTGCCGGCTCTTTGTGTACACAAGCATTTTAAAAAGTGCAATAATTCTGAGGGCGACTGTACTTGCACTCAAGTTCCATGAACCATAACGACATAAACTACAATCCTTTGAGGAAAAGGCAAAACAAACCATTTGCTCTTTCAACTCTCTTCCAACACAGAGGTAAGGGAACAACTGTTTTGCAATGTGTTCATTCTTAATTTCGTTGTTACAAGTGATCAAGTACGAATGAAAGAAAACTGTGAACTCTGGTGATTTTTAAAAACATGGTTTGTGCGTACACAATTTCTGTAAAATGGATTCTAAATATAAGACATTATCACTGGAGAAAACAATTAAGATTATTGAAGAACATGAAAAGGACCAACGTCCAGCTAATTTAGAAAAACGAAATAAACATTAAAGACGAGTGGTTCAAGGGAACAGCAGGGCATGTGAAACGCATTACAAAATCTACAGAGTATGACGAACTAAATCGTGCTGTGTTCGAGTGGTTTGTTACTGCGCGCGCTAGAGGAATTCCCATTTCTGGACCACTGCTTCAAACTCAAGCCTTAGAGACAAGAAAATGAGGCAAAGACGATTTCAGAGCTTCCAATGGATGTCTCGAGAGTTTCAAACATCTGAATGTTTTGTGTGGTAAAACAAATTGAGTTGATATGGAGACAGTTGCAGACTGGAAAGGTAAAACTGAAAACACAGAGAAACTAGGCGATAAACTACAATTATTGTATGTAACTTGAAAATATATTACACATTACATATCAGCTTATTATTATTTACACTTCATTTTATATTATTCGTTCACTGTAAAACTGTGCAACTATTTCGTAATTTCTTTGTATTCAAACACAACCATCTGTAAGACGGAAAATGTATGCCGGGACGATCGCGTTCCATTTTAGAGAGGTTTTACTGTAATTAAAATTATTAACTAATTTATATAACGGTATAACTGCTATTAGCTAATGACGTCTGCTCCATGAATGCAATAATTGCACTGCATCTGTTATAGATAATGCGACTAACATTGCATATGTAATTAAAATAGCAAAGGAATCAACAATAGCCCTCGAACTAAGAGAGAAAACTACGAAGTCTGCACCTAAAAAGCGTTTAATAGACTGAATAACGATGGCGCCGTGTGCTGAGGTACCGTCATCACATTCCCTACTTTCATGACGTCACAGCAATAATCTGTAAGATAAGGGAAAGATATTACTTGGAACAGCGCTGAACCGTATCGGAAAGAATGTGAAACAACGGAGTTTGCTTGAGCTTATGATACACAAATGTTGACTCAGGGTATGTACACTGCTCAGATGCAATCAAGTCTTATGAACAACATCGGTAGGAACAAGAAGTCATATATAAAGTGATTGAATATTGTGACAAGGAGAAAGGAGAGGCAAGCAACAAAAGGGGCGGCTGAAATGTAATTTACATTTGTGTATAATAATTAATTGGCTAAGCTTGTGCTCTAATTGTCACCTTTCTAGTAAACAAGATAACAAGCGAATGCAGAGCTCTTGAATGCGCCTCAACGCATTAAAATAGTACTTTGTCTACCTCGTACAGAGAAAGCAAATAAGATATTGCATTTCACCGAAATTTTACTACAAATACACACGTAATGAGGTCTAAGCAATGTTAGAAAAGCACCCGCGTGTGGGTGGTGTAAAATATGACTAAAGCACAAAATGTGGATAAATACAAACTTCGTATTTTTAATGGCGTTAAAATGAGACACGTTTTTCAAGAACCCCCCTCCCGCCCGCAAGCCTCCACTATAAAGACAATTTTTATTTTTCGTTTTCTGCAAAATGACAAACTTCTTCTTAATTAAATTATGTAGAGCACCTTGTATTTTCAGGAATTGTTCCCTAAGGCCTCTTCATTCGAAAACATTTGTAGAATTTTGAGTAATAAGACGCAACAGATATACAAAAGCTTGAAGAGAAAGCAAAGATGTCTTTATAATGAAATTTATTTCATGTGATTTTTCTGTGGCATCAGCCATTTCCGAGATACCTGTTGTTTGTTAGTTTCTTAAGCACTTCTCACAGGCTTTCTCTGAATGTCAAGACCAGCATATATCGACCCACATCTACCTATCACTTCAATTCCTGTAGTTCCTTTCAAAATCTGCTATGCAATTACTTCTTGAAATCATTATCGGGATTAACAAGAACAAGAATCTGTTTTATGTTAACTGAGATTAAATGTAGAAATTACTTTCTTGCTAATTCTCATAAATGCTGGTCGCTATGTGATGGTTTTAAAATCACATTCTCTCTGCATGACCAAGAGATAAGAAAAGCGAATGAGACTCACATTTGAGAAAAGTGAGTATAGAAAAATTAAATAAATAAGGAATATCTCGGAAATGGTTCACTCTACAAAAAATGTATTTGAATTAAATTTTGTGTTTTAACACTTACATTTTTTTAGTACCTAGTAAGAACTTCAACTACCACTTATGGTTAGCAGTTACACAAGTGCTATTCAGAATAAAGAGGTCTTCCTAGAAAACTAAACGTAACATTTTATTTGTCATGGAAGTTATCTCAAAACATACTTACGTTATTTTAATCAAAATCCCTAGAGCTATTTTTAAGAAGCTCTAAAATGTTCCCTGTAAAGTGGAGTGATCCTTAGGGTGGAGTGATCTTTATGAAAATTTTGTGTCGCAAGCTGCTGAAATTAATAACCAAGTTTAGTAATAAACCAAATTTTTGTTTTTGGGTTATATTATTCACACACACACACACACACACACACACACACACACACACACACATGAACCATTTCCCCAAAAAGGCGTTTTTTTTAAGTATTATTCGGAGCCTTAAAGCATTTATTTCCGATGACTTCTCATTATAGAAATTTTGGGTGGAACATAATACTTTCCTTTCTTTATGTACATAGTAGAGCAATTAAAAATGAAATTTTGTAATATATATATATATATATATATATATATATATATATATATATATATATATATATATATATATATATATGTATGTATGTATATATATATATATATACGTAGATCTTATACGAATAGGAATTATTGGATTGGATACAGATATACAATATTTGAGGTTATGTTGTCCATAGACATTTAAAAGGGTTTTAAAACAAGTATTTCTGCCCAGGTCTGTAGGTATATCGAATTTTTGGATGCAGTTCTGGTTTAGGCCGCAACTTATGTCGAGTTGGCAGTGAGATGTAGAGAGGAACGACCTTGATGGCACGGTGTGCTGGATGCTGGTGGGAAAATAGTGTGGTGCTATGTGATGCTTGCAACTTATATGCAAGTGTTAGCAGTTCCATCAGCAGTTCTTGCGTCTGGGATCACGTTAATGTGTCAAGAAATAGCTATGCTTTGTCAAGCAGGAAGTCTTCCTCTGCGCGAGGGTGCAGACAGGCCGAGGGTTGACGGGCTTCCGGAGTCACGCAGAGCACGTGGACAACAACCCAAGCAGTGAAGAAAAGTCATTTAGAATCACGTTAGGGGAACAAAATTACAGACATAAGAAAGATAGCGGTGCTTAGGGAGAGTGGAAAACTCGGACAATTGCCTGTAAAAAGAATGTAGGAACATGCCGTAAAAGTTTAAGCATTTGAATAAGGCTGTGATCCAAAGTTTTACGGTTCATGATAAGATGGCTTCAAATGTACAAGGGAAATTAATCAGTGAGGGCACAAACTAGTCCGTAATTCATTATAGTTGTTCCAGGGTTACAGTAACGCTATGTTAAAGCTTTTTTATTTTATTATGTCTACCAGACATGCTAGAGAAAGTACTGCATTCCACTCAAAAATTCGCCTATGCCAAGATTCCACTGAAAGTACACGTTTTGAGGTCTCTTGAATCTAAACAGCAATTTTAGAGTAAGATCCGTGTATATGTGTGTCACTGAAAAGCAAAACCAAAAATGAAAAGTCGGTTAAATACAAAAATTGACTATATTCCAAGCCCGCATCGGTAGCGTAGACAGTAGCGTGTCTGCCTCACGTTGAAGAGGTCCCGAGTTCGAATCTCAGTCAGGGCGAGTTACCTGTATACGGTTTTTTCCAGGGTTCTCCCTTATCCTTAAAGACGAATGTCGGGTAACTCTAAGCTCTATGGACCCTGGACTCCTTTGAGCATCATATCACACATTTCATTCATCGTCCGATATGACCTGGCGTTGGAGGATGTAAATTAATATATATATATATATATATATATATTCCAAGGATGCGACACAATTTGGAAAAAAAAATTCTCAGCACGAATTTTCATCTGGAACATTCTTGACATTTTTCCCCCTCAAAATGTTTCTCACGATTTTGTTTGAATTACCATGTGTCTAATATATTTTCATGACAAATGAAAATCTTAAATATTGTGTTAATATCCTTAGCAGTCCTGATTCTGGATGACTTTTACGTACTGAAAAAACGTAAGAGGAACACAAAATGAGTGGACGTTGTTTAACTGCTTTGGTTTTCAGCGTCCCATTCTATACTGGACGTGAATTACAGTTTAATTTTGCTCACAGGTCTCTATATAAGGCATGAGGTTCTTTTAAGTGACAAATCTACGATACGACGCCACCGGCATTTTGTTCTCTTTCGAAACCGAGGGGGATAGCTTACTAAGCAATTTAATAAGCCATTATAGCACGTTCTTTAATCCAGCAACCAACAAAATATCGATTCTTGTGACGTAAAGTTAATGAGATGGGCTTGGTGATCTAGTCATTGTTGTTATGTCAGTTATTTTGCTGGCTGAGCCTTTAAAATGAAGTAAAAGCATTCCTTGAAAGCATTATATATTACAAATTTTTTAGCCTACTGATAAAAACATTGGTTACAATATTATGAACAGATGTATTGCAGTTACTGCTAGAATAGTGGCTTGCAGGTAAAAACCACAGTTACAATATGAAAAATAAAGCTTACATCTACAACAGAATGGATTTATTACGTTTGATGCAAATAGAATTAGATCTGAGAAGATTTTTAAAAACAGTTATATTTACACCAAATATAAGATTGCTTTTTAGAATTCTGGACGACCTATATGTACAGTAAAAGCTGGTACACTTGTTCAAGCGGATCCATCAAATTACATTTCATGGAATCAATAGACTGTAGCATCCCAACTTTTGGAAGCATTTTCACTAGACTGAAGCAATGTCTACTCACCAATACGCAGCCAAGGGCAACAGCTATGTTTTTGTAACTTACCTGAAAAAGAGAAAATAAAATTAGATTAATGAAATGCATACCAGATAGTGCACACATAGTGAAAACTATACTGAATATTAGCTAGTATGTTCTATATTTTTAAAGTTAACATTTTTACTAAAAAATTAAGAGTAAGAATAATCTACTTCCATCATTTTGTTGCAATATTTATCTAACTAAAATGTATATTTAAATTGATAGTTTTTTATTGTTTGTGGGCATTTTTATATATTAAGCTAATGAAGTTACAGTATACATATTGTTCTGTCTTTGAATGTGCTTTGATAGGAAAAAAATGATGCAATGATTTGTACGTTAATTTGTTGGAATTATGGACCTTTTATGTTATTTGTAAAATCATAAGAAAACAGCGTAAGAGTTACTGAGGGTGACACAACAGTAAAAGGTTACGTCGCTATGGTGACAAAAGAGGACTTCCGAAACAAACGGAAAAAATGTGGATTGATTGTGTCAGCAGAATAAGATTGATGTAGTTAAGATGGTGCGAAGTATCTTAAATTGCAGTATTATGAACCATAACCTAGACCATCGATTACGACTTGGGAACAAATCAGGTCACATTAGGTCAACTGCTAGGTCCAGGAAAGAGAAATAAAATACTACAAACTCACATAAACGTCATTAAATTGGCATCTCGACGCAAAGTTTAAATAAAGTACACTAAACTGGCAAACCAACGCAAAGTTTAAATAAAGTACACTAAACTGGCAAACCAACGCAAACAGGAAATTCACATCATGTTCCCTATTAAATTATTTAGACGAGTTATACAACCAATTTTCTAAAGAGATATTGGGATTACCTAGATCAGCTCCAGGAGAAGTACCCTTTGTAGAATTAGGAAAAACCAAAAGAAAAAGTATAATAATTGAAAGAATCATGGCATTTTGTTATAAATGCTTGATAAAAGATGATAAAATCCTAAACGTATGTAAACAAAAGAAAATGGCAAACAGAGTTGGTTGTCAGAGTTAGAAAAAACTGTCGAAGAAATAGGAATGGGGGACATATGCAGACTAGAAAATAGGTATGTATTAAGTTTTTGGAAAATAGAACCTGAATGGAGGATCGTAGAAAGACAAATATGGGGAAGGTTAGAAAACAGAAAATCATTAAAGTTTTGTAAGTTAGTAAAAAGAGAATGGGTAAGAGAAAGAGATGTAGACCAATGTAACAAAAAGGAGAGGGAAGGAATGGCTTGGATTAGAACGGGATCAATGTTGTTAAGCGGACTAAGAACTAGCAGAGTAGAAATATGTGAATCATGTGGAGAAACAGTAAGAGTGCAAAGAGCAAGCAGTGACAGAGCAAGGGTGGCCGTGCTACTCAGCAATGCTAGAAGGCCTGGGAAGCCAAGCAGGCTGAGCTACCTACTGTAAAAGATGGTACCAAGCAATTTATACAACTAGGTTAAGAAAATATGTATGCAATGTATATAAAATGTAAATAGCAAGTTGTTTCTATCAAATTAACTTTTTAATATCCTTATATATTACGATATCTCACAAATAAAGTCCCCCCATTTTGGAGTTTTGGAAACTTTATTGGATTTCTTCGGTTTGTCAATGCTATTTGCAGAATGCCATGGCTAGTGTTGCATGCATTGCGACCATGTATCAGTCTTCACTTGTTAATAAACAATCAGAAAAGGAAGATAAAGTTTGAACTTAAGAATCCTTCTAAAACACTATTGGAAACATGATTATAAAGCCGCTGCTGCAGCTCGAAGAATATGTGAAGTGGAAGGAGAAGGTGCAGTTAGTGAGCGTCTGGCACAGCGATGGTTCCAGCGTTTCAAAAATAGAGACAAAAACACTACAAATTTACAATGTCCTGGATCACGTAAAGTATGGAATATTGACTATACACACCAAGTTTTGGAAAACACCCGCAAAAAAGTACCCACTAACTTTCAGAAGAACCTAATGCATCAAAAGATACCATACCTTGCTACATTAAGACACTTGGAAAATCATAACAGAACTCCTCATAACACCTCAACAGGCTGAACGTAGGGTGGATATCTGTCATCAGCTCATCCGTAGTCCCATGGATGATAGATTTGTCGCAGCTGACACTTGTGATGAAAAATGGGTATATTACCGAAGCCCTGATGTCTCGAAACAGTGGCCTGATCCCTGTCAACCTTCCGAAGTCATCGTTAAAAGAAGTCAGTTGGGTCACAAAGTAATGTGTGTCTGGTGGAATTGTGAAGGTGTGATTCACTGGAAGTTTGTTCCAAACGGACGGGCATGAAATTTTGAGACGGAGATACCCCCAGCATTAGTTAACCGAAGTAGAATTTTACTGCAACAAGACAGTGCAACGCCCCATACTGCACGATCAACCATGGAAACAATTGGGAGGAATTTTCAGGAATTGGGAGGAATAGAACTGCTACGACACCCAGCTTAGAGCCCTGAACTCTCACCATCAGAGTATCATCTTTTACAATCCGCGGCCGATGTTCTACGTAGAAGAAACTTTGACAACAATGAAGCAGTGCAAGTGGGTGTCGCCGTATTCCATTGCACCAAAAACCAGAGACTGGTATTATACCCCCGTGGGATGATAAACTTAGCTGGACGACGGCTCAAGACCATAGAATCTAATGTCCTATACTTTGAAAATTAGTTAATTATTTGTCAAAACACATTTCAAATAATTGTTTTATTAGAAAACAATATTACTTATGAGAGAGTATATCACACACACACACACACACACACACACACACACACACACACACACACACACACACACACACACACACATATATACGTGCTTGATAGGAACTGAAATACTACACTATACAAAAGAAATGTCCAAAATATTTTCTGATTCAATACAACACTTTGAGATGGAGATCCTTTTTTTGGTTTTCCACCTAACTTGTACTGAATTTCTTAGCTCTTTAGAAGTTCCACATTGTGTTTGAGGTATAATGTTGAAGAAACTTATTGCTTCCTGTAGGATTGTGCACGAGGTCGAAAGTGTCACGTGCTGTGCAACAATTTATGTTGACCCTGGACAGAACGGAACACCTTGCTAGAGGCAGCTGTTTTCTGAAAGGGCCCCAGCTGGGCCGCAGCTGCCCATCAAGTTCAAGGCGGAGCGCCTATGGCAGCGCAAAAACTACCTTCTACTTCCCGACACATGTTGCACCATTTTAATTGCCGTCCCAGTCTTGACAGCGGGGAACTAAATGAGCAGCACTCACTATATTTAACGTGTTTTAATGTCCCATGCCGACTCTACATTTCAAACATCATAAAACATATTATGTGGCAAGAATTGTGACAGATAACCTTTGGAAGCTGTGTCAAATATAGGAGAAAAATAAAATATGACTGTCGGGAGAATGGATCGTTGAAGCCTCATCATGGCAACAAGAAAACATTCAAACCTTCATGTGATAACTCTCCTCCCTCCCAAATCTGTTCTTGTCTCTTCTGGCCTGCAGCATGAACGCTTCCACAGGCCTCTAGGGCATCTTAACTAATAATTGTTTGGATTACTTTCCATGGTAACACAGTAAGATTTATCAAAACAACTGACTTGTTACCCAACGAAAAATCTGATGTGCTGTAATCATGTTTTTTTCTACTCATTTTAAACTATTCTCACGAAAGCTTACGTATTCTTCTATCCATAGTGCGATCCATATAAACCTGAACCATTTCAATAGACCATAACCTTTGAACCGATAATAAGAGAAACGTGCAGAATATAATACACAATTGGGAGATTACAGTACACTATTTACATCTCAGAGAAAATGTTGGAAGTGTCCTCCTCCAGCATCTGTACATGATACGACTGTAGACACTGTTACACTAGTTATATGGGTATCTTCAAGACATTTGTGGAGCAACTGGATGATATCGAATTGAGAAAAGGTTATTTCCAGCAAGATGGAGCAACGTGACATACATCTAATGACACTATGGAACTTGTAACCAGTTTCTTTGATAATCGAATAATCTCAAAAGGTCTGTGGACCCCCAGATCCCCTGACCTAACCTCACCGGATTCTTCCTTGTGGGGATATCTAAAAATAGAGTGTACAAGAATAGGCCACGGACAATTGATGTTTTCAAGGAATCCATTCGGACCGAAATAAGTAACAATGGCCAGGATATTCTCCGTAAAACTTCGGAGAATATGGTAAGACGAGTGCAGACATATATAGATGCTGGTGGAGAATACTTCCAACATTTTCTGAGATGTAAACAGTGCAATGTAATCTCCCAATTGTGTATTATATTCTCCCAAAGTTGCACGTGTGTCCTATTATTGGTTCAAAAGTTATGGCCTATTGAAATGGTTCAGGTTTATATGGATCACACTATACTCCTTGATAGCAGATCGGCTTATACGAGGGTGGTCTGAAAAGTTTCCGACCTCAACATGAAGATGCCAGCACTCGTAAATAAAAGCTAGTGGATTTCGTTTTTCATCTGTTGACAGTTACTCACCAAAGCTTCAGTCATTTTGGACGCTCAGTTGTTATGTAACAGTCGTTTGAGTGAGCTGATGCGAGTGTTTTATGAAAATGGACAAAATCGAGTATCGAGCTCTTATTAAATATTTATTTTTGAAAGGCAATACACCTACGCAAATCAAAGATGAGTTGGATTCTGTGCATGGGGATTCTGCACCATCATTTATCACGGTGAAATTTTGGGTAGCTAAATTTAAACGTGGCAGCAAGAGCTTGGGAGATCAAAAACGTTCGGGACGTCCAAAAATGCAACTACCGACGAAAACATCGTCAAAGTTCACTAAATGGTGCTAGACGACCGCCGAATTAAAGTTAGAGAGATAGTAGTCGCTATGAATATGTCAAAAGAACGTGTTTGTCACATACGAAATCAACATTTAGACATAAGAAAGCTGTCCGTGCGTTGGGTGCTGCGTTTGCTCACGTTAGACCAAAGAGTTCCAATGAACATTTCCAACGCTCTGTTTGCAGTTTAGGCGCAATAAATCCGAGTTTTGGCGCCGATTAATTACTGTAGATGAAACTTGGATACACCATTATACGTCCAAAACAAAAATGCAGCCCTAACAGTGGACTGGATAGGGGGAACGGGCTCCAAATAAATAAAAAGTTTTATTTGCGGCTGGGAAAGCGATGGCGACTGTTTTTTTGGGATGATCATTGAGTTATTTTAATCGATTATCTTCAAAAATGGAAAAACCATTACAGGAGCATACTATGCATCATTACTTGACAAGCTGAAGGCAGAACTTAGGGAAAAACGGTCACACTTGCAGAAAAAGAAAATACTGTTTCACTAAGACAACGCACCGTCTCACACCTCAGCGGTTGCAATGGCGAAAATCCACGAATTAAGTTTTGAACTACTTGACTCACCAGATCTAGACCGAAGCGACTTCCTTTTGTTCCCTCATCTGAAAATTGCGCTCGGAGGACAGAGATTTTCGTCAAATGAAGAGGCAATCACCTTCGTGAACAATTATTTTGCAGAGAAAAGCGCGGAGTTCTATTTGGACGGGTTACAGAGATGACAGCATCACTGGGAGAAGTGTGTAGAGTTACAAGGAGATTATGTGTGTATATATTGTCGCGAAAACGTTATCTACGATAGCGCGGCTAGGGTACACAAGGAGCCGGCAAATAAAGATAGCGGAGATAAATGACTTGCCGGTATAGATTAAGCTACGCTTCTGGAAGGTGATAGAATATTCGGTTCCTTTATTATTCCGAAAATATATCGAATTTATGAATGAGATATATCAGAGATTGTGACAGGCTAACGGACAGTTGTAAAACGAGAGTGAGTCGCGAGAGGTAAGCAGAGAGCAGCTGAGAGTGTTGTAACGAGAGCTGATGTAAAATGAACGTTGTTTGTTATTGTCATCGATTTTGGAAGATTGTGTAGTATATGTGACGTAATGTTGTTACGTGAGAACTGAACAGTGTCTTTCTATGGAAATAAAGAACATTTAGAATTTCGGCAATTTGGACTTTGAATTTTACGAACCCACAAAGGCACTATATATATATATATATATAAAGTCTGAAAAAAATGTCTTATATCTTTGTTAGTTCGGAAACTTTTCAGACCACCCTCGTAAAGGCTTTATAATCAATGCTTTTAGCATAACCACAGCAAAAGAAACGGACTAGTCAAAATTATAATTAGGTATGGATCTATCTATACCAATTTTTCTCGATTCTCGATACTGTCATTTCTGCTTCTAGTTTCAATACGGAATAGAATACTGGGAGAACTGTGTAATGCCAATAAAATTAAACAGGTACACATATTTAATGAGACAAAGTTTCAAACCATTAGCTTTCTTATTTTTAAGCTGTACATTAAACATTTAAAAGCAAAACAGTCCACCTTTAAATGCTTTTGTTAAAAAATCCTAGCATATTCAGGGTCAACTCTATTTCTTTTTCTATCACATATAGCATAGTGTCAGAACGGTATTACAGAGAAAATTGTTGAAGATGGAATACACAAATATTTAACGGCTTCCTTGTAGCTCTGGAAATGTTGAATTTGCTATCTAATAATCCAGTGTAGTAGAAAGATGAGTCGAGATATGCAGTGATTTCTTCTTGGGAACTGTTAACTGGCACCGAACTTGACACACAATTAACTTTCTTGCATAATATTACCGTACAGGTAATACGTTCCTAACAATTTCTAGGACTTTGCGATGTTCTACCTGCGGCAATAATATTTCATCATTTTAAAATAAAATAAAATCTGCAGAATCGCCACCGAAGTATCGAAAAGGTATCGAGCGAATTTTCTTAAGTATACATATATCGTTCGTTTTTTTATTTTATTTTTTACGCCCTCCAACGTTAAGTCATATGGGACGATGAAGAAGAAGTGGGTGAAATGATGAGCCCAGGGTCCATTGAGCTCAGAATTACCTGACATTCATCTTTCAGAATAATGGAAAACCCCTGAAAAAACCTTATCCACGTAATTCACCCTGACTATATGCTTCAATGTGATACCATGCAAGTCTCGTGAGTAGCGAGGTATCGCAAGTATGAAGATCCACCCCTAATATAATCAATAACCTATAATATCTAAAAATTAGTTAAGATCACAACACAGTATTTCCGAACATAACGTTTAAACAATCTACCTCCTTTGTGAGTTTCTTATGGTTTTATTATTTATACAAAGGTAGCCCAATTATAGAGGACTTCAGAAGCTAGCGAATTCCGGACAGAAGGTGGAGAAACTAGCTAAGTTTATTCCTTTCCAACCAAAATTCTGGAAGTATGAATGAGTGTGCGTGCCTTTGCGTGTATGTGTGTTTTAATTTGACATATGCAAGTATTAACCATAGGGGCAATATGTTCCAAAGATAAAGGGCCCCCGATATGAACAGCTAACGGAAGAATAAAATGGAAAAATGAAAAAAACAAATACAAAATAATGTTAATCACGGAGAAATTGCATAAAATTGGTATAAAAGATTATTTTGTTTCAATACCATACCCGGTCGGTCATGCCAGGTGACGAATGAATGCAATGAGTTATATACTACGCAACCAATCCCAGTGTCTATAGAACTCAAAAAGTTCTCAAATTGTCAACTTCTTAAGGAAGAGAAACCCTGAAGAAACCTTAGCTAGCAACTTCAACCAATTTATCATTAAAATAAAAAGAATTTGTATAGAATTGTTTTCGGAATAAAAGAGGAATGGATGCTCAAATGAGCCTGCGCTCCATAGCTTCTCGATATTCATCTTACAGGATAAGGAAGAACAGCGGAAAAAACCTTATCCAGATAACTGACCCTATCCAAGATTCGAACTCGAGACCTTTTGAATGTGAGGCAGATACGCTGTCCCACACAACTGAGCCCGCCTCGGTAGCGTAAATGGTAGCCTGTCTGTCTCACGTTCAAGAGATCCCGAGTTCGAATCTCGGTCAGGGTGAGTTACCTGAATAAGGTTTTCTCCGGGGTTTTACCTTATCCCTAAAGACGAATGTCGGGTAACTCTAAGGTCTATGGACCCCGGAGTCATTTGAACATCATTTCACCAATTCCATTCATCATCCGATATGACAACGCTGGAGGACGTAAATTAAAAAAAATACACAACTGACGTAAGCATATTAAAAGCTTTTCTTTTCGTTTAGTTAAGATTTTCTAATTCTTTAAGTTTTCTAATCAAATATAATAAAATCAAATCTGTACACAATGACACCCCTGTGACCTGGTGGTTAGCAAGCCGCTGCAGAATCAAAGGTCCAGGATTCGTTTCCTGCTGGAGTAAGGACATTTTTCTTAATACTGTGAATTATATGTTTATAATGAGAATTCCAAGTAAACAAACTAAAAAATTTAGAGAATTGTAAAGAAGTGAACATATGAAGGTCAACAATTAACTAAAAGCAAAGCCAATGATTCTCTCTATGGAAAATACCAGAACTCCAAACATGTTTAAGACATATAAAATGAATGATACTTCTAATAAAAACATTGAGATGCATTTTTGCATTCAATTATGCACATCGGCATCTATGCACACATTACTTAGATTCCTCCCATTACAACATCAAGTACGTGTATTTAATTGATTAATCGAGTGTGCTACAATGTTAAAACCAGCAAATCGACTCAGCTCGGAGCACTAGTTTGCATGCCAATTCAGGTGATTCATCCTTCTCTTCTTTCAGTTTCAATCGTTGACTACAGATGGCAGAAGCGCTGTATATCGATACCAGCGCGGCGCGTCGTCACATCAACCAACTAATACTAGATAGTCACGGTGTATCTGTGAAAGACACCGCTTCTCAGTTCGGCGAATGTAATAATTCTAGTGATAAGGCTGTTGATTGACATAATAATTGTATGATTTTAAGATACAGCACTAAAAGGAAGAATTTTGCTTGCAGTGCAATATTGATTTTATGACATTCAAGATGCATATTTTATTATGAAAATATCTTGAATATTATCAATATCGTTAGTCATTTTTTTAAACAAATACAAATTTTCGAAAAATGCTGCATGTAAATCGTAGTTGGACTGACGAGATTTTCCTGAAAGCCTCCATGTCAAAAATCGAAGGATAAAACTGAGGGGAGGGGAGGGAGGAACGAATAAACAAAGATAAAATCCTAGCAGAGAAGCCTAACTTATGAATAACTGCAATAATATTGGTTAGTTGAAGTAATTCACAGAAGAATCAACTACTAGCCTAAACTGTCACTCTTTTCATCATTTCAGGTTCAAAGAAAGGCGATGAACGCTGTCATTTTATTCATATAAGAGCAAAATGCATGTTAGTGTACCCTGATTCTATATAAGAGAGAATTATTTGAGAAATGTGTTTCTACATTTTAACAGAATTAGTTAAAAGCTCTGAAGCATTGCACTTCTGCTACTTTATTTTCTCAGTCTAGTACAAACAAATCTTGCAATCACGTGATCATCTATTTACTTCTATGTAATGCAGATAGACTCCTGTGAAATAGTTTTGTTTAATGTTTCATTGTAGGGAGAATGGAAACAGAACAAAGTAGTCTTGAAGATAGTGAAATCACTCGTCGCTACGTGGCATGAAAAGCAAAAGAGGAAGGGGGTGACAAACTATTTTGCATTTGAGAAAAGTACAGATATTCAACCCAAAAAACAAGGAATGTCTTAGAAATATTTAGCTCCATTACCTAAAAGAACCTTGGCATTAAAGGTGTACGTTAACGGTATACCATTTTGAGCAGTAAGATTTTGTCTACCTCTTACAGTCTGCCAAATAGGCCAACAAATGTCATCCGACTGAAGATTTCAGAGACTATTTTCAGTAAATATAAAATATATCTAATTTATCAGAACATATCTTAGACACATGGTAATATCATAAAAATCGACTGAGCAATTTTTTAGAACACCAAAATTATGAGAACTTCCTCGGTAACGTATAAAGGCTAATTGATGGAAATTAACCATTTCTTCAAACTAGCCACATTAGAGTAATTTCCATTAATTAACTAAACTAAGAGTACTTAAGATAGTAAGTCGCCACAAATAGTGTATCTCGGATGCGAGATCCCCTAGTTGTTTACCAGGGAAATATATGAGTCAATTGGAGAATTTAACGTCGTGACGGCAAATTAGCCATGTTAGCTCAATGAGTTAGAGCGACTGGACGGAAACCAGGAGACCCGTGGTTCAAATCCCAGCCATGGCATTGAATTTTTCATGTTGACTATCTATCAACGTGTAAAGTTTTTTTTTTGGGGGGGGGGGCAGGGAGGGCAAGTTTCGCTGTTGACCGACGTTTCGTCGCTGGGACACCTACTCAAATTTGTTCTTTGTCCTCAAGTGTGCATGTACATATATCTTAGTTCCTCAAAACCAGCTATCAATAAAACAGTTTTCTACCAAAGCGTATTTTCCTCACAGTAAGTGCAGTCTACTCCGTTGTTCCTTCATTAACCTTACTACTTTTTCTTTCTTTTATTTTGTACCATTTATTTTTTCTTTTATAGTTATTTTTTTTCCTTGTTCCATTTATACCCCGCCTTTAACTGCTATGGTCATATCGGCAGCCGTTCTCCTTTGGAACATACTGAAGGTGTTAACTCGTTATCTTTGGTTTTTAATCATTAGATCACGCACACATTCACACTCTCATTCATACTTCCAGACTCTGGGGAAGATGGGGAATTATCTTGGTCGGAGAAGAATCCCCAACCCCACCGCCGGGAATCGAACCCGGGATCCCCCAGCACGGCAGGCAGGTGCTCTACCGACTGAGCTACGGGGCCAGCCTTTTATCGTTCTTATTCTTTTGTTCCTTTAACTACATTGCTCATACGAGCGGCCGTTCTCTTTTGGAATATATCGCCTATTGGTGATAGTATTGACTCGTATAGTTGGGTAACTGGTACTTTGGATTTTTAATGATTAGATTACGCACACATTCAACTCTCATTCATACTTTCAGACTCTGGTGAAGATGAGGAATCGTCTTGGTTACAGAAAAAGTCCCACCCCAACCGGGAATGGAACACGGGACTTTAATACTTTATTTCCATAAAGATCCATCGTCAACCCTTTGGCAAACATGCGTTTTAAGGTTTGAAATGTTACCTTGAATGCATTTAGTATCTTAATTACCAACACGTAACAGTCGAAGTTCTTTTCACTGTATTTTGAATATGTAGAAGTTGCTAAAAAGGCAACAGTTTAATACAAATATACGTATATTTTTATTTCCAAACTGAAATTTACTTTGAAGCGCCGTCTCAGTAACAGTTAAAACATAATTTTATCTATTTTCATTGTCTTTATTACTAATAAAAGCACTTGTGATAGCAACAGTCTAGTGTTGGTTCCTCACCTTGCCACTAATCAAAATTAACCTGAGAGTACTTCTAGTCATAAATTGCTTTACAATAACATTTATGCACAAAGTACCTTTTAGATAAAGTCTATATGAAGGGTGTCTATTATTTGGTAACGAGTGCACTCCTACTCAGATTTTTCTCGATAAGAGAAATGTTTACTTTGAAAAATATACTGAACTCTTTTAAAAATTACAAACATTGAACCAAAGCTAAGAACTGAAATCAGAAATTCAAAGTTACAGAAGGAAATTTGATTAACCTAATTTGTTTTCCATGCTAGCCAGAAGTATACATTATACGGCTTTCCTCTTACTGCCTTGCAATTGCATTTTAAGCTGTTATCAAATGAGGAATCAGCTGGCAGTGTTCGACTAAATTTCATTTAAATGCCAAGGACAAACCTTCGATCACGAGGGAAAAGCGCGTCATATAAAAATAAATGTAAAAGAACAAATACATAACTGTCAGGAGGTACACATGCGTTTGACCAACGTGACAATACAACGGGCATTTCTGACTGTAGTTGTTTTAGGTCTTCAGTTGTCTCAAGGAGCAAATGGAATGTTTATTTCGTTAAAAGCTTCCTTCACTTACTTTTTCTGGCTTCCTATGGCCACGCGTGGCGTCAGATTTAACAAATGAAATCACGTTTCTTCTGTTTATGTCATACACCGCTAAGATTGGCAAATTCGTAGTTATTACGACCATTTCTTAACAAGGGCGTACGCATGAGCGAGGTTACGGAGGTTTTTCCTTAGTTTTTCGTTTTTAGTTGATAGCGCTCGCCTTTAAGAACCATGAAAGTCAGTGATATGTTAAAATAAAAGATTCAAGGTGGTTATAACTGATAGGTCATTTTTATTTAATGAATCGTGTTTTAAAATGAATTTGAGATACATCAACAGCAACTAGCGATGTGTACCTATAAAGTAGGTTAACGATAAAATACGCATTCTCTGTATATTATTTAACTAAGAATTGAAACAATTAGAAATAAATATTGTGGAAATTATTTTGGAACGGTAAATCAGCTTCCTTAGAAGCGTTAGGACAGAACAATTGAAAAGTCATCAGTTAACATTTAATAACACTAGGTATAATAATACGAATTAAAATAGCAAACTTTCATACAGCGGTCTTCACTGCATATTAGCCGTAAGATATAGAACTTTTTTTAAATTCACGTCCTCCAACGTTAGGTCATATCGGACGATAAATGGAACGCGTGAAATGATGCTCAAGGTCCATGGCGCTTAGAGTTACCCGACATTCGTCTTGAAGAATAAGGAAAAACCCTGGAAAAACCTTATCCAGGTTTTACCCTGACCGAGATTCGAACTCGAGACCTCTCGAACGTGAGGCAGACATGCTACCATCTACGCTACCGAGGCGGGCATAAGGTATAGGGTCCTTCTTCAAGAGTACCCTGTCTTGAACATATGATAGCTGCCGTTATTACCGAGTTACAGCAATCATTTTTCAAGTGATTACAGTTTTTATTCACAAATAACCATGGAACGTTATAGCATTCAACAAATACAAATTGTGAAAATTATTATTATTATCAAAATGGATCATCTTTCCCAAAACCTTCCGTGCAATGCGTGAAGTTTACGTTGTGTATAATGATCCCTGCGAGAAAACGATTCGGCGTTTGATCAATAAATTTTAAAGAAGTGGTTCTGTCAGCCATCAAAGAACTCCTGTACGTAATCACGTAAGCGCTCCAACGAAAATATAGGCCTCTTTAGTGAGAGAGACCGCGAGAACGGAAACAAATCAATTGCTCGTCGGGCGTAAGAACTGGGTCTTTCACCAACCACAACTTGGCGAATTCTGATCTGGACTTGAAAGTTGCACACTTACAAAATGGTGTTAACTCAAGATCTGAAGCCCAACATCATAGGTTGCGCCATGTATTCGCTGATTGCCCTCCACGAGCAGTTGATTTGCTTCCATTTTCGCGTACACTCTCATGAACAATGCCTATATTTTCGTTGGAGCGCTTACGTCGATTACGTACAGGCGTTCTTTGATCGCTGACAGAACAACTTCTTTCAAATTTGTCGATCAAACGTCGAATCGTTCTCTCGCAGGGATGATTATGCACACCGTAAACTTCACGCATTACACGGAAGATTTGGCGAACTGGTGATCCATTTTGATAATGCATTTTCATAATTTATACTTGATGCTATGGCTATTTGTCAATAACAACTGTAACCACATGAACAAAGTGACTGCTGTTACTCAATAACAACAGCAGCTATCACAATGTTAAAGATTGGACACACTTGTTGAAAGACCCTATACTTGAAAGCAGAGTAAAACGTAGAAGTAAAGGTACGTAACAAGGAGGAGCCCTCAAAACGGGAGCAGTGCAATGTGCTCTCATTCGTCTAGGTAATTCAGTTGGTTAGGCGCTGGCCTACCAATCCCAAAGTTACGGGTTCAAACCCGGTTAAAACTATAGGGTTTTAAGTGTGTTTAAAACCGAAAGCCCCATGTTAATAGATTTATTGGAGAACTACTGCGAGACAAAATTCCGGCATACCGGCGAAGCTGATATGAACCGTGCGATTGACGCGTCGTTAACAAACAAATTATTTGTTTCCTTTGTGTTATGAACTTGACCCCTGAGAATGAGAAAGAAGGGAAGGAGATGAAGTGTCAGCATGGACGAGGGACCTAATATTTCCAGACTGACCATTTCGGCGCCGCTCAAACCCGCCCACAAGCCCCAAGTGAGGTCCGACAGCAGTCCAATCGACGTCAGATAGAAACCTTTACAAAGCGCACCTCTAACGCGCTGTTCCTGCAACCCTGAAACAAATGATGAAGGAACTGATGCACAGGACGTCTTGGTAGAACAGGAACAACCTCGCATTCGCCCTCACGCACGGTCGATGGGAATGGAACCCATAACCTCCCTCATTATTATAGCACACTAGCTAGCATGCCATTTATCTATTACTGTAGTTAAATCTGTAACCAGCGGAGTACCCTGAAAATGTTGCAAAGCTATGCAACATGAATAGTATAAATTATATACACGAATAAATCCAACCTTTACTCTTCTATGAAAATTGCCCTTCGTGGGCAACAAACCTGACCAGCAGAGGCACTTACATGAGGTTTCAGAGCCTCATAAATAAACTATTTGTCTATAAAATTCAGAATTAAATGTATGCACTAAGCTCATGATGTAAGTTTTCAATCCAGAACAGTTCTCCCTTTTTTTAAAACTCTAACTTACCACAGAATGAACCTGATGGAAACATTTTATTGAGTGCCTTTAACAGTAAGAATAACATCACTTTAGTATCACTCTACATTGAATATTCTGCGACAAAATTTCTTCACAAACATGGTTTGCACCTTGAATGCACCGACTCGTTGTGCATGCCTTTCTTCGTATGGTATCTGAAGGTTGCTATTTTAATAACATGATGACAAACTTTGTGCTGAGAAATATTTCAGCACTGCAGAAGCATGCCATCAGCTATTCAGCCTTGTAAAACTTTCACTGGAACAGAATTCATGGACTTCCCTTTTAGTTCGTAACTATTGTTGGTTCCTCTGCCATTTAAATGCTCCTATTTTAATCATTTTTATTTAACAGTTTTTATTGTTTCCGTTTATTTTGCTCTCTTTTCCCTGTAATTTCACACATACACACTATACACATAAACACCCATGCCCAAGGCGGGACTCGAACCCGCGTCCCTCTACGCGGCGGAACGTTAAGAGACACGCTCGAGTGACCATGGCTACGAGGGCCGGCATTCATAGATACATTTAAACATTTTATTATTGTACAACGCATGCAGTACACTTTGTTTCTTCCTTTTTTTTTGTACCTAATTTACGTCCTCCAACATTAAGTCATATCGGATGATGAATGGAATAGGTGAAATGATGCTCAAATGAGCCCAGGGTCCATAGAGCTTAGAGTTACCCAATATTCGTCTTTCAGAATAAGGGAAAACCATGGAAAAACCTTATCCATATAACTCACCCTGACCGACATTCGAATTCGGGAACTCTTGAACGTGAGGCAGACATGCTACCACCACGCTACCGAGGCGGGCAGGTGTTTCTTCCTTGATTTCCTCTTTTATCAATTACATTTTATTAAGACAGTACATCTTTTACGTCCTTTGCAAACCCACAGCTAATTCACAAATCTGTGCATGCACGTGGGTAGTCTCAGGAGTTCGACCTCGTACTATATGCTTGTGTATATTGAGCAAGTCACGTTAGCTTCCCACATAGGGTGTAAAGCAGGAAACCCTACACAAGAGGATCAAGTGTAACGTGAAACGTGAGTATTTCCCTTGCTGCACTTCTTAGACATCTCATTTCCCCATTATTTTCCATTCACTCCAATTGTAATACTTTCCCATGAGGCTGATTTTGTGTTACATTATAAAATGTTAACATTCAACTTGTAGTTAAATCACGTGTTGGGCTTTAAAACTGGATTCTGCAGAGAGGAAAACATGCCATCTAAATATAGCCAACAATAAAAGTGCAACACAAATTTTATGGCTGCCTCTGTGTCGAGTGGCCAGTTATTCTGGGTTTTCAGAGGTTCTGGATGGAGTAGGGAGAACTTTATCAAGAGTCATTCGCTATTCTCTGCAAAGTTTTGGAATGTGAATATTTCCAGTGCAAAATCTATTAACAGGAACGTTAAGTATTCCCACAGTTTAAAGCGTAAAACACCATCAGAGAATTTACAGGGGACTACACATATGAAACAATAACTAAACAAATGTGATTGTACTTGAGTGCGAATATGTCATCACTCGTAAAACAACAGACTGATGTAAGTGACAAAAATGGATCTCCACAGATATTTCAGAAATGAAAACAATCCACGAGCTAAATGCCATAAATAGAGATAACAAATAGCAGGAGAATTGACAAATTTTTATGTTTTGGAGTTGATAACAGTTTCAAATGCTGCGTGGGCTCATAACCCATAAAATAAACTTCTCTAATAAGGAATGGCCGTCACAAAACTGTTATATTTTCGGATTAAAGTACTGTACACATAATTTAAAAGAAACGCATTAGCTTAGTAGCTCACAAGTTGGCGAAAGCAACCAAAAAACCAATGTGAGCGCGTTAACTACCTGTGAGAATAATAGTGCTGCAATCTGCTGGAAACCAGCGCAAATAGTTGGCGAAGGGTACAACATTTTCTCTGAGATGTAAATAGTGTAATGTAATCTCCCAATTGTGTATTATATTCTCCCAAAGTTGTAGGTGTGTCCTATTATTTGTTCAAAAGTTATGACCTATTGAAATGGTTCATGTTTATATGGATCGCACTATATATTCCGGAGTTCGTGAGTGATAATTTTACTGACGATGGACAAGTATTATTCTGTTTATCACGTGAACGAAGTATTGCTTCTGACAAAAAGTTCCAAGTAATACAGCATCTGAACGCACTGTGAAGCACAAACAAAACGCAGCCAGAAAAGCTGCTTCACGCACAAAAAATTGTAACTACGTCATTTAGTGATCGGGTCAACATCCCCGGGGGTTCATATGACTCAGTCGCCAAAGAATTGTGATCGGCATTTATAAATACAAACACTCCTCTTTGGAAATAAATAATATCCACCTTAAAACTTTTTTTTAAAAGAAAAGCACAGTAATCAAATATGAAGGATGAATCTACCAGGGTGTACTCGAGTGTTTCAAAGAAGTTATTCGAGAAATTTGGGAAGCATTAAAACTTGAAAAGATTTAGATTTGGGTGAACGGGACCAAGATTAAAGAATTAAATTAACAATACGAGTTAATAACTTAAATAATTAAATAATTAATGAATACTTTAAACAATAATTAAGTGGTAAACTTATGAGAATAGTTAGCAAGCAAACATGTTTTATTTTGAATATCGTTTAGGCATACTTGCATGCATGTTTTGGCATTTGCTTTATATACAAATCCGGACTCTGCATATGAGTCTACTTAACGTTAATCAAGTTAATTATTAACATTTCTTTTATGTAATTAAGAGGAACAGATAATCGATAGAAATTTGAAATCTAGTGTCCATATACCAGTCTTGAAATCTATATTTTCCTTGATATCGCGTACATCGAAATTACTGATGCACAAAATATTTTGAAAGAAATTGTCTCTTTTAAACAGATTTACACTTATTGTGCAGCACGCCTGTCAACGTTTACCACTTATACAAACATTATACAAAATTCGCTCTGACTGAAGATCAGGTTATTCCCAGAGAATTTACGATATTCATTTTAATTTTCATGTGCATACCTACATTATGGCATTTTAATAAAAATTTGAGAAAATAAAAGATATTGAAAAATAAATCCACGCAAAAGGTAATTTGGGGATCGTAATTTTCTTGGAAAATGTTGAAAGAGACTGTGTTCAAATATTAGTTTGATGTTTATCTTACAGTTCATTTTGGGGTTATGCTCTTCAAACACACGGGTCTCAAAACGATGGTGAAATCTCCATATTAAATTGTTAGATGAAATGTAATACTTGCTTATAGAGAAAATAAGATGCAACGAGAAATGTATGAGTTTTCCTACGTACAGTCAGGTGACAAGAGTCCATTCTTGGCATTCTCCCAAAGTATCTATATAATTTGATTTAATGTTAATACTGTCTGATACAAAAACCAATCAATAGACAATCTTGGAACCCTAAAAAGCACTTCTGCTTAAGATGGCTGGGTCTAAGAAGAAAAGATTGCGATTGGAAAGCACTTTCTTTTTAATGATCGCATTTATTTCTAAGAATTGTAATTTAACGAAAATGAAAATTAGACCGGAATCATATCGAATTTACCAGACTGTTTCAGGCCAAGGTAAACCCGAAAACTTCCAGATAACTCATCATAGGTTGGGAGACCGGATAAATCCATCAAGATGGTGAGGACCCCAACTCAATACAACTACTGTGTTCCAGATATCCATTGTGTTATGATTTATTAAGTACTAAAGCAAACATCTTGGGCTATACCTGAGGTCGGCCCTGGCCCCTTTGCCAATAAAACAAACTTTCAATACAATTACATAATAGATAAGTGTTTGTCCGCTTTAATAGTCATTACTCTCCATTTATTTTACTATCAAGCACTAGTTTCCCCCTGTATAGTTACACTATAACAAAACGAACATAGTTCAACTACTTTGAATTTAAATGAAATTCCAAAAGCATGCAACATAAACCACAGAAACACTGAAAGAATTTAATCGACAAAAGAAAAATCTGATAGTTTTAATTTGTTGCAAATACTTTTTCACTGTACTGTTCTCTTTGGGAGGGGGGACATGTCGTTTTGTTTAAACAGTCTCACGAATTTGCAGTCCGAATTAAACCAACTGACCTGAATTTTTTGTGTGATTTGGCAGTTTTGCTTTTAGCGTGAGTAAGTAACGGAAAGTCAAGGAGAATAGCTGATGAAGCTCAACACTAACCTCTTTCATACCAAACAAATTGAGGAAGCGTGTTCAAAATTAACCTACTACCGTGCTTTTCACAGAGCAATAGCAATCGCGTATTTAGGTTTCAAACATCGACGGCTCACAATTACTTCTAGAAGTAAAGAAAACATATCACATCATTTCTCTGTTTACACTCGTAGAGACTTTCCTTCAAAACTTCATGCTAATTCAGAAACACCTTTGAAAAAATGGTTTTATTAGGCATTTCCTTGTACGTACTATGGTAATAAGCGATATACCATTCCACCAAGGAATACCCGGAAATGAAAAGCCGATGAAGCTGCTAACAACAACCGGTATACCCTTCAATACCTACCTATTCCACATGAAGATGTTATAAGCCATATCAAAAAGAAAATAATTCAAGAATGGAAACATCATTGACAAGAAACCAATGTACATAGTAAAGTAAACACATCTACTCAGTTTCTTCATAAACAACAAATATCACTCTCCAGACCTAGAATAGGACATATAAAGATTACACATGATTACCTCCACAACCAACCATTATCAATAAATCATATTATAAATGCATGTACTCGCTACTCAACCTATAGGACTGTTCATAAAATTTCTACAGATCTTCATGCTCTACTAGATGAACTGAAGAGTCTACAATCACTGTATTTATTTCTACAAGACTGTAAATTAACTACTTCAATATGAAAATCGATTCAGTGTTACCTGGTTTCGGTGTATTCTCTGAAGTGAGAATAACTATAATCAATAAGTAATACATAACAAGTATGAACATAGTGTTGTGCAATATCCATTCTTCAGTTCTTTGTGAATGTATAGTTTATGTGAACTTTTAAACTGTACCGTAACCTAATAGTTTCTAAAATGTTAATTGTACTGATTAACTGTAGGTATACAATTTTTTTTTTTTTTTACCATCTTATAGTTATCGCTATAAGACCATTGCTGTTAGGCAACATTAAATAAATTTATCTTAAAAAATAAGCGATAGTCAACAGTTTTTAAAGCTGGTTTCTATGTGACGACTTCGACATTCCATTCTCTTGGCATGGTCAAGAGATTTAAAAAACATCGAGAAAAATATAAAAGTACTGAAACATTCAAACCGATAACAAAGATTATCTTAAAAAAAAAAAAAAAGACAAATTGTATGGTTTAACGAGATCTACATTTTTTGCACTATCATATTTTCTATCTTCTATGGTTATCAGAAAAGTTATTCAGAATGAACATTACTTCAGAGGACATTTTCAGGAAGTTCAAAACATACATTTCATTTCTCATGAAAAATCTTAAACATTCGGTATTTTAATAATAAAAAAAAAAAAAACTGTTATGCTATTTATGAGAAAATCATGTTCGACTTTTTTGCACATAAGGATTAGCATATTTTGCTTACCTGATAGAGGCTGAACTTAGATACAAGTTTGCATTTTGTAGACTTTTTTTTCTTCTTAAAGTCATGCTGTTCAAACACGCTCTCACCACACATACAAATAGAACTTTGTCTGAAAAGGCCTTATTTTTTTAATCAGGAGACTTCATAATAAATACATATACATATATACAGTCAAATTTTGGTTTCGAACTTTTGGGTTGAATGCTGTTATCCATCTAATCAATATTGGTAGAGAAAGTAAAAATTTACGAGAAAGGTTTAAGAATTTTAACTGTCGATGGAAACCTTTTAAGAACTCCTTCAAGAATACGGTCTCATTCCAACTAATACTGAAACGCTAAAACATGCAACGGCATAGAAAACATTACGCAATAAAGTTTTAATGCACTGCCGCATTATAAGCCTGAAGCTGACTGTAAGATGATTACTGGATAAATGTAATGGAATTACTTAGGCGGTAGCGCCTGGGGCTCGTATTAGGGAGGTTGTGGGTTTGATTTCATGGCCGAACTTTCTGAGATGTTTTGTTTTTCCACGGGTTTCCCCAATTTGGAAATGACTGCTGGAAAGGATAATTACGCCCTCAGAATGTCCTATTCCTTCATTTCACCTCATTTAACTTCATCCTTGCATCATTTTGTTTGTTTCAGGGAGTTTCGGCGCTGATTTCGTGTTCCGTATCGAGGCACTCTGAGGTAGGGAGTAGAGTCGACTGTACCCATTAGAGGGTTTCAGTATGTAGCATTAGGTATCCTGTCCTCTTTTGTTGCCTCTCCTCAGGTCTAGCCACCGGTCACCCTTAGTATTCTCTCACTTCACCCTTCCCTGCGAAGGAGGAAACCCTCCCATCAGGGCTATAGGAACAAAAGAGCTTCCAAAGCTTCAAATCTAAATCCCATCTCCGAAGCTTGCCACAGACTCAATTTGACGTGTGTGTGTTTTTTATTGATAACTGATCCACAATAGTAACTCAAAAACAACGAATTATCCATAATATAATAAAGCATTTAATATTAAGATGAACATGAACACATTTTCTATAATAACTAAGAAAAATAATACTGCATACTTTTGGTAAGTCTGCAATAGTTTAAATATTTTCTCCAGAAATATAAAGCGATTTCCAATTCTTTCTCCACCTCTAATAGTAAAAGAACATTTATACGAACCAAAAAACACAAGAGCTATAAAAATATAACCAAATGTGGTTTCTGCTAGATGTGAAGGTTAACAAAAATTTGTGCAACGGGTTCCAATTTAACTAAAATTGCTTTGAATTTGCATTGCGTTACAAACGTTTTGCATGGTCTTCAGCACCACGTTGATTAAATTCGGTGAAAGTATTCTTATTAGTAATTTTACCAATAATTACAACCTATTTTGGCGTATACTGAAACAGTAACAAATCTGAGTACGGTATGCTTTGTTTATACCCTTAAACTCGTGTAACGTTCAACCAGCCAACTAGCGCACCACGCTCATTTACGACGTACTATTGTGTCAAGAAAGCTCCGGGAATTGGTCAATGAAACCCAAAATATCTATTATTCATCAAATTTTATTTATCGCCTTCAAAGTAGGTCCCTTCCGAAATTATACAATTATTGCAACGAATAATCCAATTATCAAAACATTTTTGTAAGCATTTTATGAATTTTTGTCAATTCTCAACTGTCGCCGCGAATTCTATCGACTGGAAGCGGGTGCCTCGAAGTGGTGACTTGAGTTTTGGAAAGAGAAAGAAGTCGGCTAGAGCCAGATCAGGTGAATACGCTTGTTCCACGAGATTTGTTGAGCTTTCGGCCAGAAATTCGTTCACAATGATAGCCTTGTGAACTGGTGCATTATCGTGGCGCAGAATCCATCATGGTCTTTTTCCATGTATTTGTCCTCTCAACCCCGTATAACGCTCAGACAATAGTCTTTATTTACCGTCTCATCTTCTGTCAAGAATTCCGAGTGCACATAACGAAAAAAGAAAACTGTCAACATGACTTTCAGTTTTGGTTGAGTTTTGACATGCCCTTTTGCGTTTGGGTTCAGTTGGAAGATGCCACTCGGAAGCTCGTTTACTGGTTTGTGTGTCAAACTCGTAAACCCACATATCATTACCAGTTACAATGGATTAAATGAATGTGGGGTCGGAGCTGGCTGGCTCTAGCATGTCTCCAATGATCCTTCGCGATTGAATTTTTGTAGAAAGTTCGTCTTTTGGAACTAATCGAGCGGCAACATGTCATGAGGAAACCGTCCTTTAAAATAGTACGAATCAATTCATGAGAGAAGAGAGTTCAGCGGCAATCTCTCTCAGAGCTAAACGTGGATTTTGAGACACCATTTACTTTAGCGATGTACAGTTCAGTTGAAACTGTTGATGGCCGACCACAGCGAGGCAAATATTCCACCACATCTCGACCAATTTTGAATTCACTGTACCACTCATATGTACGTGTTTTTGATAAAGTCGATTGATTCATTGTAAGTCCTCTGAAACATTTTCAGCAATTCGGCACAAGAAGTACCACTTGCAATGCAAAATTTGAGACAGATTCTTTGTTCAATATTTTTATTCATTGTAAAATCGCAAAACACCTTTGGGACGCACTAACAAAATGGCGCCCTGTAAATAAACTAGATGACAGATGAAAAACTCCGCGTGGGAATAGAGGAAAGATCTACCAACATAGCGACAACAATAATTTCTAATCCCCTCTTATACGAGATTTTTATATGATCAATTCCCGACCCTTTCTTAACAGAATGTATAACTTCAAGAAGTGGAAGGTGATTCGGGAACACACTGTATTTCAGTGAAATCTCTATATCAAATGTTTTGTTGGAATGCAATACCTGCTCTACCTACTACGTATCCGGCAGAAAATGTACTTAACTAAGTAGTCTACTAAAACTACAACAAAGAGGGCACATGTCAGATGTCATGAAAGTGGTGTGAAATCGGAACTCTCCTCGTGGAAGTTGTAGAGAAAACGAAATGTCGGAATGTGTAGCAATCACAAATTAATGTTTTACACAGTCCATCATCAACTTTCTGATGGCTGGTCATACCGGTTCCTCACTGACGGAGTCCAGAACAAACAGAATGAAGCCTGCTATACGATACTCTGCAAACAGGAATAACTATAAATACAAGATTATTGTTGGGAATGAAAGTATAGCCACTTGACCTAACACAGTTCCAGTCAATTTCAACCAGTTTTAGCAACATTAGCATAAAGGTAGGTGGGAAATGTGGCAGCAGGTCAAGTGTGACAATTTTTTTTTTCCAATTTAGCGGAAACTTAACTGACCCAACGAGATTTCTAACCACTTCTACAAAGGACAAAACTTAATGAACATAATAAATCTCAGCTGAGACATCAGTAACCTCATTTTTCTACATAGCAGAAAGTATGAATACTGCGTGATAGCAAGATGCAGGTATTTCACTGGTTATTATCCTATAGCAGTCAGCTTAATTTTTTTTTTTTTTTTTTTTTTTTTTTTTTTTTTTTTTTTTTTCGCAATTCGCCTGAAGAAGTTCTACTAAACTCCAAAGAAGATGCTCATGTTTTCCTTGTTGTCGGTGGGTTTACTATAGAGTATTATTAGTTATATAAAACAATATTATCCAACTTGCACTACAGTAGTGAATTCCAAACCATAACAAAAAGTCAAACCAGATAGAAAAAGGAATCATATGAAACATTTTATTTTATGTTCAGCTTTATTTAAACTTGATTTTAATTATACTGGATAAAAGACGAAGTTTAGGATAACAAGTGAAAGTGCAAAAGTAATTTGATAGAAGAAAGGAAAATTACATATTAATTACGATTTTTGTAACCACAAAATTAATTTAAATTAAGAAGAAATATTTTTAATGTTAAACCGTTTTCAAAAGTGATTTAAAAGAAAAATTATAAGAACATTCTTGACTCTAATAACGGACATACTTAAAACTGATTGTGACGTGGACCAATAGTAACATGTTGACTTCCATAGCAACGGAAGAACCAGTAAATTAAGATTGTATAAAGCTTCTGTCCCGCCTCGGTAGCGTAGATGATAGAATGCCTGCCTCACGTTCAAGATGTCCTGAGTTCGAATCTCGGTCAGGGTGAGTTACCTGGATAAGGATTTCCCGGGGGTTTCCCTTATCCTGAAAGACGAATGTCGGGTAACTCTAAACTCCATGGACCCTGAGCACATTTGAGCATCATTTCACCCATTCCATCCATCGTCCGATATGACTTAACGTTAAAGGACGTAAATTAGAAGGAATTGGGGGAGGGGGAGCTTCTCTCTTCTGCGTTTGGCCATTATAGAGAACGGACGCGTAAATTAACATCTGTAAGTCTGCAGAAAGGATGCAGTGCATAAAATATTGCGAAAGCAACATAATTGGTTTAAAATTATGTAATATCGACGTTAAAAAATGTGATTATTCAGTGTTTATAAGATTGTTTCAAAACGTTTATCAAAATTAAGTTTACAATTTAAAAAGAAAAGTATTGAAAATTTAGTTTACTCCACCATGATATGTTATCTGCGACCGCACCCTGAAATAGAATCTCATACTAATACAAGAGTAGCCGAGGTGAGTTCCAGAATCTAACTTCGAGTAAATCTACGAGAACATCAATTCCATCATTGCAACATCTCCACATAAGAAATTCTCGTTGCATATCAGAAATAAAATTTCTCAGAGCCATACTTGGTGATACGGAAATTCATTTGATGTCAGTAGTTAGAGACTCGTTTGATTTTTTAAGTCTAACGTTACGTTAGATTAGTCAGATAAAGTATAAACTTGGAAGAAGCGTAGGGACAGTGAAGCACAAATTAGTACAAAAGTGAATCGAGAAGATATTGACACATTGTGTGAGTGAAGCAATGTGTCAATATCTTCTCGATTCACTTTTGTACTAGTCAGATAAAGCTTATATGTATATTAAAAGAGACATTTATATACCTATAATTAATTATAAAATAAGAAAGGTAAATAACAAGAATAATATAAATGGTCAACGACAGTTAAAGATTGTTTTGAAACCAGTGGTAGTCCAACGGACATATTTTACAAGTAACGCCACCCGCGTTAGTTAGCGTCACGCTATATTATTCCGCGTCTAGTAGGCATCGAGAGCAGATCAGTGTACGGTTGCGCGTCGGAACGCTACCGATAAATATTAAATTTGTGGAAGTATTTGTTTTACAGTGAGTAAATTAACAGTAGAAGTGTGATAGGCATATCTCAAATATTAGCAAGAGTGTTTTAAGCATTAAAACTTTATTAAATACATGAAATTTGGTGTCGTTCTTCAAACCACCATGAAGATGAAATCTCATAAGCTCTTCAAGATTCTCTTCTTTACGAGAGGATCGCACATATAAACATCATTGGGCTCACACTTCTAGACCATAAAAGTAAAGAAATTAGGAGAGAATTTTAAGTCGTAAGTATAATTATTAAAAATAGAGAAAAATGGAGAAAAAAATCATATTGAGAGTCCCCCAGAGAGGAATAATGTAATTATTTTTAGCCATTAGCCAAAGGGGAGAAGAAAGTCCACTAAGAACATTGCATGATGGAAAATAGAGTCAGTTGGAGAATTTAGTATCATGCTGGCATGATAGCTCAATGTTTAAAAGCAATCGAACGGAGTCCTGGAGATCCGCAGTTCAAATCCCGGCTATGGCATTGCATTGTTCAGTCGGGTTCTACGTTACAAGATGGAATGAGCTACTTCTAGAAGCCGGGAAGGACAAAAACGTCCAAGGCTTGTATTCTTTTCAAGTAGGAACATTGATCTTCAACCTTTCTTTTTGCAAATTATTGAGCTAATGGCTCTCGTGCTGTCGATATTTACGTTCAAATAAGCGTCTCAAGCAGACATGAACTTTTTTCTTTCTTTTTATCTTCTTTTCTTCACCTTGTTCCTTCCATTAATTTACTTTTATAACTAGAATGAATACTGCGTTCAAGCTATTAATGTATTTCAGAAATCTGAGGCTACTTTGATGTCGTTTAGATCACAGACGACACCAGTGAAGAGCCAAGAATATCTACTTGCAGCAAATTGCCAACATTAAAGAGAATAGGAAGCTATCATCAGGCTTTAGAAGAAGTAGGCACGACAGCTCGATTGTGAGGTAATCAGTGACGAGATTGTGAAAGTGTGCGTGAATGTCATTATTCTTAATTTTCTGAAGTTAAGGAAACTTCCTGCAAGCAGCTCTCTGAAGAATTCTGTTTCAGCACGAAGCAAAGAAAGTCCAGATGACTCGAAATATTTTATACTAAAGACAATTATAAAGCATCACGTTAGGTGAGATGTGTTTTCCAGTTTCAAATAGTATGAAGATTCAACCTCAGCATCAGCTGTTGAACTTGTATCCCTTGTAGACACTTTTTCTGTCAACTTCGTATACTAAATTCTTCACTATACTCTGATGCCCTTTATATGTGCGATCCTCTCATCAAGAAGAATCTTCAAGATCACACATGCATCTGTTTTTATTTCCAGGCTGCTCGGCAGAGCTTATTATATTTTACCTTCAGTGTATGCGTGGCTGGTTTGAAGGAAGACACACAATTTTATGTACTTAATGAAGTTTCAATGCTTAAAACTCTTGCTAATATTTGAGATATGCCAATTACACTTCCTCTGTTAATTTAATCACTGTAAAACAAATACTTCCACAAATTTCACATTTATCATTAGCTTTCCGACACGCCACACTACACTGATCTGCAATCCATGCTAACCAGACGCGGAGTAACATAAAGTGACGCTAACTATCGCGGCTGATGCTACTCTTAAAATGCGTCTGTTGGACTACCATTAGTTTCAAAACAAAATTTATCATTTTACTATCGTTTTAATCCTTCCTTATTACTTTAGTTGTCTTTGACCATTTACATTATTTTTGTTATTTATCTTTCTTATTTGTGAGAATAAAAACTTCTCGACAATAAAATGCTTTTAATTTGCTGCGTGACGTCACAGACGAAATTATGGCCAAGGCGGAAATAGCTATGTTTTCTCAACTGTTCCTAGCTTGGAAAGAGTGGCTTGGGTTTTGTAAACGTGTTTCAGGGAAAACTGGCTGAATAGAATACGTCAGAAGTCCTGTTAACTGCAAAGGGAACTCATAAACTGTTACGAATAAATATGCTACCTTTTGTCACAAGGACTGAATTCCACACATTGCAATACTTGTTCTTATAATAATAGTAGCCTGAGTTTAGAATATGAAATTCAGCAAGTACAGCTTATCTCAAAAAATGTACTAGCACTTTAAAGTAGTCAAAATAATGAATAAATAATTATTCATGACCATAGAGAACATGTTGTAGGCTTGAATTACAGAAGAAAATGAAACTAAAGAATTAGTACCCATAACGTGTTGACGTTTTCGTTTTTTCAGGTGTAACTAATATAACAATGGCAGTAGATCAACTTAGCTTTGAAGAGAGAAATTTGTCCTTACATGATATTAGAAAAACGCCATGGAAATGCAAAAGCGCTTCAAAAGGGAGTGGGATAAACCGCCAGCAACGTGCCGAGCCATTGCTCGCATCAGAGATAAAAATTTGAACCAGATGGAACCGTTCACACCGTCAACAAGAAACGTTCTGGATGACCACGGGCATCCACTCGCCCTGGAAAAGAAGAGCAGGAGCAGGAAACCTACAGAAAGCGAGACATATCAAAAGATACTGTCCATCGCATCTTGAATCGTCTGTTCTGGAACTTGTACATTCCAACAATATCCATACTCTCAATGAAGACGATCCGGACCGGAAAGTTCAATTCTGTGAATGGCACCCGGCAAAGTGTGCAGAAGATGCAGGGTTTCCACAGAAAATTGTCTGGAGCGATGAGGCCATCTTTATTTTAATTGTACCTACTGGGGTCCTGTAAATTCTCACGTTATGGTTGAACACCATTTAAACTTACCAGGGGTAACAGGAGTGAGACGTGGGATGTCAACATTGTGGTCATAGTAACACTTTATTTTAACGGAACTGTCACTGGTGACAGGTACCTAACCTTGCTGCAAGAGACCGTCGACCCATATACTGAAAAGATTTTTGGTGACGAGATTTACTTTCAGCAAGATGGAGCACCTTCCCATTACCATCGCGATGTAACAGCTCACCTGGATGCAGTTTATACAAACACATGGACAGGCTTTAACGCACACCAATGAAACTGGATATTGAAAGACAATGTCTCGAAATACCAAATTAGCTGTTTCGCGACATTTGTGAATCCACTGGTTCGCGTTATCAGCTATGCCTGGGCAAAGATGGTCAACAATTTCAACTTTGCGAACCGGATTCTTTAACTACGTCTTTCTTCACCAATTCAAGTCTTTAATTTTGTCTCTATATTTATAAATAATGATTTTATAGTCATTCAAAGTAAATTTTGAGACACCCGGTATTTTCCCTTTAATTATGGTTCTTCATTGCTATCCATCTCCGTTTTACCTGCTACTTTTCGGTGTGGTGTACTTTCCATATTGATATGACTTGGGTAAGGGTTATATTTTCTCGACCCCTACTCTGGGAACAGCGGCAACTTATCGCATAACATGATTACTTAAGAGCATGGTTGTTCTCGGTGGTTTGTAGTTGCATATAGTGGTTGCTCTCCCATGAAGAAATAAATATCTTGCTTGACTTAAGTTCGCTTCTTATGGCAAAGTGATTGAGCCAGTCCTGCTTGGGTTACACGGTCAACCATTCTCTGCTGCTGAAGTAGGAAAGCTGGGAAAATTGCTCAGAAGTGACAAGAGAGATGTTAAATAAGATCCCGTCTCAAGCAACCCGTTAAAAGTCCCCCAGGTGAGCCATTTACTACAGTAACGATGTGCAAAACTATTAGTGAACCTGAAACACCAAGGTTAATGGGCAGCAAGCAAGGCAGAATGCATAATGTAACAGCTTTGCTAGTGACACTACGACTAACGGTGGTACTATTGCCCCAGTTCTACTCGACAGCGCCCTTCTTAACATGAGTACTGCGAACTTGTAACTGAATTAAACTTCCTAGCTTTCACAAGTTAAAAGATATCTATAGGTCTTAATGCCCGCCTTTGTAGCACAGGTCATAGCATGTCTGCCTCACGTTTCAAAGGTCCCGTGTTCGAATCTCGATCAATCATGAATGTACAGGATAAGGTTTCATCACGGGTTTTCCACTATAAAGATGAATGTCGGGCACTTTAAGCTCTATGAATCCTGGACTCATTCGAGCATCATTTCACCCGTTTCATTCATCGTCCCATATGACTTAACAGAGGGCGTACATTAAAATAAAGGCCTTAACCTTGCATTTTTACCTAAACGTTTTGAACATTTTCTTATCTGATGTTCTACTACCATAGTTAAATATGTTTTAAAGTTCAAGCAATAATTTTTAAATTTATATGTAACTCCATTTCTTAAAACAGATACTTATTAGAAGGTTTATGGAAACACAATTCAATTTATATAATATATAATGTTACTTTTAACAAATTAAAATAAATACATTATATATAAATAAATGTTTACTACTGAGAATGCTTTGTTTTTGTAGTTACAACTGTACAAAAGCTACACTCTTAACGAAGCAAAAAATGGCCTCAAGTGATATTTTTATTTACTTCACTAGATTATTAATTGGGCACTTTCTAACACTTTAACTGTGGTCTTAGTATGCTGCATTGTCGGCGAAATGCAAGCTGTCATGTTTTATTTGCACATTAGCTGGGGAGCTGAACAGAAAATTAACCTTAATTCTCGATTCAACTTCTTTACTTTGACAGTAATAGAACAACATTAATAAACTATGAGAGGGTGTTAACGAGTAACAGATGAGCCGACCGCTCACTGCTTTACCGGCCGGGTGTTCTAGTCTGGAGTTGCTGTGTTCGCTGGGTACACGAACCGAGCTTTTCTCACAAGTGGGTCTGTTCCTTTGTGTCAGTCGGCGTAAGTGGCTCATCTGGCCGGTAAGTGGCGGACATCTAACGTGTAATAATTTGTTTCTTTTAAAACGTGCTTTTAGTTTCTGGCCTGGTGTCTTGTGCTCATAATACCAGATAATTGTTGGTAATTTAATGCCTTGGTGCGATTAAAGTTCAGTTTAAGGAAGGAATAAAATAATTAACCTATATATAACGAAGGGGTGAAATAAAATAATATTTAAAACAGATCCACCAATATTTTTTGTTAGGCATATGCAGAAAGGGGCACACCTTCACCTTGTGATAGGTGTTGCCGTATACCTTTCTACATCTAATCCATCGATTCCTTGTTGCCTTCCTGTCATACCGTTGTATGTGTTAAAAAATTTTGCCCACTTTCCTCTGACGAGTATCGGCGCAAAAGTTGGATCCACCAAAGACAAAGTTCTATTCACCCGGCAAAATATAACTAACCACGCTCTGCTACCAACTGTGAAATAAGTCTTTATTTACTACGCTAAACTTTAAAGAAAAATAGTCCGGCTTATCCGGACGAGGTTTGTTTATGCTGAGATGGATTAGCTAATACACCAATAGGCTAATTTTAAAAATATCATACATACGAGGGTTGGCTGATAAGTCCGGGCCTCACTTAGCGATGGCACCACTGGGCCAGTTTGACGGATAGCATCATACAGTTTAACTCTATACTAGCTTGTATCCACAGTTACAGGTCAATAGCTTGTTTAGTAGAGATTTCACGAAAATGGAGGATTTGAAAAAACGAGCAGTGATTAAATACTTCAATTTGAAAGGCTTGACGCCTAAAGGAATCGAGGAGGAAAGGGACAGAACATCGAAAAACTCTGTCCCTTTATATACAATGATTCAAAGGTGGAGTTGCAGAGTTTAAAATAGGACGTACGAGCACTAGTGATGAGCTTCGTTCTGGACCCCCTGTGGAAGTCACAACTCCAGAGATCATTGAAAAAATTCATCGTTTAGTACTGGAAAACCACAGATTAAAGTTGTTTGAGATAGCAGAGGTTATAAACATATCAAAAGAGCATGCAGATAATATTTTACATAATGTTTTGGGCTTTCACAAGGTATGTGCAGGTTGGGTGCCACGTCTGATCACACCTGATCAAAACTTGCAAATAAAAGCTGCTTCTGTTATGAATTTGGAGCTCTACCGTAAAAATTCCAGTGAATTTTTGAGACGGCTTATTACCGTGGATGAAACTTGGATACATCAATACACTCCAGAAAGTAAATCACAGTCAAAACAGTGGATTGCACCAGGTGAATCAACTCCAAAAAAGGCAAAGTCAATTTTGTCAGCCAACAAGGTTATGGAAGTGTTTTCTGGGATGTACAAGGAATTATTTTTATCGATTACTTGGAAAAGGATAAAAGTATCTCTGGCAACTACTACGCAAGCTAACTGCAACGTTTGAGTGATGGGGGGAAAAGAAATAGACCTCATTTGGCAAAGTAAAATATCTTGTTTCTTCCCGACAATACTACGGCCTATCCTTCAGTCATTACAATGGGAAAAATGTGCGAATTAAAGTTCTAATTACTTGAACAGCCACCCTATTCGCCAGATCTAGCACCTGTTCCCGAGCCTGAAAAAATTTCTTGGAGGACGAAGAGTTCACAGCAACGAGGAGGTCATTGATGCAGTAAACAGTTATTTTGAGGACCATGATAAGTTGCACTACAGAGATGGTTTAATTACATTAGAACATCGATATAACAAATGTATTAGCATTTCTGGAGATTATGTTGAGAAACAAAGAACTTTTTTTTGAGCCCCGGTACTTATCAGCCGACCCTCGTAATTGTGAGCACCAGACGTGGCAGAGCGGCTTCCTACCAAAGCTGGCGCCTAAAGATGCCGTGACAATGCTAGATTTGGTAACCACGGACATCCCTGAACGCACAATTTGTGCAATCCGACATCCCTGAATGGAAACCCAGCCACTGTGTTTCCGTGACATGTGATGGTATTGAGTTACCCGACAATAGAATCACCTTGGACCGCTGTCGGTCACGGCCTTGTTGAGTCACAAACCGATTGGCGTAACTGGTCCATGTAACCACGTTTTCAATGTCATTTTCAAGTAGGTAGCTCCTGTTCCCCTTTACCAAACCATAATTCTGTGTGAAATCGTGTACCTCTAAATCCCAACAGCGAAAAATAATGGGTACTTGGCAGAATTTTACGTCGGAAGTTAAAAGCACACTGGTCAGTAATTCACTTGAAAATGCTGCTGTCTTCTTGCGCCGAGAAAAGCGGTAACCTGCATAATATAACAACCAAGTGAAATGGATCGCATAGCAAAAAGAGCAGAAATAACATTTGTAATACTATATCCGGCTAACAGCTAACTGCTAATTAAATGCAGTGCATAATATTATGCACCCTATATAACCGTAGGTTAGTTAACCTGGCATTTCTCAATAATTTGCTATGGTTGGCACATTTTCGTGGGTGATTTCACACCACCTAGATGGAAGTTTATAGCTTCAGATCTTCAAAATGATCATTCTATTGTAATTTTCTTGAACTTGTGACCTGATAAATCTACAACTTTTTATTAAAAAGGCTGGAATTTTGCAACTATACGGTGTGCGGTTTTAGAACGCATATGAGCTGAACCAATGCGTGCACACGGTGGCTGCACTGTTGCCATTTGATGCACCAGAGAGCGGAAGCTGGGGAGAGGGAACGAGCAAAGTAATATTGCGGTATGACATTTACAGAACGTAAACTTACCCAACAAAGGATACTAATTTATCATAATAACATTATAAACTGTGGCACTCAATATTAAAATGCTTATTTACTGAAAATAACATGATTATTTTCTGAAAATGACTTATTGTAGAGGAGTTGCTAGCTTAAATAAAATAATGGTTTTCACCAATTTCTCTGCTAGAAGTTTTGCCCTGTTTCATATTACGCGACACAGTATGCACACTCTGGTCCTGAGTTCCTGGCTTTGTGGAAAATTGATCCGGTTGCACACTTTCTCAGACGACAATTCCTTTAAAAATAATATTTCTGGCATGGAAGCGGAATACTTTACGCTTATTACCTGCGCCACTAGTAACAGGCTTTGAAAATGATATCTATTGTTAACAGTTCACAAAACACAATGTAAACATGTGAATTTTCTGCTTACTGTCACAGTTACACAAAGCACCTTACAATCAAATTTGCGTTACGGACTGGTCTTCAACCGAACATTAAAGAATAGGCGCGCTCTTAGACTGCACTGATCCGTAGTCAGTTTATGACCTAAATATACGCAATTCCAAACGACATTCGTAATTAAAAGGAATAACTCACGGGCAAGATTGGAAGTTGAAGCATATCATAAGCATAAACGCGGGAATCAGTGTTTATTCTCGAAGCGATAACTCGAGAACCATTCGTCGTAGAAAAATGGCCTTTGTAAAGACTCCTTCAAAAATTCATGCTGCATACACCAAGGCATATTACAATGTTCAATTTCCAGTAGTAATTTTGAGCGCATGAAAAAGAGATAGCTCTGTCGCCCACGCTTGTGCTATGCGTTCCAAACTTGGCAACGCTGCACACCTTATGATAGGACAGTCACTTTAGGCGAGACCTCCCTATCATCACCTCATTTGTCTTCTAATACCGTACGCCTTATAATAAAGATTGTCATGGGCATTATCTATTATCATAGGGTTATTACCTATTATTATTTTAAACTTTCCCGCTTTCAAATAAGAAAAACGTTACACATTTATTCATAAATACATCTTATTGAGATTTATTAGTCTCTCCAATCTTGCGAATGTAAATAATGAAATCCAAAATGATTCAGGAATTTGTGCTAACTTATAAAGAGCACTACTTATCTAATTTGATTCAGTTTTGTAAATATGCCGCTTCGGACCGATATTCTGAAATTACAATCTTACTCTAAGGACTGTGTGCAGATTTGACTGTAGTGCACACACTTGTAAACAAACATTTCCTTTGTTAAAGATGCTGTCAATTCCAGGAACATATCAGTGCCGGAATTTTGTCCCGCAGGAGACAAACTCTACTGGCATGAGTTTGTCGCTTTCAAATACACTTAAAAACCAATGGTTTGGGCCGGATATGAACCCACGACCTTAGAATCACTAGACCAGCGCTTACGCTATATATTTAAAAGTGATCAAATATTTTCTAACAAGCACCAATCACGTGTGTATCACATGGGTTAGAGGGCATACGGGTATACATGGCAATGAGAGGGCAGATGAAATTTCTAAACATTACGCATTATCCCAAAAGGAATTTAGTTTTAAAGAGTCTACAATAACATTTGTTACAAAAAAAAATATTGAAAAAAGAAATTTCTGAAACGTGGAACAGAACTTGGATAAACAGCGATAATGGGCAAATCACTCGAAATTTCCCTACTGTTAATGATCGTGTTAACTTCGAGTATTTTTCACCTAATTATATTTTGACTCAGTTTGCTACCGGATATGGAAAATTTGAAATTTACTTTCAAAGATTCCATATAGAGTCTTCCTGATGGATAACTCTGTAAATGTGAATTTAGATGCGTTCTTCATTTCAAAAAGAGATATAATCTTATTCAACAGCTCTCATATTGTAATACAGATTTTCAAACACCGTTGTTTAATGTATTCCTTAAAAATGTTGCACTTCAACCTTTGAGCACTTTATTGGCCAAATTTTTAAAACGTTATAATTATTCTCATGTTCAGTTATTTTGATCTTTGTAACTATGTGTTTTTCTAACTAGAAGCCTAACATACCTTACTCCTAAAATAGGGTTACTTCTTTTGGAGAATAAATAATAATAATAATAATAATAATAATAATAATAATAATAATAATAATAATAATAATAATAATAATAATAATAATAATAATAATAATAATTCCATCCGTGAATTCTTCGTAGAGATATTCCAAGACCGAAGTACGGTATTCCTATCCCTCCCAACCCTTCAGTGGCGCCTTCAGATCCTGAGTTCAAATTTCGTTTGAGGTGAGATTAACTTTCACCAGAGTGGATTCCTGTTTTATCTGGGCATCAACCCATCCCTTTCATTCACCCTCTCTGCAGAGTGAATTACTAAAAGGAAGATAAGGTAACAATTGGAGGCGCCCCAAAAGGGGTTAGACGTAACCAGAGATAGTCTGCTCATTATGGGGAGTCTGTTCGTATGCCAAACACGGAGCACAGACTTCTGTTTGTATTCCTAAGGTCGTGTTACCCATGTTCGCAGTTGCGATTCTCGGCCGTACGTGAGCGGCCTTGAGTCTCGGGTTTTTGCTTTTGTTCCAGATTTTGCCCTTGCTTTTTTGCAGCAGGCAGGGAGGCCAAATGTTCCCACCGTATCCGAGTGATGTATTGGGTTACCTCAGGTCGCGTTACATATGCACTTGTGTGTCGCCTCGTTTGTTTTTGGTTTCCCTCACAGAGATTAGTACGTTATTTCGGTCATCACGTGCGGGGGGCTTCGCAGGGCATTGTCCTGGGAACCTGCACCCTTCAACAGGGTGATTCACTTACATTTCTTGACATTCGTAGGAAGGTAGAAGGACAGAAAACTAAGCAAAAATTATTTGAACAGAAAGTCTTTATTTCTAAATAGATTCCCACCACTTGATAATTAAAAATAAAAATATTTAAAAATATTGTTGCTCTTGCATTACTGCAGATTTTCCGACTACTTTTCTTTAGACTGTATTAAATTACTGGATTCATAGAATCTGTACACGCAGGATAGCAACCCATGGGACTCGTATTCGGAAGGTCGCCGGTTCGATTCCCGACCGACAGTTTTGCGACTCCCCTCCTTTTCATTTCAATTCATCATTATTTAATCCAGTCTTTTCAGGATCAGAAGTGTCGGCTTACAGCATGTGTGGTACAGCTGTATGGTGAAATTTATGTATGTAGCTGCTATTTTGGCCTAGGAGTGGCGCTGTGTTTGTAGGTCTCCACGGGGCATGGGGGGTGGGGAGTAGCAATGTCGGAAACCGTAAAGCTGGAGGCTGCACGAAGAAAATGTGCCAAGATGAAATTTCAGTACACGTTAGGGACCCCACGCTAGGACCGGGTTTCGGCACGCTGGGTACTCCCATCTCCTCCCCTCTGGTGTCTTACATACAATAACCTGATTATAGGGTTAGTTGGAATCCGTTCCAATTCCACTCTAGCTAAGCAAGTACACCCGCCTCGGTAGCGTAGCTGCTAGCGTGCCTGCCTCACGTTCAAGAGGTCCCGAGTTCGATTCTCGGTCAGGGTGAGTTACCTGGATAAGGCTTTTACCGGGGTTTTACCTTATCCTTAAAGACGAATGTCGGGTAGCTCTAAGCTCCATGGGTCCTGGACACATTTGAGCATCATTTCACCCATTTCATTCACCGTCCGATATGACAACGTTGGAGGACGTAAAATAACAAAAAAAAAAAAAAAAAGTACGGCGTCCCCCGGGGTCTACAGGTAACAAGCTAGTCTCTGGTTCCCGAGGTTTCGGATTCAAACCCGGTGGAGGGCGATAGATTTTTTTCGGACTTGAGGGTCACCACGCCACGCAGGTGGGCTATTGTAAAGAGGTTTGCAGCTCCTTTAATTCTTGTAGGCTTAAAAAATAAAAATTTATAAAATTAATCCTCAATCATCAACCGCTGATAATATTAATAATAATAACAATATTAATAACAATAACAATAATAATAATGCATTGGCAGTATCATGATTAATTATTCATTCATCATACAGCTAAATCGAAAGAGTACTATTACGCAGAGTCCGTCCAAGGTATACCAAATATGGTCAGCCCTGAAGTGATTGTTACACTCATTAGCCATCCGTAAAGATACCGCAGGAGCGACCACAAAATGTTCTTCACAGCATCCGAGGCTGCCGTGATGAATGCGTCATCAGCTGCTCGCGGTCACTCACATCTCGCGGACAGATGTTCGACGTGTTTACATTGCTTGTGGTTGAAAAGGCATTGCTTTCGCTATCTACGCCGATAATTTACCTCCACAACGCGATAATTCGGTTAACTGTGGAATGCGCTGTTTCCACACGTGGACCCTGTAGTTATCACAGAACGCCAGTTCCCAGGACGATATGCGCTGGATTTTCCAATCCAATCGGTGTCGCACCTTACCTATTCCTCTGCATGTATTTTTACTATCTGTAGAGCTTATCTTTTGTTAAGTAGACATATTATTCCTCGCAGAAATTCGATATGGAGATTTCATCGGAAATAGTAGACGTTTTGAGACATCCTGAATAAATAAATAAATAAAACATCTGATGTATGCACTGATATAACTTTCTCTACTCACCCTCGTATAATGGATATAGAAAATATTCTTAAATTGTTTATTCTTCTATTTACTTCATATTCCTTTAGAATTTTGTTTTTAAATTTGAAGTCTTCCAACGTTAAGTGATGTCGGACGGTGAATGAAATGGGTGAAATGATGCTCAAATGTGTCCAGGGCCCATGGAGCTTAGAGTTACCTGATATTCGTCTATGAGGATAAGGGAAAACCCCAGAAAAACCTTATCCAGGTAACTCACCCTGACCGAGCTTAGAACTCGGGACCTCTTGACGTGAGGCAGACATTCCCGAGGCGGGCATTCCTTTAGAAATGACTAACACATATTTCCCTTTTCCTTTCTTTTTTAATTTACGTCCCCCATATTTATCTTCATCCATATCCTGAAAGATGAATTTCGAAAAGCAGCTCTGGGGACGCAGAGCTCATTTAAGCATCTTTTTTTTTTTTTTTTTTTTTTTTTATTTTAAATTTACGTCCTCCAACGTTAAGTCATATCGGACGATGAATGGAACGGGTGAAATGATGCTCAAATGAGTACAGGGTCCATAGAGCTTAGAGTTACCCGAAATTCGTCTTTCAGGATAAGGGAAAACCACGGAAAAAACGTTATCCAGGTAACTCGCCCTGACCGAGATTCGAACTCGGGACCTCTTGAATGTGAGGCCGACACTCTACCACCACGCTACCGAGGCGGGCATTTAAGCAGCATTTCACACATTTTATTCACCGTCCGATACGATCTACGTTGAAGGACTTCATTAAAAAAATGAACTTGAAGAAAATTTGAATAAAGGTTTGGAAAGCTAGTCACACTGAAAACTTCAATGCCATACCCGGGATGGGTATTGAAACACGGGTCTCCCGTGTTTGTCCGGTTGCTCTAACAACTGAACTACCTTGCCAAACACACGGCTAGTGTGAAAGTACAATTAACTTCTAATTTCAATAAACGTTCCAATTTGGTGGCATTAATCCCAAAAAAGAAGTTAGAAGCTATTGCTAAACAAAGAAATGTGGGAAACCCCTGGAAGGCATACAGATATCAATTTGGTTGCACGGAAGCATCTTCGACTTTCTCAGGAACACCTGTAAAACAATTCCCTTCAAAACTCAGATGAACCTTGTCAATTATTTTTTCGTCCTTCTTTTAACTGATTACACCTTAGGATGATAATGGTAGACGTCCACCAAGTGCCACTTTATTATTCCTGCTCCACGCACACTAGTCCTTAACGACAGAAAGGCATATAAAAAGCGGAGCGTTTCCTGATCCGGCCGAGTGCTAACAACGACCAAGAATGTTTCGTTATTTTTCTTTCGTTTCTTTTTCGGTCTTCCAGGCACGAGCCGGTGCAAGAAATTCGCTTAGGATCAGCTCCCCAACGTTTTTAATGGAATATTAGCCCGTATGGTGATTCAGAAGAGGCGCACCTTTCGAAGAACACTAATAATAAAGTTTACCAACCTGCCGTGTGTTTCACAACCTCGGAAAAGATGCCGACTTGGATAAGGAAAGGTTTTACGGCAAACGAATGCACCACAGCATTTGGGCACTCCCCTCTGTTTTTGCTGATCTTTAGGAAACTGTTTCATTTTACAGATGGCTCTCGATTTCTGATGTGCTGGCCTCACATGACCTTCTCTACTCTTGTACAAACTACTCTTACAAATATTTATTCCTTTATATACACCACGTTAGTTAAAATAAACATCTTATTGTTAATTTTCTTACGGGTGCAAGGGAATATGAGAATAAGGTAAGCTTTCAGCGATGGTCAAATATTTTAAGATACAGTAACGGTTATGGCTTTAAAATTCTGTTGTCTCTGCCTGACCAAGATATATAAAAAACATAACTTCCTATAAAAATCAGGATAAATATCTGACAATTCAAATTAATTTTAAAAATAGTACAAAGCATAGTAAGAAAAAATATCTGATGGCTGAATTCACATGGCTTTCTATATTCGGTCTTCCATAAACTGCTCTTACAAAAACTTTCTGCTGCCTACAACTAATTGAGGTGAGCATTCATTAGACATTCACACATTCGCACTAGGCATTTTAAAGCGATATTCAGATGTTTTAAAAGCGAATTCCTCTATGTTGCATTTGAAGTTTCATTCTTCTTCCACGGCCACGAGAAAAAAAAAACGCATAACATATCACTTGTAAATAGTTATTTATGATACAAGTGGGAAATGGAGAATTTTATTTTGTGAGGAGGATAGCTTGTGGAACGAGCGAAAGCGAGTGCAACTATTGCTGAGAACAGAATAAAATTACTTTGAACACGAATGGCATATAGTATATTTTAGACAGCACTAAATATTTATGTATATATTGTAGATAAGAAATCGTTTGTTTTACCTATTTCGGAGATCCGAAGCTTAACGTGCTGTGATGTTCAATTATTGCCTAGCTTAGCATCAGTGTTGGCAACATAACGAAAATAATGTAATGACTTTAATGTATTAATAGGTTAAAACCTTCACAAATAACATTTTAAATTATTACCGAGTTATAAGTTTCACCAAACCTACATACTGTTCTTTTGAGGAAATTGTGATGTTTATAGTGCAATTTGAAATACTTATTCTTGTGTAGAGGAAGTAGGAATTGAAATGTTAGGTACACTATTTATTATAGGTTCATTGTTTGAATTTAAAAGAATCTGTGAAACAATTTTCTTCTAGTTTTCGATGGTTTTTTTCTACATAGCCTTCGACAACGGTAAATGATTTCCAACCACCATGGCGTTTAACTGTACTCAAATCTGCACCCGAATCTGCCAGAAGGGAAGCAGAGGTTCTTCTGAAACTAAAACTGGCTAAATTGGACTGTTAAAAATTTAACACTGCGTAGCAGAATTATCTTCTTTTAACACTACTCAGAGATGTCCAAAGCAGGGCTTTTAACGTCATCTGTCTAAAAGGTATATTCAAATCAATAACAAAGAATATATCGGAAATGGTTAACCACAAGGTTTTGTGCGATGTAAAAGGGTAAGTGAAAAACTATTCGAAACATAACTATACGTTTCGTACATTGAACATACCGAATTCTGTCTTAAGGTATTTCATTGTTATGACGTTGTGCTCCTGCTATGAAAATTTGATCGTCATTCCACCATTTGTCTTCCTTTTGTTGCAGATAGATCATGGCCGCTCCATTAGAAGTTTGCACCAAAAAGGAACAACGATCAGTGATCCGATGTTTGCGGTCGGAAGGTGTATCAAGGGCCAAAATCCAACAAAAACTTTCGGCATAATATGGGAACAGTGTCTTGCCACAACGGAGTGTCTACGAACGGATTGACAAATTAAAAAATGATCGCACAAGTTTTACACACGAGAAAGGTGCAGGACGATCAGCTACGGCCACAACTGATGACAACATTGAACTTGTACGAGACATGGTTCCGTTAAACAGATGAGTGGCTATTGATGGTTTGATGGATTTTGGCACCTGATATACCTTCCGATCACCAAAATCGGATGACTCATCGTTGTTCCTCTTTGGTGCAAACTTCTAATGGAGCGGCCATGATCTATCTGCAACAAAAGGAACACAAATGGCGGAATGACGATCAAACTTTATTAGCAGGACCGCAACAGCTAATAATCAAATACCCTAAGACAGAATTCAGTATGCCCAATGTAAGAAACGTTATAGTTACGTTGCGGATAATTTTTGGCTTACCCTCTTATATTGTGTGATCTGACGATGTCTTGACCTTTTATGTAGTAACATTTTGTCTAGCTGTTACGGTTTACTAGTTATACAAAGTCCATTCAGTCTATTGAAACTTCCAAATATAATTTCAATCTTAATGCAAATATATTGAAGATATGACACTTTAATTAAAAATACATTGTTTTTCAAATGGGAAGAATTCTGGACCGCAGCGAATAAGATGCGTTTGCGTGCTCAGCGTTGTCAACTCCTTACCCCCACTCTTTTAACATGTTCCTCCCTCTCACACTAACCTACAGCATGCTCTACACCTAAGAAAAGCCAAACTGAATTACATATTCATTTAATCAAATGGAACTGCCAGTGGCTCATCCGTATAGCTGTCAATGTCATATGTCAAGAGTCAATCGCCATTGTCACTATCTTCATTGTTTCAGTCTTGCAAATCTCTGAAGATACAATCCAAAATCTCGCCATGTGCTATTTCTTTCTAAAAAGTCGTCTTCTTGCAGTTTTCAACATGTCTCAAATAGATTTCCCAGTCTTGAATTACCTTTCAATTTCTTCGTGAATGACGTAAGCCACTTTAAAACTGTCCCCGATTACAAAGCTATGAAACATATAATGACCTTACAGTGCTAACGTCGCGATGAGTCGTTATAATATTTATGTGTATTATGAAAACTATTTGACCTAAAATATATGGAGCTTTCACGGTTGTGTTAGAAATATTATTCCCTGCCTTCCTCGTAGATCCCTTTTGCAAAATATTAATTTTTGCTTTAGCCCAAATAATATTTATTAGAGACGAATTCAGCTGACACTCGTCGCACCCCACTTAAGCAGAATGCAGTATGATAACACCGCAGGACTCCAATTATTATGTGTTTTAAATGGGAAAACTTCTCGCCTGTAGCGAATCAGATGCGTTAGAGCCGTCAGCGTTGCCACCTCGTTACTCCAACACTTTTAATACTTCTACTTCTCTCTCTCTCTCTCTCTCTCTCTCTCTCTCTCTCTCTCTCTCTCTCTCTCTCTCTCTCTCTCTCTCTCTCTCTCTCTCGCACACTTGCGAGTGTTCGTGGCGCTAGAAGTAAGGGAACGCAAACTGAATTTTCCAAAGTTTTATAATAATGCAGTTGTTGAAATCACAATTGCAGCATGGATATTCGTATCTTACGCAAATGGTTTAAATATGTATTTTAAAATTAATTATATGTAGTTTATGAATTACTTATTTTTCTAATCCAATGAAAATATCAGTGGTGCATCCATATAGCTGTAAATGTTACTTACGTTAAGATATAACTTAACATTGTCGTTGTCTTCATCGTCTGAGTACTGCAAATTTATGATGATCGGTTCCAAAATTTCATTACGTGCTATATCTTTCCAAAAGTCGTCTTATTGTAGTTTATCTGATGTCTCATGCAGTTTTCCCAGTCTCGTTGTGTACCTTGTCAATTTTATCGAGAATAAGTCGTTCAATATCAGTTCAAAAATATTATTTCTGTTTGCAACATAATTTGAGCACACATTAACTCAATTGGATTGTTCTGGCAGTAGTAAGTGGGAAGGTTCATATCTCATTGATCCAGATGATACACTTTTTCATGGAAGAGTAACTGAACAGTACTGCACTAAACTCTCTGCTCTAGAGTAAATAGAGATTACGAACCATTCAGAAACAAAGATATAATGTGACCAGACACGTTCTGCCAGAGTAGCAAGAAGTGTGTTGTTTCCTCTCATCTAATTTAACAAACACCTTGGCTTATTCAAAGTACATATTTCTTTTACCACATCATGTCAAGTGTTTACGTTTCAGTTCTGAGTAATTTCAAATATACGTTCATGCATACATGCCAACCAATAATGATATTCATTACAGTGCTTAGGTTGCAATGCATTGTTATAATATAATGGTATCTAATTTATTTATTTGTATTAGGAAAACTAGTTGAGCTAAAAATATTGGGCTTTTACAGTTATGTTAAATACATTATTCTCTACCTTCCTCATGGATCAGCCTTTTTTTTTTCTGCAAAATCTGAATTTTTGTCTTAGTGCGAATAGTATTTATTAGAGATTGATTAGTTTGGTGCTCGTCACACAGCACATAGCGGGAATGCAATACGACAACACCGCAGGACTCCGATTGGTTACTCACCTAGTAGCGCTCAAGGACAAACATCATCCCATTTGAAACACATAATAATTGCTTGCCTAATAGCGTTCAAGGACATAACCATCCCATTTGAGTTACAGTAATGGCATTTTCGAGAATTTAAAAACTAGTCAAACAATTTCTAAGTAAAACTTAGTTGGAGTAATGCTGTTTTCTTGAGAATCTTCGTATCACATCCTCGAAACATGCTAACCTGAAATAACAAGCTTGATATTAACAGATGTTTCGTTTTTAAGTTATACTGTTCACAAACACACACACACACACACACACACACACACACACACACACACACACACACACACACACACACACACACACACACGAACCTTTTCCTGAAAATGTTTTTGTTTATTCAGACAGCCGCAAAACGTGCATTTCGTTTGTTGGTAGCGAATGTTTAAGTGGAATGTCATACTTCCTTCCCTTACTATTATTAAATAGAGAAAGTCAAAAGCCCAGTAATTTAGTTGCCTTAATGCAACGCAAAAAAGGCGACGTCATAGGACAGAAATGCAGCTGACGATGAGACCGACATCTTTGAGGCAACATTTTTAAACTGACCGGAAGCAATTTCAAGTGAACGGATAATGACAAGTGCACGAAATCCTTTCGCATGACGGGACACTGTAACTAGATAAAGAGTGTGTAGTTTTACGGTGTTGTTCACGTACAAATCTCTCGTATTTCCATTAACATTTGCATCAATAGAGATCCGCGTTGCTTTTACAGTTATACTGTGTGTACATTTTACTCTGTACCATCATCACCACCGCCACTATCGTTTACCAGGAGAGGCAGCGAAATTAACTAAAGTGCATCCCCCCCCCCCCAATAAAAAAATATAACGATATAATGTTGGTACGTTTTCAGATTCAATTGACCCAAAATGGCCTCTAAAAAAAGTTTTTGTGTGCGTAGTCGTGAAGTTAGGTCTACCCAAAGATCCCTATAGAACCCAGGAAAGGCACCAAATTAGCCGCTATGCCTTCTTGAGGCTTTCCGCATTTTTAATGCTTAGCTTAATCATAGTAGCGACATTTCTTTATTTACTCACAGCAAATAAGTCAGCATCAAAAGTATTCCGCATTTACAGAGAGCAGCAAATAATACTTGTTTTATATTTGTGGTACATATTTATTTATAACAGCTAATTCTCCATGTTCAAAGTATTCATAGAACAGGGAAACAGTTACAGATATCTTCAACTTCATGAAGTACATGGCAGAGATAAATACCTGAAGGCATGCATGAAGATGTGATGAAGTGCATATTTGAACTCTGCCTGTCACAGGCACTCTTCCAGCAAGCAGTTGAACGGTGACCTGAATCTAGAAGTAACTCTGCAACTTCCATTAAGATATACACGTGTCTAGATGTGTTGCGCCAGTTATACCTGGACTTAAGTTGCCTCACTTACGCGGGACGGAACTGGATATAAGCACCTACCCAAAGAGAAGATAACCAAAATGCCTCCTTGAGGACATGGCATGACATCAGCATGCTGTCTACAGGCGTCTCATATCTAGTAGCCGAAGCATTACCACTCAAGACGCGTCGTATCTTCCAGGGGTTTTGAGACAAACCGACCCAATCCTAACAACTCTCCAGTGAGAAAGGTTCAAAATGTTCAGCCCGAAGTGCTTCGACTAGCGCCAGAGATACCACGTGTTGAAGGGTTGGAACGCCCCCAATACGGATTGTGTATGTCTGTGCGTATGTATAGGCAGCCCTTTCCACATACCCTTCATGCTTTTAACGTCGAATATAAAATAGATAACGGTAATAAAAGGAATTGAAAAAAGGCAATGCTTATCATCGAAATGTATCAAAAGAGATTCTGTTTCTCGATCTTCAACTTTTAAAAGAATTTGGTTAATATTATGGTATTCAAGTAATTTTATAACAAAAAGGTACTCAAGCTAACGCGTTTTTATTTCAAGATACAAGTATATGCATTAACGTGCCTCTGAAAAGATTACCCTGGCTTTAACAGAAACCTCTACATAACGCAATGATTACTCCACGTGGACATATCATCTATCTGTCATTTGTGATTCCTGTGCATTCCAGTGGCTGAAGTGATACGTCCATTGGTGCTTAGAACACGTCCAAGAAGAGCGGAGAAGGATCAGTGCATTATCTGAGATGTTTGTATTCCAAATATAAAGCCAGGGCAATCTTTTGAGCAGCATGATAATACATCAACACAATGTGAAACAAATTTTATTCCTTGCTGTAGCAGCTGTTCAGCATTACCTTCTGCTTACCCGTAATGGTATAGGCAGTTGTGTACTACACCCAAAAATTGCGATATTATTTCACGGGAAATACATATTGTAGGTTCCTTTCTTAGTAAATATCTGAAAGAGTGAGAGTGAAGCAGAATCCGAAACTAATGGACGATCAAAACCTATTCATTTTCCTCTTGTGGAGGCAAAGAGAATATTTCGGCTTACTCTTCTCAAAACAACCAACGATTTCAATTACAGCAACAATGTTTAAGACGCTGAAGTGATCTGTACATATTGAATTCTCTGGAAATGCCTTCCAGTTTTCTTTATTCTTATGACGTTTTATATGCATAAGCATAAGTGATATGAGCAAACATGTTCTCGCTGCATTAGTCTCTTCCGGAATATTAAGCTTTTACAAGGCTAAACCTTACTCTAATATGATGTAGAACTATTATACAGGATAATAATAATAATAATAAAAAAAAATAAAAACAACACCAAGCTTGCGCAGGACAGCAAACTGATCAGTTTTTAAGAAGGACCTAATGTCCGGAAATGCACGATTTGGATGATGTAGATCTTCAAAGTTAGAGAACTGGGCGGACGAAAATCCTCGTGCGCAAGTCGTTCACAGTCACCAATAGATGTAGTGACCATATAATTGGTCCATATCTACTCCCAAACAGACTAACAGGACCGATCTACCTCGCATATTTTGCCTACCTTATTGGAGGACGTCCCACTAAACATTCGGCACGTAATGTGGCTGCAACACGCCGGAGCTCCAGCACACTTTGATAGAAATGTGCGGAATCACCTAGACGTTACACACCCAATCAATGGATTGGTAGAGGGGGACCAGTTCCATGGCCAGCTAGATCACCATATCTGATACCACTGGACTATTTTCTATGGGGTAGTATGAAAACCATGGTGTATACAACTCCAGTAACATCAGAGGAGGACCTCACTGCATGAGTACATAGAGCGATTGCCATTCTTTGAGGTCAACCACAGTTATTGGAGCAAGTACGTGAAGCTCAGCGCCGCCGATGTAGGCTCTGCATTGACGTAAGAGGTACCCAGTTTGAACCCCGTTTGTCATTTTAAACTACTTTGTGCTGCATTCAGTTTGTTCGTTGTATTGACGACATGGACACTTTGATAGTCTATTGCGCCCAAACCGCGCGTTTCCGGACATGGGTTCCTGCTTAGAAAATGATCGTTTGCTGTCCTGCGCAACATACTTAGTGTTGTTGGTGTTTATATATATATAAACACCATATATATCATCCTGTATACTTATATTGTTTCTTCCTTTGCGTAAATGCATTACTAATCAAACCAGATTTTGATGTCAACAAATTTGGTTGTTGTTACAGCTCTTTACATATAAACAAGGCCGTACAGCTTAATTTAAAGCAATTCTAAGCAAACTTCCATGAAGAGGGGTTCACACGAATTTACAATAATTAGAGAAAGTAGTCAAATGATTTCCTTGCGTGTAAATGAACTGTTTCATATATCCGCAGTTCATTTCCGTCCACACTTGTATGTCCCGAGCATTTTCTATGTAGATCATCTGTAAGTTCACAGTATTTCACTTTACACAACGCCCCCCCCCCTTTTGCATCCGCGTAGAGATATTAAGTGTCCGGATGAAGTATCGCTACGAAATTATAATTGACGTATGCTAATGCCGACAAATGTATGTTCCCATTGGATCCTAAAAGCCGATAAGTGCATGAAAATTGCACGTGGGAACGAGGCATTTCACGACGGATATGGCATTAACAAAACTAGGTCGCCCATACAAAGATACCGCCCAGCCTTTCTCATACGCTGACGTCTTCCTTCGGATTCTGATCCAAATTAGGGCTGCTGTACTGTTCGTGAAAGTTTCATATATCATTTCCTTTAAGAGGCTTTATACCACGTCTCAAAGGACTTCATATCACGTTCTTAAAGAGAAGAATTATTGAGAAGCCGCTCAGGGAATGGGTAGGTTGTAAACAAAACACCAAAATTTGCTTCCAAAACTTGTACATATTTCCCTGTTACCGCAGATTCCGATTTTGGCTGCCCTGAATACTTTCATAGTAACTGTAACAATTTTAGTCATTTATGTACTTCTAAAACTACCAAATCCATTTCCAGGGTTGTTTAAGAGGATCAACGTTCCCATAAATTGCTAAATATCACCTGTTGTCTCAAAACGTAAAATACAGGCAGAAATTATAGTAGAAGGCCTCTGCCTCAAGTTGGTTTATTAAGACAAATATCGTCGTCTTCTTAGTTATGCTATATTTTGATAAACTTTATCAGCAATCATTTTTAACATCTGATGTGTTGCATTCACGTGGCTTTCTCTACTGCTACACAAACTATTCTCACAAACCTCATATACTTCTCGAGAAATTATCTTATTGCTAATTTTTAGGTAGAAGGGCAATATGGAAATACAGTGGGCTATAAGCGGTAGTTAAATCTTTTAAATGTGATCTCTATATGATGCTTTTGAAATGTCCACCAGGGACGGCTTCTGAGGTAGTACCGCTGTGCCATGGCACCATCTGTATGAAAATGAAAGAAACAGAAGTGTATAGGAATTGCTAAAAAAAGTTTGTTTCTGAGTATCCTCTCCCTCGTGTGAATAGGCGCGCTAAACGCAAGCGCTCTGTCCCTGGCACCGATTCCCGAACGGCACCAGCTACGCTCATAAGCACTCGTGTTAAGGCTAGGATGTCTGCTTATACACGGCTTCTTATAGGAGAAGGTGGTGCCGAGGTTTCTCTGACACATAACTTACGCTTTATCCGCTAGAGTGCAGTAAAGCACGGAACTTAAGATAACTGTCTCTCTGTCGCGAAATCATACACGAACACTTCGTATCACATTCTCCGTGAATTCTATTATCAAACTTTTACTGTAGTCGTTACACCTGTGCGTAACAAGAGTACGGATGTAATAAATATCTACTTCCGTTCCCCTGTACGTTCTGTTAGGTACAGTATATTATAAAATAGGATGGATCATTGATAAGATTACCTAAATCTTTCTAAATTGGTACACATTTATATTTTAACAACCCTTATTAATTTATTATTTATTATTTACCTATTCATCTATTTATTATTTATTAATGATTTATTCATCTATTCAACATCTATTTATTAATTCATTTATCAATTCATGCATTGTTTATTTGTGTATTCATTCTTCATTCGTTTATTTATGTATTTATGGCACCGTCAATACAGCGACTCACCGGCCGCCCCTGTTGTCCACTTTGACTAAGAAATAAGGCAATGAAATGAACGAATTAAGTTGAAGCATTGGAACATTTAGACAAATAATAAGGAATATCTCTGAAATGGTTCACTGCACATCAAAGAAAATGTGTTTGAATTCGAATTGTGTGTATAAAAGAGATTTACACTCTCTCTGCAGCAACATTTTGTTTATCTCTTGTAATTTACTAATTATGTAAGTCAATTAGAAGGACGAGGACTTCTGAGAACATTCCCAAATAATTCAAGATAGTTTATTTATCAGAGAAATATCTTAATCATGTGGTAAGACAGTCAAAATCTTTGGGCCATTTTTGAGAAATCAAATTTGTTTTAAGCATTCCGTGAAGGGTAGACTAAAATGATTCTTCTTGGAAGTTGCCGAACTTAAATACTAAGTTTGGTATTTAACGACTTTCCGTTATTGAGCTATGCTGCACGCACGCATGATAGCAACAACAAATGATAACATAGAAAGCTATAACAGAATCCCAGAAATTGCCCATCAGGAAAAAATACGAGAAGAGACACTCAAAAAATGGGAGAGTTCGATCCCACCTGTGGTAGTACGGAATTCGTCCCAATTACAGGAGACCGGTACCCGCCACAGAAGTTGCAGCTGTCCAGGCTCAATTCGAGCTGATAAGCCATGGACGATTTTATTTTAATAAAGATCCAACTAAAAAAAAATTAAAAAAAAACTTATTAGCTACTTAATCAGATACGGTGCGTTTGGGAAACATCTTACGACAATAGAGATACTCTGCGAAGAACCATTAGGTTGTCTCTATAAACAATCTGATGACATAGCTGTTCATCTTTTTGGGAGTGTGAAGTTCATGTTCGAAATGGCCAACATTCCCGAGAAGGGGTTCAACTACTAAACTGATGATCTGTGCATACTGGAGCCAAGAGAATGCACAAACAGGTACAGTTTAACTAACTTCCAACCTCATCCTGTTCATCATCATCATCATCAGCAGCAGCAGCAGCAGCAGCAGCATCATCATGTTATCCCGAAGGGGAGGGGATCCGTCCCCTTCAGCTGCCGTGGTGCGAGCACTGCGGACCCCTAGCACTCGCGGTACCTATGATGCTACCAGAGGAACCTCAGGCCGAACTGCCGAGCCCCTCCCGATGGGCAGTTGTTCGGATTGGGTTGGACACGAGGGGGAGGTGTGTTCCCGACACCCACGGGAAATCGGGTACCTCCGGCCAGGCTACGGCTGCCTGAAGGGGGTAGAGGGTTGCCTAAGAAGTCCCGGGTACTAGCCTGCAGAGCTAGTACAAAGTGTGTTAGATCACCAGACGCCCCTACCGAGGTTTCCGATAGTCTTCCCTGCGGGATTGACGTGCGTCAGTGGCGTATTCACTTCCATCTCGTCTTGACGTTGTTGTTAATGGGGGGGGGGAGGCCTTTTAAGAAATCAGGTATTGCCATATGGAAAGAGCCCCGGAGTTATCCATCGCTCCCGGGTAGGAGGAGGCCAGGGTGTTCGGCCTTTTGGGTAGATCCTCTGCACATAACATCATCATATTATTGCAATCTGAAGTTGGCTTATATAGAGAAGCATGTTTCATGTTATATTTCTTTTATAAACCCTTCTAACATCAGACGGTGGAACATGCTAGCAGTGTGAACGCGTCCAGTAGAATACAAACTGCACGTTCCGCATTAACGTCCTATTGTTCAACTGCGAGCTGTTGTTGTTGGGCTGTCCATTTTTGGAGAACAATTCCGTTGTGTTTGACTGTAGTCTTCCGCTATTAAAAAAAATAAGCCAACCACTGGACAAAGAACTGCAATGAGAGGCAATTTAACCTTCGTTCGATCGAGCGTTATTTAGAAGTAGGCAGGCGCCTGTATTCAAAATAAACTGTGCGTTAGCATCAAAAATACCCCAACTAGGGCGCCTTTCTGACAATGACGAGGCAATAAGGTGTTAACGTATCAGATTTAAAGCATATGGCATTTTAGCGCGAGACACTCGCTTCATAAGCATTTTCATATATACCAGCGAGAACAAGATATACATACATTCTCTCCATCAGCGAGCGGTCAAAGTAAGTACTTAAGTCCCAGGCTTCATCATTTAACTCATATTAGTTAATTAATGGAAATTAATCATTTCTCCACACTAGCCGTATATAGGCTAAGATATTTGATGGATAGAGTCAACATAAGTACTTACAATAGTAAGTCGCCACAAACGGTGTATCTCAGATGCGAGAGCCCCTAGTGGTCTACCGGGGAAATATACGAGTCAACTGGAGAATTTAATGTCAGGAAGGGACGTTGGCCATGGTAGCTCAAAGGTTAAGAGCGACTGGACGGAAACCATTGAATTTTTCATATTGACTCTATCCATCAAATACCTTAGCCTATATACGATTAGTGTGGAGAAATGATTAATTTCCATCAATTAACTAAAATAATGAGTTAATTGATGAAGCCTGGGAAAGTACTTACAATAGTAAGTCGCCACAAACGGTGTATCTCGGATGCGAGAGCCCCTAGTGGTCTACCGGGGAAATATACGAGTCAACTGGAGAGTTTTATGTCAGGAAGGCACGTTGGCCATGGTAGCTCAAAGGTTAAGAGCGACTGGACGGAAACCAGGAGATCCGTGGTTCAAATCCCGGCCATGGCATTGAATTTTTCATGTTCACTCTATCCATACTCCATATTAATTTAATAAACCTTTTAACACCATATTATGCACATTAACTTCACTTTCCAGATACAATCTATCTATCCTAATTTTCGGCTTATGTTGGAAGTCCCTTTGCATCACCATAGCGACCTAACGTTTTACGATTCTCCGATTTTAATGTCCTTAGTAACCTCACACTTTTGTTTCTTCATAATCTTATGAATAACATCAAACTTACCACAATTACAACAAATTAATACAGGGTGTCCACAGTGAAACTCCCGATCTCAAACGAATGTACCGCAAAGGAAAGTTTGTGTACTATAATTACTATATACCAAAATGATAATATAACTCTAGTTCAGTGCACTTGTACATGGGCGCCTCGGGTGGTGTGAAGAGTATCCAACCTATACTTAATTTCACGTCATGTGTTGTGCAGCATGTCTTCTGTATTAGCGAAATAGTGTGGGATGAAGGGATATTTCTTCGCTTGCAAGATGATCCACTTAAAATACCATATATAGCATGCAACTGACTTATTTTTTATTCATGTTAATTCAGCTTCGCCCACATACACACAGGGATATTTTGCTTAAAATATTTTGTGTCAACGAACCTCACAATGTACAAAGTGGAATGCAATGCTCCCTATTCTTAGTATAGGTAAGCATTACAGAGGGTATGAAAGCTCCCGGGGATCGAATCTGAACCAATTCGCACTGCTACTGAGGCTGTCATAACAACAAAAGGTTTCAAATGTCCAACATTTCCTATTTCACTTCTGCTCTGTCTCAAAGTTGCGAACAAAGGCGTATCATAAAATTAGAGCATCGGTTGAAGTAGCAGCCCCGCCTTTACAAGTGACACCTTACAAAGATTGTTGATACTAATTTGCAGTTGCAGAAACATTCCTTCTCGCTGTGGTATGAAGGTCGCAGTGACACGCCCGAAACAGTTGGGTGAAGTCATTGTGAGATCACGCTGAGAAGACTGATTACTCCCGCTATAGAAATGACGTAAAATAAGTGCATTACTACTGCTGACCGGAAGGGAACAGCACCCACTTTTTAATTAACGTCACTGTCCTGCTAGCTTCAAGTAATTACATCGCTTATTATAAATCAACTGTGAGAGTAAATCATGTCCTTCAGTAATTACATCTTAGGACGTGATATTGGCAAAGCAATAAAAGCAACAAACGTTAAGAGGTTTGAAGTGCTCAAGCTGCATTGCCTCCAGTGACAACTAAGTATAATCTGCCTCACATTAAACGGATCCAGTTGTAAACATATGAGAGCCGAGAAAGAGACATACTTTAACAACAACCATGAAATTTCCTCCACCAGTAAGCGACCAACCATAAAAAATGCTCCGTTACTGGTCGCCATATGACTCTGTTTTCACAGCATAAACTCTGCTTCTCCAAATTCAACGTCTAAAGCTCGTCCTGAGGGATGGACAACGGGAAGAAGTAAACTGCCTGTTAAGATGATGTACCCGGGATCGCTACGGTAGCTGTAAAGACCTAACATAAATTACATAGCCGGCAGAAAGGCTCTGGTGGGGTAGAGAGACTCCTTAGTTTGGTGAAGACTACTTTCCTAGGGGATGGATATCCCGATCCTGGCCCTCCAGGTTGAGGATTGTGCGAGGTGTTGGTGGCTCCCCCACATAAAAAGTCAATTACTCATACTCCTCATTCATTTAAGATGGGCAATAGAACATTACTACGGATCACATATAACTACAAGCCTAGAGGAAAAGGGAGCACCTGGCGCCGTAAGAAAAGGTGGGACTATGAATGAGAAGAGAATTGGCTTTTAGCCTAATCCCTGGATGTAAGAAGAAGAAAAAAAATCTTAAATAAGAACCGAGTGATATGGATCCACAGTAACGTGAGGCTTTCTGCGAGTTCGTTGGCTGGGCACTGATCTTGGATTTTCTCCCCACGGCTTGCAGGCAAAGCTTAGGTTTAATTATATAATGCCAATATTATACAATTTTCTGCCACCCATTTCCTCATGTTTCTGGTAGGGAGGATCGGGCGAGTGTACGGCGGGCGAGACGTGTACTGGTGCACCTTGATTTGTGGAACCGTCCACCCACGTTGACGTGGACGGCGCTAAAGATACCTCTCCATGGGAAGAAGCACGTCTGTTGATTAGAATGTAAATCTGGAACCCTTAGCCGCCCTCTGTCCTTTGCTTTACCTCTGCCCGACACCTTAATAATCGTGCATAAGCTTCTAAACTTCTCTACGCCAGGGCGGAGAGAAATAAAGATGAACTGTTACTTGGACCACAGACCCGAAGGTTGCAGATAAATTAATACTTCCTTCCCACATATATCTTCTGGCGTTTACACACATCACTCAAACCTGTTTTTTTTTTTTTTTTTTTTTTTTTTTTTTTTTTTTTTTTTTTTTTTTTTTTTTTTTTACCTTTCAGTGATCCTTGGAGGCTGCTCTTTGTACTGATAATGGTTTAAGCGTAGATTACTTGAGACCCATTGCTCAAATATTTCTATGGCTACCCAAAACCATTCCAAAATAACGGTTCTACTTTGCATCAATGTGCGAGTGTGCTTATGGACGATTCCAAAAGCAACATTCTGACCAGGAGAATCTTACGATACAATGACAGCTACAATTATGTAAATGATATTAGACTTCGGAAACGTTTCTGCTTTCAGATTCCAAAAGAGAATATCCGTTAGAAAACTTTGGGTCGGTACAATTTATTGAGTACTTGCGATACAGGATGATAGCCAATTCACCTGAGATGTATGCCCAGGACAAGAAGGCTAGAGGGGTATGAAGGGCAGAGGAGTTTGAATTGTTTATCTGCTTCGGTAACGGACCTGTTTGCTAGGAAACGAGTGTATGAGTCACCCATGCTACCAGATCTATAATGCTTGTTGCAGTAAACGCAGCGATAGGTATTATGTATAGGTGAGCTATGTGACAACACTTGTGTGTTTTAAACAAATCTTCCATCCTTGTCATACTCGGAATGGGAGCATATACACCGTGCCTTCTTGTCCTGGGCAATCCGTATTGTAGACACTGATGCATTATGGTTACCCTCATCATTTTAATGGACGTGATTTCTTTGAACTGAGTTCGGTGAGTAGTAATTATAAATGTTAACAGTACATTATAGGTGTTGCCCTTGTATGGTGGAAGGAAGAAAAGGTAGGTCATCACATTTTGGCACCAGAACTAAGTAACACTACTTAATGCAAAAAAGAAGTGAGTCGACAGTATTTTGCTGTTATGGACATGCGTAAATACTCGTAGACAAACCCAACTTTTATTTTGGAACAGTTTTTAGTACAGTCACAATATTTTGAAATAACTTTGCTAGTCCATAATTTGGTCTGAATACTCCATATCCAAATATGCGGGCTGCGGAGTAAATTATTCAAACGTCCAGGTTCAAATCCGATTTACTGCTTGTGAAAGAACTCCTGAGGTTGAAACTCCGCCACAGCGGTGGCGCTGGTATGATCCTGGCAAATAACAGGGTCGTTCAAACAAAATATTTACGGCGCGAGATTTAGATTTTGAATCCAGCTGAGCTATTACTAACGTGCTAATATTTTAATTATATTTCCTTGTATCACTTTTTATTTACTTGCTAAGCATTTACCCACAGCGAACAGTTAGAAGGATAGAAGCAGTTTCTGAAGGCGTATTATAAGATACAATTATGTACAACTTGTTTAGCATCCTTCTTATTATTATTCTTCCTCTTCCTTGCATGGAAGAATTACTGGGATGGGATGTCTATTCAGAAGTAGACGAACGAACCGGAGAAAAACCGCCTATAAACCGCTTTGTCCATCAAAATATCACATAGGGTACAAAGGGATGAAATAGAGCCGCCTTGGTAAGGAACGAGCGGCACTAAGCACTCCGTCACGGAGACAACTCTTTTACCACAATATGCTCAACGAACTAAAATAATACGACACATTCCCTCCTCTATAATCTGTCTCAAACTAAAACGACCCTGTTGTAACATATGGGAGGGGACAAAGAGAAAGTATCTCTGTCACCCTATGTCCCCTCTTATATGTTTGCAATAGTATCGTTCTATTTTGAGGCATCAGTCAGTGTGGGTGCGCTAATTCTCATTCGGGCTTATTTGACGATTGTTGATATCAGCTCCACAAGCTACTACCCAGAGCCACAGAAGGCAGCCTGCGGTTGCATCCTGAATCGTTTATGATGCACATGCTGTGGTTTTAATTTAGTACCAGGGTAAATAATACTTGCGTGCAATGCAGCAATGAAATGGAGTGGAAAATCAAACACGGAATATTAACAAGGATATCCGGAGGTTAGACTTTATTGCATACATTCTGGAACTTTCTCGCAACCTAAAGCAATGCTCCACTTCTACATGATCTTCGTTCCTTTGTTTTGTTTATTTGTTCTACATGTTTGCGGACACCGGTAACATTTCATACAGATTTACAAGTGCGCCGAATTAGCAATGACAACGATAGTAACTCAAAGCATATAAAACCTATTTTATGGCTAAATAGCATTCGAATGGTTTTTAAGGCAGCAAAAATAAAGGTAAATAAATTCGGTAAATATTTAATCAGCAGTAATCTCGTTAGAACTACTTGATTCTATCGATAAATGCTCGAGTGGAATACCAGAAAAGTTATCTAGAGAAAACTAAAAATCCAATGGAATTTATTTTACTATTTCACGATTAAAAGTATCGTATTTTATCGCATAAGCCCCCTCGCATACTTTCCACCCCTCTGATTTTTCATCAATAAAAATTATTTACCTATTAAACATCGCATAATACCCTCTCCTGGTTCGTTCTTATTGGAGCGGCCTACAAATGACTTGATAATGGACAACAATGGACGCAGTGCTTGCCACAAAAATACCTACTGTCGAGCTATGCAAAGAAGGTCCCTGAAAGGAATGTGCTCCCTTACACAGTGGGGCAAGGACAGCGAATGTGACAGGAAACGCATGTTAAACAAGGAGCAGAACCGTTAAAGAACATGCGCCCTGTTCATTCTGTACACTAAAACCGAAAACATTCATTCACATAAGTAGAAGCCGTCAGAATGTTTTAGAATGGTCTGGAACTGTACTGACATGGGGTTTCATAAACCTGTCCAGGGAGGATGTGGGAACCTTCTGCAATCCCCCTGCGTCTCAGACCTCGGAGACTTTCTCTCCCGTGGTATACTATACTCGTATTGCCATTGTCACTAAGTATCGTAAAATTGAAATGTGAGGTTGCAGATGTATTTCTAAGACAGCAAAATTTAAATTAAATGTACCTATACACTTTTACATAATACTACATTGTCTCCCTTCCTTACTGAATTTCTAGAAGCACCATTCGCATAATTCCCTCCCCAGTGTTTTCAAGCAAATTTTTCGAGAAAAAAGGGGGGAATTACGCGATAAAATATGGTATGTATCCATATAAATATTACAAGAAACAAATATAAAAAATTATTGGAAATTAGTTCTTCCACACTTTGTCGTGTTTAGCACACGGTTTGGTAAGGTAAAGTCAGACTGAAAGCATTCAGTGCCATAGCCGGAATTTGAACCACGGATCCTCCGGTTTCCATCCAGAGATTTCAGCAGCCGGAGTCGTTAGATATATCGGACGGAGACCGGAAGATCCGTAGTTCAAATCCCAGCTATAGCATTAATTTTTTTAGTCTGACTCTATGTCTCCAAACAATAAAATATTGACTTACTACAATAATTGATACAATATGCTGCTGGTTTATCTCTCTGTTGTTTACAGCGATAATGTATTGATGAAGCTAGTTGAAAATCTTGCGGAAAACAAATAACAATCACAAATTAACATGCTATGGGAGGTGATATAAACAAAATGCTAAGTACGCCATAAAACATTCATATTGTCACCCAATTAGTGGAAAGCACAACCAACGACAGCTGAGAAGGGACCAGAGGCGGCCGAGCCACACCCCTCCCATTAATCTCAGTCACTAACTGAGGGGTTGATTAGGGGAGTGTCACTTGTCGCTGGCCGCCTCTTTCCCCTTCCCCTGTCCTCTGGAACTTTCGCGGTAATTCACTGAAACCAGAGACTTCTAGAAAACAGTGATATCACTATAAAAAGGGCTGCAGTGAGTGAATTAAGTCAGTCAGTACTTGGCAAGCAGCGAAGTAGCGCCGTGTTAGTGAACGGACGAGAAGACTGTGCGTGCAACGGAAGAATTTACGTAATTGTGAGCGTACAATGGAATTGCAACGGACGAACTGGTGAATTGTAATTGTGTGCATTACGTAATTCTGTGTAACTGGCAAGTATTCAACTGTAAGTTGGTGGAAATAAAGAACATTCTTGAGTGGTGCAATTGGACTTTTCATTTCACGAACCCACAAGTCACAATATGCTAGGAAGACCATTAATATGTGGGATAAGAACAATGATTGCGTTTAACATCCGTTTCTTAGCGTCTTACTGGTAAATTGGAGAATTTAATGTCATGACGGCATGTTGGCCATGGTAACTCAATGGGTAAGAGCAACTGAACGGAAACCAGAAGATTTGTGATACAAGTCTCGGCCGTAGCACTGAATTTTTCAGGTTAACTCTATCTATCCAAAACCTTAGCCTATATACGGCTAATGTGAAGGAACGATTAATTTCTATCAATTTACTTAAATAATTCGATTGAATACTGAATTTCGTATTCTAGGTTCAGCGTCTTTCACAGATGCAACGAAGTGTATAAGAAAATTTCTGGCACTGTTGACTACCTTTTACTTGGAAAATGCTTAGAATTTTTAAAAGATGACTCCAATCATTTTGACTAATTATTATTTGCGTGACAAATGAAACATGTTGAATTTTAACAATGGTCTCTGAAGTTACCTTTGTTCCGGAAGGCCTCTCCATATTTAGTAAACCACAAGATAGACAAAGTATTACTACACACTATACAAATGTCTTTTTTTAAGTTAACAATTTATTACGAGATATATTTTATTCCTTGTTATTAGTTTGAATGTTCCAATAAAACTTCGTCTCTAAATGCGAAGTCATTCGTCACTCATTTGAGCATCATTTCACCCATTCCATTTATCGTCTGGTATGACTTAACGTTGGAGGACGTAAATTACACACCACCCACCCACACACACACACAAACATTTGCGCCCCCCCCCCCCCGTTCTCCAGGAGAAAGCCGCGCCGTGGGTCAGTGGTTAGACAGCTTGACCCTCACCTAGATTCTTCGATCCCTGGCGTACGCAAAGTGAGATTTGTGATGGACAACACGGCGCTGGGGCGGGATTTCTCCGGGATCCCCGGCTTCCCCGCCATCTCGTTCCACCGGTGCTCCATCGTCATCTCATGTATCATCAGTGTCACCGGCTGTGGTGCCGCATTAGTAAAAGCGGGCATTAAACACTACACATTTCATCTCTCTCCAGGTGATGCAAAGAGAACAAAGAACAAAGCCATCACATAGGGACAGCTCTTAAAGATTTAATTTTCACTTAAGCCTACTATTTGCTGTTTCCATTATTCCTGCAAGGAAATACGTAGAAAAACTGTTTCTACGAATGTTTACTTCGTTCAACGTGAAGTAGATAGAAAATTTTAGGAATAATTTTTGAAGAATGGTCAGAGAAATCCAGGTGGATGTAACACATAAGTTTCATTTTTTTATTTAAGTTTGGCTAAAGTTTAGCTACCCTTAAGCGGGGACACACTGTTCCTGTAATAGATACGGAAAAGGTGGAGCAAGACAAAGTGGCAGCTTGAGTACTTGGCAGCCGCCACAACACTGAATTATACAAAAAGGCTTATTTACCACATTATCGTCTTTTATTTATAAATTACGCGTTCTGGAGGAGCCTGTGATTAATTTATTTGTACATAAAAATCAAGAATATCTGATTTTAAAAATGGAAAACTGCATCATTATATCAATATCAAGAGCAAGAACCAGATTCCTACGCAAGTTACCATTTGCAGTTCTTACAAACACGACTCTTTTTAAAATGTTGTTTCAAACAGAATGCTTGTTAGATATTCAGCATACTAAATTATCGATTATTGGAGGTCACCTGCAGCACCAATCTTCCCATAAATGTTCATTAAATTTTGGGTGGGACTGGTTATTTATTTAAAAGCTAAACCTCTACCAAAATGCAGAGTAAATCATAACCTTTGTGAGAAACTGAATGCGGAGTCACATTTCGTAAAGAAAGTACTTTATACTTTCTTTACCGCATTCTAAAGCCAGTAGAGAAACTACTGGAAAAACTTTCAAGACGTGATTTCTCCCAATTACTTGTTTTGAGTCACGTAAGCTTAAAAAAAAAAAAAAAAAAAAAAAAAAAAAAAAAAAAAAAAAAAAAATAATAATAATAATAATAATAATAATAATAATAATAATAATAATAATAATAATAATAATAAAGCTCCCAAGAGAGCCTGCGATCAACATAACTCAAAAGTGAAGTAACAAAACTTATATTCAGGTTGAAAGTCTTCCAAAAGACGGGGAACAAGGCACAAAGAAAGAAAGAAAAAAGAAAGGGAGGGAGGAAGGAAGGAAGGGAGGAAGGAAGAAAAGAAGGAAAGGAGGAAGGAAAGAAATATGGAAAGAAAGAAAAAAGAAAAAAACGAAAGAACAGGAATCACATTTGTAATATTTTCAAAGTTCAGTTTCCTCTAATATCAAGGAATGAGTGCTTAATTTCTCAGGTCAGTAAAAGGCGTTTCCTTTAAAATCTTGACTATCGATTTACGTTGTTCTATTCCCCTTGTACCTAAAACGGAATGTGTACCAAAACTATAGTGCGATCCATATAAACCTGAACCATGTCAATAGGCCATAACTTTTGAATCAATAATAGGTCACACGTGCAACTTTAGGAGAATATAACACACAATTGGCAGATTACATTACACTATTTACATCTCAGAGAAAATGTTGGAAGTGTCCTCCACCAGCATCTATACATGCTTGTACTCGTCTCACCATATTCTCTGAAGTTTTACGGAGATGATATCGAATTGAGAGCAGGTTATTTCCAGCAAGATGGAGCAACGTGCCATACACCTAATGACACAATGGAACCTGTAACCGGTTTCTTTGATAATCGAATAATCTCAAAAGGTATGTGGCCCCCACGATCCCCTGACCTAACCTCACCGGAGTATTTCTTGTGAGTGTATCTAAAACAGTGTGCAAGAACAAGCCACGTACAACTGATGTTCTCTAGGAATCCATTCGAACCGAAATAAGTAACATTGGCGAGGATACTCTCCGTAAAACTTCAGAGAATATGTCGAGACGAGTGCAAATATGTATAGATGCTGGTGGAGGACACTTCCAACATTGTCTCTGAGATGTAAATAGTGTAATGCAATCTCCCAATTGTGTATTATATTCTCCCAAAGTTGTACGTGTGCCCTATTCTTGGTTCAAACGTTATGGCCTATTGAAATGGTTCAGGTATATATGGATCGCACTGTACTTCTGCAAAGGTTTATCTCAATGTATCTAGCGCAAGGCTTAGGAAGTAATGTCTGTCACCCAATTCCCAAGGCCAACCTTCCTGACCAATGGCTTTTTTTTTTCGAGGGGGGGATCTACTTGGGCCCCTAGGTGAATGTTGCCAAGAATAATTATGTCACCGAATTTTCTGTCCCTTCATTTCACCTCACTTCTCCTTTCATCCTGTTTGTTTCAGGGTTTCAAGTTTCGGTGCTGCATGGCAGGAAATTTACTCTCTGTAAATCTCCTACCTCCAGAGCGAGAGAGCAGGTGATGTGTCTACAAGCAGGAAAGAGGGCAGCCAGTTATACAAGCCGCCAACCAAAGATTATATCTGTTGCTGTTAGGGACCCCGTCCTCTGCTGTCATATGTCCTCATGTCGGCCACCCTTATCATTCCCTGTCCTCCCGTCAGAAACCTATAGATCTATAGGTCGAAGTAATAAGTTGGCACCTTCAAACCTTGTCATACAGTCATCTCAATTAACATCAAATAAATAGAAAAATAAGCTTTCGTAAATCTATTTCTAGAAACTACATAAAACTAAACGATAGTGGATAGTCAAAGTCGTGTGAATGTTACATAATTGATTTTCCTACTGCTAGTGATGAGGACACATTTCAGACTTTTGTACCATTTTAGTTTGAAAACAAGGACAGTTCGGCTAGTTTGCTGAAAAAAACCTCACCTGGCCATCTGTAGCTCACTGAAGCATAATCAATTTCCGCACCTACATTTGCATGGAACCACAAGCCACATTTTGGTACAGTTTCCTGAGTAACGATTGATGTGGTAAACAATTTGACCTCAAGAGATAGATACACAAGATAACAACTATTACAGCTTACGTAACATTGGTGCGGTTTCATGCAACCCATTCACAATGAAGGCTTTTGTCAACCGCCTAAGTGCGGGCGAAACAAAGAGACAAAGTTTATCTGCTCTAGACACGTTCACACAATTGCTCCCTTTGTTATCTTTGACAGTGAAAAATGGATTAAAAACAAAACATAATGTTGTTTCCATCATTCTTATTCTTAAAGACACTCAAACAACTATGGCTACTTGGATGCTTTAGAACAGTGAAAATTGTGGTAGCTTTGTGGGACTAAGGATGAGAACAGAAATGACACAGCAGTTAAAATAGCAACATAGACTGCTTCTGTAGTCCAGTGGTCAGCGTTCTCGCTTCTAAATCAAGAGGTCTTGTGTTCGAGCCCCGGTGGGGTTTGGAGTCTTAATCCAGAATCATTCCCTAAACGCAGTACAGTCCAATAGTAAATGTGAATGTGCTTGGCATAAAGGTGAATTAAAACAACAGGGAATGAGATTGACACAGTTAAATGTTAAAAGAGAATAAAGGTAGAGATAGGGTTAGGTAAGGAATCGGATTTCTAACACCTCGATACGCATTTCGATCTTTTGTGCCTACTCTCTCGGGAGGAACGGATGAGATAAAGGAACCGCAGGAGATGTGTGAGCTACAGAAACACGCCAGAAATGTGCAGAACCTACTGACTTGATCATGCACCTGGGAGGTGCTCCCAGCGACTCCTGTCTGCCCACGGCAAGAGACGAATGTGTTTACCACGAAATGAGTATGGGAGTGCATATGAGTCACTCATGCTGCCAGATCTAATGCTCGCTTCAGTAATTGCAGTGATAGGTATTATGCACGGGTGAGTTATGTGACATGTGAACCTAGCATCCGTATCATATCCAGAGGGCAAGCATAACACAACAAAAGTGATTATGTGACACATTCCTCTGCCTTGCCTTCTTGTAGTGGGTAGAGAGTATCTAAGTCTGCCAAAGGATGCCTCAGAGACACCCTTCAGTGGGAAGAACAAAGCTCGAGTCAGCAGTGAAGGCTCGAAAGACCAACCTCTGACTTAGCTCGAGAAGTTCCAAATCGCAAACTTCTGCACCATCTACCCTTCGGACTATGGCTCCAGAGCCGTGCTATAACATGAAAGAGAGAAACGAAGTAAGAGGAAATGGGAGAGAGAAGAGTTATGGTAGAAGACGTATCTTCCAGCATTCGCCTTGCCACCAGAAAAAATCTCAGGGATAGAATGGGCTGCCCCAAGGTTCAAACATGGTACCTTCCAAATGAAAGCTTCGGTTAAAAAAATTTCTTCCACTAGTCAAAGACCCCAATATGATCATTGACGTTAAACGAGCCTTACTATTAACCAGCTTATTCGATGAAGCCTTCCTTTTTTAAAGATCATTTTGAAGCAAATCATGGCAGTTTAAAACACATTTATCCCAAAAGCGTCATGCTTAAAATTAAATAGTACTAAAATAAAATATGGTAATAAAATAAAATTCCACTGAACCAACACCACGGAAAAGAGAAGAAAGAAAGGACAAATAAAGAATATAAGATGCTCAAATTCGTGCTGACAGCGTGATCTTTTCTGTGTCAGTCCTTAAATTCCAATACCAGTTACTGCACGCCATTAATCCTCACATCCTACTCTACATTCTCTACGTTTGGAATAACTAAATTCTAGCGCAATATTTGCACTAACAAACACTTCACACAATTCCTTATAAAAGAAAGATAAACTGTTACTTGATGTCGAAGCAGTTTCTTCTAACAGTAATTGAGACACTCCCCCCCCCCCCCCCACACATTCTGAAGAGCTCGCAAATGTTCTTTCCCGTCCAACATGTTCGATGAACCGTTTGTCTGCAGCGACTTTAATTTCGCACACTTTACAGAACAATACAATTCAATCAGTAGAGAATGTTTCCACCAAACTCTGGAACATGCGGTTTCAAACGGGACGCATTTGACTGTTTTTGTTTCGGCATCTCAATTCCACAACACAACAAATTTACACACCTCACAAACTACTCTCTTACTGCGACACTTCTACTATATGCCCATCACAAGAAGGTAAGAGACGAATGAAGGGGAGAGGTGTTTGAACTGTACAAGTGCTCTGTTATTGGATCTGTTTACTAGGAAATGAGTGTATGAGAGTGCATATGAATCACCCATGCTCCTGATCTAATATTTGCTGCAGTAACTCTAGTGACAGGTATTATGCAAGGGTGAGTTGTGTGACAACACTTGCGTGAAATTAATTATTCCTTCACACTGGCTGTGTATAGGTTAAAATATGGAAAGGTAGAGTCAGACTGAAAAATGCAATGCTACAACCGGGATTTGAACCACGGATCTTCTGGTCTCCGTCCATCCACTGTAAACAGACGCGGCTGATCCGTGGTTCAAATCCCGGATGTGGCACTGAATTTTTCAGTCTGACTACCTTTCCATACTTTAGCCTACACACGGCCAGTGTGAAAGAACAGCTAATTTCCATTAATTGAGCTAATAGTGGTTAACTATAAAGCCCGGGCCTTAAAGTACTTACAGCATAGTAAGTCGCCATTAAGGTGGTTGTCTCATATGTTTATGAGAACTCCTAAGTGGTTTACCGCAAAAAACACGAGTCAGTTGGAGAATTTAATGTCATATCGGCACGTTGGCCATAGTAGCTCAATGGTTAGAGCGGCTGGACGGAGACCAGAAGATCCGTGGTTCAAATCACGACTATGGCATTGAATTTTTCAGTCTGACTCTACCTTTTCAATACTTGCGTATTTTGAAAGTATCTAGCATCCTTGTCATACTAGGAAGGTGAGCATGAACACCGTACGGCCAGCAAAAGTCATTACGTTACACATTCCTCTAGCTTGCCTTTTTGTGTTGGGCAGACAGTAGCTTCTGAAGTCCTGACTGATGCAATCCACACGTATTACATGATATAATCGGCGATTCCTCGAACTGATGCGTCATAAATTCATCAGCACTGTTAGGACGCTGATCTGTGTTAATTAGATGATTACCAAATTACAAAGTTACTATTTTATAAAATATGGTGATATAGATGAACTTTTAACCACAGATTATTTTAAAAAGCCCGGAAAAGCCAATGGATCAGGGTCAGGTAGGTCAGCCACGGCAATCGAACCCGGGTCTCCCGAATGCGGTTTACAGATGAAAATGCCCAATAAATTCGTGAAATAGACAATGACCGGAAAATGCATCTAAATGTTAAAAAATGACTTTATTATAAAAATGACCTATAAAAACCACATATATCTAACGTATTTGTTCCGAATGCACTTAATTTCCAATAAGCATGGGCTGTGACTACTCAGGAAGAAGATGACTTTTCATCAAAATCCGCGCTCTAATTCCGAGACATACTATTATTTCACTGTTGATATTGGTCTGTGTGGTTTATTGGTGTTTAAGATGACAGCAAACAAAATGAATTGTAACTGGAACGGAACTTTAAATTTGTTAGTAATAGAGTACAAAAGAATTCAAATGATTAAGAGTTAAGAAAGACTTATTCATATTCAAATTTTCATGGGAAATGTTGAAATATGCCGCTATTGACATAAAACTTCCTGTTATTAGAATATCTTGACAAAGAACTGAAATATCAACAGACAGTCATATAATGCTTACCTATCCAATGGTGACATAGGCGCTCGCAAGCACTAGGGGAAGAAATATAAGCAATTTACAGATTTTAAGAAATAGTCTTTATAAATAATAAATACACCATTTTAATGTTGTACTTACTGGTAGTATTCTTATTTAACATCATTACATGCATTTGAAACAATTATTTTCTTACAGTATAACGTGCTGTCCGGGCTTGAAAGTCTAAGCTTGTAAATTTTCAGACAAAAGCAAGAGGTTGAAGCGCGCAGATATTAAAGATTAAGGCTGATCTTTAAAACTGTACTCTCTAAAGCTGAACAACTAGATTGCATGTTTGTCAGGCCACTAGTGCGTAATAATTTAATGACTAAAACTACATACATGCAACTGTAAGACATATACACCTGAAGTTAATAAATGCAAATCGAATCTACAAGCGAGCGCACCTGAGGTGCTTCAGAATCCAAAAACGAACTTCGAATTTTATTTTGGTTTATATTTCAATAAGTTGTCCTTAACATGAGCCTTCATTAACAAAGTTCTCATTTATTTCAGCGATTTCTGTCATAGTTGTGAGCCTAGGTAGAGCATAGAGGTGTGCCCGCCTCGGTAGCGTGGTGGCAGCATGTCTGCCTCACGTTCAGGAGGTCCCGAGTTCGAATCTCGGCCAGGGCGAGTTATCTAGATAAGGTTTTTCCGGGCTTTTCCCTTATCCTTCAAGATGAATGTCAGGTAACTCTAAGCTCCATGGACCCTGGGCTCATTTCAGCATCATTTCACCCATTCCATTCATCGTCCGATATGACTTAACGATGGAGGACGTAAAAAAAACATACAGGTGTAGCTACGACATATTCTAAACACAGGATTCAATTAAGTTAAAAGTACAATTTTTATTAAAATTGTATGTAAAATGTTGATACATGTTATATGAAAATCCTTGCATTATTATAAATCGTTCTTTTAATTATACTGTTTCAAGCAAACAAACACACACGCTTAAGCACACTGACAATCTCGTTCTTGACCTTTGTCCCATTTTTTTATTCAGTGAGCCTAAACATGTAGTTTCGGTGAAATTTTGTTTACGTATCAATTAAAATAAGACCTGAAGCTTTCCTGGCGACGAATATGCTCAAGTTGTTCTCGGGAAGCAAGCCAGGTGAAAAGACGATTAGAAATCGAAGTTTCGGGAGTGTGCATCTCTCCCATCATGAGGATATTTATTAAATGTTATAACCACAAATGAATCACTGCATATCTAAAATATATCCAGTGATTCATATATGGTTATAACATTTAATAAATATCCTCATGATGGGAGAGATGCACACTGCCGAAACGTCGATTTCTAATCGTCTTTTCACCTGGCTTGCTTCCCGAAAACAATTTGAGCACATACGTATCAATTGTTACATGATGTGCAATATTTCTTCTATTTACTGATACCGAAATTAAGAATTGCAATGTATGAAGAATCATGATGGATTTCAAAGGAATGTTGGTTCTTTGTTACAACACGTGCAAGGGCCGTTGGGTCGAATAGCAGTTGGGGGAGAATAGTTGTTTTAACAAAAGAAATGTAAGAAGCAGTGTCCTTAGCAGATTTTTAAAGGATAGCACTTGACTTGAATGAGGTATTCTTCGGTCCCTAATAATGACAAAGACAAAATTGTTACAAAGGGAATCTTTGGTGGAATAAGGTGCTTTCAGAAAGTGAAAGTGATACACCCACGCGCATCTGTGGTCATTCATTCAGTCCACGGCGTGAGGCCGATTAGGGCGGTCCATTACTTCTGTCTTGGTTGAGGACAGACCAGAAGAGGTGAGAGAAGATATTTGTCGGTTCATATGTACGTGAAGAACGAACTAAGTTTATCGAGTAATAAGCATTCCACCTTCAGTCTCTCAGAACAGTGATCTATTGGTAATCCTTGGTCGGCAACTTCAAGTTCGACGTTCTGAGAAAAAGAAGCAGTCAATAAATCAGTTTGAAACGGGCATTCCAGTGTCATTAAACTATTCTTCTCACACATATCCACGCATATCCTGTGAGAAACCTCATTGCTTTACCCTGAACTAAACACCATTTGTTCCAAACTGTCCCGTAAAAGGGGAACTATTTCCTCGCCAATATAATTAGCTTCATTACTAAAGGTAAGTAGAGAAAGTAAAATAAAATAAAACCCCTTGATAATATAGAGTGAAGTGAATTCTATTTGCACTGCGTTTTTATCCACGGGTCTCTGAATATTAGACGGCAATATTATTACATAACTCCACGAGCCTACTGCATTTATGAGTATAGATCGCTTATATAACAATCTGATCGCAATGAAAAACTACAAATAAGAAAGACTTGAAGAAGAAATTATGCAACAGGGAGGAGCGTAAAACAAAAGACAATTGACAATAAATCTGTGTGAGTAAGCATCGAATGTGTAAGTTAGAAAATATATTAATATTTTTAGGACACAGGTGTTCTTTCACTTTTCCCTTGAACTTTTAGACAGCTTTACAATGATGGTAATACCTGCATGGACTGTTACTGCATAAATATAGTGTATATTTCCATTATCCAAAGTCTGACCTCCTTCACTAATCCTCTTACTCATTTTAACATCTGTAGCATTGTTGCAGAAACTATTTCCAGCCGTAATAATATTTAAAAAGTGGAACAAAAATTGAGGCATTATTTGTCAAACAAATAAGTTCTTGCTTCTCTGTTTAACCTCCTATAACGTACACACTTCAGGAATTACCAGTAGGCACCTGTAGTTACATGTTTGTAAGGATAACAACTGGTTGGAGACAGTAGCAGGTTGGGTGAACAGCCCGATATATTAGAGGAAGTAGACTGATTATATGAAATGGTGCTAAAATTGATGACGGAGTAGCTGGTTGTATAAATAGCAGGAGAAACCAGAAAAACCTGCCCACCCTTGTCAACTAGAAGTCCCACTACAGTATCCTGGAACCGAACCCGAGACCCCTTGATGACAGGCAAGCGATGTAATCACTCCGCCACGGCCACAATGATGAACTAATTACTGAAATTCCAGATATAAATAACTGCGTAAATATCGTATGATTTATTGCATGTGTTACGATGAAAAAAGAGAAACAGAGGAGAAAGAAAGATTAGGTTTTACTCTAGTATACTTCATGTAATGTAGGAGCTAGTATGATTATTAGTTTATGGATTTTCCATCGACATAGAAAAAGCTTCTGAGGTACAACAACAAAAACGCGGAACCATACCAAATTACTATTAAGTTAATTCTTTTCCTATTATACGACACTAAGATTTATTTAAAAAAAAAAAAACACTCCACCCTAAACTACCCGTTAGCTGAAAATGTATCCAACAATTTTCATTATCCCAAAAACGGTTAACAATTTTGAATAAACTACTGAATTTTTAAGATGTTTACATGACAAATGAAATGCATATCTTGGAACTTTCTGGGAATGCCGTAAGAGATCCTACAGCACAGAAAATGTAGAATTTGGTAAAGCACATAAATTATGTATGGTATTATCCTATAAACAAATGCTCTACATATTGTAATTTAAAAATACCTTTTTAACAAATCTGACAAGGGCCTGTTTGACGGATAGCATTATGTAGTTTAAACTAGCATGTATCCATAATTACAGATCAATAGCTTGTTTAGTTTTTGGATGACAGCATTTTAAACAGGTGTAGAGATTTAACGAAAATGGGGCATTTGGATAAAACGAGCAGTGATTAAATACTTCCATTTCAAAGACTTAACGCCTAAAGAAATCGTGGAAGAAATGGGCATTACATTGAAAGACTCCGCCGCTTCATATACAATAATTAAAAGGTGGGTTGTAGAGTTTAAAAATGGACGTACGAGCACTAATGATGAGCCTCGCTCTGGACGTCCTGTGGAGGTCACAACTCCAGAGATCATTGAAAATATTCATCGTTTAGTACTGGAACACAGCAGATTAAAGTTGTTTGAGGATGAAAACATATCAAAAGAAAGTGCAGGTAATATTTTAAGTAATGTTTTGGGCTTTCACAAGATCTGCGCAAGGTGAGTGCCGCGTTTGTTGACACCTGATCAAAAGTTGCAAAGAAAAATGTCTCTGGTTAGAATTTCGAGCTCTACCGTAAAATTCCCAGTGAATTTTTTAGACGGCTTATTACCATGGATGAAACTTGTATACATCACTACACTCCAGAAAGTAAACCACAGTCAAAACAGTGGATTGCGCCAGATGAACCAACTCCAAAAAGGCAAAGTCAATTTTGTCAGCTAACAAGGTTATGGCGAGTGTTTTCTGGGATGCACAGGAAATTATTTTTATTGAGTTCTTGGTAAAGGGAGAGGTAGCACTGGTGACGACTACACAAGCTTACTGCAACGTTTGGATGATGAGGTGAAAAGAAAAACACCACATTTGGCAAAGAAAAATATCTTGTTTCTTCACAACACTCCGGCCCATCGTTCAGTCATTGCAATGGGGAATATATGCGAATTAAAGTACCAATTGTGAAAGTGTAGAGCCAGACTGAAAAATTCAATGCCATAGCCGGGATTTAAACCTCGGATCTTCTGGTTTCCGTCCAGCCGCTCTAACCATTTGAGGTACTATGGCCAACGTGCCGACATGACATTTAATTCTCCAACTGACTCGTGTTTTTCCCGGTAAACCACTAGGATACAACTACCTTAATGGCGACTTTCTATGTTGTAAGTACCTTAAGACCCGGGCTTTATAGTTCGGACCACTATTAGGTACAATTAATGGAAATTAATTGTTCTTTCACACTAGCAGTGTGTAGGACGCACTATGAAAGGGTAGAGCCAGACTGAAGATCCGTGGTTCAAATCCCGGCTATGGCATTGAATTTTTCAGTCTGGCTCTACCCTTTCATAGTGCGTCCTACACACTGCTAGTGTGAAAGAACAATTAATTTCCAAAGTTCCAATTGTTTGAACATCCACCCTATTCGCAAATCTAGCACCCAGTGACTACCACCTCTTCCCAAACATGAAAAAAAATTTCTTGGAGGACGAAGATTTCACAACAACGAGGAGGTCATTGATGTGCTAAAGGCTATTTTGAGAACCATGATAAATCGCACTACAGAGATGGTTTAATTAAATTGGAACACCAATATGACAAATGCATTAGCCTTTGTGGAGATTATGTTGAATATATATATTTGAGGCCTAAACTTATCAGCCGACCCTCGTATACAAAATGCCAAAATACATTTTGAACTGATGGCCTCTACGTATTTTTAAAGTCATGGAATATAAACGTGATTTTTTAAAAATTTCTACTAAATTTTAGCGTAGATTTTCTTTAATTTATACCAGCTGTTTGCATAAAATATCAAGGCACCACTATCTGCAAATTACTTTCTAATGGGTTCTTTTCTAAAGCCTCCGTTGTATTCGTAGAGTTTCACCTCTTATTTGAATATAATTGCACTTGACACTTGGGCAGTAGTTCAAGATGGACAAGTTCTCTAAAACCACTCCAATTAACAACACACCTCCGCACGATTTCGCGACTCCGCATTTCCCCGACACTGCAATTTAAAGGTGAAAGTGATATCACGCAATTTCTGTTCTTAAGGCGACGGGAACATGTTCCTTCGTCACGGCGCTTTATTGCTACGTAACGACTGACGCTGTCACGTTCCTTGTCTGTTATACACTTTATTAGCGTTAGATAAGCCTCATCTTCGCTCGTGACTTCAAATTTTCACAAAGCTTGCAACGTCGGTTTTCTTCAAAGTGCAGTGTTCTAATTGTACTGAACAGTTACATCTGAGCCATGCATTGACGAGGAAAGGTTCAAAGAAAAAAAAAAAAAGGAATAAAACGACACTATTTTTAATGCTATGTTTCTACAACAAATGAATTTTTTTTTATATTTGACACCTACTTTCTAAACCGAGCGGGATGGCTCAGGCGGTTTCGTCTGTGGCTCGCATTCGGGAGGCCCGGGTTCGATTCCCGTGGCCGACCTACCTCACCCATGGTTTTTTTTCGGGACGCTAGGCGAATGCTGGGTAGGTTAATTACATCCCCCGAATTTCCTGTTCCTCCATTTCATATCCATTATCATTTCACATCATCTCTCATCTGGTGGTCTCTTTCAGGGTAGAAGAGTCGGCGGGTGTCTCGGCGGTGCATGGCAGGATGATATGCTCTGAGGTAAACTACTTTCTCCTACGGTAGGTCAGTTGCCGGTCTCCGCGTCTCCACTGGGACCATTTCGGGACCACCAGCCAGGGACCTTTGGGACTCGGACCGCCAGCCAGGGACCTTTGGGACTCGGCTGCTGGGCTCATTGCTGTCCTGCATTAGGAAAGCGTGTCCGTTGACCTGGCCTGTCGAGGGAAGTCTCTATCCAAGTGAACTGTAGGGACCTGCCCTCTGTACTGTCGTCGCTCCTTGGGTCGGCCACGCTGTCTCCTCTCGCCTCATCCTTCCTCCCGGGGATGCCCCCACTTGGGAGCATAGGCACAACGGGCCCAGCATGGTGGCCTACGTATCGAATCCCCTACGTAGTGACATCCTAATCCTAATCCCACTTTCCAATGTTTGCAAATTTATTGTCATGAAGCTTGTACGATTTGCTCTAATAGTTAAACATTTTGTGTTAACCCAAAATAAATTCGACTGGAAGACATTTCGAGGAAAGGATCTTTTAAGAGTTTATGCCTTCATTAAACGTCTTTAGATAAACAGCTTAGAAACGCATTTGGCAAACATTTTTAATTGACACAGCGAGTTCAAACGATATCCATTTTTCTTGTGATGAATGTCGTGAAGGACGCCCAAGAACTACTCTTACTGACGAATTTCTTTAGGCGGCATTGGACACTGGTTCGAGTCAAATCCAAAACTGTTTACAACTGAGTATGTGAATGCCCTAAAGGTCGACACTATGGATCCTCTACCATAAACCCTGAACTAGCACTTTGTGATTTCTTTTTGTTTACAAAAATTACAGAAAAATGCGTGAAAACACTTTTTCGTCATTCCTCAGATGAAGTTCTGACGTTCTTCAGGAAGAATGGCAACATTTGTTTTAAGGACTGGCTTCATGAAATACAAACATGTATTGATGTTATTTTTAAAACAATAAAATCGTTTAGACTTTTTTCAAAATCAAACAGGTGTTCAGTATCACCCCCGTAATGTTGTTGGAATGTGTTTCAAAATACCTAAAGTTTAAGCTTAATACTGAAACTGAGCTATATATGCCTTGTTGCAACAAAAAATACAAGATATTTCTTCTCCTAGGCTTGATAGTTACTTGTTTATTTACTTATTTTTTTTTAATTAACGTCCCTCAACGTTAAGTCATCTTGGAAGACGATTATGTTAAATGATGCTCAAATGAGTTCTGGAACCATAGAGCTTGGAGCTACCCGACATTCCTTTGAGACAAGGGAAAACCCAGGGACAAACTTTATCCAGATAACCCACACTGACCGAGATTCGAACTAGGTTTATTTTATTTATTTCTTTAATTTATTTATTGTTATCTGAAATGGTTCCCAGAGCCATAGCTCATGCTAGGGAACAGTACAAAAATATATATAAAATGATGGCAAACAGCCCTTGACAATACTTATATTACATTTTTAGAGTAGGAATGAATTACCGTACAAGAATAACATATATGAAACATACAAAGATACATTCACTATAACTCAAGAAATAATAGTAACAAAGAACTTACAGAAAAATAGAAGCTACATATTCTATGGGACATTAATCCATATTAATTTTTAAACAGTTCAGCTTTCAAACCAGCTATAAATGTGTAACACTTTATCAGCTATCAATATATGCCTTCAGTAAATTTTCAGCAACTTTCCTTTTAAAACCTTTTATGTTCCTGCAGCCTTTCAGTTCCAGTGGCAGTGCATTATATAAGTTGATAACGTGTGAGGTTAAGCTGTTCAGGCCATAAGTAGAAGTGTTCACTGTTGGTTTTGTTAAGTTTCCTTTATTTCTTGTATTATATATATGTGAGGAGCTTTCAAATGTTAGATTGGACTTTAGAAGATTATTTTTTATTTTGTGGAGATATATTAGCAAGGACAACTCTATGTTTAGTTGTAATGGTAAAATGTTAGTTACATGGTAGAGTGTTTTTGTGTTTGTTCTAAAGGGTAGATTGTAGATTATTTTCAAGGCACGATTTTGAAGTACTTCGAGGTCATGAATTAAATATTTAACAGAGTTACCCCATAAGATGTTTAAGTAATCCAAATGAGATTGAATTAAAGCATGGTAGATACTTCGTAAATGATTTACACTGAATCCTTTGAATTTCAGCCTGTGAATTACAGCTAACACAGGAAGAATCTTATTTTTTACATGCATGATATGGTCCTTCCATGTGAGCGTACTGTCTAAAATCAAACCTAGATATGTGATTTTTGTTACTCTTTCAATCACTGCGTTATCAACATATATCTTGTTATTTACTACTGGTACGTATGATCTTTTATGAAATAACATATATTTTGTTTTACAGACATTTAATGTTAACTTATTGCCCTTAAACCAGCTATTCAATGCATTCAGGTCTTGCTGTATGTCATATATCAGCTGGTGCTCAGAGTTATCTATATATAACAAACATATATCATCAGCAAACATAGTCAATTTACCTTTTAGTCTTATACATCCTATGTCATTTATAAAAATTAGGAATAATATAGGACCTAATACAGAACCTTGTGGAACACCATGATGAATTACTGATAGAGAACTGGAAATGTTGTTCATATTTACAAATTGTTTCCTATTACTGAGATAATTCTGAAACCAGTTGAGAGGAAGTCCTCTTACACCAGCATGCTCAAGTTTATTTAGTAATAAAGTATGATCTACAGTGTCAAAAGCCTTTTTTAGGTCAATAAATAAACCAGCAGCTAAACAATTTCTATCCAGAGCTCTTTGAATAGGTACGATAATATCTACCGTGGCAGCAAGAGTACTAGATTTGTTAATAAATCCATACTGATGATTGTGAAAAAAGTTGTGTTTTTCTAGATGCTGTAATAACCTAACTTTTACTACTTTTTCCAGAATTTTGGCAAATACAGGAATAATACTTATTGGTCTGTAATTATCCATAATTACTCTATCACCTGTCTTATAAATTGGGACAACTCGTGTGATTTTACAACCATCAGGTACAGAACCTGAACTAAGTGATAAATTAATAAAGGTTACAATGTGTGGAACCAAACTGTACTTTCACTTTGTTAACAATTCATTTGATAAAATATTATCTGTTTTATTACCTTTGTTTTTTATTGTTGCTATCATTTTTAGAACCTCATTATTATCTGTTGGATATAGAAAAAGACTATTTGGTACTGAACTATAAGGTACTCTCGAACCTGAGGCAGACACGCTACCCGCTACACCACTCATACGGGCTCTACTTGAGTTCGTCATTAAGGACAACGGAAGAAAGAAAAAGGATAAAGAAGTGTTGTATAAATCACTTTAAAGGGTGTGTCAAATTAATCTGAAATGGCATATGTTCCTATAAACTTGCAATGAATGTTTTCTTTAATGTAAATTACGTTGACGAATTTTCAAAACATTCAAATAGCAAAGCTTTACATTCTGAATCTTTCTTATTTCTAACTCTTACAGAAAGGTCTGGGAAAAGGAGGGCCGGTGTTGTAAAATGATTATAAGGGTTCGTCAAAAGCGACTCGAAAGAAAATGCAAATTACAATCACATGATTTTCTCTAGCCTCAATTTTACAACCTATTCTCACAAAGGTTTATCGTTTTATTTGCTTCACGTTATTTGAAATCAAACATTTGAAGTAATTGATTAATTTCTTTGCAGGTACAAGGGGAATACAGAAGACTTAAGACACCGATATCTTATGAAAACAGGATGCTAAGTGATGGGTTTCAAATTCCGTTATTGTTGCACACCACAAGAAAACAAAGGGGGTTGACCTGTGCTGTGCAGAAGGTTATGGGTTAGAGTCTCTGCTTGTGATAGAAAATGTTCTTTAGCCAAGATAACTATCCTCTCCAAGCCTGGAGATAAGAGAGTGTGGATATGTCCCAACCCCAATCCCCCAAAATGTATAGCATTTAAAACTGTTTACCATAGACATTACGTTCTAAAAGTAAAGCGCTGACAATTGCAGTAAAGGCGGGTATAAATGGAACAAAGATGAATGGCTTGTTAGTAGTTGCGGAAAAAAAGAGTACAATTTACTTGACGCTTCAAAAAAGAATATATTGAAAGCAGTTAATGTCAGAAACCTATTTGAAAATCCAAGGTACACATTTTATTTGCCGTGTAAATATGTTAAGCGTATGGTGCGTTAAAGAAAGACATTAGAACCGTTTTAGACATCAAAATGAATTTTTTTCATCTAAACGGTGTTTTGGGGCTGAGAGTGTCGCATCATTGGAAAACGCGAAGTTAAATATCAAGTTTTTAAACGATTTATCATTTCTGAGCTATGTTGTTTACACACACACACACGCGCGCGCACTTAGACTTTCTTCTTCTAAAGATTCTCTTTTTTATGTTCAACATGCATTTACTGTGAAATCCCTATATGAAATATTTCAGTGGGATACAATAGATCGCCCGCCTTGGTAGCGTGGTGGTAGCATGTCTGCCTCACGTTTTAAAGGTCCCGAGTTCGAATCTCGGTCAGGGTGAGTTACCTGGATATGGTTTTTTCCGCGGTTTACCCTTATCCTGTAAAGACAAATGTCGGGTAACTCTACGCTTCATTTCTCTACGCTCATTTGAGCATCATTTCACCCATTGCATTCATCGTCCGATATGATTTAACGTTGGAGGACGTAAATTACAAAAAAAAAAAAAAAAAAAAAAAAAAAAAAAAATAATACAATAGGTCTACTTACTTTAAGTAAGCACGAGCACGACGGCTAAGGCGGCGGCGTCGTCACTCCCATTCGGGAGGTGTAGGTTTGATTCCCATGACCAACCTTCCTGACTCTTGAATCTTTTATAGTTTTCCCAAGTCACTAGGCAGAAGTCGGGAAGACCGCCTCGGTAGCGTAGATGGTACCGTGTCTGTCTCACGTTCAAGAGGTTCCGAGTTCGAATCTCGGTCAGGATGAATTATCTGCATAAGGTTTTTACGGGGGTTTCTCTTATCCTGAAAGACGAATGTCAGGTAACTCTTTCCATGGACTCCGGACTCATTTGAACATCATTTCACCCATTTTATCCATCGTCCGATATGACAACATTGGAGGACTTAAATTACGAGGGGGGAAAAAAAAAAACGTCGGGAAGAATAGTTATATCAAAATTCCCTGTGTCTTTATTTCATCTCATTTAAGTTTACCTTTTATCTAGCTGGCAATTTCAGGAGTCTAAGTGTCGGCATGACAGAGAATTTGTTCTCTGCAAATCGGAGGAAGTCTCCTTGTCCCGAGCCCTAAGGGGATGCGTAAGCCCACAGAAGGGAGGAGAGCGGCTTTTACGAGCCATCCGTGGGAAGTCAAAACTTAAGGTATTAGCGTCCATCCCCTCTATCGTATTCTCGCAGCCCCAACACCCTTCGTATCCTGTCACCTCATACATCCTTCCCGGGGCGCCCCGTCGAGGGCACAGGTAGAAAAGAGATCATTGACTCCGAACACTGTTATAGTTAAGTACGAGGTAGGGAAAGTAAAAATGAAAAAAAAAAAAATGAATTCCTAAAAGGTGTAAACCACCAATAACTTTTCCTAATTTATCACAAAACTTATCAAAATAGGCTCGGGAAGATGAAAGCTAACATGTAAACAACAGATTTTTAACTTCTCTCTCCAGTCTTGATACTTATATACAATATTAATTAAATAAAGTTTAAGTACAAGTTACTTCAAGTGGAGTTTTTTAATGAAAACCTTGTACTGCAGCTACAAATTGTGTGATTACGTTCGGCACCATGCCAATAGTAAAGGCGTGAATACATGACACGTGCAAGCATATGTATAATAATTGACCATGGCTAAAACATAGTTGAGACAGATAAAGAGACCGACTCGTTCTAATGTTTGCCCTTGAAACCTGATTAATAACCGTCCGACAAAAAGCCTAACGAATTGGTAACTACCATCTCTTAACGCAACTTCTGTATCGTTGTTGTTTCTCTTTGGCTAACTTTGCTTCTAGGGCCAGCCACTCGCATTTCCATCACCAACTGTAATGAAACATTAAGTACACAACCCTAATTTATGTAACTGTTAATTAAAAGAACTAACCTACATGCAACGAAAGAAAACAAAGGTGTCACGTATTACGTATACACTTGCCAAGGAAGGGACAGTATGCTAACCGCTACGTTAAGCTGCAAGACGTGATACAACGGGGGGCTGTTTGGTGAACCGTCTTTCAATCGAAGAGCGAAGTGCCTTATCTCAGGTACAGAAATCCTTAAAGACAGTTCAGAAGTTTATACGATGAAGTTTTTACTATGGTTTATTTACAGGATACCAATCATACTGGTGGGAAGATTTTTCATTATTTGTAAAACACATAGGAATACGACTTTTTTTATACAAGCCCTACAAGACATCTTCACTTCAAATGAGTTAGTCCACGAAATGCATGATCTATCATCACCTTTGATGAAACAAGGTAGGAAAGTAACCATAATGTGGACACCATCACACCAGGGTATTTATAGTAAATGAAGACGCAGACTCCGCAGCTAAGGAAGCCACAAGACTCGCAATTCATGAACAGGTAACTGTACCTTATAAAGATGCTGCAAGGTTTGCATTTAAAATCTTGCATAAGCATTATCAAACAACATGGGAAAAATCACCTCCTAGCAAACTACATGAGATTAGAAAACACTCTAAAACGGCATATCCTCTCCAGAAACAAACGCAAAGACCAAGTTGTCATCACTAGACTGCGGATTGGACACTCCAAACTGTCGCTTGGTCATCTGATGAACAAAACACCGCAACGTGAATGCAGCATTTGTCATATGGCCATCTCTGTACGCCACATAATTTCAGAACTTTTTTTTTGTGTGTAATTTATGTCCTCCAACGTTAAATCATATCGCACGATGAATGAGTTACGTGAAATGATGCTCAAATGAGTACGGGGTCCATGGAGCTTAGAGTTGCCCGACATTCATTCTTCAGGATAAGGGAAACCCCCGGAAAACCCCTTATCCAGGTAACTCACCCTGACCGAGAATCAAACTCGGGACCTCTTGAACGCGAGGCAGACATGCTACCATCTACGCTACCGAGGCGGGCGTAATTTCAGAATGTCTGCAATACAAGCAACAACGAGAACAATGTAACCTCCCAGATCTTCAAGAAGCCCTCAGTAATCCATCACACAGTACAACAGTATTTATATTTCAAAAATTAATTAATTTATATAATGAAATATAATGTACATTTTGTAACTAAATGTTAAACTTATTCTAAGTATACTATGTAAATACCATTACCAACATTTGTCGCGATATGACTGTATGTAAGTTAAAGCGACAATAAATAAGTTTAATAAAAAATAGACTTTTTAAAAAAATCTAATGTACAAACTCGCACAGGTTTTTCTACTCAAAATTCTTAAAAACGCTTATTTTATATTAATTTCATGTTAATCGAGATAAACGTTTGCAGAAATGGTCTTATTATGTATATATTCCCTTATAGGTACACTGATTTTAGGAAAATACAGTAACCTAGACATCAAATACTTGAAAATCTGGTCGCTAAGTGATGGCTTGGCATTCCATTCTCTTTTCATGGTAAGGACTTAATAAAATGAATAACGACTTTGTATTTCAGACACGTATTTGAAAATTCAATCAAATAACAACGAATATGTCGGAAATGATTAGCTCCACAAATATGTACTTTAATCAGATCTACCTGTTTTGCAGTGAGATTTTGTCTACATCTTACAGTACTGCAAAAGTTGTCCAGAATGAAGAGGACTGTGAGGACATTTCCAGGAAATTCAAGATATGCATTTCATATGTTACAGGAATATCTTAAAACATTTGGTAGATATTTGAATCAAAATCGTTACAGACATTTCAGAGGACATCACACACAGACACACATAAAATATATTTTTATGTTTTTTTTTTTTTTTTTTTTTTTTTTTTTTTTTTTTTTTTTTAATTCACGTATACTCAGAACTGTTTATCCTGTTTTGTTACTGGAACTAGTAGGTAATAAGCCTAACTGAAACCGTTTCCTGTCAGGTATTTAACAAAATTATGCACAGCGAAAAGCTAAGGCGGAAAAAAAGGCTAATGTTTACAATTACTTAAATTTCGCTGCAATTTATCGTTTACTTTTATAGATATTCTAAAAATTAATTCTACAAAATTTATTTTCCATCTGCTTTACGTTAATCGAAATAGTTTCTGTTGAAAGTACGAGAAAGATCCTGGCTGAAACATGTGATGCACTTACATGACTTTCTCAACTCAATTCATACAAATTATTTCTACAAATGTGTAATTTTTTATGTTAATCGAGATAGGCATTTCAGAAAGCCTTCATGACTCATTTCCTTGTAGATACAATGGGAATAGTGCAGTAGTCAAATAGTGGCGGTAATCAAATCTCTTAAGAGCTGGTCACAACGTGATGCCTTTGAAATGACGTCTTCTTTGCACGAGTAGAACGACTTCCCATTTGACAAAAGTATATGTATTTTAAACTGAAAGCCAATAACAAAGAACACAAGACTGATACATAAGTGTATGTATGAAGTAGTAGGATAAAATTTTAAAAAATAATGATTATCAGTTATCGTTTCGTGAAAGTAGATATAACGTTATTCATTTATGCTTCCTGCCCGCCTCGGTAGCGTATATGGCAGCGTGCCTGCTTCACGTTCACGAATCTCGGTCACGGTGAGTTACCCGAATAAGGTTTCTTACGCGGTTTTCCCTTATCTTGAAGGACGAATGTCCGGTAACTCTAAGCTCTATGGACCCCGGACTCATTTGAGCATCATTTCACCCATTTCATTCATTGTCCGATATGACTTAACGTTGGAGGACGTAAAAAACAGTTATGCTCATTACATTCCGTTATTCACTGAAAAGTAAACCTCGCAGTTAGTTATATTAGTAACATATTCTCAGTTAAGGGCCAATTTTATTACGTAAGGTTGTATAATAATAAACAAAATAAAACCTGGCGCGACAGCCCTAAAAGGGACAAGGCCTACCAACCCGACTGCCGGTCATATTTCCTCACGATGCTCAGTGGGCACCGGTCCTATACCCGGGAGTTAAAATTCGCGCCCCATGGGTGGGATCGAACCCGGTCCGCTCTCCGTGGCTAGGTCCAAGGCGTGCTGACTTAACCCGCTACGCCACGGCGCAGGACACGTAAGGTAATCAAAAGTAAAAATTAATAACCATGACTGTTTGCTGTTGTATGAAACCGGCTCTTCATTGTGACATTGAAATCGTCAGAGCCTTTGGAAAGTATTGGACACGGTTACTGACAATATGATTTGTTTACTTATTGGTTCTTGAAGTCCTTCGAGGAACAAATAATGAAGATGGGAAATCGTGAGCAGTGTGTGCTTCCTTGTGATGGGTGAATCAAATGCACTCAACAGCTGGACAACAAGTAGAGAAAGTCCTGACTTGGCTCTGGGGCAAATGAAAGCTGGAGATGCATACAGAAGGCCAAATATGATGTTTCCATCAACCTCCTTTACTTGATGTACAGAACAGGGCAACCTTATATTTGCAGAAACCCCAGAAGCGGCAAACTGTGTTACGCTACCTGGCTATGTGTTACTTACAGAAACAATAAAGGTATAGTAGTACAACCATAGTGCCATATATGGACACCCACCCAGTTATTATTTCCATTTTTGGGAGTAACTCATCCAAAACGTTATTATGATGAAGGTATCGTGTAGGTTGGAACGACCTAAATCATCTTCGTGATCATCAGTTCTGTACTGACGATGTCCATTAGGAACAACAATGATTCTTATTCGTAGAACACATTAATGGAAACGAGACCTGCATATTACTGTATCATGAATAATGGCTGTATCTCAGGGACTCCCAGTTCGAGCTTTGATGAAGTAGGAAAAAATGTTCTGACAGTTTTCCCCGTTTTCTGTGAACCACTCTTATCTCTTGGGCCCTGTAATGTTCAATAAACTCGTGTCTATTTCTAAATCTGAGCTGTTAAAAGCAACGTTTAGCTCCATGAAACGAAAACAAACATTTTGTTAGGATCTCTATCCAAAAGAACTACAGTTGAATGCTGACGTCATTCGTCTTTTCTCTTCCATTCAAAAGTATGACTGCACCAGCTTCTTTTGTTCTTTTAATTCGGGCTAAATTATTAGACGTACTAAAATTATAACATTATATATTAAATTTCATCGTGTAAATACATTCCCTGATTCTAAGTGAAGTTGATTCGACGTTCTCTGATTCAGTACAATGGGCTGCTCGTTGGAATTCTCATATTGCTTTTTTTCTAACGTATGTGACTGAATTAATTCACGTAGTGATATTTTGTAGATTCGTAAAGTTGTCTTACACTTCATTTCTTCCATATATTTTAAAAGCATTATTTGTTATTTTTGTTTTCTAACAATAATTTCCTCATTATTTATCTAGACTGCAGATTTGACTTCTTCAGCACAGGCATAATTTATCTTATTTTTCAGTATTTACTACAATTAGTCGAATGCATAGGTACAAATATGATTAATTAAGGCTTCGCGTGTGATCAGACGTGTCAAGTTATGAAGGTCGAGCTTTCGGTCATTCTATATTCCACTGTCTTCTTCAAGATCTGATTGAATGATCATCATTTCGGTTGGCAGGCTGAGGGATAGCCCGAAGGTGTGCTACACGTGTACCTCTCTTAGGAGGGACTTAACCACGAATCGGCAGGAATAAGGGGTTTACGGGGCGACGGGCGAATTTTAGGTTAGGGGAAAGCTTCCAGTCTTGCGAATTTGATGTTTAAAACTGAATTTCTTGACTTTAAAAGGCACCAAATTTTATTTTGCTATTCCTGTAAGCCTCTATCACCGGATAGGTTAACAAGATAAGTGCATGCATAGAGTTTAATCCCAGGTGGACTTCCTTTGTTGAATAATTACCCAACAAGACTTTTGGAAACAGTAAAAATGCATTAGCTTTAAGGAGGTTCTTCGTATTGTCACGAGGCATTGTTTTGCTGCTTCGTAGACGAGCGCTGAGAGAGATAGAAGCGGGAAGTGAAAGAGAGAGATAGCGCCCAAGCCACGCCCGCGGAGCGATGAGCGCTTGGCACTCGCCGAGAGAGAGAGAGAGAGAGAGCAACAGAGGAAAAGACACACAGTTCCATGATGTTCTCGCTACATCACGAAAGATCGTGTGGCTTCGACAACTTTCGAGAAACAGCGACTCGTGTATAAATGCAGCTGTGGGAGCTCTTGCTCGGCAGGGAGCTGCTAGGAGTGAACAGAGTCGCTAGTGAGCTGTTTATTGTGGACATTTGAGCTGTACAGAGTTACAAGTTGAGAACTGATAATCGTGTAGTGATATGAAAGTGAATTGTTCTGTTTGTTTACGTATGGTGAAACCACGAGAGATTGTGTTGGTGTGTTACGTCATCCTGCTACACAGGGCTGTACAAACTGTCTTTCTACCGAAATAAACAGCATTTTGAGTTTCTGCACACTAGACTTTTAATTTTACGAACCCACAAAGTCACAGTATGCTTCCTTTAATGTTGCACCGATTTAAATTAAATCTGAGCGTATTGAGCATATGTGTTTTCAGACTCCGATTTGACTAAACATTGTATATACTTCTATTAATTTTGAACTGGTTTCGACCAAACTTGAAATGTGGCAACAAATGTACAAACAGCGTTTCGTATTGAATTCATACTTACAGATGAACGCCAAAGGGACACTAACGAGGTGGGAAACAAAGTGTTCATTAAACCGTTGAATTAACCAGCATAGGACTATGCTTCAAAACGACATTGCTACCGTATTTGTTGAAATATAAATAAATTCCGAAGTAGCTAATTATACAGGCTTATAGTATAAACGACTTCTACAATTGCTTCACAGATTTACCGACTTGTTATTGGACAGGTTTTACAATTTCTCATCGTGTTCTTGGAACTCTTTAGCGTATAAAACGTAGTAAAAATTTAACAAACCATTAAGTACAGACCAAAACTGATGCCTTTGTTAATGCATATGGTTTCATTATTATTAACAAACATGCTCATGCAAACAAAATGTAATGTTGGAAATCGTTGACACGTAAGGGTGTCTTTAAACACTTATACGTAAATAAATATTAAATGCATTTCAATCTCTATTGTATAATTGCAATCAAAAATCTCTTTAGAAACTTCGTCACAATGAAAGCAATACTTAATCAGAAATCTAGGGAATCACAGTATTCGGGACATTGTTTCTAAATGTGTATAGCTGAAAATTTACACGTAATTTTAAAGATTGAGAGAGCGTCGTTATTAATTAAACAACCAGCTTATTTCTATCATTAAAGAGACCCAAAGACATTAAAATCTACAAATTAATTAAATTTATATTCAGGACATTTTTCTGGGTATCTATCGAAATAGCAAATGCTTCAATAGCCCTTACGATCGACATACTCTTCCAGTGATCCCAGCTTCCTGTCTCATTGACAACTCTTCCGTAAAGGTACGAGTCGGGAATTTGTTTTAGGTTTCTAAAAGACAAATGCACTTCTTGCCGTAATGGTGAGGAAACGCTATGTAATCTGTATTGACAATATTTACTCGCATTGCAGACAAAGTTACAGAGTCCTGAAAACTCAAAATTCGATGGCAATGAATGATTAGTAAATAGGTTACCGGGTCAACTTCACTAATGTTTCAGCTGTCGCTCTATTTTCTGAAGCATGTTAGGATTAGGATAACGTGATGGAGAGGATACCTAGCACCTCGAGCCCAATGGATAGTTTGTACATATATACCCAGGGAGAACGGACGAGACAAAGGAACCGTGGGGTATGTATGAGCTGCAGGGCCGTCCTTGCCGAGACAACAGAGTTCTCTAACGTTTCCAAGCTTAAACCATTTGAGGGCGGCTCACACGTTCCCCTGCAGCGGGGTCGGTAGAAACCTTCACCCAGCTTCTGACGAGGTTCCAACACGCAAGTCGCCTGCCTCGGTAGCGTAGTTGGTAGCGTGTCTGCCTACGTTCAAGAGGTCCCGAGTTCGAATCTCGGTCAGGGTGAGTTACCTGGATAAGGGTTTTTCCTGGGTTTTCCCTTATCCTTAAAGACGAATGTCGGGTAGCTCTAAGCTCCATGGACCCCGGACTATTTGAGCATCATTTCACCCATTTCATTCACCGTCCGATATGACTTAACGTTGAAGGACGTAAAATTACAAAAAAAAAAAAAAAAAAAAAAAACACACACACACGGAAGCCTGTACCCCATCTGACCGCCGTACATCGATACACCTCCCGGAGCCAATTGTAACATGAAAAAAGGGAGAAGATGTGAGAGAGAGGAGGCAAGAAACCACTCATTTCGCTTAGCCGACCAGGGAAACCGACAGTAAAAAATATCCATGATCAGAGTGAACGGCCATCAAGAATCGAACCTGAACCCTCCGAATGCGAGTCTCACTCGTTACCGCGGGCCTATCTCGCTCAGTAAAATTACTTTAAGACTGCCCTTCGAAACCTTAGTGTCGCTCAAGACAATTATATATATATATATATATATATATATATATATATATATATATATATATATATATATATAAAGATGTTTATTAATAGCAAACAAAATATTAAATCTTAAAAGGGGCGCAGACTTCATTTAACAAACCAAAGAACAACACCATTTGCTTTATTTTCCATCTAAGTGCTAATAAAGCATACTAATATTTCTGAATCTTAGTGAAAGTTAACTCGGCGGATCATAGATCACTCTTTTCGACTGAAAGAGGAAGGTCTTCTGTACTTATTACACACGTAGGTATGAGGCATATATCAAAACCGTTTATGGGTTAACCAAAGACCGTTCTTTTCTCTCAACAGAAATGAAAGGTTATATTGTTTCGCCTCTGTTCCCTGAGGACATACTTCAGCCCATAAGAACCTATCACACACATTATCCAATCCAGGGGCAAAGGTACTCATCTTCACGGAGTTTTAACATGACTTTCAATTCATGCTGATGAAGAATCAAGATACTGAGTTCCTTAAAAGCTTACGTTCTCATTATGTAGTTGTCTGGACAAATTTTACTCAGAAGGGAAATATAATTATGCATTTTAAATTCAGGGAAACTGCGATGCTTTCCTGCATAGTGACCCGTAATAATAAAAGATTTCAGAAATAAAATCTAAACTTCCCAAAGTAATGCTGCAAAGCGTGTCCACTATCACAATTTGCCTGCATCCTATTCACTGATGTCCTGACAGGGCAGGGCTATTCAATCCAAAGATTAGCTTCTCTGACCATAGTAAATAAATTACTTACATTACTTTCTAGTATTGAAATTATTTTACATTATTTGTATTATTTTATAGTTGCATTAATGTGAAATGCTGCTTTAATTTTCTAAACTCTTGATGATGATGATGATGATGATGATGATGATGATGATGATGATGATGATGATGATGATGATGATGATGATGATGATGATGATGCAAAACAAATGCAGGCGCCAAAAATGGGAACAGCATATCTGTTTACTCAAAACACATACAATAAAAAATGCATATCTAAATATATAAAATTAAGATATTATAACACCATAATTAAATGAGAATGCCTCTATGGATCAGACACATTAATTTTGAACATGAAAGCAGATATCGAAAATATAGAAAAAGAGGACCGTAAAAGTATTAGAAAAATGTTAGCTCCACAAGTCGTAGGTGAAGAATACAAACTCACAAGTAAAAAGAAAAAGATATATATACAAATATCCATAGTGATATTAGGAAACGAAGGTTAAAACTTTATGAACATATTAAACGATTAACTTCAAATAGGCTCACAAAACAAATTATGGGATTTTACGAAACAAGAAGTAAAACACAAGTAGACACTATGAAAGGATTGGTGAAGTAAAAAATGATTTAAAATTTGCAGGAAACACTCAACGATACCCTAGACAGGGAGGTCTTTAGGATGAAGGTGCAAGTTGGCCAAAGGACAAACCGAACAACGTGGACAGACAAGAGAAAGTCAACAGCTAAAGAATTCTAGAGAACTTTGGATTTGTAGAAGAGTTACGGAACGTCTGTATTTTGCGTAAACCTACAGGGGCCCACTCGCATAATAATAATAATAATAATAATAATAATAATAATAATAATAATAATAATAATAATAATAATAATAATAATAATAATAATAATAATAATAATAATAATAATAATAATAATAATAATAATAATAATAATAATAATAATAATAATAATAATAATAATAATAGTAATAATAATAATAATAATAGTAATAATAATAATAATAATAATAATAATAATAATAATAATAATAATAATAATAATAATAATAATAATAATAATAATAATAATAATAAAGCTTGTGTTTTCACATGACTTTCTCTACTCAGTCATATATAAACTACTCTTAAAATGTTCATTTTTCCATTTTGTGTTAATCGAGTAGAAACGGTTTTACAGGTAAACAAAATCCGGTCGGTGTGCGCATGCGCGCCATCTCGCCATCCAAGCATTCAAGTATCACGTGATTCCCACCCCTCCCTTCCCGCATGCGACAGAGCGCAAACCACACGAAGCAAGTTTTTAATACCGTTTTGATTTTCAAAGCTAACAGAAAATAATCACCCCAGACATGATCTCACAATCGATCAACAAATAGAATCATAGTTTCTTTACACCCTGAGGAAGAACGCAGTGATTCGGCAGAAAATGCAAAGAGTGAATGTAACAGTGAATGAAACATGACCAGTGCAGCCCGCGCGATGGAGGAGAGGCACTCTAAGAATGGCGGTAGAGGGGGAAAGATAGAGGACTCCAGTGTTGGTAAGCCAAGTCTCCAACAGCATTTTGTTCGCGGTCTAGTTATAGAATATATTCTCTTAGAGATATAGTGAGAATAGAAGTATATTGTAGGCTTAAGCAATAGTCAAATCTTTTAAATACTTCAAAAGCTGGTGGCTATATGACAGATTGGGTATTTCATTCTTTTGCATGTCCAGGACAAAGACAATTTCCTATTTGATAAAAGTATGAGTTTAAGATTAAAACCATGAGAATGTTTTTTCCTCCCTTCCTCACCAGTGCTGGTGCTAGGAGTCGCAGGGGTTCCCTCAGAGCGAGGGAGCAGACGCATTTTGACCTGAGATACCAGGGTTGAGGGGTCGACCCAACACCTGGGATGATGAGATGAATCATGGAACAATTGATGGAAAAGTGGTAGGGGAAACCGGAGAACCCGAAGGAAACCCATCCCAGCGCCATGTTGTCCAGAATGGTTATTTCCACACACACACACACACACACACACACACACACACACACACACACACAAAACGTAACTAACATAAATAGTGCCCCTTTACATTTTTGTGAAATGAGTAAGACAATTTCTATCTCTTGCGGTTTAGTTTTGCAAGTCTTTTGTAGCTACATCCTCATATACTCTTTTATTGATAGTTTCAGTCTCTGCGGCGTGATGGGGGTTGGGGATATGATGCTAATTAAAGAACAATTCCTCAACCCAGATGAGAATCGAACCAGACTTCTGGGCTAAGAAGCGGAAACAGTAACACATTGCTCTTTTGGTTATTTCACTCATGTTCAAAAGGTAGTGTCTAGCTCTGGTGCTTCGAGGCGCAGGAAATCACAGATTCGAGTCCCGCCTTGGGCATATGTGTCTGTAAATAAAACGGACAACCAGAGGTTGACAAGGAAGGCACATAAAAACAGGAACTTTCCTTTAATTTCCTCCGCGGCGTTAATTACCTCGGAGGTAACGAAAGGGAGAGTAGAAAAGGTTAAGACTCGTTTTTCTTGACGGACCGGAGCGACTAAAAGGTTCCAGCTACGTGATTCAACTGGGCGAGAAAATCGTGACGCGCTCGACCCGGCGCGGCAGCGGCCGCAACTGGAACACGGATATGCCCAACCTATTACCAATTGTTGCCAACTTTGTGGACAGTCTGAAATGGTTAGAGTTGTAGCTCTGTACTTCATTGTAGTATCCATATGTAGATCGATGTAACAAAGTTATATGTTAGTAAACCAAATACACTTGCATCGTAGCCGGTGATAATTAAATAATACCTCAATGTTTTAAAGTTAAAACGAAGCAAAGAATCTTAAGGAATTTAATTATAAAACAAAAGATATTTTACCATCCCTGATGTCATTTGGTCTGACTGACCGTGGCTCGGGAGCACCGTGAATATAAGCGGTAATATTACCTATATTAATGATTCTGAAATATATGCCGTAGGGTAGAAAATAAAAAATCATTATCGATAAACAAAAAAATTAATTACCCAGCGGGATGGCTCAGGCGGTTTCGTCTGTGGCCCGCATTCGGAAGGTCCGAGTTCGATTCCTGTGGCTGTACTACCTGACCCATGGATTTTTCGGAGTTTTTTCCCGACTTGCCAGTCGAATGCTGGGCAGGCTAATTACATCCCCCAAATTTCCTGTCCCTCCATTTCATCTCCATTATCATTTCACATCATCTGGTGGTCCCTTTCAGGGTAGCAGCGTCGGTGGATGTTTCGGTGCTGTCGTGAAGGCCCGGCCGCCCTCTGTCTCCTCTCGCCTCATCCCTCCTCCCGTGTATATCCCACTTGGGGCTTAGTTACAATAAACCACAGTTTCGGTGCCGAATCCTCTCTGTAGTAATCCTAATTTCTACCCATATACTAATACTTCCTTTCTTTAGCTTGTTGCAGTTGAGGCGATTCAACTTTGGACCACAAATTCTATTAGTACTAAAATATAAAAGCAATCAACTGTTTTACCTTGATTCAAAAAGTAAACCAAATGATAAATTTTCACACAATCGACAATTATTAGCACCCTGAACCTCTTCTCCTCTTAAGAAGGGCGCTGTAGACCTGTTTCAAGATCCGAATAATTCTTTCATGCTTTAAGTTTGCGAAATCTCTGGTGTTGCTGCAGACAGCTGCTTGTTATGGCTACAACGGGCACAGAATAGGAGACTCACGAGACTATTCTGTTTGCAGCTCCTGCGTGAGACCTTTTCAAACTAAATGCGACACTTTGCTTCAACACCGGAGTCCCTCCTTGGAGATTATAAAGCTCCAAACTTGCAACATCGGTTTCCTTGCATAACTTGCGGGCACACCCGAAAACAGTGATAACACCTCCATCAGCCACGAAAGCTACCTAATGTCCAATATGCAAAAAATTGTTGACAAGTCACCCAAAATTAAATTTAAAAACCAATATCCACCAGAGGCGCTGAAGGGTCGTTGAACCCTGACAGACATCGAGCAGCATCAACTCCACCGCTTCAACTTAATTCAAAACCGTCATCGTAAAGCCCCCTATCCTATCTACGAGATCCTGTTGAGAATCGGCACGCACCAAAATCACTCGAGCTGAACCTCGGCCTGCTAGCAGTGTGTGTGTGTGTGTGTGTGTGTGTGTGTGTGTGTGTGTGTGTGTGTGTGTGTGTGTGTGTGTGTTTGTATGGGCGGCGGCAGGGGGTGTCGTGTCATGCTTTGCTCCTAGGCTGCAATTCGTATTCGGGTGGCTTATAAGCGTTTAATCCGGATTCTTCTTCGAAATGTACCTTTCCTTAATGGACGCTCTTTAACGCTGGTTCTCAGTGCCCCATTCTATACTGGGGGTTAAAGATCACTTAATTATGCTCATAAGCCCCTTTATCAGGACACTTTTTCCATAAATCTACACATGGGACTACTGTCTCTCCCTCCCTTCCTATGTGCTTATGATTCTTAGACCCGAAAAAAAATCCACGTCCTCTGGCGGGTTTGAACCACGAACTCGGGAAACAGAAGCCAGCATGTTAACCCTAGACCACGGAGGACGACAGGTATTATGTTCCATAAATTATTTCAGCATACATTTAATGCAATAGATAGACGTTAAAATGACGAAGATGATTAATAATAATAATAATAATAATAATAATAATAATAATAATAATAATAATAATAATAATAATAATAATAATAATAATAATAATAATAATAATAATAATAATAATAATAATAATAAAATTGAAGTTGACATCAAAATATTCATCTATACTATAGTAGGCTCTGCTTAATTAGAGTTTAGTCAGTTTAGATTTATTCTTTAGGCTTTCCGGTATTATTATTATTATTATTATTATTATTATTATTATTATTATTATTATTATTATTATTATTATTATTATTATTATTATTATAAATTAATTTTGAACAAAAAAGCAGATATCGAAAATATACAAAACCAAGAATGTAAAATTATTAGAAAAATTTTAGGTTTTTTTAATTTATGAGGTCCACAAGACGTAGGTTAAGAATACAGACTTAGAAGTAAAAATGAAATAAAAAAATAATACAAATATCCATAGTGATAGAGTCAACATGAAAAATTCAATGCCATGGCCGAGATTTGAACCATGAGTCTCCTGGTTTCCGTCCAGTCGCTCTAACCCATTGAGCTACCATGGCCAGCTTGCCGTCCGGACATTAAATTCTCCATTTGACTCGTATATTTCCCCAGTAAACCACTAGGGTCTCTCGCATTGGAGATACACCGTTTGTGGTGACTTACTATCGTGAGTAGTTAAGTCCCAGGCTTCATCATTTAACTCTTATTATTTTAGTTAATTGATTTAAATTTATCATTTATCATTTATTCACCAGGAGATCCATGACTCAAATCCTGGCAATGGCATTGAATTTTTCATGTTGACTCCATCATAAACCTTAGCCTATATACGGCTAGTGTGAAAAAATGATAAATTTCCAGCAATTAACTAAAATATCCATGGTGATATTAGGAAACGAAGGTTAAAATTTTATGGACATATTAAACGATTAACTTAAAATAGGTTCACAAAACAAATTATGAAATTCCACGAAAATAAAAGTAAAGCACAAATATACATTATGAAATGGACTGGTGAAGTAAAGGATGATTTAACATTGCCAGGAATCAGTCAAGACGATATCCTAGACAGGGACGTCTTTAGAATGAAGGTGTATAAGTGACAAGTTGACCAAAAAGACAAACCGAACAACGTGGACAGACAAGAGAAAGTCCTCAGCCAAAGAATAAGAGAACTTTGGATTCACAGACTTTGCATAGTCCTATATAGATTCATTCGGGGAAGGATATAAAAAAGTTGAACACACTTCTTTCTGTTTTGACGCTCAAAATGTATGCAATGCATAAATGTTTATCGTTAAACTTCCGATGCTTGTTGTGGCTGAAATAATGTTTTTACATAGAAACTTGCCAACTTCCTGAAACTGAAACCCGCAAAGCTTTCCCTTCGTCCGAGAAAGCGTATTAATGTTACGATGAATATCAAATTTAGAGTACGTAAAACGTTTAATGGAGTAAATCCAGAAAACTCTGATGTGTTCACACACAAAACATTCAAACGCTTATTCCTCTATCTACTTCATATAATTCGAGATACTTTTGCTGGTTATATTATGAACACATTAGCGTTTAAGCGAGTCAAATATTTTAAAGCTGGACCACTTAAAACAAACTCATTTGAGGAAAGTATAAAAACTGAAAAATTGAGCAACAGAACAATCAATATTTCCAAACTAAGTTCACTTTAAAAAAATAAATAAAATAAACTGTACGTTTTAATCAAATCTGTATTTTTGTGTAGCAAGTCAAACAGAAAGAAGAGAACTTCTGAGGACATTCTCAGAAAAATTCAAGAAATACGAGGGTGGTCTGATAAGTTTCCGACCTCAACATGAAGATGGCAGCCCTGGGAAATAACAGCTAGAGAATTTCGTTGGCAGTTACTAAAGTTTCAGCCATTTTCGACGCTCAGTTGTTATGTAACAGTCGTTTGGGTGAGTTGATGTGACTGTTTTTATGAAAATGGACAAAACCGAGTATCGAGCTGTCATTAAATATTTGTTTTTGAAAGGCAATACGCCTACGCAAATCAAAGATGAGTTGGATTCTGTGTATCATTTACCACAGTTAATTTTGGAAAGCTGAATTTAAACTTGGCCGGAAGAGCTTGGGAGACGATGAACCTTCAGGACCTCCAAAAACTGCAACTACCGACGAAAACATTGCCAAAGTTCACCAAATGGTGCTAGACGACCGCCGAATTAAAGTGAGATAGATAGTAGAGGCTATGAACATGTCAAAAGAACGCGTTTCTCACATATTAAATCAAAATTTAGAAAGCTGTCCATGCGTTGGGTGCCACGTTTGCTCACGTTAGACCAAACACGTGTTCGAATGAACATTTCCAACACTCTGTTGGCAAAGTTTAAACGAAATAAATCCGAGTTTTGGCGCAGATTAATTGCTGTAGATGAAACTTACAAAAATACAGTCCAAGCAGTGGACTGCAAAGGGGAGGCTGGAAAAGTGATGCGAACTGCTTTCTGTTTTTTTTTTTTTTTGGGGGGGGGGGGGATAGTCGTGGAGTTATTTTAATCTATTATCTTCAAAAAGGAGCATACTACCCATCATTACTTGACAAGCTGTAGGCGGAACTTGCGGAAAAACGGCCACATTTGCAAAAACGAAAATCCTGTTTCCCCTTACACCTCAGCTGTTGCAATGGCGAAAAAACCACGAATTACGGTTTGAACTGCTTGACTCACCAGATCTAGCCCCAAGCGACTTCTTTTTGTTCCCTATTCTGAAAATTGCACTCGGAGGACAGAGGACAGAGATTTTCGTCAAATGAAGAGGCAATCACCTTCGTGAACAATTATTTTGCAGAGAAAACGCCGAGTACTATTTGGACGAGTTACAGAGATGGGAGCATCACAAGGAGACTATGTTGAAAATAAAAAATAAAATCTGAATGTCTTGTGTCTTCATTAGGTCCGAAACGTTTCAGACCCCTTATATATACCTCATTTGTCATGAAAGTATCTTAAACATGTGCTATTTTCATCCAAATCATCAGAACCACTTTTGAGAAAGTAAAAATTTTCGAAAAATGTTCTATGTAAACGATTTTCGTTATGTCATTCATACACCAGGATCTTTTTCTAAAAAGTTTTTTTTTATTGTTGTTTATAAGATTCAGGAGTTCCCAAAACACGTATTTCTGTCGAAATCTTCATATTGAACTTTTGCTAGCAATAAAATACTCCCCATTTACTGATCAGTAGCCTACGTAGTAAAGGAAACAATTATAACGTAAGGCAATAGAAATTGTTGGCCACGTCCTAGTGAAAATCTGTCCTGAATCATCCTCGCCTTATGTATAAAAAGCGCTGTAAATTTGGAAAAGTTCCCCACTTCCGTAACTTTTACCGGGAAACCGGGAAGTGTGAAGCGAAATCAATTAAATGTTTTGTGTGTCAGCAAAATGAACTCCTGATAACTGCATTGTATACGAGAAACAGATGAAAATCAGAACTTGCTGCCCTCGATGATGACGTGACGCGCTGTCAAGAAGAATATTTATAGCAAGTGGACTGGTACTCACAAAAGCGGCGAGAGTGAATGTGTAACGAAAGTGAACTAATGGAAGGTTAATATCCGGCAAATCATTAAGTTTCCAAGGAGAAGGTTAGACTTGAGGACACGGAGAACCAGTTAGCCGAATGTTGTTTCTGCTGGGAACGGAAATAATATATTCGCTTTTCCAATGTGGTGATCTCTCTTATTCATCACTTCCCACAGTCTAAAGTTTCACGGCTTACCTGATATATTTCGCAGCATTGAGGACGTTAATAGGAAACGGAGCGTCGGAGCAGCGATAAATGCTGAATAATAATGCCGTCATTACCATCACCATCAAAAGGGATGACCGTAAGAGGAAGAATAATAATTATTGAAATAACTTTTTTACGACGCTGTCAATTACCAGGATCATATCAGGTCCGTCAGTGTGCCAGTAAATCTACTGACAAGGGGCTGTCACTTATAAGCACGCTTAAAAACCATCGATCTGGGACGTGTTTCAACCTGCGAGGTCCATTAGGTCAAATGCTAATAAACATAGCCACCCAGACCGACTTTACTTGCCTAAGATGTGAATGTTACAGAGTAAAGGTCCTAAAAACACGTTAATGGAGCTATATAACATAATGAGTGAAGGATGAAGACATAACGAAGACAAAGACTGTGATATAATGAATAATTAATTTAATTTACTCCTTCAGTTATTAATGAAATTGTTATACAATGATCTAAATGATTTTTATGATGATGCCTTCCCTTTAACATTCATAGAACTCTAGCTATTCCTAGTTGCCTTCTTTTGGTCCCTTTCTTATTTAATAACATAAATGTTATGTACAAAGTTTTCACAAACAGGAAAAATCCTTAATACAAACCATGAAATAGATGTGAAACACGTTAATATGAAAATTCACCAATATTGTTTGGATAAGAAGAATAAACTTTGAAAAAAAAAATAAAAAAAAAACACCCTTCTCAATTGTTAATTTTAATAAATGTTCTATCTTCATACAACTATTTCGTAAGCTTTTAGTGGATAAATTTCTAGAATTAAAATAAAGGTTATTGGACGTTTTGGCACACTCTCATTACATGTACATTCGCAGAAATTGATAAATGACAAATAAATAAATAAATAAATAAATAAATAAATAAATAAATAAATAAATAAATAAATAAATAAATAAATAAATAAATAAATAAATAAATAAATAAATAAATAAATAAATACGATCCATACTGTTCAAATGAGTCCAGGGTTCGTAGTGCTTAGAGTTACCTGATACGTATCATTTAGGATAAAGGAAAACCCCGGAAAATACCTTATCCAGATAACTCGCACTGACCGAGATTCGAATTCGGGACCTCTTGAATGTGAGGCAGACACACTACCATCTACGCTACAGAGGCGCGTCAAAGTCATCTTACTTAGGCGTTTCCTCATCTGTGCACTCTTGTATTGCTAGGAATAAAATGTAAGCAGCTTTTGTCTTTGGACTACAATCATTTCGTCACCATGACATCAAAATTATAAAACATCTTTATCTTTTAGTAATTTATGAATTAAAATAAGATGTTTAAAAGGTGCAAAAAGAATACGCTTGTTAATGGTGAAAGAATTGTGAAATCGGTTGAGTTGAGTAGCATCGTGCGCACACACACATGTACATCAACTATTCTGTAAACCAAAATAAGTAAGGTCAAACTGTACTAGGAAAATTTGTTAACTAAGATATCCGAGTTAAATATTATGAAAACATGTACTATAAGCTAAATTATGTTAAATTGTGCTTTGAAATGATGTAAACCAGTCTGCTAAGAAGAGAACTCAAACATGTATAATACAACGTAATGGAGCATGCAGTCTTTTGTTTAATTACAGAAAACTCATACTCTCTCTCTCTCTCTCTCTCTCTCTCTCTCTCTCTCACACACACACACACACACACACACACACACACACACACACACACACACACACACACACACACATATTTCTTATCTTTTAAACACTCCGTATATGTTAAGAAAAGCAAGGAGTATACGTAGGTATCTATGTGAATAGTGGAGCAGGCTTCAAATACTTCAAATGTAGAATGTTGTGAATGAAGTAACTTGAACATAAAAACATGAAGTCGGCTTATGCTTCTAAATATTCTAGTACGACGGAGATACAGATGCTTTATGGTGTCAAACGCGGTGACGGACTAATTTAGAAATAGACGCTTTTAGAGACGAGAATAAATAGCTATAGGATAAGCAGTCAGCATGTTACAAAAAGTATAACCTTTCAGCAACGTCAATCATTCAAATCAACACCTTCAACAAAGCAAAAGCAATACTTTTATGGATGAAAAATTAATTTTATATGCTGTTATGAAATATGTAATAAGACCTTCAGGTTATATAAAGAAGCTATATGCAGTTATATACAACATAAACTAAAGTATGTATCACTGATACAACCTAATTAATTAGATTATTTGAAGCAAAGACGTGCAATATGTTTTATGGTAATTAAGAAAACCAATAAATTTCGAATGCAACTCTTTGGTCGTCAGTCCCGACAAATCACTTCATTCCGACAGCTAGGAACAGAATCTGGACAAGGAAGCGAATGCAAATATTCCCAATAACCTTGAAACCGGCCACCGACCTTGTTTGTTTACATCTAGCCTGCATCGATGATGATACATCTACCATAAAAAAGAGATTGATTTTTTCCCCCTCTGCTGAAGTTGCAGTATTTTGGTTGCAATACCAACATCTTATCCCAGGTCTTCTTTGATTATAAAAATAGTAACCCTCTTTCTTGCCAGGAAAGGACAATCCAACAGAATATGCGAGCAGTTTTGCTCCTCAGTGCATCCTAGGTGCAGATAGGTTCTTTTTTTAACATTCCTATTTTAGTAGATGTTTCCTGGAATGACCTTGTTTATTCCCTTTCTATCCCATCTCAGGATAGATGAGGAAGGTGTGTAAGACCTAAGACCGGTTCCCCGGCTTGTCTTTGTCCTGTGTTGGTGTGTTTTTACGTAGCTATTCCAATCATGGGTTGGAAGCCAACATAAGGTATTACAATATCCATTTACACCGGCACCGAGCGCCTTTTGAGTCTTGGGGGATATCAGGGCTATCAGAGCATTTAGAGGTTCCCATACCAGTGCTGATTTTACATGATCTGAACAGAATGCTTTTAAAGCACTTGGATCTCTGTGAGGACAAGGATTCGTTTACGATGGTAACTCTTCTCAAGTAATCTTAGAGCACAAGGACAGCAAATACTTCTGCCTGAAAAACTGTACAATATTCCCTACAGCTTACATCAATATTTGCCTTTGGAGATAGGTCATGTATGTCTGTTACCAAATGGGTCACTATGCGGGATCCCCTATGAACTACACGTTGGTCACATCTTCCATCAGGTTCAATTTCTTCTATTAGAGATGTGTCCAGTACTTCAGCAACTGCCTCTGCTGTTTGCACTAAACTGTAGGAAATAAAACCTAGCCTCCGCTCATGGTCAAGTAAAATATAGGAAACGCGTAGAAAAAAAAAAAAAAAGAAGCTTTTTACAGAGATTTTTAGAAAATCGGAGGAAAGAACTAAAGAAGAGGCCATTGAGGTGTTTTACATTGTGTATTACGGAAAGCTGCACAGTGCACACAACAAGGAAAACACGATTGGAAACGTTTGGACCGTGGATATAGGAAAAAAATGGATCATGTGAAATGTACAGGCAAAATGAGCAATGAAGCTGTCATAGAAACAGTGGGGCGAAGGAAACAACAATGCTGAAACTTTTTTTTTTATTCAATGATCGATCAGCAGTACATGCTTTACAGATCCTTGTTGGCTAATTGAATCTCTATGAACTATATAATAACATGTAAGGAAAACCAAGTTGGCTCCTATTATCTTCTTAACACTGTGAAACAAGAGAAAAATAAGTTAATTAAAACAAACAAGTAATCAAAGAGATAAGAACAACAGTCATTGTGAAACAATATTCATAGTTTTTTCAATCAGAGTCACTAAGGAGGAGATCCTGTGGGAGTCGTCTCTTCAGGCGCGTGGGCTGGCGGGTTCGTATGCCGATGTCGTACATCACAGCTCCTGGAACATCTGGCAGGTTTGAAAAGAAGCGGGAGGCGATCTGACGTATGTACTGGTGAAGAGGAAGGAGACCAAGTTCTTTATGCAGTTGTTGATTTCTTACGTACCAAGGGGCATCCGTGGCGATGCGCATAAATCGATTTTGCAGGACCTGTAGCCTTCGGAGATGAGTGTTGCTAGCCGAACCCCATACCTGGGAAGCATATGTGATAAGTGGCCGGACAAGAGATTTGTAGAGAAGAAGAGAGCATTCAATCCCAAGAGGAGTGTGTCTGTGAAGTAGCGGGCCAAATTTTGAAAGTCGTCCTGATGCCAACGAGATAAGTCGATCAATATGGGCTCGCCAAGTAAGTCTAGTGTCCAGCATTACTCCAAGGTATTTGACGGAGGTGGTAGGAGGTAGCCAGGGAATTGATTCATGCTTAATATGCAATTCGGGAGAGTTGGAGATGCGACGTAAGCTAAAAATCTTAGCTGCGGTCTTTTGAGTGTTTAGACGTATGCGCCAAGTATCGAACCATTCAACGAGGCAGTCAAGAGAGGTTTGTAGCGTGTGAATAGTTGTAGGGAGATCTGTGCCGGAATGATATAAAACAGTATCATCAGCGTATAAGGCTATGGAGGTAGGGGCCAAGTCAGGAAGATCATAGGTATAGATATTAAATAAGATTGGGGCCAATATGGATCCCTGAGGAACTCCTGCTGTAATATGGCGCTGAGATGACTCCATGCCACCAATGCGAACAGTAAATGTGCGATCTGATAGAAAACTACAAATGGTAGTGAGCAGATACTAGAGGAAAAGAGCTTGACTGTGACATTGGATGAGCAGAAACAGCTTTCAATGTAAGACATGTGAACGGGAATAAGCATTGGGGCAGAAGATACCAAGGACAGCCAAAGTTAAGATACAGACCAGGAAACTGAAAAAATACAAGGAGATTATTGACTAGCTATCTCATTGATTACTACTGTATCTCCCAGCTTATTTGCATGCGTAGCAAAGCGAGACACGATGTTGCTATTCCTTAAGCATTCTTCACACCTGTTCCTGTATTGTTTGGATATCGAGCGACCTACTGGGCAAGGGACTACACGACCCCGATCCCTAAATCCCTTGTCACTTTCCTAACACGCATATTACGAAGGCCGTGCGTGTTTCCTTGCGTGACTTCCATGTAATGTTTGTACGTCAAGAAGCACGTTCTTAAATGGGGCACAGAAGCAACATCCTACGCGCATTGCAGTAGGAAAGAGCAAAAAAACAAGAACAGATATGTTCTAGAAAATAACTTTCGCGATGTCGAACATTGACATTAAAAACCTGATGTCTTACCTTCGCATGACTTTCTTCAACCTTGTAGTTTAACAGTGGGAAGAAAAACTCCTTAAGAAAACTTATTTCTTCACCTACTTTACATGTGTTATAATAGACACCAAGACGATAACGATAAATAAGTGTTTACGAACTAAACACCATATACTGACTTTAAACATCCACGAGCTTTCCATGTAATCGAGAGAAACTGAATATCGAAAATATTTAGAAACAAAATTGCAACAATCATTAATAACACTTCTCGGAAATGGTATATGGGTAAAAAGTGTTTGAAATAAACAGTGTACTTCAAAGAAATTTACATGTTTTGTGTAGTACATTTTCGTCTTAGCACTTAACATTTACCAGTTATACATAAATTGTACAAAATTCCTTACCAATGAACAGGAATTATGAGGCTATTTCCAGATCATTTAAGGCATTCATTTTGTTTTTATTATATATATATATTTCAATCTAAATCAAACATTTTTTAGAAAAACTAAAATTTCGAACAATGTTTCATCTAAAAATGTGCCTATACATTTTTCAGAGAATTTAGGAAAACTGCAAATGAAACAGCTTCATAAAATTCAGCAATTGAAGAGTAAGACTATTTTCTTCTTCTTCTACTTCTTCTAACAACAACAACAGCAATAATAATAATAATAATAATAATAATAATAATAATAATAATAATAATAATAATAATAATAATAATAATAATAATAATAATAATAATAAATTTTAAAAATCCAATAAAATAAGGAAGGCTGCAATTGGATGGCTCAGCCACCCATAACTTGAAAGCATTTTATGTTATATTTACTACAATTTTTCAATTAACGTTTACACCCACGAGTCTCCCTAATCACTTAGCTAATTGGAAACGATAAATTCCTAGCAAAGCAATGCTTACTACAACAAGAAAGGAAAGGAGAGGAAAACAAAGAAAGGTTTTGCAGAAACATATACACCCTACACACTCGACTGAGGGATCCAGTAAATATAAGTCACTAAGTTTTGCATTTATAGTTTATTACAAAGGAGCGGCCTGTCGTTTGCATTGTTTCTAAATCATGAACTTGGTGTGTCCCGATGTAAAGTAAGGTAAAGGTGAAGTTAAGCTACAGCATCCATAAAATATCAACAATCGTTGAGAAGAAAAATATATTTTTTTTTTTTCATAAGATAGACATGAATTTTAAACTTAAAAAAATTATATTCCTAAACTTTTTCCACTCCACACATTTAAACTGGCAATTAACTGAAGTCACCTTCATATCTTGTTTTTTCACAGCAGTTTTCAGCATTTTTACGTAATCAAAATGTTTTGCTCTAGTGAAGGACATTTTTACACACTAATATTAAATGGAATGAATATTATGTACACTTAGCATTACCTACGATAAAATAATAAAAAGACGATGCTCCATCTGAATCCGGGTTCAGGTAATAAGTTCACACAAATGTTGTAACCAATTAAGAATGGAACATCTGGTGATCAAACTAATTCATTCATATAAAGAGTTATATCGTGCTAGTCGGTGCATATGGTTGACCAAAGAATGCGGTAATCATTTAGGAAGTCCCTCACAAAGAGTAATAAGTTGCGCTAAACCTTTTGTAAAAGCATCGTGGCGCTATTGCATCACGCTACAGGAACAATGCAAGTACACAGTTTGGTAGCGTTCATCCGTATCGACCTGCATACGACCGACCGTTTCTAGAAAACCGTTTGTTTTGTCGGCCGGCCGCTTTGGTAGGAAGCTACAAATCGGAAGACATTAGCACTCAGCACGTGTGCCATATGACGTGACATGGCAGTTGCTTTGCTTTGCTTTCTCACTTCTATTTCTGTAGAAACCTGTTGTCTATGAACCGTTGCAACAGATCCATACGCATTTGCACTATTTCTTCATATGCATTCCGATTGTTATCGGTAAAAACAGTTGCACAGATGGTGCAATTTTAGTGCTTATTTCTCTACCAAATATCCCTTTCTTTAATATAAAATGTAATTGCTGTGCAATTTTCTTAAAGTAATGCATGTGTAAAATTAGTAAAATTCACAGTATTTAAAATGCAGCAAATCGACAGCTATCCGGATCGCGGAGTAAGGGTAGTTTCAAAACCACTCGTGACATTACCTATGATAATTTCTTCAAATGTTTATCTTAACATAAATGAAGGACCAAGAGTGTCATATGAATGGAATATTTCATTTCTTTTACTATCAAACATTATGTACTGTATTTGGAATATAATTATTTTTCCCCGTTTCCCTGGCTAACATGCGTTATCCGAAACAGTTCTTCCTCCTCGGGTCCACTTCCCCGGTTCCAACGACCACGCCATTTCCGAAGACGTTCTTGCCACACGTCGATAAAGCTTCACGCTTATAGCATCCTAATGTATTAAATGACCATGAGGCTTCAAGTTATTGAATGAGTTCGTAATAAAATGGCACATGAGGGCTGTGCCTTCATGGGGGGTCTCATTCTGTCGTGGGAGGTGGGCTTGGTACACGCCTAAGATGCCCGCATCAGGAAGTTCAGTTTTTCTATTTTGGTGGTCCGCTAGGAGCGGGAAACATCCCACGATGGATGCTCAACTCTTGTAATGTGTGTATTTCACAAGACGGACATTTCAAAATCAAAGAGAATGATTTTAGGCATCAAAAAATCTCGCCACAATGCTGGATGTTAATACTGCCTACAGACAAATTCATCCAACTGCGACAAACTACATTTACATATTTCTAACTTTTGGAGAAATTCATTCAACAGGTCATTTATATGATCATTAAAATGTTTTATTCGTTTTTTTTTTTTTTTTTTTTTTTTTTTTTTTTTTTTTTTTTGCTTTTTGCAGCATGTACATACTACGTAGTAAAGGTATTGCAATCCACCCAAAACAAAGATACCATCTCGAGGTAAATTCAGTTCCAAGCATTTTTAGATAAATGCCAGCGCCAACAGCCTAACTCAAGAACGACAATATCAGTTACATACCAAACGTTAGCATCTTTCAACGATACTACACGAACTACCCTTTAAATGGAAAAATTTTATTTTCTCAAAAATGGCTAACGATTTCGACTAGTCACTTTAACAGATTTCCATGATACTCTGAAGTCCACATTATTCTGCATCTACGTAACTAGCATATCACAAGATAGACAAAATCTTACTAGACCATGCAGATCTTCATATGTCACACAATTTATGTCAATCAGATCTATCAGCAAATTCAGTCGGAAGTAGGTTCAACAGTCAGGGATTCAAATGAATCAACCAATCTATAGAACCAGGCAATATGAACACAACATTAAATAGATATTTTACAATGTGAAAAAAGGAGAAAAATGTTTAAAAATTATGTATAAAAGTTATATTAACATTGCTTTCTAGAAACCCCCCCCCCCCTCTCTCCCTCTCTTAATTTTAAGGGTAGAGCTTGCACAAATATTATTGCGAAAGCTTAATCTTCTATTTAATTATGCGAATCAGGATACATCTTTCCATTACATCCTTACATATTTCCTTGTAGGTATAAGAGGAATAAGATACATGATCAATAGTCATACGATCTTTTTTATTTTTTAAGATCTCTGCATTATTTTGACCAATATTCCCTGTCTCCGCCTCTTCCTTTGTTAGTTACCCAATATACAAAACGCGTACAAATATCCTAACTTTCTCACTCATGAAGAGATCTTAGGTCTTTTAAATTAGTATACAAATTTTCATCATTTAAGGCCAGAGGCGTGTGCATTTTGCATATAAATGCTTGTGTATTTTATACTGTACATGAACTGTACTTTTTTTCTGTAATTTACGTCCTCCAACATTTAGTTATATCGGACGATGAATGAAATGGGTGAAATGATGCTCAAATGAGCCCGGGGTCCATAGAGCTTAGTTACCCGACATTCGTCTTTCAGGATAAGGGAAAACCCCGAAAAAACCTTATCCAGATTAAATAAATAAATTCTGCTTTATTTTTGTCTCGGCATCCAGAAGCTACACCGAGACCTATTTTTACAATATTAATTATTTTCTTATTTACAATACAATTTTACATTAAGACATTAAATGGTTTTGCAGATACATGTTATAATTACATTACAAAAAGTAACCTAACTAGCTACTATCAGTACCTTTACATTTGCAAGGAAATATAAACCGAAAAGGTATGTAGAAAGAATTTTTACATACTTTTATTTATTAAATCTCACGTTACTATCCTATTACGTTGTCTAAGTCTCTCAAATCTTCTAATTTGTGGTGACTGATTTCGAACGCCCGCCTGTAGTACTTGGTTATTATGTTTCCTTATACCTTGTTGTTTATATTTCTTCATAATTACATATAGTGGAAACCTTTCCTGCTGCCGTTTAAAATCATTTGTGTTTCTAACAACGTCCCAAACATATTTACTTTCTGCTTATCCAGGTAACTCACCCCGACCGAGATTCGAACTCGGGACCTCTTGAGCGTGAGGCAGACATGCTACCACCACGCTATAGAGGCGGGCTTGGCAAGCCAATGATTTACTACTTCAGTTGTTTTCAATCTTTTCACATTTCATGGCCGTGCTGTATAACTGACGTCATTCGCACTGTGTCTAGCTCTGTTCGGCAACGCAAAGAAAGTCCCTGAGAGGAAGGAATGTGTTACCCTTACACAATGCAACAGACAGCGAATGGTTTTTCTTTTTTTAATTTACATCCTCCAACGTTAAGTCATATCGGTTGATGAATGAAATTGGTGAAATGATTCTCAAATGAGTCCGGGATCAATGGAACTTAAGAGTTACCCACATTACAGAGAACGCATGCTACACAAAGAGTAGAACTGTTAAAAAAAAATGCGCCATATTCACTCAGTATACTAAAACAGACAAGATTTTTTTCACAGAAGTAGAAGTAATCAGAATGTTTTTTAATGGGCTGTAACTGAATTGACACAAGTGTCAAACATGTTGAAGCAGGGTGCTGGAACCAACCCTCCTACCTCTCATTCCCCGGGGACTTTCTCTGCTGTGGCAAACAGTAACTTGGATCGCATGCGAGCGCACATCTCCCTGGACTTTATTTATAATGCACTCTATATTAAACACGTCAAATTGTAATCTAAATCGTTAAAGCCATTTTTGCAGAAACAAACCTGTCAAACATTTTTCGAAGCAAAGGGAAATCTGATGTGGGGATTTGCTTAAACATCTTCACATTGCATTTCTGGAAGTTAATAAACTCAAATACCAAGTTTGGCATATATTACACTTTTCGTATTTCAGTTATGCTGTTTACACATACACAGCGAAGTAACAAAATCCTAAAACTGTACATGTGCGTGCTATCAGTATTTTCAGACCGCTTTATTGCTGCGCACGTAATAATACAGTTGGCCAAGGTCATTCGTCCCCAGGTTGTATTTGATAATTACAATGTTGAACAAATAGATGTAAATTATGGAAGTGGTCGCAGGGCGCATGAAGTAATTGCAACTCCAGAAATGTTCTTTTATATCATTTCAAAGCCTAAATACTGATGCCATTTGTGTGATTGATGCATGTGATCGAGGAGTGTATGATGCAGAAATAGACTGACGTATTTTCAAAACCTGTGTAAGGCACTAATTCTCTTAATTATTTTTTATTCGAATTATGAACAAAACATTGCTATGCATGTAAATACTGTGGATAAAGTCCCATGTTTACGAGGAACATTTGATAAGTCTTGGTAAATTTCAATGAAGGAATGGACATTTTTATTGCAACGTTGTGGGTGATAAGCTTCATTATTCAAAAGATTGTACAGAACATTTGAATGTGCTACAACATACAGTTCAATGTTGACAGCCATCAGAGCTGGTCAGTGTGATAGCTGCGACTAAAAATGGGAAAAACAAAGCTTCGTGCTGTCATTAAACATTTTCATTTGAAGGCTTGGACTGCCGCACTAGTTAAAACTGAATTGGAAGAAGTTCATGCGGACTCTGCACGAACATTGAAGACAGTTTAATTTTGTATCAATGAATTTAAGCGTGATCGTAGAAGCACCTTATACAACGAGGTCTATCCGAAAGTCCAAAGACCCCGACCTCTATCAATCCGGTAGCGCTGGAAAACTCCGGAGCTCTTCCCATAGGGCAATACCTTGAGTCTAAAAAGCCCCACCCCCCATCGACAACAACGCCAAGACGGGTGGAAGTGGATACGCCACTTACGCGCGTCAACCCTGCAGGGAAGACTACGGAATAACCTCGGTGGAGCCGCCTGGTGATCTAGCACACCTACTAGCTCTGCAGGCTAGTACCCGGGACTTCTTAGGCAACCATCTGCCCCCTCCAGGTGGCCGAAGCCTGGCCGGAGGTACCCGATCTCCCGCGGGTGTCGGAAACGCACTGCCCCCTCGAGTCCAACCCAATCCGACAACTCCCCTTCGGGAGGGGCTCGATTGTTCGGCCCGAGGTTCCTCTCGTAACGTCAGAGCTACCACGAGTGCTAAGGGTCCGCAGCGCCCGCACCACGGCAGCTGAAGGGGACGGATTCCCTCTCCTTCGGGAGGTCGTAGAAGCACCGAAAATGAATCGCGCTCTGTCGCCCAATTGAGGTCACCACACAGAACACCATTGAAAAAAAATCCACGATCTGGTTATGGAAGACCGCCGAACCAAAATTCGTTAGAAATTTTGCATGAGAAATTGGCATATGAAAAAGCTGTGTGCAAGATGGGTGCCATGATTGCTCAGTCTACCGAAAGCGCAACCGGAAGAACTTCTACCGTGTTTCTGGCGATGTTTAATCGCAATCCGCAAGACATTTTACACCGATTTGTGACCGTGGATGTGATCCATCAGTATACAACAGTCAAAACAATGGACAAAGCCTGGTGAAAGTACACCAAAGAAGGCAAGAACCATTTTGCAAGCTGGTAGGGTGATGACCACTGTTTTATTTGTTTATTTATTTATGGAATTTTCAAGGAATAATCAGCAAAGACTACTTGGAAAAAGACAGAACCATAACTTGAGTCTATTATCTTAGTTGTTGGGTCGTTTACATGAGTTTGAGATTGAAGCGCAAAAAAGTGTTTTTTTTTTTTTTTTTTTTTTTTTTGGCACCAGGATAATGCACCATCGCACACATCAGCAATCGCAATGGCGAAGGTGCATGAGTTGGGCTTTGAATTGGTTTCTCGTCCACCTTAATCACTAGACTTAAGTGACTTCTTCCTGTTCCCAAAATTCGAGACCACATAATATCGGAATGGCAAACGGAATGGAAAGGAAGACCTATGGAAGGAGGACCTATGAGATGTTCCCAAGTGTTGAGGAAAGATTGCGTATGCGGAAATTCCGGAGCACGAAGGGACTCATCCACTATATTTACAGGTCATGGCCCATATGGTGTGTACCTGCACGGGGAGATCCAAACTGCAGGTGCGAGGCACCAGAAACCCCAGAACACGCCATATCGAACTACAAGATAGACCGACCTACGATGTACTCCGAAATAGGAATCTTCTAGCCAAAATAGCCAAGTTGTGTCATGTATTTTCTGCCAGGGCTGGACTGGAATATCGGAACCAGCAACACTACTGACTCTTACATTAGTGTAAGAATATTCCCAAATGTATTCTTATACCCATAGCAAGTAGTTATCATCTCTAAACTAGTATATAAGATAACCTAATACCTTGTATATAAGATAACCTAAATAAAATGTGTTAATACTTTCGATTGTCCAAAATTTGGTCTGTAAGCACACTTGTGTACATGTAGTAACTGATAGGTCTAGATTGTAAGCAATATCTCCTAGATTAAGTATATTATAAAAGATATGTAAACAGATTGTATAAAGATAACAAATAAAGGGACACAGTCCGGAATATAAAACAGCCACCGGACTAAAGAATAAGGAGGCCAAGGTCTCGCCGATGGGCGAGATTTCGGCTTTTTTTTTCCCTCCCCCTCCCAAACCTGAAAGTTTGGCTTGGTGGTAAGAAATTTTTACCGAATGAAGAAGTAATAGTCACCGTCAACGAGTATTTTGCAGGAACCTATTTTCGGACGGGATGGAAGATCTGGAACATCGCTGGACCAAGTGTATAGCTATCAATGGAAACTATGTAGAGGAATATGGTGCGATGTTCACGATAAAAACAAAAAGCAAACAATTATTGATCTTTTACCAGACTTATCAAACGACCCTCCTATTACTTTTGTGTTTCTTTCATTTAGTTTCAGTTCCATAAGAAAATGTACTTGTTTTGTCATATTTGCATTATTTAGCATTCTCACTTTGACATGTAAAATGAAGCTATAGTGCATAGCAAATTAACTTCAATGTCATTTTCGAAATTAGATTACATAGCAGAGTGCTGTTTGAGATTTTAAATGTTAATTTAAAGACAAAAGTTGGTGGGGGGGGGGGCATTGGGTTATGAACTTGGACCACTCTCGTTAACTGACCTCAAGATGATATAAACAAATGAACACGTGCTTGTTGCTCCCACTTTCTAACGACCGGTTTCCCAATTCCTTCTGAATATTTGAGTGTAATAGTCGGCAGGAGTAGGGAGGTCTGATAAACGTGGGCGTGTCCCAGTCTAACTTTCCCTTTCAGACAGACACCTGCTGAAGGTGAGGTCGCGACTAGCGTATTGTGAAGGGAAAACAGCATTCCAGCAGCAATGGCTGACATTTGCCAGCCCAATAAAGGCATTTTTGCAATATAAGCACGTACATATTACGCATGGCCAATAACTTCCCTATCGTTTGGGCACTACTAGCAGGAAGTATCAAATAGAATCTAAGGGTAGCTTTCCCTCCTTAATGAAATAAGATTCATTCAAGATTCTATCTATGAAAAAGGTTAAATTTTGTCCAAATTCGTAATTACAGATTTTAAAGTTATAAAGCACACGAACCATTTTATTTTGATTCTATGCAGTTTGTATAGCTATACGAACTTTTAAAGCATGTCACAAGGGCGCAATCAGGACTTCTGTAAAGGGGTCGCATCTAATGATTTAGCGGTCACATTCAGAAAAAGTTTTACAATTTAGCTTCAAAACTTGAGACTGTGAGATAAAAAAAATTGTAGATAATATTCTAAAAATGATAACTAAATAATACTATAACTATATTAATAATATTTTCATTAATTTTGAACCAGTAGACGCGAAGTAGTACAAAATTTTTTTTTTTTTTTTTTTGAATTATCGTTTTAACATTTTCAGAAACTATAAAATATCGACAAATATTCCTGTGAACGATAGTTTGGAATGGGAAGCTTTCTTAAAAATCTTCGTGTTGTACTTCTGAAAGATATAGAACTTCAGTATCATTTTTGAGTTATACTATTTTCGCCAAACAGCCCCCCCCTACCCACCCACACCCCTACCCACGCAAACAAAACGCGCGCGAGCCTCTTTTGATACGGGAATCTCAAAACATGATTACAGTGACATCTTCATACCGAATTACTGGATGAAAAGCAATATTTTTCTGCTTACTCATACGTAAGTAGTAACGAAAACGAAACAACGATCTGGCCACAAAATCTGCGAATTTTCTTTGGTAAATGTTCATCGATATAAAATTACACGTGACACTACAAGCTTGGCTTACTACCCCAACTGCCGGCCTCACTCCCACATATTACTCGAAAGCGTTGAGGTGACCTGCGCTGCGATCCTTATCAGGTCTTATCTGGTCGATTAGAAGAGTGAAATATTAGTAAGTTGACGTACAGTAAGTTACGAAACACAAATAGAGCGATTGGAAGCTGCGCGTGTCTATATGATATGTTTTTTCTCGCCTGCCGATGTATGACACGTTGCTGTCCAGAAGACAATTATATCTGAACAGAGTATACATACACTGGACTCACCGTGTATGTCCGATAAGCTCAGGTAAACATCGCTGTGTTGCGAATTTTTTCCGATACGCCTTCTCGCTTTGCCATGTAGCACAAATCGCACATGGATGACAATCTAGTCAATACGGGAGACGATACCAGTACCATGTTTGTTATTGTGAACTACAGACCGTAACCTATGGTAGTTCCTCAAATGACTCATGATGCTGAGTGTATATCAACTACACACGGACCAAAAACAAATCCACACCCACATACATTCCGTGACTGAGAACCGAAGCACCTTGCTCCAACCATTACACTAGGACTCAAGGCTTCAGTCGGGATATGCAGCTTTAAATATGTTTTTCTGACTCAAAACACTCGAAATATTTGAAAACCTACTGGACGATAATTTATAACATGCAATTATCATTAAAATTATTTTCCAAACTTAATTCAGCATCTCTTTGAATTACGAATATGTATTTGCAGTCTTAGATCTATGGCCATCTTATTTTAATCATACAAAAAGGAACGCTCCAGCATTTTTTCTTCCTGATGCAGCGATTCTATTGTAGTGTTTCAAATAATTTGTTTCGACGTGGGCAGAATGTTGTTCATAACCCAAGCTGATCAACTTTGTTGACAAAGTTTATCATTACCGTTTATTAAATTATGTGTGAACTTAGTTTACGGAGTTGCAGATATTAGGGCCGTAATTAACGAAAGTTCGTTCAATGAGTCGCAGTCATTTAAGAAATGGACTCCAGCACGCCGAGAGAAAATTCGCCTAAACAGTTTTTGCCAAACGAACAGAATTGATATAACGGATCTTCGTCCACATTCATTTTAAAGAGGAAAATTCGTACAAAGCATTTTTGTCAACACATAACACTTTGTCGATGATGCGTGTCAGTAAAACCAAATAGGAGGCGAGTGAAGATCGTTAGGTCTTTCCTACAAAAAAAAACAAGGTTCGTCACTTCTAGATTTAACACGAGGTTATCGTTAGTATTAGAGTCTCGAATTTACAAGTACTGTAATTATATATCAATGCCACATATACCACATTGCTCGCTCTGTTAACAGAACACATCCTTACACTTCCAACACTAGCAGCTATTTTTTTAAATATAGTTTTCAGTTGCTTCATTATGCTATTAATAAAGAAAAACTGCCAGGCGAGATAGCTTCGCGATAGCATGTAAAGTTTACATTCAGGAGGTTTTGGGTTGGATTCACATTTATTGATCTCTTTGACCTTGGTATTTCATGGATTTCCCTGGCTGGTAAGCGAATGCTGCGGTGGTTTCTCATCTACCTAGATTTCTTTTCCAACATTTCTTTCTGTTTCCTCTTTAAGGTGTGCTTTTAAACTGCGTAGCGTAGGCGTCACGGATAGATGGTGTGGGTGCTTGCTCAAAGGAAATAGTACTCCTATGGACACTAGAGGGCTGCCTGATCGACAAGCTGCTCATCTCCCTCTTAAGGGAGCTTCAGTAATGGGACGGGTCCTGGAGTCTGGAATTGTTTGCGACATCCTCTGAGACCTGTAGCCTCCTATGGTACATTCACTTCATCCCTTCCTCCTAGTGAGTGACAATCACAATGAATCTACATAGGCCTATGTGGGCGAGGTGTTTCCTTCCGTTATATACCTCTCTCTTATTATCAGTAAAAAGATTTAGTAATAACATAGAAATGTGTGGAGGAAAAAATATTAAGAAATTTAATTTAGGAAGAATGGATTCGAAAAAAGAGGACCAGAAATAAAAAGTACAAATGAAATATATGTTTTGTATTTCATGTTTATAGTCATTATCGTTGCTTCTTTTCAATTGACATATCAACAGTAGTGAGGGATTACACAGAATCAAAATATTTCGTTGGCGAAATATTTACTGTCAAAGTATCCGAATTTCTGAGCTGTAAAACGCATAATGACGATGTTATTTTGACGGATTGTTCTCTAGTCTATTCACCACCAAAACCGGATGTGCGCTGCTGGTATTTGTAAGATGAGGGTGCCAATAAGAGTAAATCACGATGTTCCGGAAGCAATGCTGTCCTACAGAGCTGGAAACCCCGATATACAGCGTGGGCAATGATCCAACACAATGTCTCGTAACTTTTACTACTGTTCATTACTAAAAGTTGCACGTCTCAGTCCACTTGCTGCCTTTATTCTGTCTCTGCACGACACTCCCATTATTTACGGTTTCAGCGTGAACCGTGGTTTCATCTTCTTCTTCAAAAGATGTACCATGAACCTGAATACTGCATGCAGCAGCATCTCATCTAAGGACACAAAGAGCCAGTATTGACATTTCACTTGTCTAGACTAACATTATTACCACTACAAAATGCAGCGGTGCATAAGGTCACGTAAAGCAAGTGTTCATATGACGGGATGTTTTACTCAACATTTATTCCCAAAGTATAGGGAGCAACAAAAGGGTAATTCAAAATTTCGGGAAAAGAAGTTGTATGGACATAGGCCCGGAAATTGCTTATTTCTATGGTAGAACTCCATTTCTACAACTCTGCTTACACAGTGAGATATGTAATCGTGGCTGTCCTGTGGACATAACCCCACAACAGAACAGTGGTAAAATTGTAGAGTAGAAAACATTCGCATTTACATCTGGTTAAATTTGTTGGAGGTGATGTATTTCACCGATGATGTAATTGTGCTACAGTCCGCTTGTTAGGCACCGGTACTCAGTTCATACACGATGGGGCTGCTCCTCATTTCAGGCTTTTTGTACGTCGATTTCTGAATATGGTTTCCTAATGGATAGGAAGAGGTAGACCAATTCCCTAGCCTCCAAGTTCGTCTGACTTAAACCCACTAGATTTTTAATTTTGGGGGCATTTGAAATATCTTGTTTGTGCAACTCTAGCTCCAGATGTAGTGACTCTTCTTGTTCGTATTGCAGAAGGCTGCCAGACAATACGAAATCTTCCAGGTCTAACTCAGTGCATTAGGGAGGCAATGCGACGACGGGTTGACAGAGGCACTGGAGTTAATGGGGGTCATTTTGAACATGTGCCATGATTTCCTGTTTTCCAACGGTTCTGCATTGAGTGTTGTATGGGGTTCAGCTGTAGAAGTGCTCTAAAAAGGAAATAATTTCTGGACCTATGTTCATATAACATGTTTTTGTCCTCTAACCGCAAGAAATGTTTCTTTTTCCTTCAATTTTTACACAACTTTTGTTACGCCCTGTATTTAGAAGTTCTAATGTTCAATATAAGCAGGGATACGGATGGCAATAGTTATCTCCGTGATGTAACTAATAACGTATCTGAGTTGAAGAGTAGATTTCCGCTTGTGTTTAGGACGACTATTGCTCAACTTCAGCAATCAACAGATATAGCTTGAGGGACATTAAATTAACACTTCTTAAATTGTTGCAGTACTGACATCGCCAATCACTTCAAAGTCATGGTACGTCAAGTACAACAACTTCTAAGATTAGTTTTTGAATATCTCTTGTATCGGTAAAAGTGTCAGTTTGTTGACAGCTGATTCTTTCCACCAATGCGCTGTACAGTACCGTTTTTATAAGCTACATAAAACTAAAAAATCTTCCATAACATCCAGTTAAGGTAGTCATTACTAATCTGGTATTTCATAATAAATCGATATTTTTAAAAACGCAATGAACATCTCCTAGCAGAAAATACCCATTATTCCTTAAATGAAAGCAAACTACGAAACAAGCAACTCATGGTGTTCACTGACTAAACGGTAACATGCTGACGAAAGCTTCGACAGTTAAAATGAATACTGCCACGAAACGGAGACACAAACTACGCAATGAAACAGGATGTGAAGGAAGAACAAGAATCAGGAAGAGTAAAAGGAATGTTTGAAATTATTATAAGAGAAGAAACTGCTTTCTAATCTAGCCACAGGAGGAATAATGCTGAATGGGAAAATGCCTCATGGAGGAAGTTACCACATGATAGTGCCTACATAGAAATTTCATAGACAAAGAGGCAAAAAGTGATTGGTGGATTAGAATTATCCTATATTTAAAAATAAATCGTTCGGCAGAGAGTTCATTTTCTTGAGCAGATGTCTTCGATTCACGGGAGAGCAGTTGGTCAATAAACAGCCAGGACAATTAGAACAGCATCTCTCAGCAGCTGCTTATGGCCTTTTACACATTGGTCAGGAACACTATGACCCAACTACTTAATCACCGTATGGTATGCAAGCTGCAGTCAACGGTTCGACCTTTCTATTTCTTGCAATCAGTGTATCAATATCAGCACCACGCCTTGATCCCGAGATAGCCTCAATATCCAGGTCGGAAGTCTGAAGGGTTCCCCTTTCCTGTTGAATATTTTCGCCTTTCACACTGCCGCACACTGAAACTAATGAGGTTCAAACCAATGACATTCATTGAGATGAGATGTTTGGGTTTTAATGTCCTAGGCGTTAACAGATAATCCGCCCTTTTGGCACTAAGCCCTCATTGTCAAGGAAGTTCCAAGGTAACCAAATGTATTAGCACCAACGCCTTCCACACAAAACATGTACACGCAACTAGAGATTAAGAAACGTGTTGACTTGTTAAGAAAGAAAAACAAAACAAAAGAAAAAATAAATATCACTGAAAGGAAAACATGCGTAGCGCACATTATCTGCTAAACATTCAAAATATTACCAGTTACAACTGAAACTGAATATTTAAGAAATTCTTGCTAAGTGTGATATATTGTAATTCTTTTGTTGTTTTCTGGTACCATGGGGGCATAGCATTTCAAAGCCAGCATACACCCATCAGTTTTTAAACACTCGACCGTCTCCATCCCTTTTGTACCTTTAACGAAATGCAATGGAATTATTTGTGCAAAGATTATCTCACTTATGTTGAAGTACACAAAAGAATAATCTGCTGTAATAATAGTTTGTAGAGTGTATATTTAAATTAACGATGGCTGGAAAAGAAAATAGACGTGAATGTAATACTTCAAGATTACATTTTACTAAGATCTAATAAACATCATCGATGGTTTTGATACTACCGGAGAGGGGAGAGGAGTAGAAAGTCTGCCTCTACATTTAACAGAAACATGTGAACGTAACTATGGCTTTTGCAAGTAAAATATATAGCTATTCATGCATTTCAATACACCACTTGTCCTTCCAAGATTCGTCGATCACTAAATTGTTAATCAAATATATCCAAAATTTGTACAATAAACTTATTCTAGATAACAAAGAAATACTGTTGACGTGGATACCACCCCACCAAGGAATAGCCGGAAATGAAAAGACCGGTGAAGCTGCTAAAGAAGCAACAAAACAACCACCGATATACACTCCAATACCTATTCCACATGAAGATATTATAAGCCATATATCAAAAATAAAATAATTCAAGAATGGAAACATTATTGGCTAGAAACCAACGTACATAGTAAACTAAACACATCTCCTACTCAGTGCCTTTATAAACAACAAATATTACTCTCCAGACTTAGAATTGGACATACAAAGCTTACACATGATTAATTATTTTCCAGAGAGAGGCCTCCACCATGCAAGCAACCATTATCAGTAAATCATATTATAAATGAATGTACTACATGGCAAAGCGAGAAAGCGTATCGGGAAAAATTCGCAACACAGAGATGTTAACCTCAGCTTATCGCACATAATACACGGCCAGTCCGGTGTATGTACAGTCTGTTCAGATGTAATCATATCTTCTGGACAGCAACGTGTCATACATCGGCAGACGCGAGAAACCATATATACTAGACACACGCAGCTGTCAGTCGTTCCATTTGTGTTTCGTAACTTACTGTAC